>CM040396.1:56998322-57693322 GCA_022702515.1 Ilyophis sp. 1 JC-2022
CCCACACTCCCCCTCATCTTCACCTCCTGCTTGGCCGAGTGCTGGCCACTCTTCATCCGAGTCCAAATCCTGAGTGCCAGAACCTGTCGAAATATTGCAATTGATAAGATTCATAATTAATGTTTCCGTGCGTGCTGTCAGCACGGATAATATACAAACAGATTTTCCAACATTTGTAACTGTAACGTTATAGAACGCCACCTATGTATCTATCCAGTTAGCTAGTGTAAACAGAAACAGTTCACCCACCCAGAACAGTGGATGGTTTTTTCTTGATCTCAGGCTTTCCGAGCCCAAATTCTGTCTGAAGTTCCTCTTGTTGTATTCGCGCTTGCTCCAGAATCTTCCGCGACAGACGCTCATCCACGTATTCGTCTTCATCGTCTTGCCGACTATCCCTGCTTTTCACCCGGCTACTTGCCCTCACCACGTCCCCTTGTAGTATCTGGTCAGCAAGAGCCACTGTGACTCCCCTTTTCTCCCCACCTCCACCCTTGGACTTCTTCGCTTTTGGCATTTCTGATTTAAGGTAATTAGCTATTATTCTGGCTAGTGTGGAATATATTTACTACACCACACAACAGTTCATGGGCAGCTAGCTAACGAGCAGCAGAAATGTACACGAATAGTTCACACACGTGCGTTCGGTTCAAAAACCCTGAGCTCTGCCTACAGTGCCTAGTCTCGCCCTTATTAAAGATGGCGTAACAGGAAACTCAAATTCTTAAAAAAACTCTGATTCTAGGTCAGTTTGAAAGTTTCGCTCAAAACTACTTGGATTGAAATTAATGTTACCTATCTGATCCTGAATCAGCACTTGAGAGCACATTCAACCATTACGTCTGCTCTAGCTCTAAATAGTTTATTTCATAGGTCAATTTATAAAATTGAGACAATACGTAAAATGTAGTGCTGAAAAGTTCAAACACTTCGACATTGACTAAAAATGATCAATTAACGTTTTAATTTAAATTATTGAGTTGTAAGGCATACGTAATTTCCTGTTCTCACAGGAAGCAATCGTAACTAGCCAGTAGCGTCACTTCAGAGGGCAAACGTCATTGCGAGTCTCAGAGAAAATATGGGGGTGACATGGTAAGATATTGGCGTAAAAAACTCAAATTTAAATTATTAGGCCTATAAATGTTGCGTGCATATAAGTCTACTAGCTATCTATCTATTTGCGTAGAAACGAAACAACTGTTAGCTGGTTAAACGGCTAACTAGCCTGCCATGCAATCTCAAGAACAGTAATAAGACCGAGCAGCATTTGTTCCAAACTGATATAAGCAAACAAGCAGCACAATGTTCGCGTTTCAGGGGAGCAGATCTCACTGATGCTTATATCTTGTGGATTGGCTGATAATGTTGTAAGAGCTGTTAATATGAGCCATCTACATTTTTGTAAATGTGTGAGCGATGGAAGGGGACACATTGGTTATTTACTTATGTGTATGCTTTTTCTAAACATGGGACTAAATTAAAGCACTGTAGGTATGTGAGAAACTGATCATTTTGCTGGTAGAGTCTGAGTCTGTAACCAGAGGCTATCGTGCATATTTGGCTCAAAATGCACTGCAATGTAAAGGCTGTAAATAGCATAACCAAATCAAACCACTTTCAATATTTGTTCACTCATCTCTCCTTTCTATTTATCTCTATCCATCCACTCATCCCTTCCCCTAGTGTGTGTCAGGTGCCAGTGGCAGAGGGGAAGAGTGTGCAGCATACAGTAGACATGCTGCACAGGAAACTGGAACAGCTGGGTGCTGTGAAGCAGGGCAACTTCTGTGTGGATTGTGAGACGTACCATGCTGCCGGCAGCACCAGTGGTATGGGGAACGGTGCCTGCGTTCATCTTTAACATTAGCAGACATGGGTCATTCCATGTCATTTCACACGCCATGGCACCCAACTTCTCAGATTGTTCTGAAATGTTTTCTGTAGTTAGAAACAGCTAAGATAAACACTCATATAACATTATTTTGGAGAAATATAATTTGATCTGTGAGAAATCAAGCTTATTGATTGGACATTTTAGCTTGGTATGGTTTACATAACATTCATTAAACATACTACCCTGAATCTGATATGGGCAAATTTTTTTCCTAATGTTGATTAAGACAATGACTGATTAATCTGTACAGAGGAAAATAACCAACACCATATTAACTGACAATACAGATAGAAACCATACAGTTCAGATTTGGGAGGGTTCCGGGTTTTACTCAGTGGAGTTATCCAGCTAACTCAACAATCCTGCTTTGTGAAATACTCACCTGATGTTATACTGCTTGTTGTGGTGGGACTGGGTGGATTTTGACCATTTATTTGGATTCCACCTGTCTTAATTGTTATCAGGAAGCAGTTTGGTGCAAATAGGATGTTGAGTACTTTATTTACAGAATATTATGTGAATGGTACCAACAATGTTCAATTTGGGTGCCTGAACTAGCTTGATTTCTCGCAGATCAAATTATATACTTCTACAAAATGAATGCTTATCTTCCTTGTTTCTAACTACAGGAAACTTTTCAGAACCATCTGAGATGGTGGATGTCGACATCCACTTTTTTGTGTGAAATGACATGGAATGACCCACAAAATGTATGCATGTTATTCATGTTATGTTATGTATGCAATGTATATTATTCAAAAGCACATATTCCAGATTGATAGCCACCAACACATGAGTTGAGGTTTTTGGCCCTGTATTCAATTAAGCTGTAATGTTCAGTTAGGTATGGTTAAGTTCACTTAATACAAGGATAAGCATGTACACTTTGGGCTCTTCAATTCTTTAGATCATTGTTGACAAAACAGCTTTTAAATGTGTGTAATGTACATACATCAGAAAGTGGCTTTTAACACCAATTTTAAACCTTTTTCAAATAGGCAGGAATTTCAGAATGGTGCTTTTATGAATTATCCCGTGGATGTATTCAAAGTAATTTTTTAACATTTAAAATGTTAAAAAGTAAGTACACCCACTGTTTCCGCCTACTAAACAATTTTGAAAAATACTTTGTGGGTGGAGGAGCTGTGTTCATTGTCATTTGCATAAATGAACATACAATGTACAAATGATTTCGTATAACTCAGATCAAACTGTCAAACTAGACGTTGCACATCAAATATGAATCAAGATTCAGTAACTGCATGGCCTATTTTTCGCCTGAAATATTTTCAGAAACATATTTTAGTGGACTATTTAGGTGGAATAAGAGAGTTGAACAGGACGCCACGTTGTTCTGGTTTAAAAACGTGGAGCCAAAACGAAAGTAACGTAGTGGGTCTAACCAATCAGGTGCCAGCTGTTTTCGTTGTGGGCGAAAACAATTATCCAAATGACGTAGAGGTACCTCCAAAGAGGTACTCTGATATCACGATTGGGGCGGGGACAGTGTGGGGAGCAGAAAATAAATTTCAACCGTTAAGGGACAGCACAAAGACGCTTTTCTACCAGTTTCTTATGATATACAATATTATTTCAGAATTGTTCAAATAACGGAATGCGTGAATAAGTTCCATTATAAGGTAGGCATACAAACATGTTTACAGCAGGAAAAAAAGTGATCTAGAGTATACTTACCCTTTCAGATTCAAATCTTCATCACACATTGACTGTGCTTAAAATGCCTTTTTCACTGCACCTAACAGGCCAGCCTGCCAAATTCTTATACGTCATGCACAACACGGAGACTCCGCTGAGCTGTTTAGCCCTGTTTGAGGGAGGCCCCTGTCTGACAGCTGATGGCAACTTTGATGTTCTTATGGTGAAACTCAAGAGTCACTTCCAGAATGCCAAAGGCCATAAGGTGGAGAGCCGTGGTTCCCGCTACCAGTACTGTGACTTTCTAATAAAAGTGGGCACAGTAACCATGAGCTCAAATGCAAGGGGTATCTCTGTGGAGGTAAGTGTTGGAATTGGACCTTATTGAGGTGTGTGTGTGTGTGTGTGGTGGGAGGGGTCACGATCATCAGCTTGCAAAACGGAAATTTATAATGAGCTATCACCTACACTCAAGACACCATCATGTTTGGCCTCTTGTGTGGTGTGTCCAGCTACCAGCACTAGTCCTAGTTCAGAAATGCACCCTACTATCTGGAATCAAATTCTGAATGTGTCGTTGCTGACTGTGGCCAAGATTCCAGCAGGGTGATGTGCAATTGTCCATCGCATCAATGGGAGGGAAGGGGGAGTTTTATTGAGCTCTCATTGACAAGTGCTGCAATCCACCTGCAGACATGGTTGCTGGTATGGACTCTTTTGCAGCAATGGGTTGGATATACATATCCATTAAGGCATCTCAAATTGCAGGAAAAAGTTACTGAAAATATATAAGGGGACATTAATTGGTTTAAACTGTTAGCACAGTCCACTGACCTTTAACCTCTTTGATGAGAGGCTTCATCATGTGCCTTTGGATACAGGTTTTTGCCGAGGTTTACAGCACTGTCTGTATTGGCTCATTGCGGTGGCATACAGTAAAACCCACAAATGCTACCGTGACTAGGATTGTTTGTCATTTCCGAGTGCTGCAGTTGTTATAAGAGAGGAAGATTATAAATGGTTTCACTGGCATAAGGTTTCTGCTGCAGGCATTTGACTTCACTTCCTGGAGCCAGCATGAATAGAGCGAAGCCAGTCAATGGCCAAACAGAGGAGTTCACAGTGAAATAGGAATTTGGTCTAGGTACATTAAGTAATGAGGAAAAATATAAAAGCATTGCTAAAAGCAATTACATACTACAAACTGCAGAATACCAGTATTTTAAATTGTAATAGTATAATATTCCTTTGTTGCTGAACACAGCCTATATATTAGAAGGATGAAGGAAGTTGGATGTGAATAAGAGGACAACTTTGGAATGCAGCTTGCTGTTTCTAACAATATGGATGATGGATCCTTGGCTGGTAGGAAGATTTGTAGCCATAAAAGCTTGTCTGTGACATAGTGTGTCTGTGCAGGTGGAGTACTGCCCCTGTGTGGTCCCTGGTGACTGCTGGAACCTGATGAAAGAGTTCATGCACACTTTCCTGGGCTCCAGCATCCCTGAGCTGCCCTCCGTCTTCACCTCAAAGCCTGAAGGCCTCTATGTACCTGTGGACACCACCGATACCATGACTCAGTACCTGGAACTGTTCAGTAAGGTCCGGAAGCAACAGGGGGTCCCAGGGAGCAGTGTACGCTGAGCTATGAAAGGGGAATTTGGATATACTTACACCCCTCAACTAATCACATGCCTGGAACCCAAGTAACATGGGGAATCTGGGCATGTTTTCACTTGAATTAAGGAAAGTTCCAAACATATTTCATCTTACATTTTTCTGTAATAACTACTTAAAAAGAACTATCTCAAAAACTGTGAGGCAGTTTACAAAGACATTTGGAAATACAAAGTGACATGTTTTTTATTACCTCTGGAGTCAGAGCAGTTGGATTTGTGTTCCAGAGTTTATTTTGCTAAATATATTTTTTTGTGTATCAAGGCCAACTATGTTATTGTATTATTACTGTGTTTTAGTTTGCATGTTAAAAGTTCATTTTATAAGAGTCATTATCTTACAGTGTTTTGGTTATCTGGAAACTCATTTAAAATATTAATTCCAAGCCAAAATAGACACATTTCTAATAAATGTATTTTTGAAGTCCCCCTAGTTATACATTTGTAAAGTACAATGGTCATTCTTGTGAAAAAATTTAATATGCAGCAGTTGCTACAGTATTTATCAGTGTTTCTCAATTTTGGAGGATATAGTGAGAAATCATCTTGTGTAGAATGGCAAAGTAAATTTGTTTTGTGTTATAGTAGGCCTGAATGTACATTTTTATAAATTAGAATTTTGAATGGCTGTGATATACATACACTGCCTGGCAAAAAAAAAAGTTGCACACTCTAATATTTCATTGGACCGCCTTTAGCTCTGATTACGGCGCACATTCGTCATGGCATTGTTTCGACAACCTTGTGCAACGTCGCATTTATTTCCGTCCAGAGTTGCATTCATTTTTGGCCGAGATCTTGTATATTACGACGGGAGAGTCGAACCACTCCGTAAAATCTTCTCCAGCACATCCCAAAGACTTTTAATGGGGTTAAGGTCAGGACTCTGGTGGCCAATTCATGTGTGAAAATGATTCCTCATGCTCACTGAACCACTGTTTTACAATTTGAGACTGATGAATTTTGGAATTGTCGTCCTGTAATATGCCCATTGATGGGATAACCTGGTCATTCAGTACATTCAGGTACTCAGCTGACTTTATTTTATTGCTACATAACATTGCTGAGCCTAGAACTGACCAATTGAACCAACCCCAGATCATAACACTGCCTCCAGAGGCTTGTACAATGGGCACTGCATGACGGGTGCAACAGAGACTTTTTTTTTGGCCAGGCAGTGTAATAAACATAAATAGGAATAAGAATGGAAGTAGATTTGAGAATGAAATGATCCTTTTGACAAATGCATAAATGGTTTTCCGTTTACCCACAGGCAGTAATTAATTTTGTATGATGAGTGAAATCAGAGAGCAAGCAGCAAAGATCAAAACATTATCACTTTGTAGTGGAATAGATATGTGATATTTTACACAATTAAGACTTAACTTTTAAGAATTTCACAAATTGTCTTTTGGCTGCACTTTCCCATCTGTAGTCTACATGAGCAAAGTTGGCAAATAAACCACATAAACTCAAACACTTCAAAATTCATACCAAATGTGTGCTGCCCTTCTGTAAAACGACCAAATCTGAAAGCACAGTGTGTCTACTGTCTTCACAAAAAGGTGATCAGCAACCCATTTACTCTCTTCAGTTTTATAGTCGTGAAAATGAATCCAAGACGTATCAAAGTAAAATCTTAAATTTAAACAAACACGTGTACTTTCTTTACAAGTGATTTAGAATAAAGATAGACCAGCCAACCTTAAACAGGTCTGTCTCATGGAGGATCGAGAAAACTGGAAACACCGTTGGAGGGCTCGTCTGAGGACGACCTAGATGAGATGAGATGTCTCAAGATGGACAAGTGTAAGAAAAAATGGCCTAATGAATTTTCTTGGGCACTTTCTAAGATCCTTGGCAGTTTGTTACACTGCTGGGTAGCTAGGTCAAAGAAACAAGTACAGGAAGAATAGGAGTGTGTGGAAAAAGTTAAGGATTGAAGCAAGCCTGATATTGGATTTAAAATATGTTGCGAACAGCAAATTGCACAGGAATAGAATGCCATTTATGATAGCACAAAAATAACGATTGTTTACACTTTCAAACCTTGAAGCACTAGCACTTGGAGTGGTATGTTTTTTTATGAGCTGCTTTAAGTCAGGAATTTTTAAACTAAAATCTATGATTTCATGTCTATTGGACATGGGCTCACTGTTGATGGAAAACAATAGGTGATTTGGAGCTGGGATGTAATCCCATGACTGCAGCAGATTAAGCAAAATGCTAGATTTAAAGCAGCCTCTTTCTATGCAACCTGCAATTCATCATGTGTGTGCTAGCTAGTCATCAATATGTCCAGCCTATCTCCAAGAGGTGAAGTGAGCTCATCACATAGATCAGGACAGCAGTCCATATAACCTTAACACTCACCTCTTCATATTTTTACATGATACTTGTGACCACCCAACCTGTGCCAGCTCAAAACCTGGGTCAGAAACTCCAAAACACCTGTTATGTGTGTTTTACTACCGTCTTGCATGCAGTCCAAGCAGCCCCTGGTAATTACTTAAATGTACTGGATTTGCCACATTTTAGTTAAAATTTTTACAAAAATGTGTGTAATATTGTGTTGTGTGTCTGTGCTGCCTTTATGTACATACAGATCTGGATTGTGTTGCTGGCTGATCTGTACTGTAGCTCCACTTGATTTTTCCCGTCTATGTTCTCTGAATGTTGCCCTGGATATGGGCGTATGCCAAATTAATGAATGAACGATTTCATATGAGTTTCCGCAAGGTTCTAACAATAAAAAAAATCTCCATTCATCGCAACATATGAACTTCCCTGATTGCCCGCATAAAACGAGGCAGATTTGTGGGCGGAACACTTCAACATCGTCATTAAAGACGCAGCCAATCGCACGCGAGGTATTTGTTCTCCACCGAGTACGGTCTGTCTCTGGCTTCGGCTTGGCCTGCGTACCGAGTTAGGTATGTAATAACAGTTTTGCAGTTCCCTGTAGCTAGCGTCTTTGCCCCTTAACTGATAATGTTTTACAACGACGCTTTTACTTCAAACCCATTCAGAGATCTATTTGCATTCTATTAAAATGGTTCCCGTTCAAGAGGCAACATCTCTAAAAAAAACATTATAGCCGTACCGCTATTGAAATCGGTGCTAACGGTTAATTAAGTTCTCAGAGTTCGTTTAGAAGCCCTTCCAATACTCGACGGAATGATGGACACTGCGCGTACCAATGGGAGCCAAAGCTTGCAGGAGGATTGATCACTTTCACTCCAATCACAGCGACTAGAGTTCGAGCCTCGAATAGTTCGGTTGTCTCGAGGTCGGTGACAGCTCGCGCGTGTAGATGATGGCGGTAAATAAAAGCTATACACTATAAAAATAAATAAAAGAACGACTAATATGTTTCGCAAAAGAAATAGCATGTAGTAATTGCCTAGGTTTGGTCAACGTATTTTACTGTCATAGTGATGAGGCCATAACCTCGTAAAGTTAAGGTTTTTTGTTTTCTTTAAGAATCAGTGACTTTAATCTGGGTTGACCTCCTGTTGTTTTTTTTTTCAGATTATCATGAAAGTTGATTTTTTTAAATAATATTTTTGTAGTAACGTCGTCGTTTTTTGGCCATCGCCGGGGTACGTTTTCTGCCAGCGTCTTGTCGCCTAACGTTACTTGAAGTTGATGAGTGAGTGTCGGGGAAGACTTTAGCTACGGTCTGAAAGAGTGGTCTTTGTTCTGGTAAGTAGCTAGCCAGCTAGCTATATTGATACTGTCCGCATTGTCTGTTAAATAGCTGAACACTTAAGAAAGGACGTGGTTGTCAAATGCCGAATATAGTTTTATCTATTGTTAGATTACTTACAAACGTCTTTTCATAAGTCGGCAGGCCGCGTAACGGAAGTCTATTGAAGAAATTGTTTAGTAGCTAACGTAGTGCTAGGTTGGCTGCTTAGCTATGTGAGTAAACTAGCTAGCTAGTGCAGGCTTGTCCGATTACTACCTTGCTGGCTATCCAGATGGCTAACATTACCCGGCTCACGAACGTGCTGCCGGCAGTCGCCACTGTGATTTAAAAGTTTTCCCTAGATATGTGCTAGCTAGGTAACGTTATGTCGGCATTAGCATGTTAATAACAAAAACCAGTTGACTACAATGGCTTATTTAAAATCCGCTAGTTAACCATTTGCTTAATAGCTGGCAAGCCACCTCGCTAGCTTTCTTTACTAGCTAAGGTTATGAAGCGAGCTACGTAACGTTAGCAAGATAACATTTATCTTAACATATCCCTGTTGCGCTTGTGTCAAGCGTGCTTGCTTGTCAGTTAACTAACACTAGATAAGAAACTTTGTGCCTTACAATAGCCTCTCTGTTACGGTAAAGACTATATTTACTTAGTTTAACCGTGTAATTAAGGATATCTGGTCGCGAACTTGCTACTGGCTATTCGCCTGCTGGATATAGCTAGCTAGCCAAGTTTGCTAGGTAGCACTAAGCTAATGTTTATAGCTATGTAAAAATCATGTAAAAATGTTTTGAAAATCGATTACAAGCAGATTTATTCTAAAGCTAAAATGGCTCGCTTAGATCGTGAATCGTGAGCTCCTGAATGTTATTTTGACCGCTGGTTTGGGTCTTTCTTTTGAAGTTGCTCGGCCACTGCAGAATTTGGAGTGGCCATTGCCTCGAAGGTCTAACGTTACCGTTAGTTGATTATCGTTAACGGGGAGTTTTTTTTATTTGTTAGTTTTGCAAGGCAATTGTGTATGACAACCCTTTAATGTTATGCGGGTAACCTTTCTGCTAACTCGCTCATATTTTTAAACGAGACAAGCTTGCATTGATTTAACGTTCGTGGCTTAAGCTCGCCTAGATCTGGACACGTGATTTCATTTCTGGGGTGAGTTTGGGACAGGTCATTCTTTTTTTTATTTACGTCTGGAAGTTTCTCTAGCAGTTTCCCATTTTATAACCTTCCTAATCCAGCAGCCCAGTCTTTACTCTTTGTCTCTCCCTCTGTGCTGCAGTATAAACATTTTACTGGAGCAGTTGCATGGTTCTGAGTGGCGCAGCAGTGTGTCCAAACGCGTACTGAGGTTGCAATGTTGACGGTGTTCACTGGTGTCAAAGCGTCCACAAGGCTGTTTTCACTGTAAGTGCAGCACTTCTTTTGGTATCAGACTGTCAGATAGACTTAATTTACTTACTTATTTGTTTTTGTATTGATCTCAGTACATGAATACATGCTCTTTCATTTTTCAACACTGATAATGAATGGATCTGACATTACATTTTGGATGTCCCCATTGACTGCAAAAAGGCCATATAATCTTTTATACTGTAAAACTACACTTTGGATGTGGATGAGGTATGGTACCACCATTATGGTAAAGGTCTTTATTATCTTTGGATAAAATGCAGCATACATATTAATAGTTCATAGTATTGCTATACTGATTTCATAAAGGCAAGGAAGCAGGATTGGTTGCCATCGATATCATAAAGTTATTCTACTTCTGCATCATCTTTTCATATTGTTCTGTTAATTCCAAATGTTGTATCTGCTGTTCACATATTAATAACTGCCCTCCCTCACACCCCAACAGCATGAGCCTTTGCCCTGTGCTTGGGCATACATCCTGATCGAGAGCACATGTGCATGCGGAGAGATGGATCGATGTAAGCATGTGGTACGCCTTCGCCTGGCACAGGATCATTCCATCCTCAACCCGCAGAAATGGCGCTGCGTGGACTGCTCCACCACCGAGTCGGTATGGGCCTGCCTCAAGTGCTCGTACGTGGCCTGTGGCCGCTACATGGAGGAGCACACCCTCAAGCACTTCCAAGAGTCCCGCCACCCGCTGGCCATGGAGGTGCGAGAGCTGGATGTCTACTGCTACGCCTGCGGGGACTACGTGCTGAATGACAATGCTGAAGGGGACCTCAAGCTCCTCCGGGGGGTGCTGTCGACCGTGCGCAGCCCTGGCCGACGCTCCATGCGATCCCTGACCTCTGCTGGCGACTCTCCCCTGCGGGGAGCGGAGGGCGGGAGGGACTGTGGCGGGGCCTGGCCCTCCATGCAGACGGCCCTGTGGCACCGGCGGCAGGCACTGCTGGGGAATGCGCTGCGGACCTGGCGGGGCCGGCTGCGGGTGGAGCAAAACCGGCGGGAGCAGGAAGCGGAGCGGCAGAAGGAGGAGCTGCGGAGACGGCGGCAGGAGGTCAAACGCAGGCTCCTGGAGGAGCTGGCCAGTGTACCGCCGAGGAAGAGCGCCCGCCTGCTCACGCAGCTTCCCCGTCGCACAGCCCTCATCCCCCGCAAATTCCGGGACCCTCCGGAGCGGGCGCCCCCGCCTTCACGCTCCGCCCCCGCCCCCCTCCTGGGCCTGTCCCGCAAGCCTTTGGGAAAAGCCAGCAGAAGGACATTCCGCCGATACTATTCGTCCCACCCCGTGTCACGGCGAAAAGTGGCGCCCGGTGTAACGGGGTTGCGCAACCTGGGAAACACCTGCTACATGAATTCCATTCTGCAGGTGCTCAGTCACCTGCAGAAGTTCCGGGAGTGCTTCCTCACGCTGGACCTTTGCGAAACTGAGGAGCTCCTGGCGAAGACCAACCGCTCTCATGGCACGAGGGGGGAGTCTGGCAGTGTGGTCAACAACACGGCCGCGCACACGGGGGGCCTGGGGCGCATGGAGAAGCTGGGCAGCGGCGGTTTGTCTGCAGGCAGCAAGCAGAGTACCCTGCCCAGCCTGAGTGCCGCCGAGCTGGTCCAGCCCAAGGAGCCGCGCTCCTCCACCCGCCAGCAGATGTCACTGTGCCACGAGCTGCACACGCTCTTCAGGGTCATGTGGTCGGGTCGCTGGTCGCTGGTCTCCCCCTTTGCAATGTTGCACTCCGTGTGGAACCTGATCCCGGCCTTCCGTGGATACGACCAGCAGGACGCGCAGGAGTTTCTGTGTGAGCTGCTGGACAAGGTGCAGCAGGAGCTGGAGTCCGAGGGCACCAAGCGCAAGATTGTCATTCCTATTTCCCAGAGGAAGCTCTCCAAGCAGGTGTTAAAGGTCCTCAACACCATCTTCCATGGGCAGCTGCTCAGCCAGGTGTGTGAAGTACATGCCTGTGCATGAATGTGTGCCTGGGAAGGATGACCGTACTAAAAGATTATGTGCTGGATTAAGTCTGCAGTTTACTGAGAAGGGCTCACCAACCAATGATAACTGTGATAAAGTCTAAAGTAAACTGTTTTATTGAGAAAGATTTGGACCCGTTATTTGGTGTGTGAATAGGAAGTTATGACCTAAGTTTACGTGTGCGTCTCTACTGCTGTGCATAGATTATTAAGCAGCAATTACTTAGCCCATGGTTATATTTATTTTCTGAAAACCCTGTTATTCACCATTATTGATATCCTGCAGTAGCAGGTTCTATCACATTGCGCTTGAAACCGATGATATAAAACTTTAAGAAGAAGGTAAACGGTCTATGTTAGAATCATGGCAACAATGCAAACATGGCATCATGGCAGAATGCTAACATTTCTAATGCAACTTGTGCCATAGCCAAGTGCTGAGCTGCACTCAGTGATAACAAACGAGTCTCCTCAACTGCCACATTTTTGCTACTGTAATATAGATTCTGCGCACTGGATATGTGTATTCGCATATTCATTCTCATCATGTATCTGAATGAATGAGAGGGCAAGCGCCACAGTCGGCTTCTCGTCTCACACAGTGCATTGTGTCCTCTGCCCAGCTGTCAGGAAACAAGTTGTCCTAAGTTGACCTGCAGTGTGTCTCAGAGATTGGCTGTATACTGCACCCACGCAGCATGCTGTTATGAACTTCTCTCTCTTCAGATGTGCAGATTAGCAGCGTGTTTGTGAATCCCTCCAGGTCACTTGTCTGTCCTGTAACTACAAGTCGAACACGGTGGAGCCGTTCTGGGACCTCTCGCTGGAGTTTCCAGAGCGTTACCACAGCATGGACAAAGGAGCCGGCTCGCCAGCCTACCAGCGCAGCTGCTCACTGACCGAGATGCTGGCCAAGTTCACTGAGACAGAGGCCCTGGAGGGGAGGATCTACGCGTGCAACCACTGCAACAGTCCGTTGTATTACCCCCCCCCCCCCCCCCCCAAAAAAAAAATAATTTTAATAAAAACCAAAGCCCTAGCACCTCCCCAGACAGGACCTTAGCTGCTGTAAAGAGGAATAGGGCGTATATGAAGTGTTTGGCTGGACTTATTGGTGCCATTTACTTGGAATGTGCCTCATCATTTGGTACTGTTTACTGTTCTGTAATGATTGAAAAGAATGAGAAATTCACTTCAAGGTACTTAAATAAATAACTGCAGTATTTTACTGATCATATTTAGACAACTTCTTAAAATTTTCTTTAGGCAATCAAGACGGCAGCTTTTTATCGTGCAGGTTTTTAACCGCAAGGGACACAGTCATACAGCGATAGCTAGAGAGCAATACCTTTGTGCCCCCTGCCTCTCTTCTGGTGTTCAGTACTGGAGTGACGGTGTTGAGTTGCGCCCCCGCTGTGTAAATGTTTAGCGTCAGGAGGAATGCTTTAATGCTACTCTTTGTGTGATGTCATTCTTAGGAAAAAGACGGAAGACGTCTCATAAACCTCTGGTTCTCACAGAGGCGCGGAAGCAGCTGCTCATCTATCGGCTACCTCAGGTCCTGCGGCTGCACCTCAAGCGGTTCCGGTCAGTCCAGTCTCACGTCACGTGTTTTCACCACTTTAGCTGAACTTGCACTTGGCCACACAACCATTTTTGAGTGTCGTGTGGCAAAAATAAAGGTGTCGCACAACGTTTGGTATTTTTACTTTGGCGAAGGCCTGAGGGGAGGTACTTCTGAGCAAGGTACTTACCCTGAATTGCTTCAGTAAAATATCTCGCCGTATAAAGGGATTGCATGTAAAACTGTAATCTGTGTAAATCACTGTGGATGGAGCATCTGCTAAACGCTGTAATGTACTGTAATTTAAAGCTCTCTGGCCTGTCGTCCATGTGTCACAGTAGCCTAGTTTCTGCATGTGCTTGTTCTTATTGCTCCTGTTCAAATAAACACACGTCTCTGTGACCCTAGCAATTGTGCTTGTGATCCAGTTAGAAGGTTTTCTTGAGTCTCCTTTTATTGGGATTAGCCAAGTTTTGTACCTCGAAGTACAAGGAAGTGATGAAGGTGTAATGGCCTGTATACCTGTGAAACGGTGGCCGTGTTGCATATTCAGTCCTACAGTTTTTGATACTTAGTGCCTTCCACTATTATTGGCACCCCTGGTAAAGATGAGTAAAAAGGGTTATAAATTTGTTTTACCGTTTGGTGAATTGGCTTAATCTCACACTGAACAAATGAGAAAAATCCAACCTTTAATTTAAGTAAATTTATTATGAGGGAAAAAAATCCCTCATCAAGAAATAAAACAATTATTGGCACCCCTGCATTTATATATAATTAAGTCATTATTTCTTGATGTCAGTGACCCAACAACACCAAAAGACTCTTGATATCTTATTTTCTGATACTCTTACAAACGATACTATAACGTCTCTGCATTTGAATGGATCTCTATGGGAATTGGGGGGTGGGACTAGATTTAACTGTAAATTACACTGGAACAGTATGGAACACATGGTTGGCTAAATGGTATCAAACAAGCCTTAAACCATCACCCTGCTGCCAGAAATACAGGAGTTATGGATAGATAACTTGAAGGGTTTCTTCTCCGGACTTATTTTTCCATAGAGTTCAATAGGAAAATTTGTCAGGAGAACCAACCCTAAGTGATCCATCCATATCTACTGCATATCTGGCAGTAGAGTGATGGTTTGAGGCTTGTTTGATAACTCAGACCCTTGATGACTTAATCCGTTTAGCCAACCATACTGTTCCAGCATAATTTACAGCTAAATCTAGTCCCACCCCCCAATTCCCATAGAGATCCATTCAAATGCAGAGACGCTATAGTATCGCTTGTAAGAGTACCAGAAAATAAGATATCAAGAGTCTTTTTATGTTGTTGGGTCACAGACATCAGGAAGTCATGGCATGCAAAGGCTATGCAACCAAATATTCAAAATGATTACTTTATTCTATATATAAATGCAGGGGTGCCAATAATTGTGGCACGTGGTTTTGTTAAAAATAATTATTTCTTGATGAGGGATTTTTTTTTTCTCATAATGAATTCACTTCAATTAAACGTTGAATTTTTCTAATTTTTTCAGTGTGACATTAAGCTAATTTTTTATAACCCTTTTTACTCATCTTTACCGGGGGTGCCAATAATAGTGGAGGGCACTGTTATGTATATGTTGGATATTTTTACTTTTTTACCGTGTGTAGAGCCGGATCATCCTGCCGTGACCAGTGTTTTCGTCACTGTGCTGCCGTGCTGTATGTAACCTGTCGATTTTGGGTGTGGTTTTGTCATAGATGGTCAGGGCGGAACCACAGGGAGAAGATTGGGGTCCACGTGGCCTTCGACCAAGTGCTGCACATAGAGCCCTACTGCTGCACAGACTCCCTCTCTTCCCTGCAGCGAGAGGGCTTCACCTACGACTTATCTGCTGTGGTCATGCACCACGGCAAGGGATTCGGCTCAGGGCACTACACTGCCTACTGCTACAACACTGAGGGCGGTGAGCAGCTGGGGTTCAGGGCGGCGTGCGCTTGCAAGGATTGGGGGAGGAGGTGAAAAGGGGTGGGCCAGGATGGAATGAAATTCCATGAGAGGGTCAGGATTGGCTGGTAGCCCCTGGTTATATTGGTGGGCCTCTTGCAAACACACCTGCATTTGTTTTTTATGCGTTCCCATTTGGAATGTCCAGTTTCCCTATGACCTCTGCACTGTGATGTCATCGCTATGGCACTTGCACTCACACGGCAGCACTGCAGCTGATGCTGTGTACTTCTGAAGTACACTGACCTGTCAGATGGTGTACACTAGCCCAGGGTATGAAATTAACACCAGTGGCTAGCAGCCACTTTGGCAGGTAACAAACCAGGTTGTGTTATATTGTAAAATGTAATGTGGCTGGTAAAATGTTGAAAATGACTGGTGATTTTTAGAATCCAAAGCCACTCTGGCCAGTGGGTAAAAAAAGTTATTCATTCAAGTCATTCTCTGCTAGCCTATGAAACGGTGTCCACTAGCCTATGAAATGGTGTACACTGGCCTATGAGATAATACTATCTTCCAAAGCCACACAGTATGCCAAATTTAAAGGAGAGGCACCTCTCACTCACAACTGGTAACCTGTAGGCACCTGTAGGCCCTCATGCAGCAGTAACCCAAGAACCATTTGCCATCCTGCCACCACAAAACACAGATACACTTGGGCTGCGTCCTAATCCAGTTTTTGCTCCACCCCCGTAAACTTCACTTGGGAGGATGTGACGCACATACCAATACAACAGGAGTATACCCTTGCGTTTAGCGAGTGGGAGGGAGCGAGGGCGGAGCGGGTTATTTGAATTGAGACGCACTTCACCTCATCTATACTTGGAACTTAACTTTCCTGCTGCCCTGGCGTATCATGGGATCTCGGATCATGTAAAATGTCTGTCACCGTAGCCTACCTTTAAAGAGTAACTACACCCACTGTCTCAGCCTGTCTCCGCCTACTATATAATTTTGAAAAATGGCCTATTTCTCACCTCAAATATTTTCAGAAACATATTTTAATGGACTATTTAAGTGGAATAAGAGAGTTTATGAACAGGATGCCACGTTGTTTCGGTTTAAAAACGTGGAGCCAAAACGAAAGTAACGTAGTGGTTCTAACCAATCAGGTGCCAGCTGTTTTCGTTGTGGGCGAAAACAATTATCCAAATGACGTAGAGCAGGGGTGTCAAACTCCAGTCCTGGAGGGCCACAGTGTCTACAGGTATTTGTGGTTTCCTTTTAATTAGCACCCAGTTAAAGCTTTGAGAACAAGGTGTTTGGACATCTTAGCCAATCAGTGACTTAAATTAATCACTTGTGCTGAAACACACCAAAAACCAGCAGACACTGCGGCCCTCCAGGACCGGAGTTTGACACCCCTGACATAGAGGTACCTCCAAAGAGGTACTCTGACATCACGATTGGGGCGGGAGCAGTGTGGGGAGTAGAAAGGGAATTTCAACCGTTAAGGGCAGCACAAAGATGCTTTTCTACCATTTCTTATGATATACAATATTATTTCAGAATTGTTGAAATAACGGAATGCATGATTTTCATTATAAGGTAGGCATACAAGCACGTTTACAGCTAAAAAAAAAAAAAAAAAAAGGGATCTAGGTTGTACTTACCCTTTAAAGAGGAAAACCTCTTAAATTGCTGGAACCAGCGTTGAGCGCAATGCATGCTTTCAAACTAGAAAAACGAAATTACCCAAATATGTGCTGCTCATTGATCACTTCAAATTACATAGGCTATTAACGCATTTTGTGGCAGCAAAAATGTGTATATAGTAAAATGCTGCACAAGTTTATTAATCTATTCGTCTTGGTCATTGACAAATTCAATTGTTTGATTGTTAGGCTATCTGGCAAATTATACGGAAAAATATTGAGAGACGAGTAGCCTAGTCTAATAATCCATTTAAAAGCACATCCCACAGTACGCTACTTTGTTGCTGCGTAAAGCAATTTGCTAAACTATGAAATACAAAATAGAAAACTATTAGGCTACTTGATGAACCTGAATTTATTAGCCTATACACCGTCTTTTCCATTCTGTATGCGCTTTTAATGTATAATACCGCAATAAACATTAACGTGATTATCACTGAACAGGACGTCCGATGTGAATTGTGGGTAATATGAGCTTGCCGAGTCTGCTCTTTTGCAGACTCGTTCCCTTGAGAAAAGTTGAGGGTGGAGGGAGGGGCTGTGTTACAAACTTCACTTGGACTCGCACCTAAAATGAAGACCAAGGGTACATCTTGGTCTCAAAAGGGATTCCCCCAAGTGAGGTTTGCAAGTGAAGTTTACAAAGGTGGAGCAAAAACTGGATTGGTACGCAGCCATGATGACGATGTCCAGGCACCATGCCTGCCCTTTGCCTTTGCTTTTTTTTTGTGTGTGTGTTAGAGTAGTGCCATTTCACTTTCCTCCACCCCATTAATTGTTAGGACAAATATTACGTGGTTCATATGTGTCCGTTTGTCATTCATTTTTAATTTGTACAATGTAAATTCCAGGTAGGAAGGTTGTTCAGGATAATGGTACCCATTATCCTGAAGATTATGATGGTTAAGGTGATGGAGACTGGTGACTTTACTTTAAGCTCTTGCGCCGCTCTTGCAGGTTTCTGGGTTCACTGTAACGACTCGGAGTTGAACGTGTGCAGTGTGGAGGAGGTATGCAGCACTCAGGCCTACATCCTGTTCTACACTCAGAGATCCGCAGAGGCCAACGTGGCCTGACACCGCCCGCTTCATGCCCTCAGCCCTCCCCTCTTTCCCCTCCTCCACACGGTAGCGCTGTGCCTCCTCACTGGCGCAGGGGTCTGAGCCCTGCTGCTGGATGCAGCTCAGGAAGTGCCCGAAAGAGCCAGCAGGGGGCAGCGTGCACAGTGACTGAACAGTGAGTAGTACGGTTTCTCTGCAGGTCTCTCCACCTGAATGGAACCCACTGGCAATGTTGCCACCCCCCTCCTCAATTTAACAGACATTTTGAGGAACTTGTGAGGTTTGAGAGAGAAGGCACCCAAAGCCAATTTATCTTGGGCTATAATGGCTTATGAATCATGTGAAGGTCCTAGGATTAGGTAGACAATTCTAGTGTCTGGGAGATGCCAGTCTCACATGCCTCACTGTCCAAGGTAAAAAAAGCTCTTATATGGGCTGAACAGGGAGACAGTGTGGCCTTTTTAATTCAGTGTTGGGGGGGGAGGGGGGGTTGTCCAGGGGTCACATCACACCGAAGTGGGCATTGGAGCAATATATTAATGACATCATGACATAATGACAGAAAGGAAATTCAGGAATTATTCTTCAAACTTTTTACTGGATTGTTTTTTACTCTGCTGTTTTTTTATTGGAGTTCTTATCATTGTCTTGTAGACAAGAGATGTATTATTGCTGTCCTTGATATGGAAAAGAAAATGGCTTCATGCACTGTAAATTACAGAAAGATCCCATGGCAGTGAATGTCCTGCTTGTCTGGAGGAAATGCAGCTTTACCGCTGTTCTGCATTGAGATCCAGACAGACCTGTTTAGTGGCTGGCTGTTGGCTTCTAACCTCTGTCCTGTATTGTAAAAGCACCAGGCATCCAATTTAGGAGTCCCATGGGGCTGCCTAAAAAAAGGCAATTAAAAAAACAAACTGAAGTTTTCTCGTGTTTTTCTGACTCATCATTTCTTCCTTCTGTTAAAATCGAGAAATCTTCGCCACACACATGCATGATGGGGACACTGCGACCTAATCCTTCATTCAGATATGCGCTGAGATAATGCGTTATCTAAAATCCGTTAGATTTGCAATGGTCAATCAGATTCCATAAAATGATTGTGTCTTCCAGTTTCTGTGTGCACTTGTGTATTAGAATATTTAATGTTTAATTATGTGCAAGCTGATATCAAACCTGATAGTTTTGATGGTTTCACATACTTGTTAGTGTGGAAAGATTGACAATGTATTGGGCATTTCGTAGACTGAGGTGATAAATTGCCACCAATATAAGATGGCATCTTTGGTGAATGTCGTGCACTTATAATATTCCCTTACACAGTTATGATTGTAGCTGCAAAGCTACGATACTCAATATTCCATATGTACCCAAGAAAAAGTTCCAGGCAGCCTAGCAAAAATCCGTGCAGTAATATCCAAAATAATAAAAATAAAATAAATCATATATATCTATTTGGAGGTTTTATGGAACTTAATTGTCTGTTGTGAATAAGAAAATTTGGATTTTCTTATCCACAAAAATGTTCACTGTTGTGGCAATGAACTTACCCTGCTGGCTGAAGCCCTCCATTCTTTGGCCAATGCATCTACAAAGTTTCACCTAAAAGAAAAGGTCTAGTCTAGTGCGTGTAATATGGCTACAGTTTGCTGAACATTTAAATAAGTAGACTAGGTTATTCATATACCCTACAGCCATCACTAGGGCCCATATAAATTCCTGACTGTTTTGATTTGTGTTTTAGCCCTTATCCTCAATGCGTCACTGTTGGCACTCTAATCTGAGAAATGATTAGATAAATGGCACGGGTACATGAGTAATTATACCACAAAAGGATTCATTGCCCAAAGCTTGCCAGAACGAGTGAAATATTACACAGATAAACTGACTCCTTCCAATGCTGAACTTAATTGAAACTGGCTGCTATGGCCAGATGAGATGGGAAAACGGAGGGTTCTGGCCACGTACAGCAGCAGTGCTTTTCGAGTCATGCCTACAGTGAAATATGGTGGTGAATTTTTGATGTGTGGTCATTTTAAATCTACTGGTGCTGGGGCTGTTGTTGAGGTCAGTGGAATCATGAACTCATGAATCAAGGCATTTTGACCAAAACCTGGTACAACCGCCCCCCAGAAGCACAAAATTGGCCACAAATGGGTTTTTTCCCCATGAGTTAGTTATCAGCAAAGAAATGGTTAACTGAACACAACGTTACCGTTTTGCAATTCTCATCTCAGTGTTCAGATTTCCAGTTGTCCAGTGTCAAGAATCCGATTGGAAATCTGTGGTTTGAGCTTATGAGGGAAGTCCACAAGTGCATGCCAAAGGGTCTGAATCTGAAGGATATTGAAAGATTCTGCATGGAGGAATGGTCAAAGACCTCTGATATCATTCACCAGTCTCTTAAATCACTACATAGGACAAGGACAGCTGTACTTGTGAAGGGCAGTTGCACAAAAGGAAAGGGAGCCAGTAATTTTAACACCGGTATTTTTTGGAAATAATTTTAAGTCAATCCACCTGGTCAGTAGCTTCACTTGTATCTAATTACATTGATTGAAATGAGTAATTTCCTGCAATAGGATAGTTTCACAAGAAGCTTGAGAAGAGAATAGTATCCTTGGGGTATTGTTGGGGTGATTTGAGGCAACTATTGGTTACAAAATGATGTCTGTGGGCACTTGCACAGTTTTTTCCCTTTTAACTATTGCAGGAGTAGGGCATGGTTTGGGTCCACTTGTTTTCTTAGAGGGAAGGGTCACTGCAAATCAATACAAAGTTATTTTTAGTGATCAACTTTATCCTATAATAAAACATTTATATCCTGATGGGAGTGGTCTCTTTCAGGATGACAATGCCCCCATCCACAGGGCACGAGGGGTCACTGAATGGTTTGATGAGTAGGAAAATGATGTGTATCATATGCTATGGTCTTCGCAGTCACCAGATCTCAACCCAATTGAACACCTATGGGAGATTTTGGACCAATGTGTTGAGGCGTGCTCTCCACCGCCATCATCATAACACCAATTAGGGATTATCTTTTTCAAGAATAATGTTCCATCCCTCCAGTAGAGTTCCAGAGACTAGAATCTATGTCAAGGTGCATTGAAGTTGTTCTGACGGCTTGTGGTGGCCCAACACCTTACTAAGACACTTTATGTTGGTTTTTCCTTTAATTTGTCACCTGTCTGAGGGAATATATTTCGGAAGAATGGTGTTCCATTCCTCCAGTAGAGTTCCAGAGACTATAATCTATGTCAAGACGCATTGAAGCTGTTCTGAAGGCTCGTGGTGGCCAAACACCTTACTAAGACACTATGTTGGTTTTTCCTTTAATTTGTCACCCGCATGTATATACACTGCTCAAAGAAATTAAGAGAACACTTAATCAACACAGTATAACACCAAGTCAATTAAACTTCTGGGATATCGATCTGTCCTGTTAGAAAGCGTAAACTATTGTGCAAATGAAAGTGACAACAGACAGGACAGGAGGCAACAGCAAGACAACCCCCAAAAAGTAAATGGTTTTGCAGGTGGTGGCCACAGACCATTTCTCTCTCCTTATCCTTCCTGACAGATTTTTCTCTCGTTTTGCATTTTGCTAGTGCCCTTGTCACTACTGGTAGCATGAGGCGGTACCTGCAGCCCATTCAGGTTGCACAGGTAGTCCAGCTCCTCCAGGATGGCACATTCATACGTGCCGTCGCAAGAAGGTTTGCTGTGTCTCCCAGCACAGTCTCAAGAGCGTGGAGGAGATACCGGGAGACGGGCCATTACACAAGGAAAGCTGGACAGGGCCGTAGAAGGGCAACAACCCAGCGGCAGGACCTTTGTGCGAGGAGAAACAGGAGGAGCCCTACAAAATGACCTCCAGCAAGCTACCAAACTGTCAGAAACCGACTCCATGAGGGCCCGACGTCCTTTAGTGGGACCTGTGCTCACAGCTCAGCACCATGCAGCTCGATTGGCATTTGCCAGAGAACACCAGAATTGGCAGGTTCGCCATTGGCGCCCCGTTCTCTTCACAGATGAGAGCAGGTTCACACTGAGCACATGTGACAGACGTAAAAGAGTCTGGAGACGCTGTGGCGAATGTTATGCTGCCTGCAGCATCATCCAGCATGACCGGTTTGGTTTAATTGACTTGGTGTTATACTGTGATGATTAAGTGTTCCCTTAATTTTTTTGAGCAGTGTATATATGTTGCCCTCTCCCTCTCTCTGTCTCTGTCTCTGTTATTCCAAATGTCAATGTAGCATGTGGAGATGAAGGCACTGTTATTTCAAATTAGCACTGATGTTGCAGGACGCTACTGTAAGGGCACATCCCTTGTGACGGGATTACTTTCTTTTCCTGTAACCTTTCATCCACACAGAAAATGGCAATAAGAATATCCATTATTTAGTGTAATTCAGTTTCATGTGACGGCGGTGATCTATGCGCATCGCTTTCAGAAAGGGCAGAAAATGACCAAAATAGATATTTCATGTGGTTTCATAGACAGTCTTACATACAACACTTAATACAAATCAGGAAAAGCCGTTGACAGTTTGACACCACTTTAAACATTGGGATACATAATAATTATGTGGTAGATGTTTGAGCCATATCTAATGCAGAAAACTAGCATTTATTATTATTTTTTATTGTTTGAAAAACGACTGCTTAAAAATGACATTTCATTCTCTTTTTGAAATGCATGGTTTCAACAAAATGAAATTCAGCAATCCAAACAACAACAAAAAAAAGATTTTAACCAAGCACTTGACAAAAAAACACTTGTAAACTAACCACCAGGGGGTGCTTAAGTGTAAGAAATGCAGTACAATGCCCAGTTTATTTTCAGGAAATCCCAGTTAAGACACTTTTTAAACATTCCTATGTTCACATTGCCTGGTCCCATGTGCAATGAAATGCATTCTCTTTAGCTGGCTTCTGCAGTGCACACTACATCATTCATCAAACAGGCTTGTGGATGCTGAAATAATCTTCTCTTTGGACTACATTCAATCCCCCATTATGTATTTATGCTTTTCAGAGGACAACTCAAGGTGAACGTTATTACCTGCTAGTGTACAGTGGACAGCTGTACAGGTAAGAAACACTTTTTCCCCCTGAAAACTGAAGATTTCCCATGTCATCCTGTACAGAGAACCTTTCCTCAGTTTGAAATGGCCACTGCAAAGCACAAATATTCATAATCTGTCGTATTCACATTCATTTAAGCCGCCTGGATTCTGTTTCCATGTCCACTGCTACCTGAGCATACGTAAGCATTCTTTGCCATTATATTCACTTATATCCTCAAAAAGACAAGGAACAAGATGGCACAAAATGAAAGAAAATTACAATCGAATTCGAGTTCAGTTTACTGTATCAACAGTGGAGTAAAATTAATTAAGAAACAAATGAAAGGTTATAACCTTGAAGATACTAGAAAAACATGTATTAAAATGTCATTTGAGAGTACTATTTTTTGTGCCTTAGATTCTACCCCAGGACAAATGGGTTCTATCTTGCCAGATGTTAATTTTCACAGTTTGTTCTGTTGTTGATTATATCCTAAAGTGCAGATGTAAATTGTATCAGAATCCTTCACAATGTTACAGGTATGTAATCAGCCTTGGTCAGCTTGTTCTACTCAAGTCTATGTACTCTGAGCCAAAGCCTTCACAATGTTACAGGTATGTAACCAGCCTTGGTCAACTTGTTCTGCTCAGGTCTATGTACTCTGAGCCAAAGCCTTCACAATGTTACAGGTATGTAACCAGCCTTGGTCAACTTGTTCTGCTCAGGTCTATGTATTCTGAGCCAAAGCCTTCACAATGTTACAGGTATGTAACCAGCCTTGGTCAACTTGTTCTGCTCAGGTCTATGTATTCTGAGCCAAAGCCTTCACAATGTTACAGGTATGTAACCAGCCTTGGTCAACTTGTTCTGCTCAGGTCTATGTATTCTGAGCCAAAGCCTTCACAATGTTACAGGTATGTAACCAGCCTTGGTCAACTTGTTCTGCTCAGGTCTATGTATTCTGAGCCAAAGCCTTCACAATGTTACAGGCATGTAACCAGCCTTGGTCAACTTGCTCTGCTCAGGTCTATGTATTCTGAGCTAAAGCCTTCACAATGTTACAGGTATGTAACCAGCCTTGGTCAACTTGTTCTGCTCAGGTCAATGTATTCTGAGCTAAAGCTGGGTTTGGAATTGCACAGCTGTAAACTATGAGTATTGAACCCATACATGAAAGTTAATCAAATTTATCTCAAGCCAAAAACCTCCATATGAAAATAGCTTTTGATGTCCAAAGTCACATACTGGGATCCGTTATTCCCACATCACTCCAACCTTCATAGTGATGTGTATTTTTTTTAAAAATGCTTTCATAATATCTGTCAGATAGGCATCTACACTAATAGAGAAATTTAAGTCACACATCTCTTATTTGTGTGGGTCATGAGTATAAAATCGTTTGACAAAAAAAACAACTTAATGTCTACTTGTTCTTTGTTACTCTAAAATATTTAATGTTGCAATTGAAACATTTATATTTTGACTGCAAAGTTGCACTTGATTATTATTGCATTAGCATTGCTAGATCAATCAGTGTCTTTAAGTGTTTTTCATATTAAATTCAGCCAGGCATCATTTATTAAGGTAATAGCATGGGTCATTTGTAATTTGCATTTGAATGGAAAACTAGAAGAAATGTGCAGAACTAAAAAAAAAAATAATAATAATAATAATAAAGTAAAATGTTTATGATTAAAGGCAAATTCACAACACATATAAATAAAATAAAACAAAAACAGATGATAACCTGTTTAAAGATTCCGGTTTACAACACAGCACAAAAGCACCCCCTGAGGTTTTCTGTCTGAAGTACTCAATATTAGCCCCTTAATGGAACATATGAGACCCAGGCAAACAACATAGACAACTGTATTGCAGAGATTAGCACTGTTTAGGATATTGAAATAACTCGCTGCAAAGGATCAATGAAACATCACAATTTAAGTGATATGCAAGAGAATATGACACAGCCAATCTGATGAAAGTGAGGATGCGTTGCTGGTTAATCTATCAAAATAACTGAGAAATTCAAGTCAATGTACTCTAAATTCTACACTATACTACACTACCTTTGTAGTAAACAAATACAGTTGTGTCAAACTGAATGATTATTGTCTTGTTGCAACATTAAATTGTGGTAGTGAATTATTGCCTGAAGAAGAAAAGCTTTTTATTAATATACAATAACAGAAACATGCCAATTATTTTTGTTTCTCCTGTGAAAAAAATGTAATCCAATTTTAATATTTAAAAAATCTTGCTATCTAGCTATGCAAACAAAACAAAAACAAAACATTTGAGATTTAAATAAAGCATTCAAGCTTAAACTACAAAGTAAAATGTCCAGTGTTCATTTGACTCTAACAGAGTACATATGAGTCCAACTGGGACCATATGTACTCTATAAGAGTTGATTTAGCACTGAAAATTTTACTGTGTATGTCTTTCTCTGCAGAAAACAGAGTATCAGCTTGCTGGCCAAAAAAGCAGTAAATGCACTAGATTTTAGTCTGGGTTTTCCTCCTTATCAAGATAAATTTATAACTTTTGCGCATGTGTGCATTTTGCTTATTGGCACCAGTGTGATCCATAGTACCCGAGAGCTCTGAAAACAGTGTGCTCCTTTAAAGTGGAAACCATTTTGCCACAAGAACAGCAATCTGAGGATATGACACTACAGTTCCCATGGGGCAGTGCAGTCAGAGTTTTGTGGCAGACTGTAATTACTGTGTGTATGAGCGTATGTGTGTTTGCAGGCATTACTAAGTCACCAGATCAGGTGTGAACGTGTTTATAGTCTGATTTAAGAGAGTGGTTCATCCCAGAGCTCAATGCCCATTCTAGTGCTATCATCAAATCCACAGTTTTTTGTTCATTATAATTAATAGAATCTGTAATTATATAAAAGTACCTTTCAGTTACACAGTGCTCATGCTGTCAATTGACAAAACTGGAAAAACTAGCTGACTGATGTCATGATGTCATGAAACAAATGTCATTACTAAAAATGTCTTGGTGGTGAGTCCTATTGTTTTGCAATCATGGACTTTTGTTTTTATGGTGGTGTACAGAAGTACTGGAGGGTGCCAAGTAACCATACAGACAGTCACTTGCGCTATCTCAAACTCACGATTGATGCCAAATGCCCACTGCACTGGCACACCAATCCTTTGTTCTGTCACCTTTTGTGACCTCTCTTCCCCCATTTAGTGCACGCTCACGCATGAAGTTTAAAGGAGTTTGTGACGTATATTAATTAAAGGCCACATTGTTATTCTCTCAAACGTGTCACTGGCCTTCCTCGTAAAAAGAGTCCAACGGACAGAAAAGTGATGGATTTCTACATCCACAGGTGGGGCGTGAGACGATGTGATAGAACGTGAATAAATCTGTGCATCTCCACAGAGGAGCCGGACGCCTGATGCTCAGCCTGACCGCAGCCAGGGCTCCAGGTAGTCCCAGTGCTTCCAAAAAGAGACGAGCAGGAGCACGAGGAACACGGTGACCCCGACTCTCGCCCTCGTCTTCATCAGCGGCGTGATGAAGCTGGCCAGCGTGGACACGAAGACCAGCAGCACGGCCATGAGGGTGAGGATGATGTTTATGAACTTGCCCAGCAGGGCACGGGCGTTGGCGTTCTCCACCCCCTCCAGCTGCACCACCTGCTGCTGCTGCTGCTGTAGCTCCAGCTTAGTGATGCGAGTGAGGCAGGACTCCACCGCTTCCTGCATGCGCAGACAGGGGTTACACGATCAGGCTTAAGGGCCTGAATCACACACGCTGGGGTCAGTAAGGGCAGGGGGACAACAATCGAGGGGGTAGTGCTCCAAACTGGGGAGAAGCTCACATATATAGGGATGGAGGGGTGGGTGGTTGTCAATAAAATCATTCAGAAAATCACATGATAAACTATTCTAACCAAACTATGACATCAAATTATCTAAAATGAGCACACTAATATGCTAGTTAAAGACTCAAGACTTCTCGTGAAACCTTTTCTGCAATTGAAAAGCAATCAACCCAAAGAGCACATCATTATGATTTGCCTGTAAGCTTCATCTTACAGTGTATCAGTTTACATCAAAAATAGCTTTTCTTTTGTCATTAATAAATTTATAAATATTTCCATTCATTTCACTTCTTCTTTGAAACGCCTTCAGTTGTTAAGCACATGTCCCTGGAGTGTTTTACCTTTTTGCCTTTGTTAAGGCAAAATTACAATATAATTATGATTTGAAGCTGGATTTCCACAAAAAAGAATACATGTTTGCAAGAATGGTAGTGAGGCCTATCACTTAAATCACATAATAAAATCTATAGACATACTGTATAACTAAAATGCTGGGAGCCGTGCCAGTGGGATCAACTTTGACAAATGAAAGTCGAGCATCAAGAAAAGTATAAAACGCTGTGGTATCTTGTGGAAAGCTCCATCACCGTTAACTATACCACACAAAGGCTCTCACCTGTATGTCTCTGGCTCTCTCGTACGACTGGTAGGCAACCTCTCGTACGACTAGGGGCAAGCCACACAAAGGCTCTCACCTGTATGTCTCTGGCTCTCTCGTACGACTGGTAGGCAACCTCTCGTACGACTAGGGGCAAGCCACACAAAGGCTCTCACCTGTATGTCTCTGGCTCTCTCGTACGACTGGTAGGCAACCTCTCGTACGACTAGGGGCAAGCCACACAAAGGCTCTCACCTGTATGTCTCTGGCTCTCTCGTACGACTGGTAGGCAACCTCTCGTACGACTAGGGGCAAGCCACACAAAGGCTCTCACCTGTATGTCTCTGGCTCTCTCGTACGACTGGTAGGCAACCTCTCGTACGACTAGGGGCAAGCCACACAAAGGCTCTCACCTGTATGTCTCTGGCTCTCTCGTACGACTGGTAGGCAACCTCTCGTACGACTAGGGGCAAGCCACACAAAGGCTCTCACCTGTATGTCTCTGGCTCTCTCGTACGACTAGGGGCAAGCCACACAAAGGCTCTCACCTGTATGTCTCTGGCTCTCTCGTACGACTGGTAGGCAACCTCTCGTACGACTAGGGGCAAGCCACACAAAGGCTCTCACCTGTATGTCTCTGGCTCTCTCGTACGACTGGTAGGCAACCTCTCGTACGACTAGGGGCAAGCCACACAAAGGCTCTCACCTGTATGTCTCTGGCTCTCTCTGTATGTCTCTGGCTCTCTCGTACGACTGGTAGGCAACCTCTCGTACGACTAGGGGCAAGCCACACAAAGGCTCTCACCTGTATGTCTCTGGCTCTCTCGTACGACTGGTAGGCAACCTTCTCCTCCATGCTGGCAAGCTCCTGTTTAAGGTTGGTCATTTCATTCTGGTGTAACTCCGTCAAGTCGTTGAGCTGCTCCTCCAGACGCTCGTACCTGCGCCGAAAAGCAGAGCGAACACGACCGGTCACACAACAATGTAGAATGAGCGCGTGCGTTCACGAGAAAGCCTGTCGCGGGGCAAACGCAGGACAAAGCGCCACACCTGTATCTCTCCTCCTGGAGACACTGGGTCATGTAGGAGTAGTCGCTCTGCAGCTGAGCCTTCATGTCCTCAATGGCGTCCTCCAGGTGTGTCTGGCTGGCCTTGATCTCCTGCAGGGCCTCCAGCAGGGCGTCCCAGGAGCTGTGGTGATGGACGTCCAGCATGTTGGACTTTGGGCTGCCCGTGGCCGGGCCCAGGCCTGACACCACCCCTGCCCCGGAGTTACTGCCGGCGGCCGATCCGGAGGTGGCACTGGAGCACTCGTCGTCGCTGCCGTACTTGGGGCTGGAGACCAGCGTGGCGCTGCCGCTGAGTGCGCGCGGGGTCTCCTCCGGGTGGGGGTCGTCCAGGGTGTCCTTCAGCTGGGCGATGTTGTCGGCACTGCCGAACTTGTTGCGGATCAGGCTGGCGATCTCGCGTGGTTTGGAGACCACGGCCGTGTGGGACAGGGCGGACACCCCTCCTTTGACCCCCTCCACCACCCCACCCCCGAAGCCGCTGATCCCTGCTCGGACGTTGGCCCCCACGTCTTTCAGGCCCTGCTGCATGTCCCGCAGGACATCTTTGGGCTGCCGTGCTGGACCGTTCTACAGAGAGGGGGACGGGGGACAAGAGAGGGGATGTGAGACAGAGATGTAGCTCCATCAATACAATAATAAATAGATTTGTAACTGCATGAAAAAAAATCTATTGATGTATTCCATTACCAAAAACAAACTGTGAAACAGTCAGTATGTATAAACGTCTGGCTGTTGCATAATGGGTAAAAAAAAAACCTCCTGTTCACTTGAGCCGAGCTGAAAATGTTACCACAAAGCGTGTAAAGACCCTGTGGTTAGGGAAGGGGGGGGGGGGGCGGGGGCTCACCTGCTCGATCTCTTTTAGCTTCTTGTGGTAGTGCTCAAGCTTCTTGTGCAGGTGGGCGATGGTCTGCGCAGATTTCTGGTTCTTTTTCTCAAATACCTGCTTGATGCGTGAGGCCTGCTGCTTGTCGGCGTTGTGGGCGAGCTTCAGGTACTCCGCCACGTTCTCGTCGCGCGCCTCCTGCTCCACGCGCACCTGCTCCGTGATCTTCAGGATTTTCTGCTGCAGGTGCTCTATGGCCGCCCGCGTGCGCTGTGGGTCGGGGGCCTCGCCCGTTTCCAGGCTTATGTTGCCGTCTGAGCCGCCATGACTGGTGGCGGGAGGCAGCCCCAGGGTGGCCGCCTCACCCTTATCCAGCTGATGTGGGGAGGACAGAGAGACCGGGCGTGGGGGGTCAGTGGCCATTGCTGGCAGAGAAACGTCTCGAGCCACCCGTCTTCAAGCCCTTTGGAGTCCCATTAGGTCGAGTTTGGAAAGGCCAGCTAGTCCAAACTCTCATGTGCTGTTGATATTAAAAATTGTATTTATAGTTACAGGAAGTGGGTTAGAGGCTGTGCCTAAATCAGGTCATTTAAAATTTGACATCTAAAAATAAAAAAGTGTCAGTTCTGCCCTGTGCAGCACAGTTGATGTTTTTGTTAATATGAACTAATGTTTTAGGAGTCACTAACTTCTGTTTCATGTAATTTCTTTAAATAGGGAGAAAATTTAGGTTTTGAATGATGTAATCATTTTGACCTGTTGTTGCACCAGCTGATTGGCTGATTAAATGAGCTGACAGGAATGACATTTCTGTATTCTGTATTCTGTATTCAGAGTTACCTTCTATTATTCTTTTACTATATGTTATAGGTTCAATTTTTAAATATTTGCTGCAGTCACACAATTGACCAGCAGTGCAGTATAATATTTACACTTCTTCCCATTTTATTGATCATGAAATAATTTGCTTGAAGTGCAGTGCCCTGCATAGCTACTTTCATGAACCATTACTTTTTAGGTCTGCCAAAATCAGATACTATTTACATAGTATAAGTCAAAGATTTTTTTTGTCTGTGAGAAAATCAAATAGGCTACTTCGGCCCAACTAGACTAACAGTGAAATTGCGCTGTGAGCTTAATTCAGCGGCTAGATTTCACAGCTGCCCAGTCCAGTCATTTTCCTTTAAAGATTCAGTTTTTCATAGGCCCTAATGATACTGGGACAGATACACCTGCAAGTCAACATGTACCCACAAAAAAGATGAATATCAGTCAGTAGATTCATCTGAATTACATTCTGCCATCTCAGCAACTGAAAAAATCATTTAAAATTTTTAAATAAACCAATAATATTTGTATAGCTTTGTGTTTAATTCTTTACCCTCGAAATTATTTTAATAAATAATCTGTTGTCAGAGTTCTTCTGATAGCTGTGCTTCAAATTCATCGAAACAAATCTTAAACGTGGCACCCCTCAAACATTTTTTTACTTAAATTCTCTTAAAATAAACATTAACCTGACAAAAAACACACAACCCTAAAGAGTGAGAGCACAACACTGACTAATACATGTAATGTAAGAAACCCGAGACAGAATATGACTGGGTCATTTGGAAAGCTGTATTGGGCTGTCACAAAACGTAAACATTTCCTGTCCGGTAAGCCATAGAAATCCCTGCAGGACGCTAGCCACAGCCAGCACAGGATGGCAGTTAAACCCTTACAGCCGTGCCCTCATTTTTTTCACTAGGCCAGCATAGGGTTTTTTTTCCCGTTGTTGTTCCCTTGTGTATTTGGTCAAATCGGAGAGATGTGAGGGTTCAACACGCGCTATGGACAAAACCATAAAGTGGCCAAAAAGGCAATTGATGGTAAGAAATAGCAGAGTGGAGACTGATTGATATGTGAATCCATTAATAAACTAAAGCATTCCAGTCCGCATGCCGGAGGAGCTTTTCATTAATGCATTTCCCCCCGGTCCACTCCATCAAAACAAAGAATTTTCAGCAGCGACAAATCGTATTAAGAGATTGCTGGAGGGGAAGTAATGCTCGCTGCCATCTCTGCAAAAAAGGCAGGAGGAACAACTGCTGCGAATGAAATCGGTACAATACAGGTATAATCGAGGATCAATCCTGAAACACACATTCGGAGGGGGATGAGAAGACAGCTAGAAAGAGAGAGAGAGAGAGAGATGTTGAGGGATGACTGGGGCAGTTGAAACATGCATGCTGGAATTAAAACAAAAAAAGATTCTCGGAGATGAATGACGCACAGACATGGAGGGAGAGAAGCAGGCTGGCGATAGATCATTCTGGAAACGTTACCATACTGTTTAATCCTGGACTGCCATGGGCCGGGGAGGTCTTTCGGTGGGACGCATCCTTCTCTCTGTGTCCCCCATAATCACGTGAGACTCCCCTCCCCGAAAAAGCACACCTCTTCTGTGTTCCACTCCGTCTGTCAGCGCCTCATGTGCCATTGTTTACAGCAAACATGTTTGCAGTGTCTGTCTATGGCTAGCTCGCCCTACATCCCTCTCTCTCTCTTTCTATCTGTGTAGCTTACTCGTTCTCTCTCTTTCTCTCTCTCCACCAGATGGGGAAAAAACTGATCTGCTCATCCACATCAGTGCTGTGTCTTGAAAAGCATGGTGGGTGGGGGGGTTGGTGGAAGAGCCACTTGCGCACGCGTGCAGGTGCTTTTGCGAGAGCTGGGAGGACAAAGGGGGGGGGGGGCTTGGAGAAGCAGCAGGGGTTCTATAGCAGGCTCACTCATCCATAAGGTCCTGAAGCACAGAGCAGCCACACAAAAGATTTGAGGAGGAGGTGTGTCTATGTGTGTGCGTATGTGTGTCAGAGAGACTTAGCGCAGGGATAACGGAATGAATCCTATTGGTAGTGCTTGGGGTTTTGCCTATATTGCGTTTGCAACATCTTGAAATGACACACAGACACAATGGACTGAACCCTTGATATAAATTCCTAAAAAACAAGCATTCGTTTTTTCAGTGACCCTATGGATGTATTTGTGCAAGCCCTTTCTGCTTGCTCTCCTGCCCCTAGTGAAATGACACTCCTAGGCATGCTGTGCTGTTACGTTTGGGGGAGGGGATGTTGTCAAATTTTTCCTTAGATACCGCTCATGTGGGGGGTAGAGGCAGGGGAGTTGAGAAGGCTAGAGATCAAACAAACCGAAGAGAATAGATGGAAACTGAAGGGAGGGAGGGGCAAGGAAGACTGGAGGAGTGTAAATAATTGAATATGCTGGAGGCAGGAAGATTTTTGGAAAATTCAGACGACTGGTCGCCTTTGGAGCAGAGGTCCCGATGCAAGATGCAGGCTCTGCATTACTGTTGAAACACTGATATGCAAATTATATTATATTATAAATGCAAATAAGAAGACAAAATTATTTTTTCTTGCAGATAGCAAGCAATTATAAACCAGTCTTGTATTTGAGTGTGCTCGATTATAAACCAGCCTTGTATTTGAGTGTGCTCGATTATAAACCAGCCTTGTATTTGAGTGAGCTCGATTATAAACCAGCCTTGTATTTGAGTGTGCTCGATTATAAACCAGCCTTGTATTTGAGTTTGCTCGATTATAAACCAGCCTTGTATTTGAGTGTGCTCGATTATAAACCAGCCTTGTATTTGAGTGTGCTCGATTATAAACCAGCCTTGTATTTGAGTGTGCTCGATTATAAACCAGCCTTGTATTTGAGTGAGCTCGATTATAAACCAGCCTTGTATTTGAGTGAGCTCGATTATAAACCAGCCTTGTATTTGAGTGTGCTCGATTATAAACCAGCCTTGTATTTGAGTGTGCTCGATTATAAACCAGCCTTGTATTTGAGTGTGCTCGATTATAAACCAGCCTTGAATTTGAGTGAGCTCGATTATAAACCAGCCTTGTATTTGAGTGTGCTCGATTATAAACCAGCCTTGTATTTGAGTGTGCTCGATTATAAACCAGCCTTGTATTTGAGTGTGCTCGATGTACCATTTAACATCAGGTTATCACATCATGCTTCACAATATATAGTTTCCAGAAATGCTGAAAATTTTTTTTTAACTATGAAAAATGATACCCTAACCTTTTAAAATACAGCCAAACTAAACACCTGGAAAATAACAGGATTACACATTTAAACACAAAATAGACAGGGAATATACTGTTTTAGATTGATTAGGCAAAGCTGTGCAGCTTTTCAACACATAATTCACACTTCTATTATAAGGGCAGTCTACTGTCAGTTTTAGTGGAGCTGTGAGAAGCCATGTAGGCCAGGGGACATGTCTACCTGGCTAAAATTATGACTGGCCAAAATCCAAAATATGTTGACTAATATGTGCTGTTTAGAGGAAGGTTTGATTTTCTTCTGGTCTAATTTAAAAACCAGAGACCTCAATGTGTCTCCAAATAATTGCTCCAGTTAATTTCTGATTCTGTGCCAGATTTTCAATGCTTTTCTTTTTTATTATTCACAGGATAGAGTGCAGACATAGAGTTTACTTCTCGTTCACTGGTACACGCAGTCTCACTTTTTTCAAAAAGAACATTACATTTAATCTAAGGCAAATTTTCTATGGCATGTGTTAGTACTTCAGTACTTATGTACTACACTGCCTGGCCAAAAAAAAAGTTGCCGTTGCACCCGTCATGCATAGTGCCCACTGTACAAGCCTGGATGCAGTGTTATGATCTGGGGTTGCTTCAATTGGTCAGGTCTAGGCTCAGCAACGTTATGCAGCAATACAATGAAGTCAGCTGAGTACCTGAATGTACTGAATGACCAGGTTATCCCATCAATGGGCATATTCCAGGATGACAATTCCAAGATTCTTCGGGCTCAAATTGTGAGAGTGGTTCAGGAAGCATGAGGAATCATTTTCACACATGGATTGGCCACCAGAGTCCTGACCTTAACCCCATTGAAAGTCTTTGGGATGTGCTGGAGAAGACTTTACGGAGTGGTTCGACTCTCCCGTCGTCAATACAAAATCTCAGCCAAAAATGAAAGCAACTCTGGACGGAAATAAATGTTGTGCATAAAGTTGTTGAAACAATGCCACGACAAATGCGCATTGTAATCAAAGCTAAAGGCGGTCCAACAAAATATTAAGAGTGTGCGACTATTTTTTTTGGCCAGGCAGTGTACTTGCAAGTACTATTAGAGTCAAATACCCAGTCATTTAATCCTCCAACTCTCATCTTAAAATGATAATTTTGTATTACATTATGAACAAGCTCACTTAAAATTAAATTAAATTAATGGAAATGTAATTTTTCTGGTGAGTTTCAAGTGGAAATAAAGCACAATTATTATTAATGAATGATCTTAGTGAATAACAAAACACTTGATATAATCAATGGAATAATGCTTATTCATAATACATATTCACATTCTTTCTATGAACAAAAATGACTTAAAATGAGAAAAAACAGAGAGAATACAAATATTTATTTACCTCAATTAACAGACACGCAACATCTAGTTTTATATAACAATAAATACAACTTTATATCTCATAGCTTTTGACAAAGTATATATGTGCACAATAATCTAGAATTTTATGAATAAACACATACAAGTGCAATTTATAAGGGATAAAGCTGGCAGATATGGCAGCATGGTACAAGGGACACTACAAAGTACAAAGTGACAATACAAGTTTATCTATATCGTAAGAAAACTGCATATCGGCGTATCTAATTGGATCATATTTGTGTTTGAAGGAAAGTTCTCTTCCATAATATTTGTTTCTATGCATACATACATTCTTTTGGATACTAAAAGGATTTGCTGTTTTGAATACCCAGCTTGAGGCTGTAATAGACTACATTGTATGTACTTGTAGGTGGCTACATTTCAAGTTGTATGCACTTCTGCATGTTTTTATTATCTTGCACTGCACACGTAGTGTTCCTCGTGAACTCCAATTAATAAAAAGCTTATTACATCTCTTAATTAAACATCTTATCTTTTAAGAAGTTTAGCAGTTTACAGGCAATGTCTCACTTTCCTAACACTTAACCTCATAAACTAGCTGACACGAGCCTTTAAGTGCCTGCTGGTAAAAACTCCTTTAGAAACATTCAGCACTGTGTCACCTTCCACATCTTGGTGCCAATTCCTCAGGTTTGCGTGACTTCATACTAGTACCTGTAGGAGTGTGATACACAAGAAAACTACAGAAAACTTTGATTTGATCGTAATGGGAGCATGGGTGTGCATGTTCATTTGGATCCTAGTGCACAACCTCTAGATTTGCATAAAACATACACTTTAGACAGGAAATGCTAGCAAGAGTGGGAGGCATGTTCCGACAGAGGATGACAAAACCAGAGAGAAGGTATTATATATAAAAAAACTCACCAATAATAACATTCACTCACACACACAAACATGCGTGCGTGCATAACCATGCAAAGGCCTGTTGACTATTTGATAAAAACAGCATCCCAATTAAGAGGTCTCTAGAAGGATTTGTATATTTGTAGTGCTGGATTCTGGGTGCCTTGGATTAATGACTTGTGCCACCATGAAAGGAGCCAAGCCCCTTGAACTTTCATTGTAATGCTGTATAACATTAAGGCAATGAAGCACAGACAGACATGCAGACATGATGTCGATGGAATAAAAAGTAGTGAATTTGCCATTATATATACAAAAATAAATATGTTCAAGTCCTTCTAGTGAAAGTGTATATAAGTATTTGTAGGATTCAGTTCCTGAGTGAGACAGTAGTTTTTCTGTGGTATTTTGGGACCGTTGGGTCCACCCGTCTTCACTGCCCTGATTTCCGCGGTGTGGCTACTGCTTTTCGCTTCATCTGGTAGAAATCTGTACAGAGGGACAGGGAAAACTGAGTTAATACAGTGTAATATTATTATATCTCTCACACACACACACACACACACACACACACACACACACACACACACAATACAGTTACACCCTGTCCACATAAGTGTAGTTTCCCTTTATTGTGAAACATGTAATACATGGACATGACTCACTATCTGTTCACAGTCTCCACCTACTGGTTAACAAAGTGAATTGACAGCAGAGGACAAGACTGGACATGCCCTATGAGGTTCTCGTTTTATACAGCAGAATTCCAAAGCAATAAAATAAAGATATATGACATACTTTCCAATTTCTAAGCCATACATGTACCATAAATCTTGTTGCTGCCAGTAGTCTGAAAGTCAGGTTGGCTCAGGTGATTTTTCTACACATTTTCAGTAGTCTTATCTACTTATCTTTCAGTAGTCTTTTCTTTTCTTATATACTGATCTATGCTGTTGTATGATTGCACAATTTTTATAAAAAATGTTGAAACAAACCACAATGCACAATGATATTCTACAGTTACCCACACACACCTGTGATGTTGGTCTGTTTCCTCTTCAGTTTTTGCCTGTCGTTTTTCTCTGGTGTCATGTCCAGGTTGTGGGAATGTGCCTTGGACCTGGTGGGGGTGTGCGGGATGTTTTCCGTGTCAGTCGATTCCGATTTCACCCCTGATGTAGACCTTCCAGGCCTCCGAGCATCTACCTTGCCAACCATGCAGGAGCGGTACAGCGCCGGTACCTTGGCCCCCACAACCACTTCCCACTGGAAGTCTCCGCCCTCCATAGGGGTTTCCGTGGCGAAGTCAAAGCCCCAGCGGTGGGAAGCGTCCTCCAGGTCTTTCCGCAGCAAATCCCGGAACTCCTCCTGCAGCTGCTCCCGGTCCACCGGGCCAAAGAGGTTCCGACGGGTCGGCCCATTCCCCAGCACCGTTAAGACCCGCTTGTTGATGTTGGACATGATGTTGGTTCTGCACTGGGGGTTAACAAGGCAACAGAGGGTTACGTCTCAGCAACACCCGGATGCTTCCAAAAGTCCTTTACCAGAAGAGAGGCATGTTTCTCTCACCCACACTCCACTCCACATACACTTAAGACCGCATCCTTGTACCACAGTGCCCCATTCACATGTCAGTAGTTCAGAAGGGACTTAGTTACTGGCTTACTGGATAAACTAAGCATAATCATCTCAAGAGTGAAAGGAAGAGTAGTTCCTGATTGAACATACAGTCCCTGTTTCCCTTAAAATGAAAGTTAATGGCACATCTGAATAAAAGAAAAAATGATAGATCCCGGAAACCTTATCTTCAAGTAGCTAAAAGTGCTTTAGTAGCAAATTGAAAAACAACAATACAGGATTTATTCTAGTAAGATCATTGAAGTGAACTCGTTGAAGTGAAGTGAAGTGAACTCTCTCGTCCACAGCAGCACTGTCAAACCTGAAATGTTTGTCTCCCTCTGTCTGATACTGCTAAGGCACATTGGCATCACATTTACATAATTTTACTTTGATCACTGTGAATAACTGGCCTACACATTCTTCAAAACTGCATTATTTAATATAAGTGCTATAGGTTATATTTTGTGAGTAATGCCTAATGTACAAAGAATAAAATTAGCTGTTAACATAGAAAGTATAATATCAAAGCACATCAACCAACCATTGCATTAATGTCATAGGAGTATAACCAGAACGATACTTCAATTTAAAGAATGATATCAACTCACCATAGCTAATGGTCTCACTGTGTACCCATATGATCTTAAAGCACTGTTTGTTATTCCTTTTGAATAGGAGTATTACAAATGTGCAGCACTTAAATAGAGGCTTTTCCTACTTAAAGCTAAGGGGCTGGGCCAACTTAGGTCCGCCTGCTATCACGGCATAGTGTGACTTGCACATGCCTGAGCAAATTCCCCCACAGTAACATGTAGGGGCAAGTCCTGAGAAATTGCTTTATCATCATCCTACAATTATCACAGACCTGTCATATCTCACCATGCCCTATAGAGGTCACCATTCAAATTGGTGTAGTGGGAATGCAACTATTTTTTTCCAAAAGGAGAGTGGATACTGGATAGTCCAAAAAGGGGAAAGTAGAGGATGATATAGATGGGATCACAGTGCAGAAAGTGCCATTGCAGGGAATTGAACCCCAGACCGCACAGCCCTACAAGTGCCTGACCAAGACACACCAATAGATAACCAATTTCAGTGAAGGAAATGACAGAATAATTAAAAAACAAATTACTCCTCAACAACAGACAGTCTGTTTTAAGCAGGGCGCATACATGACGGAAGCAGGGTTTGTCCACACAATCATTGGATAAACTCCAATTTAATCAAGTAACCAAACTGCATACCTTTTTCTCCTTTTTGAATCCCATCATCAGATCAGGGAGGGGCAGAACAGTCTGAAGACATGTCCTTAGATCTGTGGGCATGTCCGCTGAGTCAGAGAAATACTGTGATGAACAATCTACCCAGATAATTCCACTTGCCATCAACATAGCAAAAAGAACCCAGTTAGGCACTGCAGATGCCCTTTCATATGTCAGGAGTTTTGACAATTCTGTCTAGTTCAGCAGTAATACATTTTAAGGGTTACAGAGTATTGCTAGCCTATTTGATTAACATTTAAGAGTTTATTTCCACTAGATTTTTAGTAGCCTAATTTATTACAGTGTTTAATCTCTTACCTATACTTACTTAATCTCAAATAATCATTAATTTCAGAAAGATTGCTATGTATTTTATGAAACGGAAAACATGCAGAAAAACACTGGCTCTGGCAAAGTCTGGCTCCTGTTCATTTTATTACGTTATTTTTCTTAGGCCTATTATTTTCATCTTTACTTCTAAGATGAGTGAATACACACTATGTATATTAGTGGTAGTAATAGTGGTCGTTTTACAGAGCGTAGAAAAAGTTATCTTACGACCAGCAATGAACTGTAAAATTAAAAAGAACCAATCATGACTGAAATCTCACTGCCGTCCTCTGCTGTAGACCTCCTGAAAATTCATAAGACTGTGACGTCAAGAAAATGGGCGGTCAACTGGGGAAAGATTCAACAGCGCGTCGGGAACACACTTTTAGATACATGACAAGTTACGCAACTGGCGCTTTTCCCCATTGGATTTTTTGTCCGCACCAGAGGACGTGATCAGGCATGCGCAGTAGTGTTTTCAGTTAGCTTAGCAACTACAAGTTACATAACGTATGCTTAGAGTGGCGCGCATCTGACCGGCGCTAGCCGGATTTAAAGTTGGTTTTCGTTGTATAGTCAAAACCATAACGGGTTGTGAGTAGTAGTACTGGGTCCTGACAACCAAGGCATATATAATCTAAAAGGAAAAGGGAGAACACACACAATGTATAAATACACTTTCGGTCGCGGTCCATTTTGCAAAGGCGCTCTTTGGTACACCGGTAATCTGTTTCGCGCGGACCGTAAATATGGCAACGGATATAAACTATGCGTTACCGCGACGGACATTTCTGTACCGTCAACTACGTCCCTGCCATTGTGCCGTCCTGCCGTCTACCGCCCGCTGTGAACGCCGCATTACACAAGACAAATTGTGTAATTGTGATGTGCACATGTGCAATAGTCTACCCCTATGAATGTAGGATGAATCAACAGAACACCGGCCAAGTTCAGACTGGGGGAGGAATTCCCCCCGTCGCTAGACTGGAATCTGAAGTGAAGAAAAAAAACTTGACTGACCAAATTTTGTGTAGTGTAGCTTATGGTAGGCTACTACTGACACAGATCGATTAAACAGGAACATAGCTACAGTAAAGTGAAATGTTTAAGAAATATTCTCAGATTTTAATAAAGTTGTCGGTAAGAAGTAATTTAAACACGTTTTTTCAGTTTTCCCAGATTCCCACTGCATCGAAACATGATCGAAACATTGTTTTTTGTATAAAACACAGATAATAGAGCTCCGCAATAACAGATAATATCAAACTAGAGACAACTGAATTATTGTTGGCCTAATTTATAATGACATAAACTAGGCTATGGTAAATTACCAAAATGCATGCTATGGATTGGGAAAAAAACGCCAATTATTTGCCAGTATAAAATTAATGTAAGCTCTTACAGGCTGTTGAACTTATTTGGCATGCCTTAAAGAAGGTATGGTTATATTAGGCTACACGTAGCCCAATTAGGGTTATGCACATTAAGACAGATTAGGCTAGCCATCTTCAGAAAAAAACATTTCAGCATTAGACTATACTTTTAAGTAGCTAGACTAACGTGACTTGACTGACTTCATCGACGGTGATCACAAATGGTGAAATATAATTCAACCTAATATTACATTTTTTGAAATATATAGAAAAATGCTTACAGTCTTTGAACTACTAGATGTAGAATGACGTCCGTGAAGTAGGCTACTCGTTTCTCTTGAAGCCAGTCTCAAATGAATGAATGAAGGTTGAAAAGTTGTAGATGGTCACGAGGAAATATCGAAATCTTTCGAATGCTAAACTGTAATGGAACTTCTCTACAGAACCTGACTTTCGATTAACGTTACAGTAATTCTGCTCTCTTAAGAGGACCTTTGAATTATGTCTGGCTATTGCATATGTCCAATATTTCAGCCGGGCGGTTAAGTTAATATTACTTCGGTGGGCGTGAGGCCAACTCGTTACAGGCGGAGTCTGCTCCGCAAAGAAACTGCAGTCAAACTATCAGCACCAACAATTGTAGTGCGCGTTTACATTGCATTCCGGTAACACGTTTGTGACGCATAATGTACAGCGGGAAAAGTTTCTCTTCGCACTGACGGTCCTCGATTTGTTATTTATTTACAGGAGTTATATTTGTTGAAATCTCTTAAATTGCATGAAAACAACATAGTGCAAATACTCTAGAATACTACAACGTGATATGTGACAATCATTAATTTAATCGGTCTTTCTATCACCTTTTTTCTTACTGTTCATGTGTATCTTTCCTTATGCTTTGCTTGTGCTTTGATCATAATGATGTTTAGGCTACTATTGTACACTTGATGACAGGATACGCTTTTGTATATTATATTGTTTTTCTTTATTGATCATTAAAAATAAGACACTCGCACTCAGGCGCGTAGAATACGGGGGGGACGGTGGGTACACGTACCCACCAGTTTTCGTCATGAGTCATTTTGTACCCACCACTTTTTTTAAAAAAAAAAAAGAGCTCAATAAAAAAAAAAAAAAAAAAAAAAATATATATCATATAACACTTGAGCGACAGATGCCACAAACATCAAAAAAAAAATCTCTATCGATATATAATATATATAATATAAAAAATGTGTCGGATGTCATCACCATTTTTGTATACATTTTTATGGAATTAACATGAACTTGCAAAAGGGGGGAAAAAAATGGCGCGGCGCGGGGGGGGGGGGCGGGGGGCAACGCAGGGGCAAGCCCCCTCAACAGATGCCCTGCCCCCCCAAATCATACTTTTTAGAAAGTGAAAAATAAAAAGGAAAAAGCAAAAGTTAAAAATAAGCTTTCCATCTCTCATCATCTCTCTCTCTGTGTTCTTCACTCTCTCCTCCTGCTGAGATCGCCCCCCCCTCCTTCCCCCCCCTCCGTAAACATCCAATTACTTGTTGTGCAAAATGAGCTCCAGTCTGTCTTCAGGTGTCAGGTCTAAACGAACAAAACAGCGCGGTAAATACGCTAAAAGAACAATGTAATAAAATAAATGAAATGCACCCCACCCAACCCAACCCCCCCCCCACAATCCCCCCCAAGCGAGGGTCGCGAAATCCGAAATCTCACCCCCCCCCCCCCCCCCCCGTTAATCTTCCTCTAATCTCAATCGAAGATCCTCCCCCCGCGCCCCCCCCCCCCCCCCCCCCCCCCAAACAAAATTGAAGACCCCCTTTGAGAATTGATTCCCCCCCCCCCCCCCCCCCCCCCCCCCCCCCCTCTCTTTGTCGGGCCTTTCTAAATGGTCGGGCTCCCTTCACTTCTGAAAAAAAATCTTCCTTGCGAAAATTTTTGTTCCCAGCTCGCACTGTCAGTACACGTTCTGTTACTTAATTTAACACCTGGTCAGGTCTAATGCACTTAAACTACGCAGTGTAGCCTATATGTGCTTCCATCCTCGTAAACACGCGTGAATTCATTCCTCGTGCTTCTTTTTCCCGGTTTCAGGTAATACTGGTTGGCTTCCCTGCTGTAAAAACCAGCATAGACCATCGTAGCTGGTTACCAGCATGACCAGCATAATGCATGCTGGTTACACCACCATTTGTTGTGTTTTGGATGCTGGGATATTGGTATGGAGGTATGCTGGTGCTGGTATGGAGGTGTGCTGGTATGGAGGTATACTGGTGCTGGCATGCTGGTGACCAGCATGGGATGGTGGTATGCTGGTGCTAATCTCGGGCATGAAATGGGCCAGAATTGAGCCAGCAGCACTTTAACAGATAAATCTTAAATTAACCACTTTCTACCCTAAATCTTTATGGTATTATTGTTATTGGCGTAGTAGCTTTATAAAAACATACAACTACATACCCAAGACATTTAGACAACATACTTACTACATTTGCATCAACTGTATTTCTAACTAGTTTTAGCTCTGGGTATGAGCTGAATCTAACAAAAGTTAAGTTGAAGCTCATCTAACTACATTGTCTAAGTGCAGAGACAAATGCCATACCATGGTGAAATGTACCCGATCCTATTATAAATAATTCTTAACTCAATTCTCACTTCAAAAATTTTATTAAAAATGTTGAGTACAAAGTTCAGAAGTTAAAAAGAACAACAATACTATCAGCAGGCCCAATTTAGTAAAAGAAAAAAAAAAATACAATCAACTGCTTTTCCAAAAGATATTCAATGCTGACATAACATTTTATTGTTTAAAATCTAAACATTCCACTTCCAAACATCTTGAATTTAAGTGCAATTTCCACTAACACTGATCAATCAAAAATTTTATCTTACAATGTCGATAAAATCAAGAGCTACAGCGCAGTCTGTAAGAATTTGGGCAGTGACACATTTTTCGTTGTTTTAGGTCTGTACTCCAGCAAATTGGATTTGAAATGAAACAGTGACTATGAGGTTAAAGTGCAGAGTTTCATTTTTATGCATAGTCCCCCCATTTGTATGCACTATGTATAAAAAGGGCTACAATTGCTACACGGTTCACTTGATATAGATGTAAACACCCTTTAATTAAAGTTCAATGTCTGCACTTTAACCTCAAATCCAATGTACTGGAGTACAGAGCCAAAACAACAAAAAATGTGTCAATGTCCAAATACTTACGGACTGCAATGCAAGTACATTACAGACACCTTAATGGTTACCACATTACCTCCGATTTATATTTTTGGCTAGGTCATTTTTAAGGAGGCATCGTTCGTGGTTGTTCCTCTGCGCAGAGATAGATGCTTTACCTGTAAAAGAGAGTGAATGATGAAAAAGCTGGACAAAATAATACAACTTGCATTTTATAGTAAAAATCTATTCAAAATATGCGTGAGGAAATCTATAGATATTCATGTGAAAGCATATAATTTAAATAACAGAAATATTACCCACACAGACCTGCCAACACTGAAAAATGTACTTGAGTACCACGGCCACATAACCCTGGGTCGCACCCACAGAACTATATATTAACTAGAACGGAAACGTGGTCACGTCGTTCCATTCAAACTATTCAATTTGGTTCTTCCGCAATGGCATCGCCGCAAGATGGCTCCCATGGCCCGGAAATAGTACTACCGATGAGCTCTGCCATGTATTTCCAATGGAGCGTTGTGAAATTCCTGCTTGGCTCTTGACGGAGGCGGTCGCATATTCTCTCTCTCCTCTCTCCTCTCCTCTCCCACCTGCTCGGAGCCACTTTTTGCACGGTATCTTTGAAACTACAAAATTATGGAATTGATAAGCTGGTCTCTCAACGCAATTGACAAAATTATCTCAACAAGAAGCACTGGTTCGGGGGAACCTACTTGCCCAGACGGGACTTTCGCTGCGGGCTACATAATGGATGCGTGGGAGAACTGGCGGGTTCTTTGCCTGGCGGTTCTCTCCGTGGAAGACGTGGAGGACGTCTACCTATTTGGATTTATGATGGCAGGACAATTGCTTCTCGGACTGAGCGTTGCCCTGGTCTATCGGAAAATTGGAAAGATGGGAGCTATTCAAGAAGGCCAAAGGCTGCCCGTGATGATTAACGAGGTGGGCAGAGCAGTGAGTACTCAGACTGTTGCGATATGTGACCTAAATCGCTAGATGGTTAACGTTTTGGAGGAAACCACTGTTTTGCGAGGAGAAGTGGTCAAGCTGAGAGACCCAGAGTAAAGAGGAGTAACGAATTGGAATGCTGTTTTCCTTGCTATAACCCAAACATCTAATCTTGTTTTCGGAGCCCCATCGCTTGTCGGCCCGGCAAGGCCGCTTGCAGAAATCTCCCCCAGAAGACTCACATGCAAAGAGGCGCTCCTATGCACCCATCATCCCTGGACTCCTGTTTTTTACTTCTGGACAGGGCAATCAAGGATATCTCCATAGCAACCTGCTGTGTTATCGCGAAAAGACCTACGGACGAGTTACATCGAGGATATCTCCATAGCAACTTGCTGTGTTTCGTGAAAAGATTCTACGGACTTGAGTTATCAAGATTGCTGAGTGCCAGAATGTAACCTTCAGTCTTACGCACACATAAACACGGACTACTCACAGATATACACACTTGCACACACATGCATGCATTCACCCGCCTACGGACATATGGGTTTTTTTTCCCCAGATCATATACCTTGCCTCCTAGAGACATGGTATATGATTAGTGTTTTTTGCCCGCTCCCCACCCCCCCCCCCCCCCCCCCACACACTTGACCCAACCCACAGTTCTGTTAGGCTGTAGCCTATTTTTATACAGTCTATGGCTATAGCCTATCTATAAAATTGTATTTTTTACTTTCATTATTTTAAGCCAAACTTTATATTAATTATATTAATAAAATGTATGCTAAGTTTGGCTTAAAATATATTAGGCACATATACCGTATATATATATATATATATATCTAGTATGTTGCTAGCGCATATGCCCCGCAAGTTTTTGGAGTGAGTTGGATGAAGTGGTGGAGAGTGTACCCAAGGGGGAGATAGTTGTGATTGGAGCGGACTTAAATGGGCATGTTGGTGAAGGGAACGAAGGTGATGATGAGGTGATGGGTAGGTATGGCATCAAGGAGAGGAATGTGGAAGGACAGATAGTGGTGGATTTTGAGAAAAAGATGGAAATGGCTGTGGTGAACACGTATTTCAAGAAGAGAGAGGAACATAGCGTGACGTATAAGAGCGGAGAAAGGTGCACACAGATGGACTATATCTTATGCGGACTATATCTTATGCAGGAGGTGCAATCTGAAAGAGACTGGAGACTGCAAGGTGGTGACAGGGGAGAATGTAGCTAGGCAGCATCGGATGGTGGTCTGTAGGATGACTTTGGAGACCAAGAAGAGCAAGAGAGTGAAGGTTTTGTTTGAAAAATCAACAAAACATTTTTTCCAACAACCAATTGCCGTAGCAACACCTTGGAGGTCTGCCCTTGATAATACACTTTATTTGAGATGTAAACAAAAAAATAACTACTACAGTCATCTGGATGGGACGTTATTGACAATTTTTTTTTTGTTGTGCTGTTTATTAGAAAAGATTTTACTGTGCAGTTTTATGACATTCCATTAAGATCCATTGGAAGTTGTGGAACTTAATGTCCAGTATCCAAAATGAAACTTACCTTTATTGCAGTCTCCCACCAGCTGTCGAAATTGCGGCGTAATTTCAATAAGCTCCACCCAGTCCATGTGTTTTCTACGGCGGTTTGTTTATGTCAGCAAGGGAGTTTAGCTGTCACAATATCAGCATTATAATCCAAACAACCCCAAAGTTCTCCCCTCTTAACTATCACTGGCAGCATGCCCAGTTCTTGGCACATTTGCCTATGATAAAAGAAGTCTGTAATTCTGTAATTCTTTCAACCAGAATAGGAGGATGTCCTGCTGCTGCACTGATGGCTGATTAATGATTACTGGCTCCTCGTTAACCACTGATGCCTTTGTTAAATTATGAATGAACCTAATAGGACCTCACTCTTCTGAGGTGGTGAGAATCCCATAAATGGGGGGGCGGGGGTCCTTTGAATATAAGAATTCTTATATTTGGGAGATGCTTTCACGCAGGGCAGTACAGACCATGAGCATACAGTAATATACATGATGAACGCACGCATCATTACTTCCAAAAGGATGGCAGGAAGAATTAAAGCACAGTTCACTCTTCATATAATGGAAAATGCCCTGAAATTATGCAAATCATGTGCTGAAATGTAAATTTGTTCATAAATAAAATATTTATTGGAAACAGCAACTGCTTCTTTCACATTAGGTTTCTCAATTTTAACCAGCACCTTGTTAAACATCCCATTGAAAGTCCAAAAACGGCACACATTTTGTATTATGCTCCCAGTGGAGTTATTTTGTTGCACTTTCATGAAAACACTTCAGTCACAGAGGAAATTTTCTAGGACATCCTGACGAGGTTCCTTTGGGTACATTGTTACGATTCTTTGGATTTTGGAGAAAAAAATGTAAATAATTTTAACCACTTTTTTTTCTGTAACATTTAATGTTTTCAGTTGTTTTTTTAAATATTTCAAGGAATATATACATCGTCTGAAGCAATGCAGCTCTATGTAGCCATTATAGCTGCTCTATGCAAGTGTGCTACACCATTTCCAGTAAAAGTAAAAAAAAAGAGTCTTAACTGCTATTGACTTTTCAGAGTAACTTCATATTGGTAGTTCAGTTCAGTGGGAGCATGATAAACTCCTTGAGTAAGGTGACCAGCAGGCACAGAGACCTGTGGAATGTTACAAAAAATTGAGTGGGAGTGGCAGGAAGCTTTTCTGTGTGGATTTGTGAAACTTCCCTTCGAGAAGTTCTTATTGCCCTGGACACCCTGAGTCATGCTGGTATGACGTCGGAGGGCGTTCAGTAATCTGAAAAAGTGTGCCGGGTTTTGAGTCTGGTGCTTCAAGTGGAACACATGCGTGATCTGAGCAGGGAGGGAGGGGGGTGTGACATCTTCCACGCAATTGGACGGGGAAGAGGAGCTGGTGAGTCAGGAAGGTGTACAGTGGGGGGGGGGTTGGCTTGATGATTTCGGGTGTTTTCTTCACAGTTCTCTTCTCAGTGAAGTTTTCCCCCCTCCTGCCTTCCCTATTATATGTTATACAGATAGATGTGTAGTACATCTCTCTGATTATTAATAGAAGAATGCTTTGTGACTGTTCACAATATATTGAAATATTTTACAAGTGTAAAATATACTTTTACATTGTATACTTACAAATATCTATATATTTTTTAAAACTTATGCGGCTTATTACAAAATTGTGGCCATATAATTCTGCGCTAAAATACTTCAACCTCATACTGTAATTCTCTGCTCACTACCAAGCAGAAGCATTTATATAAATGCCTAAATTAAACACAACCAACACCTAAAGTTATGCTGGAAGTGAGTCTGCATTAAAAAGTATGGCAAGTCTGCAAATTTTGTCTTCAAGAAAATGTTCTTTAGTTGAGCTGGCAAGAAAGGATTATGGTAACTGTGTGAGAGGCAAATCGGGATTTCTCCACAGTGGGAGAGAAAAGGCATTTAACCCTTTAGTGCACTGTCAGACTTGTACAGAAGAAAATATGTGGTATAAGGTAAGAGTATACTAATGCAGATGTTAAAATGTTAAATACATCTAAAATGTTAAACACATCCCATTTTCTTTCTTTTCTCTTTTCTTACCATTTCACAACAAGACTGTCAGTTTAAATATTTCTTCTTATTCATGAACGAGTTCTGCTTCAAAAGTGTTTTCATGGTTGGTAGGTAGTCTGTACCATATGTATAATATTATGTGTGTAATGTAATCATGTATGTAATTTAAAGGAAGTAACTATCAGTGCTAACAATATTAATGCATTGGCCATGATAAAAAGTTGATCATGAATCACCATGATAAAAAGTTGATCATGAATCACCATGAAAGGGTTAAATTCCCACTCTGCTTGCTCCTGCGGGTACAGAACAGATCATGAATCACCATGAAAGGGTTAAATTCCCACTCTGCTTGCTCCTGCGGGTACAGAACAGCGGCACAAACACCAGCAATCTTGCAAACAGAACTAAAAATGGAGGGAATAATAATGTCCAACCAAAGGTTTGTCTGAATTATGTCATTGTTTACTGTGATTCAAATATTTAGATTACCTGTAATGTATAGTATAACTTAAATGGAGATAAGCTGAATCACAAATGGTCTCCTTTTAAAAATTAATTATGTAAATATGTAACAGACTTGGAAGCATAAAATACAATACCCACAACTGAACAGCATACTCTACTAGACACAAGATAAGACATTAGACTAGAGTAATGAATGATTGGTTTAATTAAACACACCCATGCTATGGACAGTATTACTAATGTTATGTATTAAGTTTAATAGCCATTTGGAAGCACAAGTTAGAAAATTAAAGCAGATGTCTAAAACAAATCCTCAATATCTTTAGTGAAACCAATCTTTTTATATCAGATGAGTCTTGAGCAAGAAAACCAAATTATATTTAATGATGTATTTTGCCTTGTGCCAGATGGGAAATCTGTTCAGACCTACAGTACATTGTCATGGATGTAAACAAATATATATTATTTAAATATTATATAAAATATCCCCCCAAAAAAGTATCCAATCAGTTTATCTTATTTGATTGAGGTGAGGGGCTGCCATGTTGCATTCAAATGTACTCTAGGCATTTAAAAAACGACACCATATGGTGTTATACTGGCTTCCTAAAAAATTCCATGTCAATAAATAGCCTAAATAAATAATGTGTGCTAGTACACACTGATTCTGAAATGCAATGTGACACACTTGCTGTAAAATAAGCATTCTTGTTTTTTTAAGATAGAATGCATGTCTGTTTGCACGTCTTGTGTACGCATGTCTCAAGATTAAATCATTTTATGGTTCATAATTGTATATGCATTATCATCACTCATTACAAACAGTACAAAAATAAATATCTCAACTCAACATTTTCAACATACAAAATGCCAAGTTACTCACACATTATTATGCAAAGTTCATTAAAACTTATCTAGGCCTGCCGCTAAAAGTACCGTTTCTTTGCTAGGGTAATCATGGTTAATGTTCAATCTCGAGACCTTAAATCTAGTCCACGTCTATTGACTAGACATCTATACATTAAGCAAAGTTTAAGCCCCGGATTGACGGGAAATCCTTTTGAGCTATACATTACTAAGCAAGACATGAATTGTTATGCTTTGGCAGAGTACCGTCAATGTTGGCCCTCTTGCCTCCAAGCCTTAAGGCATAGGCCACACCCCAGTATGAAAATTAAACCTCTCATTGATAAATATGCACTCGTTAAAATCTTAAATCTGTCTACAAATAACCTAGAAAGGGAAATGCATGCACGCACAGAAGGCAGCATTCATTTTCAATGCAACTTGAAACTAATGGAAGCTGTGAGAAAACTGGGCAAAGCAATGCCTTTAAGCTGAAGTATGAAAAGTTATTCTATGTTATTATTTTTTTAAACTAGTTTAGGTCTAACTGAAAAGGAATGGCTGTTGGTAGTGTCTTGAATAAATACACTTCCTTATCTACAAGTAGTTCACAAGTTGCTTTGACATGTGGCATCCATTTTGATTTGCAGATTCATCAGGTAAACCCGACCTCTAGTGTAACAAGTAGGTAATTACAACCCGTTTGTAATGTCTAGTGCGACTGCTCTGGAGCGTGCACACAGGCTAAAACCACCAAACTGCACATTTTACATGCTCAATCTGCACATGGAATAGGAAGCATTTTATACAAGTCTACGCAACATTCCCAGTGGAGTGCACATAAGAGTTAGGGGTCACCAGATTTATGCAATTCTTTAACTATTCAGTTAATTTTACCATCTACTTTGGTTCAAAATTGATTTTTATTACTTGCCAGACAATGCCAAGCACAATTCTACACCAGAGCCAAGACAAATGTTCTGTATCCAGCTTTAATTCAGAGAACATTACAAACAGTACAAAGAGCAAAAAGAAAAAAAGATTGTTACAGGGCATTTCTTCATTACACCACAAGGTTTGTTTCCTCATGCTCGTGGATACCATCTCTTGGGGGGAGGGGGGGGGGTCACTGGTATGAAACCACCGACACCTTAAATGCAATATTTATGAAGATCACAAGCACAGTGACATTTAATCACATCATATCCCAGGACTGCCTTGATTAGTTTTTGATCAAAGCCATTTAAAAAAAAAAAAGAAAAAAAAAAAAAAAAAAAAAAAAAAAAAAAAGTATTGGGAGTCTGCCTGGGCATACAGTTAACCCATAATCTCCTGCATGTTGCATGTCTGTTGGACGAGACAGAGTCTAACCCCACATGCTTTTCACAACTTGATACATTCATTCCTCTATATACACACAAACAGACACAGAACAGCTTTGAAAGAGAAATTTTAAATGTTTGTGCAAGAGGGTATGGAATGCTGTTGGGGGACATTAATTACAGACTAAAACAGTACTTTGTGTGAAGCATTTCACCCCCATATACCCACTTATATACAAAATATGAAGGAACTCGGTACCTTGCATGTCACCAGAAAAGCAAAACTGAACCGCTAAAAGACTTTAAAAATAAAACAAACTCCAGGGCTCAAAGTCCATGACATCGATCTAGCTAATGGGACGACCATCTTTTTGCCTTCAACAGGACTCGCTTCTACTTCCTCTCAGCGGTCCTAGAACGGCTGGAATGAAATGTAACATTTTAAAGCCAATATTGAGGGGTAACATTAATGATCTGCCACTCACTTCAGTAAGAAGACTGAAGATAACATGATGCACATGTAGACAACCATACTAATTGCATGGATTGCCGCATTTCAGAATTTTTCTATAATAATAATAACAATTCAGGTTTGTAGAAGTGCAGCAAGAAATGTGCACATGCACAAGAATACACACTTACCTTCGTGATCTAGAGAAGGAGCGTGAGGGTTTGTGGTTCCTGTCTCGAGACAGAGATCTTTCCCTCCTCCTGTCTCTGGAGAGAGATCTATGAAGGAAAATGTATTTAATTTACCCTACGGGGATCAACAACAAATGTTCAACACAATAAAATCTGGAACGCATTGCATCTTCTTAACACCATCCAGCACCATTCCAAGAAGCTTCCTGGGCTTGAATAATAATCTGTACCACTAAAAAGAATGTTCCAATATAACTAAACAAAATTATAGCATTTTCTAGGATATGCAAACGGATACATTCAACATGGCACACAAAACAGTCATGTACGGTACTGTAGATGGTGATCTTTATAAAAATGTGTTTTTCCATCTTCACAATTTCAAATCCATTTTAGACTAAATCATTTGATGGGGAAACTGCTCATAACTTAATTACAAAAATTGGCCAAGTGGCCAATAATAATTGGTGCCTGTTCACACAGACCATAATATTAAGATTTAAAAATAAATAGAAATGTTTGCATTTTATACAATTTAACAGGCTAAACTATCAAATTAATGTGGGGGTTCACATGTGTAGACCGCCATTCTAGAGCATCCCATGTGCCAAAAAATACAAGAGCCAAAGTGGAAAAAGTAGTGAAAGGCCATTTACCTGCTTCTGCTACGACTGAAGCTCCTCCTACGTGGAGATCTGGAGGGGAGGGGTGAGAGGACTGTGAGAGTCAAGCTGTGGTGGGAGCACAGTGTGGGAGCCCTCTGTTACCCAGCATGCCCTAAATCTTCACTGCCTTGGTCATGAACACACTCCTCCCCCACCCAACACTGTTCCGTTACCGTTCCCTTTCAGCAAGAACACACCCCTCAGTCATCACTACTCCCCTCACCTCTGCTAAAGAGGTGGCGGAAAAGGGAGATTCTGGAAAACAAGGTTTCCCCCCCCCCGCCCCACAAGGACAGAGGGTGTGAATTTTCAATTTCAGAGTTTCATCTCCCTTGAGCTCAGGTTTGGTTGGTAAAACATTTCAGCTTCTTTGTGTTCATGGCAACAAGGTGAAATCTAAACCTCTGGCTGGGAGCCTTTGTTATACTTAACCTCAATGGCCAAGAAAAAAAAATTGAATAAGGGAGAAAGAAAACCATGTGCTTCAAATACTAATTAAAACTTAACCTTAGATTGGATTGCAAGGGAAATCCAAATAGAGAAAAAGGGCATTGTCACTGCAGAACAATCAAGGTTACACACACAACCGCACACACAACCAAGTCAATGGCCAAATCTTTCAAAGGAGAAGTAAATGAATACTGATTAAGAAATTTACACCATCTTAAAGCAACCTTTTTCTAAACTGGGTTTAAAGGTGACGGCTCTCCATGTTCAAACCATGGAGAAGTCAGCAATTTTGTTGGGCAAAATTTAGAAGCAAACGTGGTCCAAATCCCTTGAAGGGCCACTCACCTTTAAACAATTGGTCAAATTAAAAAGCAAACCCTTTGCTTTTAACTAAATGAATCTTCTTATGTAGCAGCTTTCTCTTCTCTAATAACTGTTAGCAGTAAACTGTACGAAGCAGGTAAAACTTACTAGTCTTTTGGTTTTCAACAAGCTAGAAATGACGAAGGGGAGGCCAGACTGGCAGCCAGGAAGGTAGAATTTGCTGAAAGGGTTTTGCCAAGATGCTGCGAGCTGATTAGTCGGCTGGCGGATGGGGGCTGGCTGTGGATTTTTCCTGCTTTTATTGGTTAGCCGAGGGCTGCTGCTTGTAGGTTGATGTGTAGACATTTGGAAAAGTAAAACGCTGATTGGTCGGGAATGTGAGGTAGGCCGCTGCCGATTGGATTAAGGTTGGAGAGGAGGCTGAGAGAACAGCATGCTCAGGAACCAATTGGCGGTGCAACCTGACGACTGGCCATGCCTGGGTCATGTGATACGACACCAGCCAAGCTGATTGGGGCACGCTGGTCACATGATGCTGAAAGAGGGCTAGTTGACTGACTCAAGGAGGGTGGTGAGAAGAGGCATGGTGGTGACTCTGAAACGGGGTTCATTTTTATTAATATAGATGGTAAATAAATAAAGCAACCTTCAAAAAAAATAAAAAAATAAAAAACAAAAGCTAGCATCACAACCAATCTACACATTATCAAGTCTGCTCCTTTTCATTTGAGAGAAACTGCTGCACAGCAATAGGACTGGGCTCGAGAAATGGGAAATTCAATTTTAAAATGTACTATTAGTGCAGTTTTTTTTTTTTTTGAGACTCCAATGCCTGGTACCCACTTATTTCAAAACGGCAAGCAGGGTTCTCGTATTTGCCAATCTCAGCCATAACGGGAACTTATACAATTATATTGAAATGTGGTCATTTCTGGCAAAACGTTACTTCACAAAAAAATGTACAGGTTTCACATCATGACAGTTTAAGCCAGGCGTTTCCCACAGCATACAAAGTCAACAAATGGGTCTGTAGCCACTGACACCACACCTTGTTCTACACAAATGAGCCCAGTCTTATTTCACTACCCCCCATGGATCAACCCTATTGACTTCAATGTTAAATGACTAATAAATGACAATGAAGATGAAACTGCATCTTTAAACTGCATGCCTTTTAGATTAGCATACACACGGACTAGGTTACCCTACTGCAAATTTGCCATAAGGACAACGGCCAATCAAAGTTCAGTACAACAGGGCAGGCAACTCCGAAGGAATTGTATTTTGAGTGGTGGTGGGGAGGGTTGCACATAGTAGTAAGCATCAACGTTTTTTTAAAAGCCAGTTTTAAAATGTTGATGGTGCTATGGGCAGAGAGTGACCTTGATTCTGTGGAGCCAAAGATTGGCAGAGGTGGTTCAGGGGGTTACCTGCGCCTGGGCGGTGGGCTACGGCGCCGGTAGTCATCTCGGGGGCGGCGGCTCCAGGAGGGGGGTGGGCCCCCACGACTCCGTGTGCGCTTCTCTCCGTTGGAAAGCTCCACTCTCACCCTGCACCCACACAGCGTCCTACATCCAACAGCAAAGGAGTCATCAATCAGCAGACAGGGATTACAATGAACAGTCATCCTGCATCCAAGTACTGTTGGATAGTCTTGCAGGGTCCATCACTCTCTGGAAACCTTACTAATTTTAGGTTAATTTGTCGACCGTGCATTAACCACAACCCATAATATACCATACAAGCAAGTTTTTTGTATGCATCCAGAAGACAGTTTGCAACCCAAGTATTCTATTGGATGGTATTGCTGCCCTTTTAAAACAAGATTTAATTTTCTGAATCATCAACAAGTACTTTCATACTCGAGCAGTAATTTCCAGCCTTTCAAGAAAGGCTAGAAAAGGAGCAGACAAGGGCAAACCAGCCAAACGAGCTACCCCAGATAGGTGACTTACCAGGCCTAGTAACTACAGGACTAACAGGATCATCTACAAATTTAGTTGGACAATTTGAGAATATTAGGGCAAGCAGCTGCAGGATTTCATACAAGGGTATATATATTTCAGTTTATGACCATACAGCATTTACAAACAGATTGGCAGTGCACACACCCCTTCATCTCTAAAAATGATAAGTTATTTTCAACATGTTGCCCATGTGTATTTTGGCATTTAGCAAATGCCATTATCCAGAGTACTTTGTAAATATAATCAATTGATACACTTTGTGAGAATTTAAGTTAAGTACTTTGCTCAAAGATAGTGACAGCAACATCTGAGAATAAAACCTACAATCTTGCCATTGCAAACCCAGGTACCAAAGTGTTTTGCATTGCCAGGAATACAATATGGGCTTCATTAGTTTCCCCACCAATTAAACAAATATCCATGCAAGAACCACTGCACTAGAGGATCAGGGTTGAATTACTGAAACTGGGAACACCTTCAGCAAACCACTTCAAGAGCACCAGTATGACTGCAACAGGCTTAGTTAGTCATTGGTTTTAAAAAGATCAACCGCCAGCCATGGTCCTGTTCACCAAGTGTTTACCTTCCATCCAGCTCTCTCACTGCATCAGTTGCATCCCGGGGGTCCTCAAACTCCACAAAGGCAAAACCAGGAGGGTTCCTGGCAACCCAAACGCTACGCAAGGGGCCGTAGTAACCAAAGGACCTCTCCAACTCAGTTTTATTCCCATTGTTCCCCAAATTCCCAACATAGACCTTGCAGTCAAGAGGACAATCCCTATGCATGCTTGGATCTGAAAAACAAAGAAATTGCCCACAGGGACCAGTTTCAAACTTGGAAGAACAACTGCTGGAAAAAGTCAAAGCATGCATGAGCAGTTATCCACAAAGGATCTCCAAGAGATTATAGCAGGGGACTTTATGGAAAGGAACCATCATAACATGCATACCCCCACCCCCACCACCACCATCAATGTGTGAGACTTGACAAGACAAAGCCACTTTCCTACAGACAGACTGGAAAAGCTACATCAAACAATTCCAGGACAGTGCTGTGGACACATTGAGCTGAACAATTTTTTTTTTTTTTTTAAAAGCAAAATAAATGCAATAAAAATCTACATTTGCATGCAAGATATAATAAAGGTGTAATTACCTCCCATTTCAGGCATCAATGATCTAAACAAAAAGTTACTCCACAAACGTGTACCAGAAACTGAAAAGAATTTGTCCAATTAGATTTTCATGTATTACACATTTCACATGCATCAAACATTACAACTTTAGAAATAAGAAAATGGCAAACATTCATGGTCAAGTTGTATAAATTTGGCACTTATTTAGCACAGATGATTCTAGGTTCTCCCACACAAAGCCACATCTGCACAGCAATCAAATGGTTTATATGCAAGCCGATGTCCGATAAACTGGTTGCATTTCAGTCAGCAACAAAGACCCTCCCCCCCCATCGCCAGTACAACCGAAACCAATTAGGGGATGGACCGCGTGCTCCAGGGGTTGTGCCCCACTTTCTGTGCCGAAATGGCTGTCCTTTAAACCTGTTCACTCAACTCAAACCAACCATCCAGCTGGCTAACGTTAGCAGATATAACTTAACGCTACATTCGTCAAATAGGTGAATGTCCAGGTAACAACGTTAGCTAGCTAACGTTAGCGAAATTGCTGCTAATCATAACGTTACCATTAGCTAGCCACGGGGAAACGGTTCAATTACAAACCGTAAGTAATGTCGTTAGCTAGCTAAATACCAAACTTTATTAACCAGCTAGTTCGCCTGCCAGACACGGCAAAACGACGTTAATATATGGCATTTTAGTTTAACATGTGGACTCAGAAAGCCAGCGGGAACCAACTTGACGTTAGCTAAATCAATGGTTACAATAAAGCCTCCTAACGTACCCAATCGCGGCTTTGTTCGTTCAATGATGCGACTAAAATGGCGAACGGGCTAACGCTACACACCATATAGCCATTTGATCGGGACACAGTATCAATTAAAACCCAGTCATTCACATACATTAGAAATAAATATTTAATATACTTAACAGTGTGACTGCACAGAGGTGTTATTCCAATGGGGACAATCAAACAACGAAGTTAATGTACACTGAAACACAATCTTCGTAGCAATGTAGTGTGCAAAATTGAAAAATGGCTGCCGCCTTCACACAATGCCCCTGAGCAAAATGGCTAACTGTTAAACTAAGCAATTGTTTCACGTTATTTTGTATGCATTTACTGAAACAGTTAAAACTTTTAGAACACATATTCAGCTTTACAAATACATTCCACTACAATAAATTTCATTACTTACCGTAAAAGCGCGCTCGAACGGCCCTCTTCTACGACTGTCCTCGAGTGCGTGCGTTTCTCCTCAAGAAAGCACGAAATGGCGTTTTTGCGGAAATCCTCGCTAGATAACACCGCCCTTACGAAGACGTACTTCCTGCTATAACGTCAAGGCAGAGACCCTCCCCCTATAAAAAAATCTCTGGTGAAGTTTTTCCAGGAGACCAGTTGTGTCTGTGTTGCCAAAAAGCAAATGTCCCCAAACTACGAAATTACCCAAGCCAAATTATACTATTTTTCACACCGAACTAATTACTCTCCAGGGACCGATTTTTTTTCTGAGCCCCACAGAAGAAAAAAAATTAAATTCCAATTGGGTCTGCATGTTCAGGTATCCAGTGTACATGCTCTGGTTTCTAAAAGCCCCATAGTCTTAACATGGTGTCTCTATGAATTGGCTTCATGTGCCAATGAGCAGCTCTCATAGGAATCCATGGAACCGGTAAGCAGAAGCTATCTCCAGTTCTTAGGTTGAAGTTGTTTTTATTACCTGTTGACATTTCTGTACATAGAGAATGCACACATTGGGCCTCTTTCATGAAGCATTCCTAAATATGCGCAACTTTAACCTACATTTATGTACGAAACGAGGTATCAAACGAGCCTCAAACCATCACTCTACTGCCAGATATGCGGTAGATATGGATGAATCACTTTAAGGGTTGTTTCTTCTGGCAAATTTCCCTGTTGAACTCTATGAAGAAATAAGTCAGGAGAAAAAAACATTTAAGTTATCCAATAATATATACTGCATATCTGGCAGCAGATTGATGGTTTAAGGTAGATAGATAGATAGATTCCTTTATTGTTACATCCAGGTACAAATACAAGGAGTAAAAAATTCTTTGTCTTGCTCCCACACAATCCTCACAGCACATACAAATACAACAAAAAAAAATATAATATATATATACATATATATAAATAAATAAAAAGGCTTGGTTGATACGTCAGACCCTTGATGACTTAGATCCATTTAGCCAACTATGTGTTCCATACTGTTCCAGTGTCATTTACAGCTAAATCTAGTCCCACCCCCCAATTCCCATAGAGATCAATTCAAATGCAGAGAGGTTATAGTATCGCTTGTAGGAGTACCAGAAAATAAGATATTAAGAGTTTTTTTATATTGTTGGGTCACAGACAGAAGTCATGGCATGCAAAGGATATGCGACCAAATATTAAAAAACGATTACTTTATTCTACATTATGTTAAACTGTCCAATATTTTTAATGACCGGAAATGGGGGGGGGAACTGTTCATCCGATATGGGTGAAAATACCCTTAAATTAAAGCTCACAGTCTGCACCTCATTCTCATTGTATCAAGTGCTCGAGTACAGAACCAAAATAACAAAACATTTGTCACTGTCCAATGAATTATGGTGCTCACTGTATATCAGCATTAACAACTAGCCCACACGTTATCTTGGACGTTTAGGCATGTTGTTGTTCATGTCTTTGTGCAGAAAACTTATCGACGTACCATTCGACGAACAGGAGGCTAATTGCTTTGAATTGCTGTTTATTTATTTATTTGTCATTCGACAGGTCGCGTATTTAAACAAAATTATTCGCTTTGAACTCGATTTACTTTTTGTTAGTTGTTACTCCTCTGACATTGATTGAGTTTAAAACATGGGCAATGTCTTCCTCTGGAGAGTGTAGCTATCTGGCCTAACTTCCCTGAAGTAAACAGCTGTGGGTATAATTTCAATATCAATGAAGTCCCCTCCCGCTGGTGAAATAATATTGACTGGGCGATAACGACTACGAGAAAGATTATACATTTAATCCAATTGACCTGTATCTTTAAACATATCCACAGTTGTTCATGCATGATTTTTGGGTGCTACAACTTGTGCTAGTAAAAGGAGACGGGAAGTTAAACAGCAAACCTTTTACCGTAATTAATTGAAATTTACGCATTCACTTTCAACATCGGGAGATCAGGCAGCCAGCCAGTCAACCAGTCAGTCAGTTACCCACATTCACATGTTTAGGCTCCCACACGCGCTGCGTCCGGGGGAAAAAATAAATGTTTTAATGTGCTGGTTTTAGAAATCCCAATTTGAAATCAGTGACAACTGAACTTGTCTGGCTTAAAAAGCTGGCAGTCAGGCTCAGTCCAAACTGTCTGTATTGGAATTAGGTGTGTACATAATAATGTTGTGAAATTAATCAAGATGAGCCATAAGCAATCATCCCACATAGACCATCATCATCCCACATCCTAAACAAATAAACAAAATAATGCATTGCTTTGTTGCTTCAATAAAGTTTCTCAATAACTCACTGCTTTGCTGTAGGTGGAGATGTCGATTTGAGCAGCTAATCCATGGATGCGCTAATAATAATAATAATAATAAATTTTATTTATAATGCACTTTTCATTTTAAGGAAATCTCAAAGTGCTACAAAGCATATGTGCAGCAAAAACAACAACACAACACACACACACACAACAATCAGCATAAAAAAAAAAAACAAAAAAAAAAAAAAAAGCAAGCATAAAAGCGAAAGTAAAAAAAAAAAAAAAAAAAAGTTCTAAAAGGTTTTTTTTTTTTTTTTTTTAAAAAAAATTCGACGTCTGTGTGTGTGGTGAGTGATCGGGGGCATTCAGAGCCACAGGCAGGGGGAGGCAGAGCCGAAGGAGCGATCTCCCATAGTGCGGAGCCGAGTTTTTTGGTGGGTGGTGAGAAGGTTTGAGGATCTCATCTCAGGGGTTTTGGGGGTGGGGTGTGGGGGGTGAGAAGGTTGATGAGGGAGGGGGGGATGGATACCATTGTGTACAGTGATGGTTGATTTTTGAAATCAATCCTGAGGGATAGGAAGCCAGTGAAGTGAGTGAAGGGATGGGGGGATGGGATCATACTTACGCACTACTCTCATCATCATCAGCACACTGCTGTTGAATTGGATTGAAGCAGCTGGCTTCTTATCTAGGGGATCGATATTGAAGTGCGTTTACAGTAGCCAGATGAGAGACAAAGGCGTGGACGAAGAGGCGCGAGGAGTCTAGAGTGAGTGAGGGAGTGAGTTTTTGAAAATGTTGTTGAGGAACGGAGGTTTTTTTTGGGTTGGATGATTTGGTGGGGGTGTTTGGTTGATGTTGAGAGGTCAGGTCAGATGAGGTTGAATGAGGGATGAGGATGAGGAGATGTTTTGGCCAATGAGGATGGAGTGAGTTTGGGGGGATTGATTGGGTGGGATGGATGTGCTAAGTTGGGATTAAGTAGGATGGATGTTTTTAGCTGCAAGAAGTTGTTTTTCATCCACTTTTAATTTTTTGGTGGGCAGGGATGAGAGATGGATGAGAGGGGGAGAGAGATAGGGCAGGTTTTAGGCAAAGGGTGCTGTGTGAGTGATGCAGTGGATGAGATTAGCAGTGGAATGAGATGAAGAATTGCATGGCCTAATAAAAGAATGTATGAATGGAATATGAATGGAATGAAGGGACGCCCTGGGGGGACAGCCACAGGTGGACGGGACCGGGACTTTGCGTGGGACAGGGGTGTTCAGAGGGACTCCTAGAGACACAGAGACTGGAACCCCAGAGATACAGAGAGAGAGAAGACCGATGCAGTGGAGGAGGCAGAGGGTGAAATTCCGTGATCAAACAGTGGAGAAACAGGAGTCAGATCCAGGGAGAGCAGAAGGGATGGAGAAGGACAGCATCAGCCCATCCAGCCAGAGGTTCAGCTGCACCAGGGAGCTACTCTGGGTTGGAAATGTATGACCGATTAAAATTCAGTGATCAAAATTTAAAGTGGCATACAATATTATTATTATTTTTAATCTCTATAAGCATTTCTGTAGAAAAATGGTTTGTGTACTGGTTATTTTCCCATTAGAGCCCACACAATAACTTCTGGTTGGAACTAGCATCCCATTTTATACAAAAGGGATGAGAGCCACTGGCTTTTAATATGGAACCATGGGGCCACTCTGCAATGGGTCGTTCTTGGTTTACTGAATGGTCTTGGAGGAGTCAGGGACACACACGGATGCCTTTCACCATGATAGAACTGTTCAAAAGCTGTGGCCTTACATCTGGTTGCTATCTATGTGCTGATTGTGTGCAGTGGAATCCTGCATCATCAGTGGAAAACAGCTGAAGCAAAGCAAAGCCTTTGTCCTCCATGTGGCTGCCAACCGTAATAAATGCCAGCATTCCTAACGGAGGGATTCTGTTCATAAAGGTGTCGTCAAGACAGCAGTGTGCTCGCAGTTTCCAAGGGGATGTTCTTCAGAACCAGCAAACACGTTGAACCAATGTGGAGTAATTATTAGGAAGATTAAGTTGCGCTAGTGCCCAACAGCAGCTCCCAGAGAAAAGTATTTTAATCAGATGGAACATGGCAATATGTGTATGTGTCTATTTATACACATACATAGCGGCTTAATCAAATTGCATACCTTCTTGGTTAAAATACCCCCGCACACTGTTAATTCAAAATATTCTTGGGTACATTTGGGTAGCCTACTGTACTTTTTCCATCAAAAAAGGTACACATTTGCTGGCTCGGGGTACAATTTTATGTATCTATAGGGTACTACCCCAGTGACAAGCATTTGTACCTTTTTAGGTACTTTTTATACCTTTTTTCCAGAGAGTGTATAATGGCACCCTTTCTCACCAACGTGACTGTCTATAAAATGTAAAATATGAGGACAATAAATCTTCTGATGTGTTTTAATAATTGTATACTGACAGATAACACATAAAAGATAACAGATGTAACATGATGCTGGAAGGCTCTGGTGCTGACTAATTTAATATTACTCAAATAAATCTGACTGAGCTAATTTTGAATGACACTTATTGACAATATTTTACCCACATTTCTTCCCCGACAGAAACCAGAGGCCTACAGATTTTTTTAAGGAGGATGATAATTTCAAAATAAATGTGTAAGCTTTACTGACTTTGCATCAATGAGCATATCAATGATATGAAATAGGCCTAATTAATCATTATAGCCATCCACTGAAGAATCTAGTTGGTTGGTTAAAAAAAGTGTCAGTAGCCTAAATGACGGTGCCTTTTTTGTTTGTGGCAATACTCGTGAGTTTGAAAGGCCGGTGCAATTTTATGGTTGGATATATAAAGCAGCTGGCCACAGAATATGACTTCAGCGTAGCAGCAGTGGGACAGCAAAGCTGCTTGTTCACCTCAGGCCGACAGGGACAGTGTGAGTAGCCATACCTTGTCTGATGATATTGCAGAAGCTCTCCAATTAAGATGAGCTTATACATTTTTATCTTTGCATCGGAACATTTGATCGGTTTTATCTTTTATAAGGCTTCCGAAATGTTCTTTTTAGATATTTGTTAGGAGATGTTTGGCATTTATTTGTATTAAGTGTTTTAATCTTTGTGAAGTATGAAACAGACTGGACTCAACAACAAAATATTTTGTTGTTGAAGTGAGGTATCTTTTTTGTGACACCTGTGGCTAGAACCATAGGTTATCTTTAATAACTTCAACGCATATGATACCGTAGAATTGCATATTATAATAAAGTTAGCCTACATAAACAATGTAGTATTTTGTCTATTTTTGAATAATAACTATTTAGGCCTAATTGAAACTTCAAAAGGAACTATTTCAAATGCAGACACCCATTCTTACCACCTACACACAGAAGTCCTGTTTCAATGTGTCTGAACAACGAAGTAAAAACAAATAAAAAACTGGCAATAAAGTGGATGGATTTTTGTTTTCCATTCCTTTTTTGTCTCTAAAGTCGCCAATGATGCGTGTGTCAGATAAACACATCCAGTCCATGGCTGTTATGGTCATCATCATATTTTCGTTTGTCCGGTGTCAGGAGAATGAGAGGTAAGTGGTTTGGAAAATTCTGCTGCATGCACCTCTACCTTGCATTATAAAGAAATGCAAGACATATTTAGTGTTATACAAGATAGCTAACCTGCATATGTCATACTGTAGAGAGGTTTGTTTAAACTTGTTTATGTTGCTTAATGAATGAATGGTAATCAGTGACTCATGAACAGCGTTTAGAACGTAGAACTGCATCAGTGAAGCGTGATGGGACTTCTGTGCATTACGCACTGCACTTTTATTTATCATTTATTTGTTGTGTGGATTTTTTAATGTTCGGAAATTTGAGACGGAACATGATTGCTCCGGTTTGTCATTTAAACATTAGGAAGATGATATTTGCCCTTGACTCAGTGAAACCTACAGACAAATGTGAAGATTTCTTTACGGAAATATGGCTATATCTTTGTTACATCACCAGTGTTCTGCCCATGATTTTCAGCTCATGACCTCTTTGTTATAAATTCCCAGTAGTTGTAGAGACTTATCCTGTATACAGCTGCGGTGGGTATTTGGGAAGCCCATTCTGACTTGCCTTATCTGAGGCACACGTCAGGAAAAAGCAGGGCCATTTTCTACAGCCGAGGGGACAGTTTTTTTTAAATGTCGTAATTTTGTGCAAATCTATCTCATGCCTTTAAAGCACTCTTTTTAACATGTGGTACAACCTTGGGTGCAGGAGGCAAAGTGGCATAGGCATAAATTGAAAGGCACACTTAGAGATGTAATTTATTTTTATTTTTTTATTTGCTGCGTAAAAAATGTGACACTAGTACTCATAGATAGTGAAATGTTAAAGAATTCATCTGACAGGATTAGTGAGTAGCTGAAGACAAGTATGGCTCTCAGAATCGACTTGTTAATATTGATCATATGGCGCCTCATAGTGGACAGATATCAGAAGTTTCTCAACGTTTTCACATAGGTAAATTTTCTTTTTCTTTTTTTTTGTCTTCCGTGCTGCTGTGCAGGTGGTTTCCCTGTCTCACCGATGTCTCACCGATGACTGCCTCAGATAACAAGTCATTTTGTCGTATAATTTAGTTGGCCAGATGGACAGTCCCTTTTTCTGTGAAAAGAGCCTGAAGTTTCCTCTTAATTCTGAAAGTGCCTTGTTCAGATTAATAACGGTTATAAGAAGCAGTGGATTACACTGGGTCAGTGGATGGCATTGAGCTATTTACCTGGCTATAATATGCAGGGGGTTTGCAAAAAGAGCCATTCTATGCTTTAAACTCAGAGACACAAACAGATTATTAATTGTATTATTATTATTATTATTATTATTAATAATAATAATAATAATAATAATAATAATAATAATAACTTTGAGTCATTTAAAATATAGTGTTTAATTTTAAACAATTTGGTATATAGTTTTACTCTTTTTTTGCTTTGCAGACGGGCAGTGGCAGAACACCAGCTAATGCATGACCAGGGACGGACCATGGAGAGCCTGAAAAGACTTATCTGGCTTTCGAACGCCATGGAGGGGCTGCACACAGCCCAGAGAAGGACCCCTGAGCTGGGTTATGACCCCACATACCGCAGGTCTGAGGCGACACAGCAGTTTCTGTCCCACCTAGAGAGGGGGGTTAAAGGCAGCGCAGAGGGATTTGCCTGCTGCCCACAAACCCCACCTCACCAGCCTTCCCGTATTTGAGAAATATCCCCCGGTGAGAAGGGTCATTGCCTCTTTATTGATCAAAACTGTTCAGCAAAACATGTGTTGTATTTGTCCATACTCTGGAATTAAAATGACTTGTTTCTCTATCTCCTATTCTCCTATCCTTCTTGTATAGGTGGTGTAAGTGGTGGCTTGTGAACTCGGAATATAGTTGGGTGAGACCTTACCTTTAAATTGGTCATTATTCTCTGTCTGCTTTCATTTTATTTGCTTGATTAATATGTGTGTGAGGTATCTGCATAAGTAATGCATAATTACATTTCTCTTCTAACCAGAGGTGTAAAATCCAGGTTCAGAAAGTAAAAGTCCTCTCCAGTATTTTGTTCCAATTACCTGGATTTGCTAATTAGCACAATTCTGCAGCCCGGAGGTAGAACTAATTAGTTAAATCAGCTGGCTGAGTTAATGGGTGGAAGAAAAACATGGCAGGACGTTTACTTACTGACCCCTGGACTTTCCACGTCTGCTTCCAACAAATTGAAATGCCTGCTATGCCATTTTCTTTCTTCATGTTATGCGAGAGAATTTAAATAATACAGAGTTCCATTTAGTCAAATCAATGTGATTAATGTGCAATAAAGACTAGCAAATACTGAGACCTATAATATACGGCCTAAGATTGTGGTCTTTTGAATTGGAGCTGCTTATATGATTGTTTACAAGCCTCATAGCAGACATGGTTATTCATCTGCCAGCAAAAAAAGTAAGACTAATGTTTAATTCCCTTTTTAAGTATTGACCTTGTCAATAAAATGTCATTGTTTACATGCTGTGTATAAGTATGTAGGCTATGAAAAATGGCCCTTGTGGAATAATTAACTACATGTTTTCAACAATCTAATAATCTTTATCTTTTGTTTTTGTTCATTGTCACTGAAGAGTGTAATGTAGTGGAAATTTTCGGATTGATAATGTGTGTGTGTTAACATGGAGACAATCACTCCATTAAACATAACTTTCATATATAATCCTTATTACCCAAATGCAGTATAAATGTGCTTGCATTCATACAAACCAAATATCTTTCTGTGTCTGTCCCTCTTAGAGGAAAACAGGCAGCCTAGAAGATTAATGATGTCTATGTTATTGTTAGTGAGGGTCTGCTTGAACATTCTGATCTTATGGCAAGGTCAGAAGTTATCTGGAGACTCAATACTATTAAACTTAGGTTGTCAGCTAAATGTCTTTCTCTGTACTGTGATATTATACATAGAGTCCGCTCTTGTGGAGAGATAACATCACTGACTGTATAAATATCTTACTGTATGTGTGCTTCGACAGAGAGCTGGTAAGCCCTCTTATTCATTCTCTTATATTGGAAATAAACAGGAGTCTTATTGAATATTCAAAATACTTGTTTGCTGTGGCTCTGTTTCATCAGACGAGGTTCACGGTGGCATAGCAAGGGGTTATTCCCTAACAGTTTTTGGCAATGAGGATGGGATTGCTAACTTGGTTTTTCCCCGCACAGGTCAGTCTCAGGTCGGAAAGGCATAGACAGTGCACTGCCGGGAGTCTGGAACCCCGAGACTGCAACCCGCCTCAAAAACAAAGGTGAGACTGTAAGCAGTCACCCGGAGGAAGGACGATGGCGACCGGACTGGCGAGGAGACCAGATCTGTCTGGGATAACCAATATGCAATCTTAGGAAAAAGAACACCACCAGATGAGGCCATAGCAAACAGTAAAAAAATTATACTTTTGCGAAAATAGAGAAAAAGGTATCAGGTTTGACTTGGGGGCCGACAGGTCCATCACTCGCGGAGTGATTCAAACAAAGAGGTTTAAGAGCCTATCACTCGCGGAGGGATTCAAACAAAAAGGTTACAAAAGCCCATCACTCGCGGAGTGATTCAAACAAAACGGTTGAAAAGCCTATCACTCGTGGAGTGATGCAAACAAAAACGTTAAGAGCCTATCACTCGCGGAGTGATTACAATTAGTGAATAAATCGAGAAATAAATAGGACAAGAGACATAAAATTAAAATAAAGTTTTTTTTTACGTGGGTAATGTGGTATCATTTGTTGACTGTGAGTACGCAGGCCGACCACGGTTTTTCAGTGCAAGAAAGGCATTTTTGCAGCGGACCGAATATGGTCATATGTATATGTTTGAGATAGTAAACAAAAGAAGATAGTCAGAAATCCGAAACTGATTCTGATTAGACTTTTCACCTAAAGTCAAAATAGAAAATTATTTTTATCCATTAAAATAAAATAAGTAAATAATTAATAATAAAGTACAGTCTGGTGGTTGGGGAAAGGAGCAACAATGGGCTCGAAAAGTTCTAAAGGAGAGAGAGAGGCTGAGGGTCCTTCACTCAGAGGAGTTGGGGGGAAGGAACTCTGCGGAAAGGGATCCAGCCTGGAGCTGCGCCGAAGAGAGAGGGAGGCTCGAAGGATCTAAGTGGGTCTAGACTGCCCCAAGGGTATGCAGAATCACCGGCTGTATTTTCTGCTGTGCTACATGAAAACTTGGAACAATTCACATTTTCTTCATGGCAAAATACACTAATTCAATATGTTGACGATATTCTTGTGTGCTCACCAAGTGAGGACAGCTGTGTTCAACATTCGCTCGAGCTGCTGACTGTGCTCCTAGCCACACAGGGCCACAAGGTCAAACGTGAGAAACTCCAGTTTGGTCTGACTGAGGTTACATACCTAGGCCACAAAATCTCAAATCTCAAATTTGCAGTTTCACTGCTCGCTGTGGATTGACACACCTCCACCAGCGACTCTCCTCCCACCTCAGGCACACGGCGAGTCAAACGGGCTCAAAAAGCGTGAAAATACATGCCGAAAATGTCACTTTGCCAATGCGCTGGCTCGCCACCCGCCTTTCTCTCCCCATCTTTTCTATCGCTCTCTACTATCACTATCTCAATAAAGCAGAACTATAAAGTTGCCTATAAGAATTCACTCACACTAAGAATGGCTTGAGCATCCAAAACAAACATCTCACTTAAAATGTAGTTTTTTGTCGTACATTGTATTTAATGCACAGGACACACCTAATCCCATTTGAGCCTTGTGCCATAATCTGCGCTCAAATTATGTGCCGTCTAACTACCAAAAGTGGAGTTGGACACAATTTAAATACACTTGCGCCATGCATTTTAGATCATGCGCTAAGATTGTCAATTCATAAGAGTCTGATAACACACACAAACCAAGCAGAGAAAGCACACAGAACCTTTAGAGAAAGGTGACGGTCCCTGTTGGTAATGGTAACTACTGCTATTACACTTTAATGGTTTCTAATATGAGTTGGTAGCAGGCGAGCAGCTACTATACAAATTCCCTAACATGCATAAAAGGCAGAAGGACAAAATAAATGTACAACAAGAACAAATCAGTGGCGTCCACACATTCATTTTAATTTATATTATGGAAAGCATTTGTTAAATTGTTATTGCCAATAACCTATACCATGAAAACCCAGGCATAATCTTACGTAAATATCCCTAACTGTTCTCTCATTTGGCGCTTTGTAAGGTACAATATTTTATAAATAAATCATACAGTACAGTTTTTTTAATAAAAAAAAAAAAATTAGTATACATTTAAAGACCAGGTTCATAGAATAACATGAACATCTCAGTTTCTTGGTTTACTACAGTGCATTATGAATTTAATTGCACAATAAATTATTGTAAACAAAAAATTAACTGCAAGAAACACTAACTGCAGTCATCATTAACAGTAGTCCAAATACTCAACAGTAATGAAAATGATCAGTGGTTGTATTAAAGACAATGTTCTTCATAATACAAAAAAACAAATGTAGATGTGTTTCATGAATAGTATTTTAAATTATGTCTCATAAAACATGATAGTGACATGTGTGTTTTAACTGTACCAAATGTGTTTTTCCTCTAACAAAATTTTTAAACCTTTAATTATTGAATAAATTTAAATATATACTGTATATAAAAAATCTAAATATTTGAACATAATTTTTAAACGCAAGGGACATTTTGGCATGAATTTCGAGACAGTATGGCTTTTCAAAATAAAAAAACAACAACACTGTTATTAGATATTTGAAATGAATTTGTTCTCTAATAATCAATTCACAGCATGTTTTTTTTTTTAATTAACTCCAAAAGTGTTGGAAAGGACAACAGTGATGCGTAAGCATAGCATGCTTGTGAAAAGCTGGAGATACAGTTGAAAGACATTTTCTTAATGTGAGCACAGCATTCATCTGTGAAAGACCAGGTGTCATGGCAGCATCTCAGGTTGTGTTGACAAAGGCTCCCTGAAATGCTAAAGCATAGCTTGGAGATTAATTGTCTGGCCCAGCTCTGCGCCGAAACAGTCGCCAAAACAGCCCCTTGTAGGGCCATGCCGCTCACTTTAAATTATGGCCTTGAGAGAGGAGAATCGAGTGTACCTCCATAGTATCCATACATTGTATCCATACAGAAAGGCTCCATTCCTATAGCAGGGTGAAAGAGGGGGGCTGTCACACTGGAGGGTCAGGAAGGACACACACACCCTGGTCTTAAGGCAGAGGTAGAATGCCGGGAAGAAGGAGCTTGTATGTGTGCTTTCATCCAACAGCAGGCCCTGATAAAGAAAGGAAGAGGAGATATAGAAATTAAGGAGTGGGGGAGGGGGGGCATTCATTATTATGAGGGATTCTGGGGACAGTATGCCAAGATTTGTTGCATAAGTGCGTTCATTGCACACACATTTACACAGCAATGCCACTCACTGTTACTGTAGGATGTCTGCCAGCTTCTCTTGGTAGAACTCATAATTTTCTTTGCAATCCTCCCAGGGTTCAAACTTCAGATCCTCATTGTCCACGAAGGTGTCCCAGGTGTAGGTAAAGTCTGTGGGCTTCATCACGCGTAGCTTGCAGCCAGCGGCGGCCAGCGCCTTCAGCCCCACTTGCGCCTCGGGTTCCTCCCACATGAAGAGGCGGGCTGAGAGGATGGTGAGGCGCAGCGTCTTGCGGGCCTGCAGTATCTCTGCCAGCTTGGCGGCGCAGGCCGGGCAGGGGCTGGAGGAGACGTACCAGGTGACCATGTAGCGCAGCGCCGGGTCGTACTCGGGTAGCACCAGCTGGAAGAAGGCCTCCTCGGCGTGTGCTCCTGCGTGCTCATCCTCCAGGTAGCCTCGCTTGCCCTCGCTGCCTTGTCCCTGCGAGTCAACCAGAAAGCACAGGAAGGTCTTGTTTCGGCCTGAGGAATACTCCACATTCTTAAACTGGAACTTGTAGAAGAAGGGGTTTATTCGGTCCCTGCAAAAAGAGGACACAGATGTCAGGCTAAATAAATCAACAAATCAATCAGATAATTAATAATTTTTTTTTGTGTAGAGCCATTTACAGTCAAATTGTCACACAGCACTTCACAGTGAGTATTACCTGTCAAGTGCTGAAAACAAGACAGAACAAACACATTTAAACCAATATGGGGAAAACATTTATAATTATTTAATAATATAATTTTTTTATAAAATACATATTATTTTTGTACTGTACCCACAAAAAAAAAGCACCCCTGTCTTATTGGCTATATACCCACAAATAATGAAAAGTAAATAACAAAACCTCTAACTAAGGGAGGAAATCAGGAAAAAAGAATCAAGCAAACATCATCACTTATAACATTCTCACAAAGTTTAATTTCAGTTCTGGGTTCAAGCCGTTGTGAAGGCAGTCAAATATTTTATTATGAATATTGTATATAATAAGGTTCTGATTCAACCCCCAACACCCTGTCAGCCATTATAAATTGTATTACTTGCACAATGTCTTTCTCTGACTCCAGTGACTTGATATCCAACATTAACATAGAAAACCATGGTGAATCAAAACAAGTAATGTAATCGCAAGCCTACTCCAATGTGCTGTGACAGCAGCTTCCAAATTAGTGTGAGAAAAAACTTAAACATTACAATCAAGATGGCATGTTCAAATAGGCTTTCCAAAAAATATCACTGGCGATAAAGAGCCATCTCTATTGAAACCACATGTGGTGTGCTCTGCTTTTGGATCTGACACTTTGACATTATGATGGGCAGAATGACTAGCACTGCAACTTGGGGCTAAATATGGCCTGTGCTGCAGCACTGACTGGTATGTCAAATCTTTATTATTAGGACCCTGACTTCATGACCCATTTCTTTTTGGCAATTTAGCTGTCAGCAGGCATTGTACCATTCCTTTAATACACCCAACGGAATGTTTAGGGAATGCTGGAATTTCCTGTGTGCTCAAACACTCTTGTCAGAGTGTCTGCGCTGTACAATTACTCTGGGGTCGGAATACCGGCCATATAATCCAGGATATTAAATTTGGCTCTTTTGATTCCAAGCAACGATAAAAACAAATGAACCAACGGCCTTGATCAAAGGACAGGCCTGTGTTTACTATTGCACAGAAATACCAAACTGAAGAAAAATCAACACAAGTGTTGGTATAAATAGAGTCATAGCTGTAGTGGCATAATCTGAGCGGAAAGCAAGTCAGGGAAGGGGGGAGGGGGGAGCTGGGGGCAGGAGTCAACCCTCTACACCCACCAGGTTTAAAAAAACACTGACATACAAACATTGTAACTAGCTGCTGACTCTGAACAAGACGGGCAAGATTTCCATCAGTGGTGAAATATGAAGGGCTTGGTAAAAGGTCTAGATCAGGTGCTATTGCTTTGCCATTGAGCAAAGCTTTTTTACCTGGATCACTAAAAACACACATGGAAAATCGTGTGGAAAATATAGTAGCATATAGGAAAAAACGGTAACGTTCTTAAATTCAAAACATTTAAGTATCATATATCTAAATAAATAAATCAATCATTTAAATGTTATAGAATAGATTTCACAGAAACCTACATTTTATTCATCTTGCAAGAACAGAAAAAGTTTTTTTAAATCGAAAACTTATGCAATTACATTTCAATTGAAAATATTTTAACTAAACAACAAAATAACTTTTTATTTAGTCTGACAATCCTTTTTGATTTGGAAAGAAATAGGCAACATTAAAGGATATAACATATAAGGAAGACAATCCAGTACCTTAGGTGACACACTTAAGTTTGCCTTTTCACCTGTACATTTTACTTCCAGGTGTAAAGGATCTTATAACTGCATGATGTGTGCAGGTGCTAAACATTATCAAGAAATTTAATTATTTCAAGTAATTAGACATTTTGATGCAAAAAAACAAAGGATAATCTTGAATATAACCCCCTGTTATCATTTGAACCCGATTTTGCCCCGACAACCATAATCTCCAAAAAAACCTGCATGTCACTGAATGGTAGCCTTGATAAATAAAAGTAGATGAAGGCCAATAGCTCCAGCACAACACTAGCTGTAATAAAACCAATAATCTATTATGCTATATATTTAACATTTTACAGTTTTGCATGACTATTGTAATTTTTTAAACAACTACAGCCAGACAGTTATCATTAGCATTGTTCTTTTAAACCACAACACATTTTATTACAACAAATCCCACTGCACACAGCTACAAAGACAATAAACCTCCTGGTGGTGCCATACATGTTACATCTTAGGCTACTAACATCCCATAACCACTACAGTTAAGCCAACAAATACCTCTGTAGCTCATCTATTTCTCAACTTCACTACTATTGCTACAAGTACTGCCAACATTCTTAATAGTTCTTTCACTTAGTCTCTCCCTTTTGTTCTGTTGAGCTCCAGTGGTAAACCGAATACTTTTAAATCAGAGGATCTTACTCGAAAGACAAAGGTTGTTATTTTACATAATTCCAGCTTGCAGGCTCTTTTATTCCTATCCTTTACTTTCATATACCACCACCACTGCAACTACTAATACCACTATGACCACTATAATATTACCAGTACCTACCGCACTACCACACTTCCAATAGTATTACTACTTTGCAATGTCTTCTGGTTCTAATGTTATTTTGTGTGATTTTGAGTAAGGTGCTTATTTGCCTGCTGTGATACTGAGTATAGATGGGATAGCTTGTGAGAGAGCATACACCTACCCCTCAATGATCTCAAAGGGAGGTAGCTCTATGGGCTGGAACTGGAACTCTCCATTCTCCCCACTGGCTGCTGCCCCCTCTGCGGTCCCCGCATTCTCCTCTGGCTTCTCCCCCTCTTCCTGCACTGGCTGCTCCTCTGCCTTCTCTGCCTCCTTTTCCTTCTCCTTCCCCTTCTCCTTCTCCGGAACGTTCTCTGCTTTAACTTCTGCCTTCTTTTCCTTCTTCCTCAGCGGTGCTTTGCCGGTACCCTTGCCACCCTTCTTGTCTGCCATGACTGGCCTGGGAAACTGTCCGCGTCTGTCGAGGGGGGAAGGGGGGGGGGGGGGGTGTTGGCGCCGGGCGGGTGGGGGGCGCTGAACAGGACCAAGCCGAGACGGGACACCGGAGATAGAGAGGCGGACAGGATAAGGGGGCTGGGACAGAGACGGAGATAGAAGGGACAGAAAGCAGGTGTCAGTGACCAGAGGCAGCTGCTGCACTCCCTCCAGACACAGCTATAAAAAGAACTGGGGTGGGAATGCAGGGGGAGGGGAGACAGTTGATTGATAATTGATACTGTGTGAGGACCTCCTTTTGAGAAAAAGCAGATCAGGACTTCTTATGGCACTTGTCACTGCCACTGTTGGAAGGGGTGATGAAGTTATTGTTAAATTCACTGACACAAAGTTGAATTCCACACATGGTTTATCTTTCCTAATGAATTGAACAGACCTTATGGCAGACTGTTGCTGTATATGCACAGCGATAATGGCGGACTGTATTATTTTAAGTGTAAGACAGTAACTGTATGACAGTAAGTGTGAGAGCTTGTCACTTTGCTCATGCTTCATATTTGAACCAGTCAGTCTGGCCATTCTCGTTCCAACTAAAATAATCTTACACAAGATCTTATCAGTGTTTTTATTGTAACATTGCTTTGTGTGGGTCTTCTTGGGATTGAACCTTCATCTTAGCAACATGCAAGTGTTAGGACACCACCTGTACTTTCCTAAAATTCAGCCTCATAAATAACAGTACGCTGAGAAGCTTGAAATGAAAACTAATGTTAGGATAAGTTTCAGTTTCAGTTATCCAAAGTTACCATTCATGTAAAAGGCTTTATTTGACTACCTAGCTTGAGTTAGTTATGAAATTAGAAACACTTAATGAGTCTGTACTCAGTATCATTCTTCATCTGATCAATTATTTAATGTATGGCAAGGTGCTTCCCTCAGTGTAATTACTTCTGCTTCACATATTTGATCAGTTTATAAGGCCAGTTATAACGGATGACTGGTCTGACCGTTCCCCTGTCCAGGGCTCACTGGCCACCAGGGGGCAGTAAAATCATTTGCTTGTGGAAATACAGGTGGACTTTTGTCAGTGAATTATTGCTGCAGTTGTGGACAAGACAACTGCAGTTCCAGCCTAAGGACCATACTTTTACCTTTCCCAATATTGCAAATGGACCTTTTTTGTGTGTGTTTTGGTGGTTTAGCGGTGATGGAAGATTTGGATTACTCAATCCAAATGGGTGAGAAAGGGGAAGGTAAAGACTCCAGATTTCACAATGATGGTGATAGTGAAGCCATGCTTAATTTCAGCTCAGTAGGAAAAGCATAAATAATCTGCAGGTGTAACTCATGAAGCACACCAACACAGCAGAGAAATTTTTTTCTTTATCTTATAGAGATGTCATAATATGTTGATAAGAGCTGTGAAAAAATTGACATATCTATGAATTGAATTACATAAGAACACACAAGCACAAACCATATTTTACTTAGAAACTTTTTTTTCTCCATCACAGCTAATAATGGTCATGGAACGGCTAAACAAAAACCAGGCATGTATATTAATTCATGCATGAATTAAATGATTTGATTAGACATCGAACCTCCACGGTGACTGTCATGGCTTTCACTTTTAAAATGATCAATTTACAGAACTGGATAATTTGCTAAATCAGTTGAGTTTAAATTAGTTTTTTATTCTTCCCCTTTTTCAATTTCATTACCCTCTATTAATTGAGTGTATAGATTTTCGTAAAAACAAACATTGATACTGTCTCTGATTAATACTGTTATGTTTTTAACCTGACGTTCCCCCGGTAAAAATAAATTTTATTCTATTCTATTTGCTGTCACCAAACAGTGGTGCTCAGGCAATACATTTACTAACAAAGTTAAGAAGAGTGACACAACAAACACAAATTAGCCATGAAAATAAACAGTCCCAAGTGTATCAGGTCCCAAATCTGCTGTGACCTGTGCTAGCGTGGTTCAGGCTGACTCCATCTGCCGTATTACATCACCAGTTGAAACTCAACTAGCTTGGGCGAAGGAATCCGACAGTCAGAATGACCTCAGTGCCATGAACGCCGGAAAACCCCTGGTCTGTTTTCCCCACGGTGGCTGGTATTACTCTCCTGTGACCTCTATCCCTGTCTATGCCCAGCTGGACTAAGGGTAGTCCCTCAGTCACACATTGATAGCCAGCCTAGTGAATGGTTAACGTACGTATCCCCATTGGCAGGTTTGAGCTCCTGCTGAAACCGCTGCTTAATTTTTAACAGATATTGGATGCTCTCAGTGGGAGACCAGTTCCAGGATCTGAGCCATAAACTTGGTCTGTTTGACCAATGCAGTAAACTCAACAGCCTTTATTTAGCCAATCAGCATTCGCATCTGGCTTAGGGTTCTTGTAAGTGATTTATTATTTTTGGGTGTAGCCATCTAAACTGGCCACTGCCCAGGGCAGCAGAATCCAAGTGTGACAAAAGCACCACCAGAAACAATGGAAACCAATTTTTGCTTATTAATCATTAGCAGTAAAAGACATGAGACATCAATGAAAAAGTATTTGTATAGCACTTACAAAGAGCATTGTCACACAGCAGCTTCAGAGATTCAGGCCTGAACCCCCCCCCCCCCCCCGCTGGCTACTTCTGGGAAGAAACCTTCACCCTCATATTATCTTCGGGGACAATTTGACCCGATTAAGTGTTTGACACTATATGACTTCTCCTAATTTGTTGCAATTAAGTCGTAAACATGCAATAACCATAATGTTTTCACCAAGTCCTGTACCAACCTTGTATAAAAAGATGTTTTGTGGAGTCATTTGTGTAAGGCTCAAAGAAGCCTTACAGGAAGTGCATCCTGTCATGATGCAGCCCTACCCCTTTGAGTGGAATAGAATATAAGCACTTTGCTACATGAAATTATGACTCCAGTGTTGACAGTTGGTTGTATTAGCAGCCCAGAGGAGGCAAAGAAAATATACAGCCTTTTTTATTTTTTTGTTGGTGATTTTGGTGGCACTTTTTCATATTTTTTTTAAACTTCACAAACTCTCAAATGAGATGTTTCATCACAATGTTTTAATATTTAGGTATTAAGGGCTAGTCGATTGGGAGACACACAAAAAGTGAAAAAGAAAGTGTCAAAACATTTTTTGAAGAAATACATAATATGCAGAAATGATAGTTGACATTAATGTCAATGGAGCCAGGCAAGAATGACTCACGTAGGGAGACTGGCTGGTAGGCCAATGGATATGCACCACCATTTTTGCTGGGTGACTTGTCCATTCCCCTTCATATTTTTATTTTATTAACTTTTATTTGTACAGGGTAGGTTGACTGACCACGCATGCTTTTTTACAGCAACGCCCTGTTAACACCCCCCAAACCTGCATGTCTTTGAAACCGGAGTACCCGGAGGACACTCATGTGGACATGGGGAGAACATGCAAACTCCACACAGAAAGGCCCCAGCCAGGATTCACACCCAGGACCTTCTTGCTGTGAGGCGATAGTGCTATCCACTGCTGCCACTGAGTGGTTCCTACAAATGTACAGTACTGGGTAGCTCCACCTATCATGCAGTTCACTTATCACTTATCAATTAGACAACAATGATCAGGAACTTTGAGTTTTTAATAATTTTGTCAATTTATTCAAGTTATTTTACAAATTTTTATGCTGAAAAACTAATTTAAAAAGGCAAACAGAAAGTTCCACAAAATATATTAAATGCTGCATGTAGCATTCCTGTTCTGCATTATATTCTATTTGTATTCTAGTAACAACAATTTTTTCAACAGAAATATGAATGTCTGAACTTAAGTGCATCGTCCTTCTCTGTCTTAGATATGTTTTTGTCATATCTGTCACATATATAAATTTGTCAGCCTTAGGTGTATAATTGTCATCTGAGTGATCTACGTCATGGGTTTTCTAAGACGCATATGACATAATCATTTCATTGTAATTCCTTAAATAAATTAATCCGCCATTATGTGGGTGTGTCAGGTGTTTTTTGCATCTACTAAAGGTAGACATACTTGATTTTCAATTGTATATATCCAACACCCACAGGCTCAAAGAAGCCTTACAGGAAGTGCATCCTGTCATGATGCAGCCCTACCCCTTTGAGTGGAATAGAATATAATCACTTTGCTACATGAAATTATGACTCCAGTGTTGACAGATGGTTGTATTAGCAGCCCAGAGGAGGCAATCCAGATGGATGAAGTCAAGTAGGAGGAGAAAGAGGAGGGGTATAGGAGACAGCAGAGGCAAAGAGCTGGAATTTTTGCGGCCCTGGTCAGGGCCGAGGGGGACAAAAGCAGGGTGACTCGGCTGGAACCTGTCTGTCCACATTCCTCGCCTCTCCGTTTTCCATTTGTCTCCCCGTGCTTTCGCTCTCGCAATAGTGGAAAGGCGAAGGCGGGAGGAGCGGTGTTGTGAAATACTGGGTAGGCGTCTGTAAAACCAGTCCTGGAGGCAGAGGGTCACCTTCTGTTCAAACTGTGTTTACACAGTGTGCTGCAAGCCTGTGTAAGGATGAGCATAGTATCATGCCACGGGCATGACGGTGACTGGGCTTGTAATATAGTACATGCTTGAGAAACCTGAATGTGTGAATGACAGAAAGTTGACATTGGTGGTGAGGATTTTCTGGAACTGTCTCTGTGCATCCTGTATACACAAAGGTATTTTTTCCACCAGTGTTGAAATGCTGGAAATACATACATACACGCCCACAAAAAGAAAGAAAGAAAGAAAAGATGACCTGGCTGACATACAGGAATGTTTATGTGAGCATTTAAATGGCTTATATCACAGCTTTGTTCAGCACTTAATAACTTTAAATGGGGAAGATTAAGAGTGATGTTATATTCTGTGCTTTTCGGTCATCACACTTTTAATAGCTAATTCTGACACGCAGGGTAGTTTATTTGTCTGATATGAATATCTGAATTTGTTTTGGCATTGGCACAATGACACAAAGATATTTCTGATGTACAGTGTGGCCCATGGAGTTTAAATGAATCCTTGGTTCAGGAGTAGAGGGCTGCATTAACAGTGCCACATACAGTATATGCATTAGAATGGCACAATGACACCAATTTGAGAGGGGAAAAAATATAAAACATTGTTAAACAAAAGGTGACGCACAAAGTTCTCCAGGGGATGTCGAGACTGTACCTGCTCAGTGATTTATTTGGTGTGGTTTTTTTACAAAGCAAAAAAAACAAATAGTGGTAAAATTAAATTATATTAAAAGAATGATATAAATTATACTTAATACCTCTGCAAGGACACTTTGATGAATACCACTGAAACATTTTGAAAACAGCTCTCATCTAATCTCATGATTTCCCCCATAACCCGTGATTATTCATCCCACCATTGCTAACGATAAGACTAAAATGTGCACTGGCCACAGGTGCTTAGTCTTCACTGTCATAACCAGTGTTGGGGAGTAGTGAACTACATGTAATTAAACTAGTAGTTTAACTATATTTTGCAGTAGCTTGCTGGTAGTTCAACTACATTCATATTTGCATAGTGATTCAAGTAGTTAAATTACGTTTTTGCCATTTTTTGTGTAGTTAACTACTGAAACTACAAACAAATTTGGGCCATAAAAGGAAAGGAATGATTTAAATTATTTTTTTAAACTGACAAGTAAGACAACAGGCCCATTTTTTTTAGACCAGTGCTCAAGTCGGTCAAACGGTCTAAAAAGGTACAAGTTAAATATAATTTTCTTTACTGTTTTAGTTGTGATCAGATAATAATACAAAATCAAGATTTGTTTTCAACAAAAATATAACATTCCTTGCAATTTTGTCTTTGTGAAAAGCTCAGATGGGATTTTTGGGTTTTGTTTAGGACAGGTTTAGGTCTCAGGGGTATTCCAGGAAGCTGGATTGTCAGCTCACCTGTGAAAAATATTTGGCTATAGTTTTTAATGTTTTGAATCTGATTTTGTAAAACTAAAGTTGAATATATTAGGTGTCAATTAGTCATAAGTATTGATTATTGCTATTTATGAACAAAAGTTCAGAGAAGTTGTTGCATGCTATTTTAGAAGTTACCTGGCTAACTGAGTAATCCTGCTTGGTGCAATACTCCCACCTGGACTCTAGTTTCTGGAAGGCAGGTGTCTGACTGATGGACACTGTATACAAAACCAAAGCTGACATTCCTTGCACTTTCCCATGAATAGTGGGGTATTACATTTTTTTGGTTTATGTATAACCTGTGAACAAGTGGGCACTTTTTGCAATAAACTCAATTGAGTGGCATTTTTTGCTGGCATGTGACTTTTTTTGTATTATATTTTGTTATAATTTTGTATCACATGTACATGTGTGTCAATTTCATAATTTTTTTACAAAGTGGTTTGAACTACTTTTTCTAAGTAGCTTTAGTTAACCAAACTAGATTTCTCCCTAGGGTAGCTTTGCTGTAGTTCAACTTCTTCCAGTGTGAAGTAATTGGTACCTTGCAAAGCTATGCTTTCAAAGTAGCTTCCAGAACACTGGTCATAACTTGGTGGGGTGCAGCAACACTTGCATTTATCAGTAAGAGTTTAGGGAAAATAGTGACTGAATCTTGACAATAGTGTGTCATAAAAAGGGCTAACATGGAAACTCACCAGTAACAGTGAACACAGAAATGGACAGACACTTTTTCAGCAACATTATGATTTGAGTGGCTAACAAATAGTTTTTATTGCTATATATTTACAATATGATTTATGATGCCATTTTAAAGCATAATAGTATAGAGTGCTGTATTACTGCCACATTATTCTGTAGTTATCAGTCTTTTTACAAGAGGAAGTTGTTTACATTTTGTAACACATCATCATAAGATCCTTGAGGACCAATCGTATTATTCCATTTTGCCAAATTTGCATGAGCGTGAATGACATGAATAACATGATTATAAACTTGGGGCTCAATTACTTCCAAGTAACTCGGTTTAGGAGAGGTAAATCAATAAATGAGTGTCATATAAATATAAACAAAAATAGGATGTGTCATGTTAGCTCGATAACACCAAAATTAAAGAGCAATATACACAGTAATGCAATAAGAGTAGATTTTGTTTTGCTGCTTCTCAGAAGTGAACGTGTGCCAGGACTATATTTCCTGTGCTCTCTTTAGCCACAAGGTGTGAGCAGTGAGCTTGTTCAGTTAACCAACTTCCTCCCATTGTTCTCCTCTTTGTTTGAAAGCCACATCAGGGCTATATACGGCACCTCTCAAAGTTACAGTCCCTAAATCCACCTGCAATCCAGCACACAATGCTGAGAAAGTCTAGATTAATGAGCACCCATTTTACAAAGGAACTGTAGTTTTTCCCCCCTGTGGACTTGGGTTCTTACATGTACAACACAAGAGCAATGCTTCTGGAGTTTAAGTGGCATACAAAGATCTAGTAGCTTATGAAATATCAACATGGGTGTATAGGAACATTGGAATATAAAGGATCTCGGCCACTGTATAAGCTACAGGCATACAGTACACCCTCTTTGTTAACAAGGGTCTTTGCTTGGAAATGTTCTGACAATATAATGGAAGTCATATCACTGCCTCTATGAAAACGTCAGTCTTCGTCTCCAACACATCACAGCTCATAGTCAGTTGTTTTTAAAGAGGGTGATAGCTCAATAGCTCAATATAATTTTGCCATCTCATCTGGTGGGTTGTAAAATGTAAAAAAACACATTTCAGCATTGACCTATTTGACTGCTAGTGCGCATTCTATTGAACCGATTGAAATACATTTGCCATGGGAGCATTCCAAATTGGGGAGAAAATGGGGACCCCCCCCCCAAGCTTTTGTGGTCAGATTTGGACATTTCTGGGGTACTCCTTACTGCTTAGTGCAGTACCAATTATATTAGAGGTATATGCACTCATTCCTTGCTCTGGGTCCTGACCGTTGCATAGCATTTTTTTGAAAATCTGTGACAACAGTCTTGAATGTATGACTTGCACTGATTGACACCAACAGTGAGTACGTTCAGATTTAGCTCAGCTGGTGCTCTTTTCATACCTATCAAAGTCTGTGACAATATCCCTGATAAAAATGTTAAAGCATCCCAATTGTTCCAAGGTAAATATTGGCAGAGATGATCTCACCCTCCTGAGCAAAATACGGCAGAGCTGTTTGTGTTGAGGGTTAGCTTAGGGGACGGCCAACTGATTTTAGGTGTTTGTATCTAAGAATATGCCTGCAGAAGAACCTGTTGACAACTCAAGGGTAGCCTGATCTAATGATTAACAGTAGTTGGTGTTTGCAGAGTGCCAGAGGAGCCGTTCTGTATTCGTTTATACAGACACACAGCCCTGGGGCACCCGAGATGTGTAATGGAAACAGATTTTCATAGGTGGGGGGAGAGAGGAGGTCTGTGTTGCCTTTGTTTTTTTCTCTCCTTTCTTCAGCTTTCCATAAAGAGGGGTGTGTCTCATGCTTAGCGTTTCTGTGGAATTTTGCCTCTTGCCACTGAGCACATTCACCTGGGCCCGCCCACCCTTGGAGATGAATATATAAGAGATCCGCTCACAGGTAGAGCTAGCAACAGGTGCATCTGAGAGACTTGGTTTAAATGTTTACAGCACTTCTCAATGTAACTGTCAACATAATCAGAAACATCTCTGGAATCAAACTTCACAAAGTGGATTAATTACATTCCTGCATTTTATTTCTTTTTTTGGCAGAATTGTTTTTTTCTGTTCCATCTACAACTGACCTGTCCAAACAGGTAGGCATAACTATTCATTTTGTGCACTCGTTGGTTACCTAAGGTCTGTCTCAGCATCTTTAATCAAGGCAGAAATCTGTGTACTAAATGTCAACAATAATACACTGCTTAACTGAAATAGAATAGTCACATAAGAGTTTTAAAAATTACTTTTACTTAAAACATGCAGAAGGACCACTTCAAGTGTGGTCAAGAATATAAATTATAATGTTGATGATATATAAAAATAACTATACTATATATTAATACATTTTGCAATGTGCAATAAAATACAAAGAAAGTAATTGTAGTGTATGCAAAAATGTGTGCTTTATGAAAATTATAGCAGTCTTCACTGCTTTCCGAGAACTATGCAAAGAAAAATAATAATAATAATTCTGTGATGGTGAAAGTCGCAAGAACAGTTCCAACATCATTGTCATAATAATATATATTCTCTATCTTAGATAGAAATGGATTTCATATTTTTAAAGATTTGCTCATGTACTGCGTTTTATATTTTGACAAACAGATCTGATGTCGGCATCCAATGATCTCAGCAGCATTCTGACTGATGCCAACTGGACTATGTACCAGATTGGTACAATGGAGCATCCATTAGCTCCAGCAGCTATAGCTCTTCCAGTCATGAGGGATCCACAGCTGTCCACCTTACAGTTTACTACTGATTTCCTAGGTGAGAGAACTCATCAAATCAATGCTGGAAAAACCCGGTGCTGCAAATGCTGAAAGATTGTGTTGAATATACCGTACCATATTCACACTCCGCCTCTCACTTATACACCACAGTCAACAAACATACTTATGAAGGTTCAGTTACCATGTTAACAAATTTAGGTTACTGCTTGCTATCCAATCTCTAATTTTGTTGGATTAATAGATAATAATAAATGTAATGTAATGATAGAGATACAGGTGACCAGCTGAACTTTGTAATGATCTTGTCTCTTTTGTTTTTTGTAATCATTAACTTGGTTAGAGAATGTCTAACTGCCTTCATCTCGATCATGACTCAAGCACGGGCGATCTTTTGTCGTCTTTAAATAACGCCTCAAACTTTGTTTAACTTGCCTATCCGATAAGACGCTGGCGTGACTCGACCAACCGGTGTTAGCCCTGCAACTGGGTTAACAGCCTCTGACCATGAGCCGAGATAAGCATGCTGCCAGACATTCCATTTCACCGAAACCATAAACCACAGGCCCTGACTTTAACATGCTTGAACAAACAAACTGTGGGAGGTGACTAGCTGATTCATTGTTCTTCACACTGGATCAATGCCCAGACCCAGAGTCAGTGTAATGTGCCCAGACCCAGAGTCAGTGTAATGTGCCCAGACCCAGAGTCAGTGTAATGTGCCCGTCAACTGCTGTTTGCCTCTGGAGTCGTTGGTGAACTTTTGACAGGGCAGATATAGAATCTGATCAAACCTCAGATACCATCTTAACTGTGAAATGGCACCTTTGGTAGATTGAGATAAATACATTTTCTAGATCCACAAAAATGCATAAATTGCCCTTAGAACCCAATATTTTAACATCCATGCATACTTGAAGAAGGAAAAAAACGAACAAAAAAGAAAATACGATTGTGTGCATTACTCAGTGTGATGATCTGCTTTTTTAGGGCCCTTTAAATGGTACCAGTTGGCCCCTCAGTGCTGGACCAAACAACATGTTCTGGAGTGGATCAGCTACCATGTTGAAGAGAGCAAGTTTGATGCCAGCATGCTGACCATGGCCAGCTGTTCTATGGAGGGCTCCATTCTGTGCCAACTCTCCCACGAAACACTGCTGACCATGTTTGGACCCCTGGGAGAGAGGATGTACCACAACCTCCAGGAGCAAAAAGCCAAATATGGTGAGGCAAAGAGCCAGGATATGGTTTAATGTCTTTCTGTCCAACCCGTAGGTTTGTCTTTCTGTCCAATCTGTAGAAAGATAGTCTTTAAGAAACAAACAAAATGGTGGGGTCAGTCTTCATTAACCTATATTGGCTCATTTTTTGATATCTTGCCAAACATAAAATTTACTTTTTGAAATTCAGGATGGGGAAGGGCAGGAAAAAATCCAGTGCCATTTTCTAAATTCAAGCCCTCATTCCAGCTGGTCTTATTATTAAAAGAGCTGCCATATTTGTAAATGGGGGAGTATATAAATAGGCCTAGGGAAAGTTAGTGAATTATGGACTGCTAATCTGAAAACAAAAGTCCCTGAGGGCAGGGACATTACCCTCAGTTAATTAAAGGTTTTAGGTTGCACTCATTGTTTAAATGTCGTAACTTGAGCCACAATGGTGGAAAATGTGTTCCCAGTGCTGGGTGACATAAAGTGCTTTAGTGAGGTGGAATATGCACATTGGATATATTTTAAGTTTAAAAGTTTGAATCTGGTTTAAAAAGCATTAATTAAAACATAACCAAAGCTAACAGTGTTGCATTAAACAGCTGTATTAAAACTGGACCTTAATTTAAAACTTAATTACGTTGTTTTATTGGTGATGCATTTGAGACCACAAATGCTGCCAGGTTCATTGCATTTTTGGATGCAAGCTTTCTGATTGCTGCATGTGGTGATTGCAGGCATGGACGACCTGAACACAACATACGACCTGCTGAACAACCTACTTGATGAGTTCCCAGAATTCCTGTGCACGTCTGGAGGAGATGACTTCAAACTCCTGAGCACAGTCATTGTTCACGGAGGTACAGTGCACACAGTGCTTCCCTCTCAGTTCACCACTGTGGAACCCCACAGATACACGCACTTTGTTCAGACAGTGCAATTCCACTCATCACTGTCTCTGATGTTTATCGCTGCACCTGTTAACATGGCGGCTTTTACAACAGGCCACTAAAAAAATAATAAAAAAGAAGAGTCATGATGATGGCCGAAGATAGCACGTCTATCAGCAAAAGGCGAAGAGATGTAATGCTGTTTACAGGCCGTGGATAAAGACTGTGTGTCAGAGCTGTTAGGGATGTGCTTTCTCACGATGGGCCTTGTCATATTTTACAGAGGGACAAGCCAATGACTTCGGCCTCAGTGGGGACAGAGTGAACATGGTCCGCGCTTTGACACCCTCCAGCGATAACGGCTATGAATCTGGGTCCACCTCGCCCGACAGCCTAGACAGCTCAAATTCAAGTGAGTACACCTTCTCTCCTCAATACTGTGCTAAAAGGAAGGCCTAAATGTGATATGGTTCAGCAACAGAAATTTCACAGTTTTGTACACCCTAAATGAGAGGAAACCTCAATAAAAACTGCCAATTTAACCCTTTTTAGTTTGTAAATAAATTCTAGCTGTGAAACTATAACTCATGTCTTTTTTCCCCTGCAGGAATGTTGAGCCTCCTGAACCCCAGTTCTCCTGAATATGGAGGAAGTGACTCAGATCCAGAGATCTCAAATCTGCAGTTCCCTCTCAGCTCAAGTGAGTGCTGTCACCTCACTTTGTGTTTTATCAGTGCAGTGCACAGACAAAGTGGAGCTTGCTCCATAAGTATGGCCCAGGCTGTGTTTCCATCCAGTATGTGCATTAGGACACCCAAAGTATGTGCATTAGGACACCCAAAGTCTTTCAGAACTGAGACATCAATGTGCACACTTTCAAACAAAGCCCCGGTGACTACTATAAGAATAAACTTCCTGGCTGGGTTTTAGCATCAACTTTAGATGAAACCCCCCTAGTTTTCCCAAAAACCCCGCCCTGAAATAGTGAGTTTTATGATTCTGAAAATTCTACACTGAGGTTTCATAATCTGGGATAGGGTGGAGAGACACAATAAAAGGGTTTTATTGAGCCGAGCCTGTGAAGGAGCTACCGGGCAGTGTCTGATCTGCCTGCTGAGCCGGATCCAGAGGTGTCATGTCCTGTTGTGCTGGGTTTCACAGAGGGACCCAAGGCAGACAAAGAGGAGCTTAAGCCCTGCAAGAGGAGCAGGGGGAGGCCCAGGAAACTCAGCCGGGGCTCTGAATACTTCATAGAGGCCAAGAAAAACAAGCACAGTAAGTTTTGGTGCTGAAGTTCACATTCACTTGTTGACTTGCTAAGCCTCCTCAGGGCAGCATATCCGAGTCATTTTCCATTTGTATGGCATGACACCTGCTGAAAAATGTAATGCCTTTCGTACCAGTAAAATAGCTGTGTAGTTTTTCATTAGAACCTGCTGCCCTTTCCTGTACAGCTCCTTAAAAACTCAATACCTTTTCCTAACAACAATACAGTACTGAAAATCAGGAAACCTTTGTATTTGACTCTGCTCTTAATACAGTCGTAAGTGGAACTATGAGAGCCAAAATCAGAGATAGCAGAGGCACACTACCCTTTTTTGGGTGTAGACTGGCTGATGCCTTACGCGTTTACCCCTCCACAGCCCCGAGAGGTGCACACCTTTGGGAGTTCATCCGGGATATCCTGATCCACCCAGAGCAGAACAACGGGCTGATGAGGTGGGAGGACCGGCGTGAGGGCGTCTTTAAGTTCCTGAAGTCAGAGGCCGTGGCCCAACTTTGGGGGCAGAAGAAGAAGAACACCAGCATGACCTATGAGAAGCTCAGCCGTGCCATGAGGTGAGCTGAGATGTGACTGAAGTAAAGATGTATGGTAGACTATCGCCATAAAAACGTTTCATCAAAATATAATAAATCATCATAAATACATATGTATAAATTGAACAAATAAAGTGGACTCCAAAAGACTTGTTGAGTAGCCAAGAAGCACTAACTTGATTTTGTCCATCCTGCAGGTATTACTACAAAAGGGAGATCCTGGATAGGGTGGATGGCCGGCGGCTGGTGTATAAATTTGGAAAGAACTCGAGTGGGTGGAAGTTGGGAGAGGTGGGCGTTGGAATGTGAAGTGGAAGGACGAATGAGAGGAAGAAATGCAATAATGAGTCCTGGACAGACTCAGAAATGAACCTAAAGATGGAATAACTCCATCCAAAAGGCCAAAGAACTGACTGCTTATATCCCCGCACATCAGGGGGTGGTGTTTGCAGAAAAAAGTAAGCCATTTTGGCTAAAGTAGGTTGTATGAACCAATAATGAAGTTACATTATTATTATTTCTTTACAAGATTCAGTGCGGATGAAACTTTTATCTTACAAGTCTAATACTTGTTAGTAGAACTTCCTGAGCCTGAAATGGCATGCCGGCATGCCTTTCTCCACTTCTGTCATCTACAAAATTTGTCCGCACATAGTTTGCAATCTCTGTACGCAGTGATGCTCTGGTTCCAGTTTTCTTCCAGAATGAAAGTTAGGAGTTTAAAGTGAAAAAAATATATATATAATCCAGCGGAAGCAAATGGCTTGTGCTGGAACAGTGCCAGTATAACATGGTGACGCCAATGTTTGTTGAGATTGGTGGTACCCACTGCATCTTCGTTTTGTATTTTTGTAAAAAGGACACAACTGAAGTAATTATTTAGAAGGCAGGTAGAAACAAATGTACAAATACTACCAATCAATTATTTGATGATATGAAGTAGATCAATTCAGCAGGGTGTGTGTGTGTGTGTATTTTTTTAATGTACAAAGTCTCTCTTTTAAAAGAGATTTTAATCTCAATGAGAAACCTACATAAAGAATAAATAGAAATACTTTGTAACTAAACAGCAGTATATTTTGAAAGTAATATATGTTTTGAATCAATGGACTGTGTTTGAAATGATTTAAAACTACAGTATATTATTCAGCTGGTCTGTTGATTTTTTAATTCAATATTTTGTCATGGCGTAATTAAACCTCAACGTTGTACTTTTAAGATATCTTTATGTATATGTGTGCCATATTGTTTTATACTGTTCAGATGTTTTTAATAAAGGTTATTTGAGAAGAAATATGTTTTTGTTTATGTACACCATAAAATACGGATTGCCACAGCTTCTAACAGAGAGTGGAAGCAAGCATAATATATACATCATCTATATTGCATCCTGGTCAGAATTTGTGTACCGAACATGCTTGCAAATCCTCTCCAGGACAGGGCTTGAAATTCACTACTTCCAATTCAGTCTGCTTCCATGCATGTCCCAGGGATCACATTTTTAGAGTGAAAGAACGGAAGGCTATTTAAATACTAATGAAATATGTGAAAGTGCCCCAATATGACATTACATTACATTACAATCGCTTAGCGTCTTAGCAGACACTTTTATTCAGAGCAATAAACAGAAGTGGAGAGTGCAACATACAGTGCCCTCCACAATTATTGGCACCCTTGGTAAAGATGTTGATTTGGACGTATGTTTTGGATCATTGTCCTGCTGGAAGATTCAACGACGACCCAGAGGCAGCCAGATTCAGATTGAATTTTTTTTGGTATTTGATGGAGTTCATAATGCCATGTACTCTAACAAGGTTCCCATGGCCTTTGGAGGACAAACAGCCCCACAACATTACGGAACCTCCACCATACTTAACAGTGGGGATCAGGTTATTTTCGGTATAGTCATCCTTCTTTTTACGCCCACCTTGAGTGTTGGTTGCCGAAAAGCTGAATTTAAATTTCATCTGACCATAGAACACGGTTCCAGTCAAAGTTCCAGTAGTGTTTAGCAAACTCCAGGCACTTACATTTGTGTTGAAATGGCAGGAAAGGCTTCTTTCTGACATTCTTTCAAAATAATTTGTTGGCATGGAGGTGATGTCTAATGGTAGTTTTGGAGACTTGATGACCCCAAGATGCTACTTTTCTTTGTAATTCTCCAACAGTGATCCTTTGGGATTTTTTTTGCCTCTCTTATCATCCTCCTCACTGTGCGTGGGGGCAAAATAAACTTAGGTCCTCTTCTATACTTTTTAAGTATTGCCCTAACGTTAGATATGGGCATTTTCAGGTGAGTAGCTATTTTTTAATAGCCATTCGCTGACTTATGAAGCTCAACCCACTTTTCCCTCATTTGATTTGTGTGTTCTCTTATCTTCCCATGTTGATGTATGAAAAAAGGAATATGGCCACTGTGTCACCTCATATGTATACCCCAGTGAAACAGGAAGTTATGGATTACTGCTTGAAAGTTTCTAAAAACTCTGATCAACTTTAAAAAGTAAAATATAAATGGAAAAAATGCTTCAGTTACATTTTGTTTATAAACATTTCTAGGGGTGCATTAATTGTGGCACACGTGGTTTTGTTAAAAATAATGATTTCTTGATTAGGGATTTTTCTTTCTCAGAATAAATTTACTTCAATTAAAGGTTGGGATTTTTTCAGTGTGATCCTAAGCTAACCCTTTTCACTCATCTTTTCACTCATCATAATTGTGGAGGGCACTGTATGAGGCTTGTTCAAATCAAATAAGTAAAACAAAGTGTCCAGGCTGAATGCAATTAAAACACCATCCTCCACTGCCCAGCAAGAGAAGGCCACCATACTTGTGGTGCTATTGAGATGTACACTAGCCTGCTAAAAAATGTAGACTCTTCTAGGCCTCATATATTAAATCAAATGTTTTTTTACCTGTTTGTATCTGGAAACTGGGCTTAACTGCCAATGTGGAGCAAGTACGAATGTTTTTTATACAGCTAGGTTTATTTGGAATGTGTATGCAGTAGCATGGCTCTGTTGGTGCTACTAAAAATGGCAGCCCATGTAGATAATATTTAGCATTACAAAGGTCAATCCTAATCCATTTTTGAGTGTGCGATATGAATGTTTGTGGTAACTATATTGAAAAAAAAAATATTGCCATGGTAGCCTGTGTGTTTGTGAAAAGTATAGAAACTGTATGGTCTATTTTTTACATGACTACTCAGATGGATGAATGGACATTCAATTAATGGCTTATCAGGAAAAAAAAAGTTTTTATTAAACGTATATGCGATCTGGACTTATAGGCTAGCGTGCAGGTTGTTCTGACATGGTCACACAAACTGTTAAATTTTAACACAATTATTAATTTATAGCAATATTGGTTGAGCTTGAGTTTGTCTTCATAAAATCTTGACTACGTATATGTAAAAGTCCACCATGTCTCAACAGTTCCCATAAAATCGGCATAGCAAGGTTTGGCTTTTTCTTATGCAATGAACATTTATTTGATTGAGATTGTAAACACAGCAAATCCAATAAAAACAACCTTCAGCCAATCTTCAAGTTCTTAAACAATAGAACAAATACATATTTTGTGATCTCTACCTGAATAAAAGCTGTAGTTCTTTACTTTCTCCATGAGTTTTATGCTAACACATAATGCAGAACAGGGAAGAGGGAGATATGATAAAATAACAAGTAGTCATTACAGTTGAGATTAAAATCAAAGCAATGAACAATGTCAGTACAGGATGAAGAAATAATGGATTTATTTTTTTAAAATATACAGTAGGAAATATAGAGAATTTATTAAAGAGAAGAAAATGGAAGAGAATGAAAAAATGTAAAGATATTGGTAAGTTACTTTTTAAAAACTGATATTTAAAAACTGGTTGATCCACTTTGCACCACAGTGCTCTTCATGCCTATGTCCTCCTATCAGAAAGCTTATGTGGTTTTCTAAGGGAATTCTTTTTTCTCAGATTAGGTAGTGTTTGCATATGAATTAACGGAATACTTTACAGTCTTATCTAATCAAAAACTATATTTCATCACTTTTCTTCTCAGTTTGTAGCATAGAGCACAAAGGGTAACAGTGCCTTATGTTGAGCCTGTAGTGCAGTTTATCTATACAGTCACACTCACACTCAGAAATAATTTAGGTCAAGTCGCTTGCTTGAGGGTTAAACTGCAATGTGCCCTTGTGTGTTTAAAAAAAAAAAAAAAATTTTATATGACTTGCCTGTGAAATCTGGGACATGATTCAATGTGAAAGACTGGAATGACCAGTCAAACAACAGAAAATGACTCTCCAGTAACTGGTAACAGAAGCTTACAGCTGCTATACTTAAGAATTTAGAGAATTTTCATTCGTTAATCAGCTTGGAACAACTCTGGTACTTTTTCAAAGCTGATATTTTAAAAACAACTTTGTATTAAAACATCAATGTGAATATCTTATGCGTAACATAATGGGCCAAAAATAAATACTAAAAAATATATTCACAATTTTGAAAATATATATAATTCTTTATAGAAAATAATCTGATTACATGCTGCAGTTATATAGTGGAGCAATGCATGGCATCATTGCAAGGTCTGTGTTTTTGTTTTTTGTTTAAATCTCTAATACTGAAATGTGATATAACCCAAATGTGATGAAACTGTCAGATGCTCATGGTAGGATTATGAATTTAGGCTGTGTGGGTAAGAAGTGCAAAGAAGCGGTCACAATTTTTAAATACTGGGCAGTTTTCCCGCTACACATGCAGAACCCGTTTTTCACATCATTTTATTTTATTATTTTTACTCATAGTCTCATTGAGATAATTTTTTTTTTGAAAAAAAGTATTTAAATGGATCTTACTTAAAATACTCAAATTAAAATACTAATGCTCAAAATTCTAATAATCAAATACTAATACTCATACTAATAATATATCTCTCTCACACACACACACACACACACATGCACACACAACCACATTCACACACACCCACACACACACCTTGAGCTAAATAATGAGTACTATAGTTTAACCTTTTTGCACGTAGCACAACATACCTGTTTAACAGGTATAATTGGCAGGAAGCCAAAATGAAGGGTGCACGTAACTTACTGGAAACTTAAAACCCGCTGCCAGTAAGTCCAGGATCTGTGGGAGGGGCCAGATTTTTCATTGGTGTGATCTTACCTTGACAACACAGATAAAGAAAGACAGAGCACAAATGAGGAGGGTGAGGGGCGGGGTTGTTGAAATAATGGTTTCAGTTCTCTCTCTCTCTCTCTCTCTCTCTCTCTCTCTCTCTCTCCCCCCCTCTCTCTCTCTCTCTCTCTCCCCCCCCCCCCCCTCTCTCTCTCTCTCTCTCTCTCTCTCTCTCGCTCTCTCTCTCTTATTCATCCAAGCACACAAAACCTTGCAAATATGCACATTAAACTTGGTGGCACACCTGTAGATCATTAATGGCTGGCAGTAAGCTCATTGCAGTGACTTAAAGCAAACATGCTATGGAGGCCTTATTTACAGTGTGTTTCCCCCGCCCTTCTTCACAAATTTCACTGCAAATGCATATTTTAATATATACACCGTGGTATGGCTGGCAGAAACAGTGTGAAAGTGAAAGCATGGTGGCCTTGGTGAATTTTAAAACTGCAGGTCACCTCCAGGAGGGTTGTGACTTCTGCATTAGCAACAAGTATTATTCTTGCAGTACCATTTTGCAAAGAGGGCTGTTTTTGCTTTTTTAAAAGGTTGAAAAGATTTATCATCCAACAAAATATTTCATCAAATGGTGTGTAAACACAAACAGGGCCTGCGAGCTCTATTTTTACTGTCGACTCAATGTTAGTCAACACCCGTAGTCATTTGAGACTACTTTACAATGAAACCCTGACACCCTCCAATCTCTCAAAAGAGTGGAAATGAAGTGGCTTGTAGCAAATTGTAAAGCCACTGGATAATTCTTAGTAAAGGTGGCATACAATGTTAGTGCTGCACATCATGCCTTTGTTTATTTATATATTTTTTGTTTGTTGTATTAGCCATTTGAGGCCAGAGGAAACTTTTCAAGATTTTAACTAGCTGACTAAATGTACTGATAGATTGACTGAAGCCAAATGCATGCAAGCATGTGACTGTTGAGAATTAGTACAAGGTATTACTGCAATGGATATAATTATGCTTTTTTCTGTCTGGAGCAGAGACTTCCAAAAATAATCCTGAATTACTTCAGATACTTGCAATATGCAATAGTCTGCACTACATTTCTTCATTACCGAATGGTCTATATTCTTTTTGTGATGATATATACATAAAAAATTTATTATCCATCTTAAATGCTCCTGCCAGCCTATTTATTTATTTGTTTGTTTGTTTGTTTGTTTGTTTTTTAGTTGTATTTTTTGCATTGAGTTATGTGAAAATTCAGCTCATTCAATCAACATTTAAAAAAATACATTTCTGCCTCACGTGCAGCCTTATCTCATAAAGGCAAAGCTTCCAGTAAACCTACATTGATACAGCTCCCATGCAATATAACAGCTTTATCAGTTATGGCCTGTTTTCATTAACACACTGATTCATCTCCTATGCCGAAAGCCCTCGTCCAATTTACCCAACCTATATTAATATTTACAGAAACAGCAGATCCTTGGAATGAACGATGAATGGCTCAACAAAATTCCCTGGCAACAGTCTCAGTCTAAGACAGCAAACATGAATCTGAATCGAACCTGAATCTCAATGCACGTCCAGAATACAAACAGCCATAAATCACCAGGGCTTACTTTATTTAAAAAAATAAAATGATTTAAAACAACCGACACACAGGCAGTAAACAAAAAAAGGAAACATAGGAGTGTTCTGACCACAGAAATGTGGTTCCAACAGTGAGGGATTCTGGTGGTTTTGTAATCCACTTTGCCTGCACTTCAGAAGGCATGCTCTCTGTTAACCATTAGTTAATGGTGTGGAGTGATCATCTTCACTCAGTGGTAAGGGGATAGTTAACTTTCTGTGTTTTTTCTATTTTTTCATTTTAGGGTACAAGCTGTGTTGCAGTATTTTTTTACAGTAAAGTGTATTTTCTTGTTTTAATGCACAAACCTGCTCCAATACCAGCCATTATAAAGTCTTCAGAAATTAAGTGTCAAAAATATCTTTGGCCTATCCATTATCCTATGTTCTAAAACTGAATAGAAAAAAACTCCAGAAAAAGAACTATCCTTTTAAAGCAGTTCTTTCCTGCATAGAGGGGTGTCTTTCAAGATGGCAGAACTCACATCCACAAAGCACATGTTTGTGCACAATGGTTAGTGGAGCTTGGCACTGAACTTTTCTCAATGCCATGGCCTTCTACGAGAAAGCCTTTCCACTTCCATAACAAATTTGGGAGTTAACTGACTTTCTTGTGGTGTCGTATTTCTTCTAAAGTATTCCAGACACTAGACTCCATGCCATATAGGCAAGATATGGTGGCCTAATACCCTATTAAGTCACTTTACCATCGATGCCATGTGGGAGGAGCTGGACGGTCGGTATGGCCAGCCAACACCACTGCCAGTAACCCGGTGCCGTTTTTTCCAGTGCCAACAATGGCCAGGGGTGCCATTGTTTGACTATCAGCTTGACCTCCATGAGCTTCATTCCAGGTGGTGCGAGCATGAGCCTGGCAGTGATGAGGAGAATGACATCCTGTTGCGGGACTAATTCTTGTTGGGGCTAGAAGATGGGCAGGTCAAGCGCAAATTACAGTGGCAGGTTCAACACCAAGACAGCCTCACGTTCCGCCAGGTGACCACGGAGGCTTGCGCCCTGGAGAGGGAGCTCCGGGGGGAGGGCTCAGCGAGCCAGACCCTAGCGGCTCCTCTAGCCACGCGGGAGTTTTGTTATTGTATGAGTGTATACCGCTGTGTTTGTTTGTGGGCTTTCCCCTCGTGAAGTATTGTGGGGCTGGGCGGTCGGCAGCCCCAGAGGTTGGCTATTGAGGGTGAGCTTTTACCTTGTTTGCTGATTGGGGGTTCAGGCCTGGTTTTTGCCCAATTTTCCTTCTGTTTCTCTGTACGGATTTGGATTTTCTAAATAAAAATTAATATTTTATGAAATAACTCAGAGAGAGGAATAACGTCAGCAATTTTACAACAACCACATCATTTTATAGTATGTGTGCAGTAACATTACAATATTTTATTGGCATCGCAGCAGAACACTTATCTGGTGCAATTTGTATTCTAAAACATAAATCTTTCAAAAACCTAATAAATCTGAAACAGTTTGAGAAATTGATGAAACTCGCTGTGTCTATTGATACCTCAATTGTGAGGACAGCCCTAAAGAATTGGCCCACTTTAACCACAGGGTGGCGCTATAGAGCTCAACAATAATGGAACAATTCACAAATAAAACACTGTTTTTATGCAGTGCAAACAACCAGAGATGGGCCTCAGATTTGAGCCTGCAGCAACCCAGTCCAGTTTCCTAAGCTACCAGTGCCACACATTCGCCTAAGTCTACATGCAGGTTAGTGCTTACAAATAGAACCAAGCCTGTGTTACACTGCGATACCAACCTTTGGTGAGAAATAAAACAGCCCTTTATCATTCCTGGGAGTGCTTATCTCATCCCAATAAACAAGTTTGAAAACACACTGACGTCATGAGCACCCCATACACAGGCTGTTATCAGACATTATTTTAGCTGGAACCAGCTCATGACTGGACACTTATTATATTTCTGTGTACAGACGATGTGGCTTACCAGCATCAGAGCCTTAATTACTTAACAACCCTCCCTTTGGAAACAAAAGCATGATGAAAGAGAGGCAGTGGTGCCAAACTGACATCCTGATAACACCTGACTTCATCAGGTTTCAAAAAAATATGGCGACTGAAATTTGTTATATTGGTCCCCTGTACAATACCAATTTTTTCTTTCATTTTAAGAACCAAAAACTCCCATTCAGCAGAACACACATCGTGAGCCTGAAATTGAGTGCCCACCAGAATTATTGCAAGCCTCAATTAATATGAGCAAAAAGAGCAGGATTAAATTCAGTTTATTGTTTATCAAATGTATTCTATTCTCAGAAAATGTTTAAAATTATGTATTTTAATTATGAAAAATGATGTATTTTAATTATGAAAAACATTTTCAATGCAAAATATTTTTTATCTTAAAGAAAATATGTGTAACAATTATTGGCATTTCTGTATTTGATACTTTGTGCACCCTTGTAGAGTGCTTTTGGGTATCACAGTAAGAAATTAAACAAAAAAACAGCAAGTATGTGAATTGGTTACTTTCAGTAGGACTCACATATTGCTAAATTTAAAAAATGCTTTCCCTCCCTTTTTCTTCTTCTACTACGCAATACCCACTCATTCTCACGCTTCAACACTCATCACAGCCTCCATTGTCGAGTCGGCAATTCTCGCGTTCTCTTCTGAAGCATGTTATGTCATCTCCACGTCTTTTCACGCTGCAGTTGACAAGTTGGGCTTGCATAGACATGGGTCAGAGGATGACACTTCACTCGCAGCTCAACAAGCAAAACCCGGGCTGACTGACCGGCGGGGGTTGCTGGTGTGTGATGAGACAGTGTCGTCCCAGCGAGCTGACTGACCGGCGGAGGCTGCTGGTGTGTGATGAGACAGTGTCGTCCCAGCAAGCCAAAAGCCTCCCGTTCCTGGGTGACACTGGTACCAATTGTATGTCACCCTGTGGGACTTCTGCCCATATTTCATACTGGCACAGTCTGGATTTGATACCAGATGACTGCACCCACGTAATAACACATCTTATTGATTGTACAGATTATTAAGAACAATTTTCCAAATTATATATGACATGAGCCAGCTAAATTTGCAAAGAATGTCCTGGATGGGACAGTGGTTCATTGCAGGGCTAATGCTTTACGATGTGCGAAGAAACACATTGAGCAGGACATATGCATCTTTATTCTACTACGAGCCTTGACATGCCCTGGGATTTAACAAATGCGCTTCTAATGAAGTATTGGCACATTGATCTAATGGCTGTTTATTGTTAAGCAGTGGATCCTCTGGATTGTTTTTCTTTTGAGTTTGACTCATAGTGTTCTCACTTTTGAGGATTCTACCACAGGAACCACACCTGCATCCCTGGGGCAGTGTTAATTGAAAAATCAGTATGCCCCACATATTTTTTCATTTACACCCCATGTGTTGCAATGCGCTAAATCTGCAGTTCAATGGAGCACATCCATAGAAAAAAACAACAACTAGCCAAGCTATATATAAATATATATAGAAAGCTATATATAAAAGCAACAAAAGTTTATGATCACCGTGGGTTGTCTGTCTACTGATACAGGAGCAATAAGGCTGTCATGGAGCAAGCTCCAATGGCATTTGATCAATGATGAGACCTTGTTTCCAGAAATGTTGTAAAGCAATCTATGGCAGTATTCTTAACGGTAATAAATGTGTGTTATTGTGAGCCTATTCCAGGATTGATAAAAATCTAGTTCACTGATAAATATGTTGATTGATGTCCTAAGAATGAGTAAGGCCCAAACAAGTGGTCTGAAGAGCAATCCACTCCTCCAAATGAACTTTTTAAAATCAAACCAATATTTCTTTAAAACCCTGCGACCAAAACAAATTCTAATTATATTATACAGAAAAAGCCAGAGAACCCGAATACCATGATATTAAGCTTATTTTATTCAGTTGAAATTTTAAATGAGTTTTTTTTTCTGTCCTGAGAGCAGCAAAGTTCTTATACTGCCCACTACAGGATGCTTTGGTATTGATCTTTTGGAGACAATGTTGCTTTACATGTTAACCAACCAATGATGCATCATGCATAATGAACACCTTAAAAGTACAAAAAAAGAAGTGATTGCAATGAGTTTTTAAAAACTTTAAAAAATCATTCCCTCTTCTTATTCCCCAGTTTGGAACTGCCCCGTATGCTTTTCGAGTCACTCATACTCACCTAATGAGCACTGTAGCTTATGTTCAAGTCACTCATACTCACCTAATGAGCACTGTAGCTTATGTTCAAGCACTTATCTCCCATAATACAGAGCACTGTAGCTTATGTTCAAGCACTTATCTCCCATAATACAGCCCATACCGCCCTTATGGAAATAATTTTGATATATGTACAATATACTGCAGTATATTCTTTTTCCACAGTTGTTATTGAAAATAAGAACTAGGTCTCCCATAACATACCAGGTTAATAAAAGCAAGCTAAAAAAATAAGTAAAAAGCAGGGCTAGCTCTGAGGGTGCTCTACTGCAGGATGAGCTACTTGCAGACACCCAAGAAACCTGGTGGCTGACCTATGCCCATCCTAACCCAGGTGGAAGAAAACCAGATGTGTCCACAGCGGAAGGGTTGGAAGCAGTTTCTTATTTGTGGTCACAAAAAACTTGCTGTCATTTTATGGTGTAATAATCTTATTGTGTAATAATCTCACCCAGTTAATATGCTAGTTTCATCTACAGTGTAGTTTGTAAGTATTTGGATAGCGACAAAAATGTTTTAAATTCTGGCTCTATACTCCAGCACATTGGATTTGAAATTAAAGAATGAATATGAGGTTAAAATGCAGACTGTCAGCTTTAATTTGTGAGCATTTACATCCATCGGGTGAACCATGTAGGAATTGCAGCCTTTTTTATACATAGTCCCCCCATTTTGGGGGACCAAAAGTCAGTGGACAATTGGCTTATAAACTGTTTCTTCGCCAGCTGTGTGTTGTTGCATCATTAGTTATTGCACAAAAAAGCTAACAAAAGATGAAGACGGCTGCAGTACAGGGAAGATATTCAGCGTCTGGTGATGTCTGGTGATGGGGGAGGGGGTATGTATAAAAAGGGCTGTAATTCCTTCATTGATTCACTGTATATGGATGTAAATACCCTTAAATGAAAGTTGATAGTCTGCCCTTTAACTTCATATTCATTCTTTCATTTTGAATCCATTGTGCTGGAGTACAGAGCCAAAACAACTTTGTTTCATTCTTCCAGGTTTTTCTGCCACATCAGCTGTGCTGACTGACATATAAGGAATTTGAGACAGGAACACGGTGCTTCACGGCTGTAATCCCATGTAGCCGTATTGCATGCACAACTTCTGCAGAGGAACAACATTCTGTGGATTCTACGGACTCTACTGGATAGAAAATCTGTTTCTGAAACATGAACCAATGTTATTTCCTCCTGGCAGAGATCCTTGCTCTCTTGGTTTCATTTCTTGGTGTTTCAATCCTTTTTTGCTGTTCTGACCTGGGTTAGCTTAGCCCACTAGCACTGTTGATGCTGGCCTGCTTTAAAGGGAGCTGTCGGTGAAGTCCACAAACTGTAACTGCACAGCTTCCTGCAGCACTGACACTGTAAAGTAGAGCGATACACATGAGGGAGAGAGAACTAGCACGTCACCATTTCATGACCTGGGGAAGACGGGTAGAAAGTAATGGAAAGTATTTCTTTCAGGAAATCCTCAGCCTTGGACTGCTGGTGAAAATCAGGCAGACACTATGACCTGGGCAGATGCCAGCATTGAATGGGGTATTGCGGAGAGATGGGGATGGGGGGAGTGACTGCTTATTATTACCATGGACACACGATGGCTGGAATTTTTTTAAAGCATGAGAAGTAATAATATAATTACAGCACCAGCAGTCTGTCTTCTAAAAGTACAATGGAATGTATAGTCCTGTTTCCCATTAAGGAGCCTTGTTTTTATACAAAAAAATAAATAAATGAGACTCCTTCATGGGCAACAGAACTAAAACTGTTACCTAGGCACATGCCAAAATGCTACATGACACATGATATTTGATTATGCAAGCGTCACAAAACCACAACTACAAACAGAACGCACAATGCAAAATGAAATTTGACACTAGATGCTTACCTGGGAAATGAGACAAAATATGAAAAAAATTGTTGCACCAGGTGCTTATGAACATTCGAAGCACAATACAATCTTTGTTAAAGTTTAGGTGCCACATATCATGGCACTTGTAGCATGGGTGGGGCATTATGAAGCATATAGACAATGTGTGTGTGTGTGTCAGGGGGGGGGAATAATACTTCTTAAAGTACATTTTTCCCCATCATTCCAATTCCCAACCAATATTCCACAACATAAAAGCTAATTATTACTTATCATGCATGCCACATTTTGGAATTATTTTTGTAGCATAACAATATATTTTCATATGTTTGAAAATATTAAACTACATTAATTTCTTTGTTGTTGAAAATGCATAAATCAATAATTTTAGCTTGTGATTAGATTTTCCATGCCCAGTTTAGATCATACACAGTTTGAAGACATTATGAAGATGATTTTGCTGCATTGATTGAAAGTACTAAACCGAGGGATATGTATAGTAGCATATTAACAGCTATGGTTGTTAGGTACCTCGAGGGGAAACTGGACCCAAATGCAAGACTCAGAGACGGCTCAAGAAAAAAACTCCACCAGGGAGCACATTTACTGGGAAGACAGGCCAGGGCAAGACAACGACAGGCGAGACAGGAACTGACATGACAGAAACTGGAACTTGGAGGGTCAGGAACAAGACGGGACAAAAACTTAAACGGGCGCAGGGGCCCGCGGTCGGGAACAGGAGCGGGGGACCGCAGATGGTGCGAGGGCGCGCGGTCAGGGCCAGGCGCAAAGCCTGGGGTTCAGGCTCTCGGCCTGGGGTTCAGGAACAAATGCGGGGTTTCCGCGGAAGGCAGAGACAGGCACGCAGCCTGGGGTTCAGGCTCTCGGCCTGGGGTTCAGGCTCTCGGCCTGGGGTTCAGGAACAAATTCGGGGTTTCCGCGAATATCGCGGGGGCCCACAATCAGAGACAGGCAAACAGCCTGGGGGTCGGACAGGCACACAGCCTGGGCAGGGACAGGGGAGCCAGGGAGAACAGGAGAGCCTGGAGGGACGAGGGGGTCTTGGAGGGGCGAGGCGAGGCGAGGCGAGAACGCACGCGAAAACACAAGGTATGTGACAAGACCCCAAGCGGGAACACAAGGTACACTACAAGACGGTCTGGCCCCGAACAGAAAAACGGGGCAGACTAAATACAAACTTAACGAAAAACAGGTGAGGTGACAACTAACGAGGAAACGAGAGGGAAACACAATGCAGGTGCGGGGAAGTGGAGAACACAATTGGAGAGAGAGAAAAAAAACACGGGGTGGACTGACAGACAAATGGAAGACCAGGAACGGATCACAGGACACCACAATGGTGACTTTATAGCTTGTTTTGAGACATCAGGAGCAAAGTCATTTACACCCAACAGTGATTTATGACAACAACAACAACACCACTATCTTTTCACATGACATACCACAGAAAAATCCATCTATCTTCCAATATATCGTAATTCCAATTCTTGTTTACAACAAGGCAATTTCTGTGATCTTTCTATTAACACAATGAAGATGTACAATGTTTGATTTATTTAAACTTTAAAGATTTGTAATAAACCGTTGATGTGTGCAGTGACCAGACCAGTCCAGCAAGTTTTTTTTGAGAAGAGGACAAGCTGGTCGCGCCAGGTCAACCACTGAAAACAAAGACCCATTTTTTTCCATCAGAAAATGAGATGTAGTGGTTTCATTTTGACTTGCAAAACAAAAGTTTGTAATTGGAGGATGTTATGTATCCCCCCCCCCCATGCAGCAACAAACACTTACTTGGATAAATTGTTGTCCCTTATAAAAATACAGCTCAAATTATTTAATGTTACATTAATCTATTGTAAATGCATATAGGGTATTCAAAATCCTACATGCTTAAAGACACAGTTTTTTATGCAGAAACTTTACAGGTAAACATTACAGGTAGGGTCTTGATTATGGATAAATCTATTATTTTTTATTAATGCCAGCTGTATGTATAAACTGATCTGCAACTGCACTGATATCCCAAGATAATATACAATATCCATTCTCCAACTCTCCGTATGAGGTGTGCCTGCCTTTTTCTGTAAAGGATGAAAAGTTCAGGCCTTTGTGGGCCATTGCTTGAGGCTGATTCTGATTACATTACAATTACATAACATTACAATAATTTGGCATATGCTTTTATTCAAAGCGACATGCAATAAGTGATTGACCATCTGATGACCATGTCGTTGTGAGATAGACATGCCAAATCCACTGCCCGCTCATGTGATTCTCATTCTACTTCAACACCTCTTCCTGACTGACTTGCATAACAATTCCCACAATTCCCACCGAAACCCATGGAGATCCCATGTTGGCCGATCCAGTTACAGTTGTAATGGTATTGTTGGGCTTCCATTGACATCAGCTGTGTTGATCGAGCCTGTGTTTTATGACTGGGTCTCCCCTTTCAGTTTCCCACCACTGCACATAAGAGTAGAGTTACTGGAATGAGAGAACGCCTCGGGAAAATTTGGTGCAACATTTTACTTATAGTATTCAAAGCTGTCCCACAAAGGTGTCCCTCGCCTTCCATTCAAAACCACATCATTGAAGCTTTCGCTTTTTGCTTACAATACAAGTTTCATTGTTATCAGTTACAGAATACCTTGGACACATGATCTGTTAAACCATTCGCCAGGAACCAGTCAATCAGTGGGATGTTAATATCTGTTTATATTTATTTATTTTTTAATTTTATTATTTGTTGCCAACTCATGCTATTCGATAAGTTACTGTAAATCAATATGTTCAAAAACAGCCATTCATATTATTCAAAATTTTCATTCAACTATAATAAAATTAGATATTGTGTGTACATGAAATTAACAATTGATAATTACTGACATTATGTTATGTAAAGTTTAATATTTTTATTATGTATTCATTATAACAAATGTTCGTATAATTGCAAAAAAACGTTTTGTCTTCGTTGAGAAATATTGAATTTGGAGAGTTTCTCTTTGCTTATCACTGGTTAGGAGTCCAGTAATGAAGTGTTGTTGCCATTTTGTGAATTCTTCAAAAAATATGAGTTTTATCTCTTCCTGTGTAATTTGTGACACCCCACTCCCCAGATAAACTCCCATGTTTTAAATGAAGAACACAATGTGGTGATAATAAACACAGTATTACCATCACAATCATCAATAAACAAACATAGGAATTCACATGAATCAAATTTTGTGCATAAATCTATCAACAGTCATTTATTTTGTCTTTAGGTGATAAATTCATGGGGCGTGATTCACAAAATGCGTCACTAGATCACATGCATTTAACTGCAAGGTTGTGTTTGTACTATATGCCCATCCAATATTAACACTCATACCATTGGCAGGCCTAGCATTGTACTGTATAACAACAGGATCCAGAAAGAGTTGCTAAAATAATTAGCCTCTTTATCACAATTATAAATGAGCTGACGCTAAAGACTACTGAAGCCGGTTTCACATTTACGTTTTCACAAATCAAATACATTTTTAGGTTTAGGTAGTCTGTGGGAGGCCTTCATTCTCGGATATATCTGATATAAGAGTATCACAGATCATAAAAATATGTGACTTTTGACTTTTTACATGAGAAATATTAATGTAGATATATTATTGACAGATAAAATTTGATATTTTATTAATATAAATTAAATCAACATTAGATGTGTCACAAAAGACTAGATACATCGGCAACAAAGTTGTGTTCAGGTTTTAGAACTAAATTTTCTATTCCAAAGTGATTACCATTATTTTGAAACTGAGTCTAAAAACTATTTCAGTACCTGGAATGGTAGTGGCCAAACCTATTGTATTTGTATTTTTATTGTATTTTATCTTAATATTGCACATCAATTGCCCTCCTGGATTATAATAAAGTTTGAGTCTGAGTCCGAACAGCAACAAAAATTTTCTATCTGCATCTGAATTGGATCTAATATGTTTAAACTTCCTCTGGCAATTCTTTGGGTGAATTGTTTTGTTTTTGCGTGAGGTTTATTCACCAATGTGTAAACATTGTAATGTGAGTGACAAGATCTTAATCCAAACCATGTTGTGAGAATACATATGGTCATGAAAAAGGAAATTGATTATACTAATGTCACCATTAGGTTGACACCTAGGTACACACCGAATATACAGGACAATTACCAAACACACTCAATTTTACTATTTTGCAGCAGACAAATATAAAAATATATATACATTTTTGAATAACGATCTAATACGTATGTGTGTGGTTGTTGATTATAGCCATTGTTCCATGAAAAAATACTAAGAAATACTTCTTTTTTTTAAAATTACATTTAAAACATTTTGTTGCATTTCTTTTTGGTTGCCCCTTGTTTTATATAAATGTGGAATTTCATGGAGTCATTATTGTTTTGTGTTGAAAAACAAAATAAATGAGATTATAAAATGACAAACTCTAAAACTATCAATTCTATCTGCAAAGAGACCCAATGATACCTACACATGCTTTGGGAGCAGGACAATAAGAAATGGTGCCAAAATATTTGTCTATCAACAGATCACTATGTATGTTTCAACCATTTGTATTCTAATAATGTTTTTGACATTAGTACAAAACTAAGCTGTCACTGTAGTGTACTCCTACTGTAGTTGTCAAATTCATTACAAAAATACATAGTTCTCTGTTCAGCTTCTGAAAGGCCATTACTCATCACTAAAAGGACTACTTTGTCAGAAAGGTCAAGATATTTGTATTGGTCTTGGATGGGAGCGTAACACTACTGGTGTAGCAAAGATGGGAGAAATTTGCCTAAAGAAAATCCCCTGATGCTCCATGCAAAACATCTTTACAATCATTTCAAACCATGATCCAACAAATGTGATCATTGCAAACCAAGGTGCAACAAATGTGTGGATGAGGAGACAATAATATCAGTATCATCCAAGACAGGATTCACTAGGATTTATGGCCAGAATCGTGGTTCTTCCAGCCATGCATGATGAAACATGGATGTGGGTCTGTCTGGCACAAACGTTCAAGAAAGTATGAAGGTAATGTTCTGAATCAGAGGTTGCTGTTGAATTCAGATACTGGACGGCTTTGGAAAAAAAAAGTGCACTATATTATTATACCCTCCAAATTTTAGTACCCAAACAGAACTTTACATACTGGAGCCTAGCCTGTGAATTGATGAACATGCTGGAGTGTTGAAAAAAGAATTGAAGAATGTATGAATTTATTACAAATCTGCTTTCCATAACCACGATATGCTCTGTGGATGCTAGTAGCTTCATAAATCTGACCAATGGTTTCTGTGGGCCCATCCTTGTGCAATGGCTGTAAAAACCTAGCTGAAGGTACAAAAAAAATAACTTTACATGAGAAAGCCTTTTTCACTTTTATTATTTTGATACAGATATAGTTGTTATATGTACCAAAAACACTATTTGCCCAATAGGTTTCGGCAATGTTTTTAACTGAACTTTTTTTGAAAAGCTCTGTGTCATAGTTGTGTCCAGGGTGTGATGAGGTCACCGCTGTCTGTTCAATAGATATCTTTGTTTGCACAAAACACCCTCCCTACTCTGGTTTTCCTGAGAATTTGGGAATACAAAGGGAAATTCTCTTCCGTGGAATTTATGCAAATCTGAACAAAGTCCATGAGATTCTTCCTCAATGCACAGAAGGTGAGAAGAAAAGTCAGTTGTTTATTCGCTTACAGCAAAACTGCCACACAGTGCCCACAGCAAGGTTTGTGGAAAGAATACAGAATAGAACTCAAAAACAGAGTAAATATGTAATGCAGGGGGTTCTCAACCCTGGTCTGTAGGCAGGGGCGTCGTAGTGGGGGGACTACGTATCCCTGGTCTGTAGGCCCACGGGATCCGCTGGGTTTCATGGTTACTCAGCACTTAAACGATCATTTAAAGAATCTGATTAAACAGTTACGTCAGCTCACCTCACCTGATTTCTTTAGTCTGAATTGGTTACTAATTTAAAGGTGAAAACAAAAACACAATCGACTCAGTGGCAATGACGTCACTCCCAAAACATTCAATTAATGTCTGATTATATTTTAGATGCATTGCAAAACGTCTATTCTTATCTAAATCTATTTTTATAATGCGCTTTTTCTTTTTTCCTCCACAGCTTGTGAGCAAAAGTCAGAATTTAGGGGACGATTTCAGAGATGGCCAACTTAAGTCATGTGCTTAAGTGCCTCTCCTGTGGGGATTTAAGGCAGGATGAGATACGCCGTATTCTAACCGGGTGTGTTTCTCAAAATGTGGGTGGCACAGGGCATGATATTCTAATGACCTGTTTCTTGTAGCCTACCTGCCCCCTGGTTTGCCAGCTTTCTACAAAAAAATGTGTATGGGGGAATACATTTTCAACGTGTCATTGACATCGCCTTTAATAACCGCATTTGCCTTTGTAAAATCATACCTTTGTGCATCGTAGTTGCTCTTGCGTGATGGGGAAGGTAGTGAACGTGTTAATCTGTCGTATTAATAAAAATGAGCTCCTATTGACGACTTGGATATACCCATCACACAATGAAAATAAATAATCTCTGGACATAAATTGGATTTACTGAAAATCGAATAGTCTTTCTGTCAAAGACACTGTCTATCAATTAATTCATCTAATATTGATCTGATATAATATACCAGACGGTAAATCATAACATAATTTTAGATATTTTAATTTTTATGACAGCTCTTTGACAATTACAAGTTAGCCATGTAATGGAAAATATGACCAATATTATGTTCAAATAACATGCACTCATTCTAATATCCATTTTTGCGAAAGATGCTTTATTTTTCATAATAATCTATTGGCAGTGCTGGACATAAACTTAATTTTTTTCCGAACAAAGTTGTGCGGAAAACAATTATTGAGTGAAAACTCTGAATACGCGTATGTTGCACGACTTGCAAACATGCATCATTTTCATCAAATGTCCACCCCGCACGCCTAATGCTGCATATATACTGGAGAGATGCTTAAAACAGTGGATAATTCAGATGTCTGAATCACAAATAGCTTACACTATGCTGAATTTCTGGAGTAAGTCCCATTTGCGTGTGCTTATCTCATATGGCCTTATATGTCTAGAGGGGTGAAAATCTGACATTGGGTTGAGAGAAATCTTGACATAAATAGATTAGGTTAACCCAATATAGCTCAAGTTTTACCCGGCTGTAGTCTGGCTATGTCCTAGTCGGTTTTTCACCTGAATTACTTGATGGTGTTTCACCAACTTTTCACCGACTTTTCACCACAAAAATGCTTTGGAATGCCCTGTCATATTTATCAGCGCTCATGGCCATAAACACATAGTCAGTTCAATACAGTAAATAGTATATTTTAGAATAATTAGGGGGCCCTGCCTGTCGTGGGGCAGCAACCTATGTCACTTTTCACAGACATGAGTCAGAGGAAAACATGTGGACCCCCAATCGGCTAGCAGTGAATGCTGGTGAGCAATTTTCCCGGCTGAATGAAACCCTCAAATCCCTGTGTGACACTAGAGCCAGTTGTGCATGGCCCTGCAGGACTGCCAGCCACAGTCCACACTGGCAAAGTCCAGACTCATTATCAGACTGTGGTGCCCATCATTGTACTAGAACTATGTTTGTCTTAACAAGTGTTTTAGTCTTGTAATGAGATTTTAAATCTTATATTTTTTCTCAAAAGTGGAAAATATTCGCTTGTTTTAAATAACTTTTTTAAATAAAATTATCTTACCACATTGGCAAATCTTGAAATTAGTACAACTATCTCACCCCACTGGCAGAAAGTTTGTCTTATTTAGCAAAAAAGTAACAGAAATACAATTCTAAGGTCTAAATATTAGATTTAAATGCTTGTTAAGATTTGGTTTTTGCAGTGTGTGCCTTAACCCGTGTGTAATCTTCATATTATGTGACACAGAGTCAAAACTGATCTACCCTTGCCACCCATCTATGACAAACCCTCTTCATTTAATTTAAAACCCAAAATATATTTTATATGTAGAAACATCAAAAAGTTGGTGAATAATTGCATTGTGTGTGTGTGTGTGTGTGTGTGTGCACGCGCGTGTGTGTCTGTGTTTGTAAAAAATTAACAGGAAAAGCCATCCAGCAGCCCCTTACTAAACATATCTAGATTGCTTCATGGGTTTTACAGATTGTCTCCTTCACATCTTCAAAATTGACTTCTAAACGTATCAATACCTAGAGACAAGGTACCCCCTCTAACAATGAACATAGCTCCCTACGATGTACTCGACGTGGTGCTTTGGGAAACGCATTTAAAATGTCAAGTTAACTGCAATATTATTCATACATACATACTATATGAAAGAAACAACTTCAGGTCTTACTATTGACCAAGGAAGGTATTTAAGATATTTCTGATTAGCACCGTGGGTTTCGGTGAGAAATAAATAAATTACTATAAAGTGCAAATTTGGCATGCTTTGTTAAAGAAAAACACAAGAAGGACAGAACCCGAATTTAAAAAAAACTGAATGAGAATCTACTGCCCATTATAATTGGCTGTGTGTATAGAATTATACAACTATAAATATACACTGTACATTGGTATTGTCTGTCGTAAGTGCCTACTTCCAAACTGGAGGTATGCAAACAGCAGGTACATAATATAATCCCCAGTGTTCTGCTGTGCTTGACAGGCCTGAATATTTCGTGTATGCATCAATGCACTCTTGTATGTGCTCTTTGTTCACAAGCTTTCCACGGCCAGCCAGAGTGAACAGGGGGATCTGATGGACAACTATTTCAAGAGCTGCAGAGGGATCCAGAAGAGTCACATTTGAGAGAAAGGAGGCAGCTCCCGCAGTGTTGGGGAACTCAAGAGGACACAAAGCAGGGTCAGAGGAGTGTCAAACGTCTGGGAAAGGGCTTGGCAGCAAGAGCCCATCTCATCCAGTAAGCCACACCTTAGACCTGTTTGACGACAGTATAAGGTTCCATAGGTGTGACAGTCAATGCAAAAAAAAAAACATATTTAATATAACATGACTATGCAGTAAACTACTAACTGTGGAGAAGGTGTATATACATTTTCATTAAAATGGCCTCTAAATGGCATGCCAAATACAAATTCTGATACTCAGTCTTTGTAATATGATCACCACAGAATTACATTATTATCAGCCTTATTACCCAGCTGAAAGACCTTAGTTGAAAGACCAATACCACTGACTAATGCCATAAAATTACACACAGGGCTTTTATTATGCTGTGAAAGACCTGCCGAATGATTGAGTCAAGCCATGGCTTAACCACGGATTAACCACAATTTTTTTATATTTCCCATCAGGGCTATCCAATTTCGACCCTAATCTGGAATGTCCAACTGTCTGCAACAACAATGGCGTTCCATGTGCGTACCACCATGGTAATTTGGGAGACCTGGGAAACAATTCTCCTCGGAAGCATGTGGTGTTCAATAGCTGCATCTCAGACCACAGCTAAGCTTGCACAGAGCCGCGTCCGAGGAAGATCTACGACTCTGACACGCAGTCTTACGAGCACCCTTATCGACCAGTAAGGGTCTCTCAAGAGCAATGAAAGGCAGATCCCTGTCCGACTTAACCGTCCCATACTCTGGGTAATGCAGGTGCCAATTGTGCATTGCTCTGTGGAGCTATTGGTCACAGTCGGCACTGGCACAGTCTGCATTCGATCCAAGGTGATGAGGCTCCTCCATGCTCCTCCGCAGTGCCTTAAGATTCCAGCAGCCCTGGATTAACTTATTCTCAAAAAAATCTGGCAAACCAGTGAAACTAGTTCTCCTTTCGAAATTAGGTCAAGCATACAGCTGCTGTTCTCATAAGGAATTAGATGCCTCTTCTGGGAAACTGGGCATGTGTCATAGACATTCCTACCAAGTATTTGTTGGACAGGATGCCGAGTCCATTGCTTGTTAAAACATTTAAGTCAACTGACAATTTTTTTCCTGACAAATGTATTAATGCGTATTAAAATATATAAATAAATAAAACAATAAATACATTAATTAAATACATTTTTTTATGACTGAACTGTTAGCATTTATGTTTTTTATAGAAATGATCTATGCGTCTGTCAGAGTGCCATTTTTTGACCAATCTGCTTAATTTGAAATTATCTTAATTTTTGTGGTAATTGAACAGAGCGTCTTAAACATAAGTGGTAGAAGTAAATCTGAGTTGCCCATCTGTAGAGGTCATCAGCAGTGTTCTAGCTATATCTAGACGTACATGTACATCTGAGTTGCCCACCTGTAGAGGTCATCAGCAGTGTTCTAGCTATATCTAGACGTACATGTACATCTGAGTTGCCCACCTGTAGATGTCATCAGCAGTGTTCTAGCTATATCTAGACGTACTGTACATGTACGTACATCATTCTAGTTTTTACTTTTACATTCTGAAAAGTTGTGTCATGGACATTGTGTTCTAGACTTGCTACAACAATTGAAACCTAATGACTGTGCAACTGTCTTATAGTCTTTATGCTCAATGACTAATCACTCAAACCTCAATTAACAGATCTCCTTTTCTCATTCTCTCTCTCTCAGACTTAATGATTAATGAATGTATATACTGTATTTATTTTGAAAATATGGTTAGTCAACCACAATAGATGTAAACAAAAGTGCAGTTGCACTGGAAGCCAGAGTGGCCAGACTGGGAGGGAGTATAAGAGCAACAGTGTTCATTGTAACCTGGAATTTCCAATCAAAGATGCTTCTTGATATCACATTTTGTAATATCATTCATGTTGAATTAATACCTAATTTCTTGTTATTAATGCATCATTGAGTATAAATACTTGCACAATGTTTTAAAGTGGTACTGTTGTTTTCACGGGTAATTGCAAAATTAGACCATGAACCTCACCAAAGAATTATAATGTAGTGGGTAATTGCTGATGACACATAACACGATCTATAGAGAGAATACTGAGCCACATGTAAGCTCTAGCCGTTTCTGTGCCAGTGCTTACACAGTTTAAGGTGTGTCACACACGCAATTAAATAATATCAGATTCAAAAGATTGCCAAGAAAAACCTTCTTACAATACCTGTGGCCTGGAAAGCCAAGCACATACCAGAAAAGAACAATGAGAGTATCTGCCAATTGGTTTGTTGTTGTTCTGAGAAATGGTCATCAGTCAACAATGTGGTTAAACGTGAGTCAAAGCTTTTATAAAGATCATTTCAGTAATTTCAAACAGCTGTCATAGTTAATGGAGTCCTTTTTATATAAAAGTACACTTTTATATCAAAGTACACTCCTTAAAATGCAAAAAGCTTGTTTCAGAGATTTATAACAAAGATTTAATGCCTCAAGGGTAAGAGGACAATCGATGCTGAAAAAAAACTTTGCAGGTCTACAGAACTGCTGTGTACTGCTTAACTATTTACCACAAGACAAGCGACTTGACTCCAGCACATGTCCAACTGAATAAATGCATGTGATTCATTGCTCCCTAAATGAGGGTGGCCTATGAGAAAACATAAATAACATAATATAATGTGACAATATGATATAGGTGCATCATTATAATCTAATTCTTTAATAATTATAGCACCGTTGCACTCCAAAACCAAGTGAGAGTCACCGTCACACGAAAACATAGCAGAAAACATTTCCATAAAACAGAAATCCGGTGGAAACCCACTGCCTCTGTGAGAAGTGGATTCCTTTTGAATAGTTATTTGCCTGACCTGTAACTGTGCGATTATTATGCTTCTTTACCAATCAAAATACTGCCCATAGGTGTAGATTTCATTTCAACGTTGGTGGAAACACACTGCTGGACCACCTAGTCTCATGTAGCCAAACATCAAGTCTCACAAGCATACTAGCGAGTCTAGGCACCAATTCAAATGAACATATTGGGGGTGACTACTGTGTTAACTAATAAGTGATCTTGGGGTGTCACAATATTTCAGTTGGTGGAGCAGTGTAAAATCAGTGTTCAGTGCTAAGAGTTAATAGTCTAATAGGGATGACATGCAACCTATCAAAGTAAAATGTACACTATCAGATTTAATTTAGCATTAAATATTTTACTGTGTGGTGGAGAGGACTTTATGGGTAGTAGGGAATGACAAGTAAAAGGCTACAAGTAAAAGGTACCATTACTATAAGTTGTCCATATACAGTAAATACTGCACTATTGAATTAGGCAGTTGTGGACATGTTCTTGAAACAACAAAATGCAACGCACTAGTAGTTGTCACATAGATGTAAAAGAGCAATATCTACATTTGGACTGCGAGATTGTCGTTCACATGTTTGGTTGCCTATTTGTAAATATTTGTAAATGATAGTCGACAAAAAGGTGGAAGGAAAAACAAACAAATGTGTTTGTATTGTATCACTTATATAGAACCATGCTTGAAACTCGATTGAAACTTTATTGGCTGATCAGTATCAGAACCTAATGGTAACCAATTTAAAACCTTCAGAAAACTGTTACACTTTCAGTATGACACATGATGAGGGCATCAAAACCCAAAATGTGTCCATGACTGGTAAGACTGGTAAATAAATGCAAAAAAAACCTTTCTTTCATGTAAACTTTAATTCTCTAAAGCATCCAAAGTACATTTAAACATTGAAATCATTGACTTGACTGCAGAGCACACAAAATATCATCTTGTATGTCATAAACAAAATTAGTAAACAGTCAAACTCCCAAGTTTCTCCTTCATGGGACTTTTCACACGTGGGCTTGATAAGTAGTTTATTCTTATACAAGCAAAGAAACAGATCAATTGTCAATTCGATTATTGTTTAAAAATGAGGTCAGCATCAGAAAACCTGTGAGGGTAAAGTCATATGCTACCCTTACAAAGGGAACAATCTTTCCCACACTGTGGTTTTTGAGGATACCCTATGTATGCTGTTTAACATTACAGCTGAATATAGTTGCCTTTGGAGCAGGGGTCCTCAATCTTATTCAGAAAGGGCCAGTTTGGGTGCAGGCTTTTGTTCCAACTAAAAAAGTTACACACCTTCTTTTACTAATCAACCCCAAGAGATTTTGCTAAGGACCTTGATTAGTAGAATCCGGTGTGTAACTGCTTGGTTGTAACAAAAGCCTGCTCCCACACCGGCCCTTACTGGATAAGACTGAGGAGCATTGAGAGCTGTGAATAATGTTATTGATATTGTTGCTTAGCAGAGAAAAAACACACTCTGATGATTTACATGTTTAGTGTATTCCAGTATAGTACACCCCTTTTCCATGCTGAGTCTGACAGGACAAGATGCTCTGCTACAGGTCCTGGTGGTAAACTCACAGTTTGAATTGTTGCAAGTACAGATGGCCAAGGAGACACACCACTTTGCACCACTTCCAAACCAATGGCTTTTTCCCTGTTTATTTTGATAAACTACCCATCAGTCATTTCTGCTTACACAACTAAAAAATGCAAAGAATGAAGAACCTGGATTTGGTGGCAATCTCGTTTAGCAGGACAGTAGAGATGATAATCTTTTAATCAATGCCAACAGGGCTTTAGGGCTTTGGAAAAATAACATAATAATGTTTTCTTGTCCGTTCCGTCCACGACTAAAAGCTTGAGGTAAAACGAGTTTGAGTTTGAAGCTTACCAACAGGGCTGCAACCATAAAGCGTGAATGTGATGTTGAATTGTTTCACATATGACCATAAATGTCTTTCCTGCAAATTGGTGCCTATAGAATGGCACACAGGCCAAAATAACTGAAGGCCTCAATTCTGGCAAGCCACTTCAGCATCTGATTTCATTTGAACTCTTAGTCTTTGTAGTTTGCAAAAAAGCCAAATAACCTTTTGCAGCCTCCCAATATTAAAGATGAGTGGATTTGTCTAAGGGTTAAACATTTCAGGATTTAAACCATTCAAACTGGTTTACAGTTAACTGTTAACAGCCCAAGACAAACATAAAGTTCAGCAAGAAATCAAAGTATATAAGTATATAATATCTTCTATCAACAAGGCATGTGTTTTGTAACATGCCAATGGCACACCAGAATCTAGTGTGGATGACTAAAATTATATGGGGCTATTCTTATGAAAATAATATCACATTGTGAATCGGAATTGCGGATTATTGAAAACTATTTTTGCACTAAAGTACCTGGAGGGGGGGTGGATACTACTGAGGAGATATAGTAACAGAAAGACAAAATGGTGCACAAAATATCATAGATGTTTTGTGTGGCAAAACCCATGGTGGATGAATGATCAAAGTGCCTCTCACTCTTGTACTTGAGTTGTATGGAATAACCAATAGACCAAGCCTGCTGTCAATTAAACTGTGGCTATGCATGGAACACTTGCCAGTGGTCCCTTTGATAGCTGCTCTCGCAAAACAGCAGTGTAAACCTCGATCATTGCAGGAGAGCTGTTTTACATACAATATACACTGGCGTTTGGGTTTCACCAATGGGATTGGAAGTTATTTTGTCCTCGAATGAACCAATGTTCCAGGCTGGGCATTATTGTCATGTGCTGCCCTCTTGTGGTCAATATTTGGCACTGACTGAACAGTGCACAGCTGTGATGTTTTGAATCTCAATCTAGTCTAGGCTCAGGCAAAAAATATATATAATAATCTTTTAATTTTTGGAGAAAATCTATTTATTTAAATTTTTGTGTTTTTTTTTTTTTCATGATTAATAATTTACATGGACAAAAATTTTGAATTTTCAAACGCTGATGGTGCAACTAGATGATGAACACATTCCAACATATTTATTTATTTCTATTTTATCCCTGTTTTCCTCTTTTCCTTCAACTTAGAATCCCTGTTGGTATTCAGTCACCTGTCAGATAACTGCCCTCCAATTTGAAGACAGACACAAACAAATATGCGATCTCCTCTAAGGTACGTGCTACCAGTCAGCAGTGATACCCTTCTGGCCAGGCAAACACACAGCAGAAAATGGGTTCAGGGCTTTAGTCGGACATGCTACTTGACAGCCACTAACATGTCCTTACCTGAGATTTTCTCATAATGGCTACAGTAACTTTCATATTGAATAACAACTCACTTCATCACTCACTGAATGTTAAACAACAACCTCTCAGTTCCCAAGATACTCATTTCAACTTCAAAGACCCAGCAGCACCTTATAATTAATTTACAAAAAGGCCCTAAAATACCTGTTGTTATCGACACGATGGCATCATATAATCACTTAAAAGATTGCCTCTTCAAAAATAGAAGCCATTGTGACATCACAAGCAACACACTGAAACAAGGAAGTATTTGGAAAGTCCAGGGTAGCTGAAGCATTCCTGCTCCCCCCCCCCCCCCCCACACACACACACCCACACCTTTACAAAAGCTATATTTAGAATGTGGACTTACCCCGAATATAAACAGGATATGACTTGACCTGTTTGAAGTCACGTAACCAGTGTTGTCATGTATCATGTTGTCCTTACACTTTTCATGGTGTCACAGCATTTTACACCTTTAAAAAAAAACAAGTAGGAGGCGCACAGAAAGAAGTTATAGGATCATAAAAAATTCATAGTTTCAATTCCAGTTTAAAAAAAATAAAATTGGCTAAAGTGTTAAACTACAGAAAGCACAAAATACAAATAATTCTTATATAAATAAGCAAACACACATATCAGCTACATGAAAAGTTAGGGCTATTAACGCTTCCAGTGCAATTTATAAACCCATAATGATTAGGAGTGTAAGTAACTTTGACATATATTTTTGAAAAAAATATTACTTATTAAACAAAATATATTTCTCCAAGCAATGATAGTACAAATATATATAATTTCCCATACCTGGTTTGTCATAATATTCCTGTCTTTTTTAAGGGTATGAAGCACTTTGGAGGGCACTATACATATACTGTATATTGTCTATTACTCTAAAATGAAAAGACAAGACTGTTATATAGATATATATATATATATATAAAAAAACTAATCTGCTGTTCAGAGGGTTTTTTTTTTTTTTTGAGCAGACCAAATGAGAGGATTTACCAGGACTGGAAATGTATGTAATTTATTCACACTGATATCCTAAGATGATGTATAATGAATAATGGCTGTGTGTTGAGTATAGCACACCTATAGTGCCTGAAGAGATCTGTTGTTGGTGGTTTGAGACTAAGGACACAGGCCACTGAAATGGCCAAACATTTACATGGACCTGTTTTCCAAAAGAATCTTAGAGTGTTTTGTGTTTGTGTTTTATTAGTTGTATGATTAAAATGATTAAAATGTACTGACATTACATTAAAAAAGATAATAAAAATAGAGGGAGAAATACAAAAAACAAACAAACAATGAAAGTAATATAAAAACAAAATAGCCTAAGATGATCTTTACTCTAAGATCCTTTTGGGAAATGGGGCCCAGGTCATACTACCAGGACATTCCATGTTCATGGGCTTAATTGTGGTGACTGTATTGACTCACAGCAAGACAGCAATGGCCTTTTCTAAAAGTTCAGAAAGCAGTTTGAAACCACCTTATTCCAAAAAATATTACTTTCTATTATCAATACAGTATTTTGTGTTGTGGTATTAAAAATTGACAACTTTTCAACCTTTTCTACCTTTATGCAATTTAATTTTTCCGGATAAAATTCATTTGTGAATCATGTTTTGTGTGAGTGAGCAGGGAGAACGGTGGTTGTGCTAAACACTTGTTAAACTGAACTGCTTTGTTGGTGTTGTTGTTGCTGCTGCTATAAAAAATATATTTAAAAAATGGTCTATAAAAAAATATTCAAGGCATTTGGGTGATCCTGCCCCAATATTATATTTGTCTTAAGACCTGCACTCAACATGATACAAGAATAATAATGCTTGCATATATTTGAGTTAAACAACATCAATATCATACTTATGTTTTGACAATAAACCTTTATGAACACTTGTTATTTAATTGACCAGCAGATGGCAAAATACTTCTGGGATGGGGTTATCGGAAATACAACATCAGACTCTTTTTTTCTTTAGAAGCACAAGCCATGCTTCCCTCCTTTAACGGCGTTCTCACTGACGTAACGGGCTGATTCAGCCAATAGGTGAAGATTTGGAGATTTTAGAGACCCTCAAAACTTTTGCATCAATTTCACGCACAAGAATCGAGTTTTTTGTCCATCTTTTCTTTACTCGACCTGTTGATAACACTTCTAAGGCGATTAATGTCTTAATTTAATCCAATGGAATATTGACTGGATGAGCATAATTTACTTAAAAGTTAAATCAAGATATTACACTCAAAATGAATACTTTATTTACTTTGATGCTGCTTTTAGGGGCTTCGGAACCAAAAAACGTCTTTCATTTAAACGGACCACATGATGTGCAACTCAAATCGAACGAAACGACACCGAGAAAGCTTGACAGCGCCACATTCAAAAAGATGCATGGGCTCAGTCCGGAGGTTAATTTTATCCAAAGTGATGCTGCGTCCAAATCTGACTCAAGACACAAGAGAGTGCCGCGGGGTGCAAGTGATAGCAGCACAAAACAACGGGATCCGCATGGCCATAGGTACCCCAGGCCTTACGTCCCAAATAATTACTTGACAACACCCAAATCTATCCAGCGCTCCAACTCGACCCTTTTGCTGGAGAGAGGCAGTGGTACTACCAGTGGTTTGCATAGGGAGGACGGCGCCGGGAACAACAGCTCAACGGAGAAGGGTAAAACTGGCTTCCACAACCCCCTGTACCCAGTCACGGACAGCTCATACAGCGCCTATGCTGTGATGCTTCTGTCCCTGATAGTGTTCGCCGTGGGCATTACTGGCAATCTGGCTGTCATGTGCATTGTGTGGCATAACTACTATATGAAAAGCGCGTGGAACTCAATCCTAGCGGGTCTGGCATTCTGGGATTTCTTGGTGCTTTTCTTCTGTTTACCCGTGGTCGTCTTTAACGAAATAACTAAGAAAAGGCTACTGGGGGATGTTTCGTGCCGGATCGTTCCCTTCCTGGAGGTGAGTTCTAATTTGGCAATTTAAGGTTTCCGTGCGTTTTAACGCATGACGAGAGCACATGAGAAGGTGTCTCTAAACATAAAACAAGTCATGCCATCACGGTTTCCCATTATTCCCATCATGGCACGAATTATACAATTAATCCGACTGTATCGACGGATTGGCTCTGCATGGTCAAGCAAATTCATATATTTTCACTAGGCTACTTATGAATGAAATATTTAATAATCAGCTAGTAGATGTACGTTGCCCAGTATGTACGTTTTGGGTTTAATGTATTAGTGCTTATTGATAAAGCTCATCTTTGTCGGTGTTAACTATTGTTATTCAAATTAATATAAAAATTTTCTGTTTGAAGTATTATCAATGAAGTTATCTAAATTCAATGGGGATGTAGGTCATTTGGTGTCTGTGTGAAACATGAGTTATACATTAAATTGAAAATAAAAACGTACATATTTCTGTTGAGGACAATATTTCTGTTAAATTTTACTTTTGAAAACAAATCAATGCATTAATGTCATGAATGCTGAAACTCACTTTAACAGTCAAATTATTGTGCATTTTGGTGATAAAGTCAATAAAAATTGTGGTGTACATGTCCCATGTAATCACGAATCACTTGGACCCAGAATAAGGGTGCAAAAGGCTTTGAGCGCTTAACAATTTTTTTTATTAAATTAAGGATTTGTTTTAACTGTTTCACCTAGATAAATATGCATTTGTGCACAGCTGCACTCATCTGTTTTCAAAAGGCAGTTGTGTTGCTCAGCACTTAGTGGTCACAGTTCCTACAACAGTTCAGCATTCATCCCCTAATGTAGAGAATGTCCCAATCAAATGTATTTCGCTTCTAAATTGCAGTACAACAATGACTCAAGCTAGGACAAAATGTTTACATTATAGTAACACAAGGATTAACAACATTATTGAAAGATATGGAAAGAACCATAGCATAAAAAACAGGCTTTTTCCCAGCAATGTCTTGTTGTGGGACTGCAATGTCTTGTAGCGGTGGTGTGGGACTGCAATGTTAACGGGAATGTGACATGCCAGTTGGGGTAACTCTCATTTCCCCCAACCCCTCAAAAAATAATAATCCAGGTGACATCCCTGGGGGTGACCACTTTCAGCCTGTGTGCCCTGGGCATCGATCGTTTTCACTCTGCCACCAGCCTCGAACCCAAGACCCAGCAAGTAGAGCAGTGCCAGTCCATCCTGGCCAAGCTGGCTGTGGTCTGGATTGGCTCCATGATCCTCGCCGTGCCAGAGCTGCTGCTGTGGCAGCTCAGCCAGGACACGTCGGGGTCTGGGGGTGATGTGGTGGACTCCTGCTCCATGAGGCCGTCCCCCAGTCTCCCTGAGTCCATCTACTCACTGGTGTACACCTACCACGACGCACGCATGTGGTGGTATTTCGGCTGCTACTTCTGCCTGCCTCTGCTCTTCACCCTCTCATGCCAGCTGGTGACCCGGCGCATTGGTGGGGATGGCACCAGTCTGGAGCCCCGCCCACTCCCCTCGTTGTCCTCCTCTTCCTCCTCCTCCTCCTCCTCCACCACCTCCTCATCACCAAAGAAGCTCCAGCAGAAGAAACACGAGCAAAAGCGTGGCCGGCAGCTCAACTGCACCGTCGTGGCACTGGCTGCAGTCTACGCCATCTGCGGACTGCCGGAGAACATCTGCAACATCGCCCTGGCCTACACCTCCGTCCAGGTGTCAGCCCCCACCCAGGCCCTGCTGAGCCTCATCAACCAGTTCTTCCTCTTCTTCAGGTCATCAGTCACACCCGTGCTCCTGCTCTGTCTCTGTAAGTCACTGGGCCAGTCCTTCATGGACTGCTGCTGTTGCTGCTGTGAGGAGTGTCTCTCTGATGGGGCCTCCTCCATCTCCTCTTCCTCCCCGTCCTCCACCTGCTGCACTGCAGGGGGCAAACCAAAGGCCGCTGCCTCAGAAATATCCCCCTCCATCTTCTTTGACAAGGCCAAGGACAGCTCCTCCATCTTAGCCATTGGCACACCCTGCTGAGGAGTGATCTTGACTTTGATCTTGACCTTGCTCTGATGACATTTTGCTTCAATAAGGAAGGCTCTAGAAGCAGATCAAACCCAAACAGAGAGGAATAAGAGCTCTACAGGATTGCTTGACTGCTTGCCTCTTGTAATATTTGATGTTTTCTGTATTTCATGTTGTAAAAAATACTGATAATAGTACCTTAGCTGTCTATCAGTGTGTTGACTAACATTCTCCAGTTGCCAATGGAAAAGGAAAAACAAGGACTGTTTTTTATGTTACGTTGGAAACAGAGTTTTTACATATTCTTTTTTTTACCTGCTGTGTAGACTCACTTTCATATGTAACTTGTGGCTGCATCCTGACATGATACACAATGGCAAATTATCTGACATCGCAAACAACTGAATTTGTTTATTAATGGGTAGAGAGTAGATAAGAAAAACAAAGTTTGGCTGTTTCAATTTTGCCTTCAGACTTATTTCTTTCCTGGTACTAATGCCAAGGCTTCAGGCTCTGTAATGCTGATAGAGAACTGGAAGTTTACGTGTTTTGATACCTTCCTTCCAGTTTTGCATGTACAGCATCGACCCATGATGACATTACGCATGTTAAGCATGTTATTTCAACATGACTTTTGTTTTATTTTATGTTAAGCCTACTGAATATATCATTCATTTATGCCATGATATTTCTGGAAAAGAAAGAGAAGTTTTAAAATACAATACGTGTGCAAAATCCAGTCCAGGTGTACTGACGTGGAGTCGCATGGAAGCTGAATGAGATAAAAGCCCCATAGAAATGTGGTACAGCCTAAACAGGGATCAAAAAGACCTGATTCCACAGGGCTCTTTTTCGATTAGAAATCGAGTGGTAAAACAGATGTGCATATGATATGTTGGGAAAAAAATTCTGTCGTCTCTTGAAATGACCTGTGTAAACATAGTTCTTATCTTTTTGTCTACAGTGCATCTCTCTCCCTCTGGAAGTACAATAGTCAAATCATGAAATTTATTATAGATTACCTGGCTATAGCTAGCCTAACATACACTTAGTTTGAGTTTACACCATAGGTCTTTTATTTTTAATCAAAAGTATTATCTGGGATGCTATCAACAGCAGACAGGCATAATTATTGCTGATAATCTGCCAGAAATACATACAAAACATCAGCTTTTGCTTCTATTCAGCTACTGTCAACTTAAATGCATGTTTTCATTTCTAATTATGAGCATGTGGCTCATTGGAGAAGGTGAATGTGAAGTCTCACTGGGGTTACATGTCTATATACATGCATGTCATTGAACTGTGATTCCCACTGTCTAACTGCATTACTCTTCGTGATTCCCACTGTCTAACTGCATTACTCTTCGTGATTCCCACTGTCTAACTGCATTACTCTTCGTGATTCCCACTGTCTAACTGCATTACTCTTCGTGATTCCCACTGTCTAACTGCATTACTCTTCGTGATTCCCACTGTCTAACTGCATTACTCTTCGTGATTCCCACTGTCTAACTGCATTACTCTTCGTGATTCCCAATGTCTAACTGCATTACTCTTCGTGATTCCCACTGTCTAACTGCATTACTCTTCGTGATTCCCAATGTCTAACTGCATTACTCTTCGTGATTCCCAATGTCTAACTGCATTACTCTTCGTGATTCCCAATGTCTAACTGCATTACTCTTCGTGATTCCCACTGTCTAACTGCATTACTCTTCGTGATTCCCAATGTCTAACTGCATTACTCTTCGTGATTCCCAATGTCTAACTACATTACTCTTCGTGATTCCCAATGTCTAACTACATTACTCTTCGTGATTCCCAATGTCTAACTGCATTACTCTTCGTGATTCCCAATGTCTAACTGCATTACTCTTCGTGATTCCCAATGTCTAACTGCATTACTCTTCGTGATTCCCAATGTATAACCGCTTTGCTCTTTGGGACGTGATTTATAGAACTTCCTGTAGTCGTAGAAGTATGGAATTCTTGTAGTCGTGCATCAAGTAAGCCCTTTTATTGAATTGAGTATTCTTTAGATGTGTTACTTTTGCTTTCTCACAAAACAGTATGAGACATAAATGAAATTAATGGTAAATGATCTTTAGCAAAAGTAGGAAGAACATCAGCACTTGAACTTGATATTCAAAGTACCATATTACAGATAGATGTAATGGAGATTTAAGTATGGACACATAGCGCCTTTGCTACATTTTTATTTGGAAATAATCCACAATATAAATTGTTCTGCACTCATATTTTTATATCTTTAGATTGTGTGATTGAAAAGGAGAAGCACTCCAAAAAACAACAAAAAAAAAAAAAATCACCATTGCAACCAAAGAGTGGTATGTCTCAGAGGACTTTCAAACGGAAAACTGCATGTTGAAGATCTCTCAACTGGAAATTGGTTTCAGTCGGGAATATTCCTCAGAAGTTGGACTGTGGACAATCTTTCAATTTCCTTTAAATGTACCCAGCTTTTAAAGTGTTCTAGTCATTTGCTTGCATTGATATGTTTGTGTTGTTTGAGTTTGGTATTACAATAACAATGTAGTTTTGTTCTTTATTTTGGAATGCGTATGAGCAGGTGGTGTGGTGATGGTGTTAGGAGACTTTTTGAGCCACAAAACATGCAGAAATGGTGAAAAATAAATGTGTCTTTTTTAACATAATATAAATATGCTCATGTAAATTGACTTTTACCAGAAAACAATTATGTACATATGATCGCCCAGTGTTTTGTATTTTTTTATGCTTGTTCTTTCTAATAAAAGGTTTGTAAAGTATTGGTTTTGCATGTTTTCCTCAGAGAGCAATTGCACAGGATCCTTTTTGAAAAACATGAATACATGAATTCATGGAAGCAGCCATAATAAAGTAACCCAAGCCCTACTCTGTCTCTCCTCCACAAATAAACAGGTTTTATGGGAGTGTCTGCATAACAGTTCCAAGATGAAATTTTGTCAGATTCTGAAATGTTGTGGCTGGCCAGTGTTGAGTGTGCCAGTTTTAGGCAAGGACATTTTTTGTCCACCCACTTTATAGGACCTTGGACAGAAAGGGGCACATGTTCATAAGGACACCATTGTTCCTCCCTCCCAAATGAGAGCCCCCGCTCAGAATATCAATGTCCTGGAACTGGAATGGGGTTGCCAGGCTACCATCACGTTCAAGTTTACTTCAGAGAGGCCAAGCCAGAGAGAGAGAAAAAACAAGCGAACCCCCCCCCCCCAAAACCAGTTTCCACAGCGACCAGTCTTTTTGTCCTTCAGACCCAGACGCTCTCTTCTGCATGTCTTCTGCTCGTTTCATTCAAAGTGTGATTTAAAACAATTACAAGGTTAATCATTCTGAAATCATTCTTTTCCCAATACAAAATGGCCTTTTCCCTTAATATTAGTAGTCTTTGTTAGCCATTCGCAATGTTTAATAACTGGCTCACTATCTATATTTTTAAAAGATTACCGCCTGATGCTTTGGCTTCACAGGATTTTTGTAAAATCAGCCCCTTGCCTCTCTGCAGTAGCTCATGAACATACTGTGACATTGACAGTCATCAGAATAAACACCGTAGTCTTTCCCATTTGGAGAGGATGGGGGGGTATTCTTTAGTTCATAATGAAGTGAGAACACAGGCTAAGCTTCAGCATTCAGTAGAAAGTGGGAGCAATGGCCACATCTGGGACAAATAAATGACGGTATTCAGTATACGCAATGAAAAAAAGACTGTTTTTGGTGTGGGGAGGAGCCATTAGGCACTCCCCCATGCAGCCACCCAGACAATAACATACTCACAAGGGAGTGAATGGCAAATCTGAGCTGAATTTGTAATCCCCGTCTAACAGTTCCTCTGTTGATAAAATGAGTCATTTGTGCTCGTCTCTGAGCTCTTGGGGAGTCAGTGTGTAAAGAGGAGAGGATGGAGATCATCAGGAACCTTGGGGAAGGAGGAGTTCCAGAGAGGGTGGTCAACCACAATATGGAAGAGCTTGAAGTTGCACCCTCTGAACCAGCTCCCTCCCAGTATTGAGGCTCAGAAAAACTCAACTCTTCGACAGTCAGGAATACACACCTCCCCTCGCTAGCACATTTCCTGAAGTGAGTTCTTATAAATATAGATCAGATTATTAAATCCAAAAAAGTTGGAAATTAAATGCTTAAATATATATTCATCATATTTTAAGATACAGGATTAAACAGAAAAGGTCACCCCACAAGGAAAGCCTTTCACCTTACCTTGTGCAGAAGGAGAACATGGACCTGTGCCCTAGAACAGCAGTAAGCTTGTGATGTCAAGTCAAGTCAATTTTATGTCTAAAGCACCTTTAAAAAGACTACCATCAACCAAAAGCAAGTGAGAAAAGATTGGATTCAAGTTCAGATTTAAATGTGTTTATGGAGGATGCAGATCTAATGAGAAGAAACAAACTGTTCCACAGTCTCGGAGCGGCCACAGCAAAGGCCCGGTCACCCTTCAGCTTTAACCGAGACCGGGGAACAGAAAGCAACAGTTGGGTGGAGGACCTCAGTGACCTGGGTCCTCCATATAAAGCACAAAATGGTTTGGCCCCTCCCTACATCTGTGATGTGGGGCCAAACCATTTTGTGCTTTATAAACAAACAATAAAATCTTAAAATGAATTCTAAAACGAACTGGGAGTTTTGTACCTGTTAAAAGCCTAGCAGCGCCATTTTGTACTAGCTGCAGGCAGTGAAGGGATAAGTGACTGAGACCTACAGGGAACTGCAGTAATCGAGGCAAGATGATATGAAGGCATGGATGACTATTTCCAGGTTGTGAAATGATATGAAGGGCTTGGCTTTGGCTATGACTCTGAGGTGGAAGAAACTGGCTTTAACAACAAAGAATCTGACTATTAAATTTTAGAGTCAAAAATGACACCACGGTTTTTGACATGGGGTTTGACAAGGCAGGACAGAGGTCATAGGTCTTTGGAGGAACCTCTAATAGAGTCAGGTGGGCTGAATAAAATTACTTGAGTTTTAGTTTAATTTAGCTGGAAGAGGTTCTTAGCCATCCAGTATTTGATGTCAACGAAGCACTCTGACAGGTTCTTACGAGAACACTCATTGTTAACTTTCAGTGGGAGGTACAGCTGTGTGTCATCCGCATAAGAGTGGAAAGAAATATTGTATTTCTTGATAATAGAAACCAGGGGGAGCATGTATAGGGAGAACAGAATAGACCCTAAAATCTATCTATTTTTCAGGTAGGACAGGGCAGAACCTTAGGGCAGGGTCTTGAATTCCAGCCACGTGCTTAATCTGGTCAAGTAACATTTCGTGATCGATCGTGTCGAAGGCTGTGCTAAGGTCCAACAGAATTAAAATAGAACAATTCCCAGAGTCATCTGTCAATAGCAAGTCATTTGATACTTTGAGAAGGGAAGATTCTGTGCTGTGGAGGGTTCTGAAACCAGACTGGAACTTTTCAAAAATGGTATTTTGGTTTAAAAAATACAACAGTTGGGAGAGGGCAATTTTTTCCAAGACGTTAGATAGAAATGGCAATTTGGAGATGGGATGGAAATGATTTAATATTGTGGGGTCAAGATTTGGCTTTTTTAGAATAGGCTGAACCACGGTGTGTTTAAAACAGGATGGAACAATGCCTGAGACCAAACAATGGTTGCTAACAGGTAAAATACTCTGACCAATTACGTCTAAAACCATTCTAAGAAGATGTGAAGGGATAGTGTCAAGAGGGCAGGTTATGAGCTTCATATGAGACACTGTATCTATCAAGACAGAAAGAGAGGCTGGCTCAAACTGGTTGAAGACAGCAGTTTGCATAAGCTGGAGAGCTGGAAGGATCATGAACAGGAGAAGTAATGTGAGATCTTATGTTTTCAATCTTAGCAGTATGTAAAAAAAAATCATTACAAGTAGCAGAGGACTCATTAAGACTAAAACTGACAGAATTATTAATTACTACATTAATTGTGTTAAAAATAACTTTGGGTCTGTGACAGTTTTTGGAAATTAAACCAGAAAAATACTGTGCTCTCGCTGCTTTAACACCTTTCTGAAACTTAATCAGACAGTCTCTCAGAATATCATAGGACACTTGCAACATATCTTTTTTCCATTTCTGCTCTGCTTTTCTGCAATCCCACCTAAGAGCTCGGGTTGCGTCATTTAGCCAGGGTGGGTGAGTGTGCTCCTACAAAACCCAGAAATAAGGGTGCATTCTGGGATTTTAAGAACCCCCTAGTCGCCCACTCAAAAACGTTTTGCACCCTCAAAGAGGTGTAGGGATCATATTCGGTCACGGCCTAAGTCTTAGGATGCAAAAAAAGAGTCTGTCAGCAAAAACAAACTGGACTCTAACTCCAGCAGACTGGCACAAGATGCACAAAAGAAAAGGACTGTGCTCAGCCAGCTCAGAGTGTCAGAGGTAACTGCTTCTCTATGCCCTGGTCACACACTGTGCTGTGCTTCCCACTTCTTCCTCTCTCTGCCTTGGACAGACGGCCCACTTGCCCATTTGCTCCAGCCAGTAAAACCTCCAATGTTTGTGTGATCCGTCGGTGAGTGATGTACACACGTGATCGTAATATATGCATGTGTGTTCATGATATACGTGTATATAGGCGTGTGCGTGTGATTTGTGTGTGTATTTGATGTGTGCGGATGTAAAAGTTAACATGCGTGTAGTTTGTGTACATGTATGTGATATATGTGTGTCTGTGTGAAGGTGCATTGAGTGAGTGTTATGACTATGTGCGTGTGTGTGATATGTCTGTGTCTGTGTGTGTTTAATTTGAATGATTGTTTCACAGTGGAGGCCCACACTGAATGCTGAATGTCCCTCTCAGACTTTTAGTTCTGACTGAAGAATGGAGCGCTCACTTCACCTCTGCGTGGGCTCCATTGCTTGGACAATGTTTGTCTTGTTTTGGTGGGAATATGAGAGGAAGCATTTGGGTGAGGGTGGGGGGGGGGGACGAGGGACGAGGGTAAGGATCCAGTGTAAATTTCCCAGTCACCATGGCAACCTCCCAACAGCAAGCGCCGGCTCTCTGACGTACACAAGCAGAGCTGAAAGAGATTCTGACTGATTCTGTCCATGGGTTCCAGGCACACGCAGAGACTGGCATCACTGGGTCCCTGTGATGCCTGGGATCATTGGGTTACTTTCTATTATTATCAATTATCTATTATTATTATTACATACACTACATTTAGCAAAAAATGCCAAAAATTATTTATATTTGCATGTGTAATTTCTGGTAGAATGGTCTCAAGACTCACCTTAACAGCAAACACTATGCAAAATGCCCAGAAAATGGCATTGTGCCACATAAATACAATTATTAACTAAATTATGCCCTCCATACCCCCTTTCACTTGAGTAGTCTTGAAACTTGACATTTGTATCATACAGTATATCAATCCTCTAAGGAAAATTGCTTCAAGGACTGATATGGACTTCCACCATATTTTTTTTACCGTCACTTTGAATTTTTAATAGAATACCTGAAAGATCTTCTCATAAACTATTGGCCTGATTAGCATGAAATTTGATACACATGTGCTATGTACTTCCATCTTGCAGATTTTAAAAGTAATAGCCATTTGATCAAAATTTGAGCAAGTGACTAGAACATTGTACCAATTTGTGTAGAAAGCTTGTTCTTCCTTAATTCCACATTTAGTTCCATTCATTTAGGGTCTAAATCTACAAACTTTCAAAGAACATAACATTTGACTTGGTTGTTCTATAGACTTGCAAAGATGCCACTGGATGTGTCCCATTGAACATCGAATATTGACCATTTGTTCATAGGCTATATAGAATTTGTACTATTCTGTAATTTGTGAAATCTCTCTAAAATCTCCTCTTATACCACTAACTCACTTTTCACAGTAGGGGACATGCTGCACCTCTAGATGGCTGAGCGTCTCAAGCTAGCTCCACCCTCATTGCAATTTTGATATTAACCCTTGTAACCCCATTGTGGCACTTTTTATTTTCTCCCTGTGTTTTGTGTAATGTCTTGTTTTTACGCTGTCGTGATGTGCTGCCATTGGCATTGAATTTCCCCCTGGGGATTAATAAAGTATTTATCTATCTATCTATCTATCTATCATCAATATGTGATTAGAATATTCTTAACTAAACATTCTAATGCTGATGTAACAATCACTACGCAATGGAGTTCTAGAAAACTGGCCTAGAATTTTGAAAAAAAACATTCCTCTATTCAAAGGGTTACCTAATTGGTCTGAATGTGGTGCTAAAGCCTACTAAATGCCTAATATTTTGCACTTTGAAATAAGTCATAACATAATTGATTTACCCATCGGACTCTCGAATTGCCGCTTGCGGCTATATTTTCTATAATTGTGTTTTGTGGTGAGCTACTTCCTTAATGCTTAAATTCTCACTTAATAAACCACTTCAGCTGTGGGCTGTGGAGAGGAAAACAAACTCTCCATTCCATATTCCACCGCTGTATGGGAAGCACTCAGAAACGTATTTTTTCCGCCGGCATTTATGCTGTATAATGAATATATTAAATAGCAACAACAGACAAAAATCATTTCAGTTTCCAGCTTCCATTCCTTCATCAAAATATACACAGGTTGTTCATAAAGCTTAATTCACCAAATCTCAAATAAGGTAAGTTACTTAAAGTTTTCTTTCTTTTTACTTGCACAATTTGCTTACAATATAATGTTCACATTTTCAACTTCTAATAAAAGGAAAGCCTTGGTCAGATGATTTTACAGAATGCTAAATTTAATAATATTAATATACACTTTCTAGAATGTGGCTTTCATGCTATTTTCATACTTTTTAAACACATTGCATCATAACAATGCATGTAATCCTTTTGAAAGTTTGCAAAAAACATTTTTTTAAAATAATTATTTCTCAAGATTAGAATGCATCAATTGTGAGAACAAGAGAAGGAGATGGAGAGAAGCCAGTGGAATAAACATTTTATTCCATCTTATTTTTTTTAAGAACAGGTTTAAACCCGATCAGTACAGTAGTCAAGCCTACCTCCGTCTGATGAGTTTCTGCCCCCTGCTGTTTGAAAACTGGAAGCACATCTGGATCTGGGGATAGGGGGCTTTACTTTATATTAATGCCTATTTATGAAAGCACAGACGCACCACATGGAAACACACGTATCCAATAATAACAATAAGATATGATAATTTCACCTTCTAAGGACCTATCCGTTACTGCAAATCAGCAAGTCTGTGTGCGGTGTGTATTTTTCCTTGGTTTATAATATTTCCAAGAGACCAGCACCAGTACCCTGATATTTTGTATGGGCGTGAGCGCTGTGTAACATATGAAGATGTAAGTTATACAAATGACCCTGAAGTAGGATTTCATCTTTACAAATAAAGTATTGTATTAACATTAAATCTGGTATTCATCAGATAACAAATGCATCGGCATATTTATTACATTAAATTGCATGCAAATTGCAGTGTCAAAACATTTTGAGTCATGGGTTTAATTTGATTCCTTTTATGAATGATATACACAATCATGCAAGAAGGGCAAGTGAAACAGACTAGATTTGTAGATTTGTGTGTTGTAAATTGTTTATTTATCATTTTAAATTATCTCAAGATACCAATAGCAACAGTACAGTTATCACTGGCAGGACAATATAATATAAACAGGAGTTAAAATAAATTGGCTTGTATATTTGACTCTTTTTCTTCAAATGTGTAATACAGAAACACTCATGTTCTCTAGTTATATCAGACCATGTTGACAATTTTTTACAAAGTTATTTTTTAAAACAAAAATAATTCAAATAAAAAAGAAAGGAACAGCCATTTATTGTACATATTTAAGAAAAATAATAATTACATGTCTTTATCTTGAGAAAAACTACTGTGTAATATGTTCATCACCGATATTACATGCTACTGTTCATGGTCTGAAAGAGGTCCATGATATTAGCACGTGATAAAGAACAGCAATAAATGAAGAAGGTATCTACGACTCTTCCGTAAATAATGTGGGCCCCCATGTTTTCATTTCCAGAGTGGCACATGCTGGAGGACTCCACCGGTTGTTTTGGGGGTTGGTAAACCCTTGACCCTTTATACAACAAAATGACAACATGCTCTATAGAAATCAACAACAATAACAAAAATTAATCCTGAAGACACTTCTGAAAAGTGAGAATGGAATGCTGCTGAGGAGAAAAACATATCTGCAAAAAAAGTTAACATTGGTTTTTAAGTTACGCCTTCCAGTCATGTTTTTTTTTTGTAGTGTAAAGCCACATGGAAATCTTGATGGCACCCTCAGCTGAATGGAAGTCAGCCCACGAAAACATGCATGGATTCCACACAAGTACTGTAGTACACTGCAGTACCCAGTGCAGGTACAAAAACAGAAAACAGCACAAGAGGGGAAATGACTGCAGTTATGTTCACTGTGCTGATACTGAATGTTTGAAGGGCAGACAAAACGACACATAGCTAAATGACTGAGAAGCTTCAAAGAGGTCAGGGTTCCCAAGTGTCCTAGAAAGAACAATGGTTTTGGTAACAAATGTGTCAAAAATCTAGGCCGATTCACAACTGTCATGACTTAACTGTAGGGAGATGTCTCATTGCACTATGGGAAATTCATCAGCCAGAGCTACTCAGTCTTTCACCCTGAGGGCACCAAGGCCGCTCCTGTCAGTTTGATCAGCCGTTGTTTTTAGCACTGTGCTATACGGAAACAATAGTTAAGAGATGCAACAGCTGTCCATTTGACACTTGCGCTTCCCAGAACTCCAGAACTTGTTCTCCATTGATTGCATGAGAGGAATATAAAGGGTCAACGATAGATGGTTGTTGAAAGAAAGCAAAAATTTCAATAACATAAAGTGCCAGACTACTACTGCTTCTACTACTACTACAACTACTATTATTATTATTATTAATAATAATAATTACAAGTTTTTGCTTTATTGTAAATGATCAGTGTAAAACAATGTGTACTTTAGAATTTTAAATATCTGTGCTTTAAAATGTATTTTGAATACCTTTCCTGTCTGCAGGCCTCCAGGGTTAGGAATGAGTAGCAGAGGCTCAGAGGGGCAGTGGCTGTCACGCTGTGACCGAGTGTGTGAAGAGCACGTTTTATAATATCGTTTTACACCCACCTTCGGTTTCCCATCATGCACTCACACATACGTGCATTCACGCACTCATGCCACAAGCACTCATGCCCCTCTTTCCCACCTGCAAACATAACAAGATGCTGTCTGGACCACAATTAATCTGCAGAACACATACAAAGTCCTTTTGGTTTCAAGTCACTATATACAAGATCCCATCAAAAAAATGTTTATAAACAGACAATGAAACGCATTAAAACAGCAAAAAAAAAATAAAAACATAAATGTACGCATATTTACTATAAGAATGTACCCATGTTCAGTACCTAGCCAAAATAAATTCTTACCGCTGTTCTATTCAGCGTTAGTTGGAACAGGTGCTAAAAACAGGACCAAAAAGTAAAGGCAACAGAGGGTTACACGGAAAGGAGGGTAAGCCATGCGATTGAAACCTTTTCTTGTTTTGAGTGTTTCCCACCAAGAATGCGAACAATTTGATAATACCTTGAATGAACACAGTTAACTCTTACCTGTCAGTGAAAAGCTCCGATTCTCTTCACAATTATTGATTAAAGTGAAGGGATAATACAGGAGTTAATTTACGCAAAATGGGAATACAATGAAAGAATTTCACTTGCAAAATCCTGTAAAAATATCAAAGGTCATCTGGAATAATAGATGACCTTGGAGTTTTATAGAATGGAACAAAAATAATTCATAGTCATTCCAAATGATACCGTGACAGTCCAATTAATTTCATAATTCACAGACTTGTGTAAACCATAGGAGACAACCTGAGGCCTACTAAACATCTGAGGGAAAGGAACATGAAGACGGACCCTACCAAGAGGGCCAAGACTTTAAAAATGAATCAATATTGAGATAACAAATCGAGATAGAGAAAACGGGAGGTCACCCGACACACAACGTGCCAATATGTCGTATCAGCAAAACCGTATTACATATCTCAAACAGTGCACACATTTTATACATATCAAACACTGTATAAAATGTATTCCCATGCTGTAAAAAATAAATTATACAATTCTGTTGCACTAGGATCGCAAGCATAAGCATGTCTGCCTTTAAGTTAATATCTGCCTATCCACAATTAAGTTAGTATCATACATATCAAATTTTAGATACAATAATTTCTACTGTTCTCCGTTAGTCACTTGGTTCCATAATCTCCCTAATAGACTCTGATAGAGTGTGGCATGATACAAGTAAACAGATGAAACAATTAACAACAAATTCATAAGAAACATAACACAGCATATGGTAAGAAAGGAAGGTCAGCTCATTCTTAAGAAATATGAAGTCCCGCAGGTTTACAAGTAAATCTTTTATGCCATAAAACATATCACCAAGGTGTCAACGGTGCTGGGGTAAATCAAGTTTATATATTACTTCATTCAGTCTGAGCATAAATGTTTGGGTCTAGTTATCACCACTGTTTTTGTATGACATGGTTCAAAGAAAAAAAAAAAAAAAACTTTATACTGAAAATACAAAACAAATAATCAGTGTGCAAATAAGAACAGACTCTAAATGGCACTAAAATGTTAGTTTCCACAACATAAAATGTGATCGATATTCCTACTCTGATTATTATAATATTTGTGTAAACCAAGCATGGTCAGGATACAAATGTATTATTTAATATAAGTGAACTCCATGGGGTCAAATGATAAACACATGTGTTAAAAAAAATGCTGACTGCCTTTTATATTAGATGAAGGTTTAATTATTGGCTATAAATGTTGATGGATGCATAACAAACACCAGCGACCAAGCACAAGAAAACCTTAGCATATGCTCACTGTCTATGACATTTTTGAAATGGCAGCTGAAAGCTCTAAAATACTATTGCACTGAACTATACAAATGCATTTTAGTGTCTCAACAAAACAGCTCCAACAACTCTTTCAAATTGGTTTCCTCGTCAAATTCCTCAATGTCAAAAACATCTGCTTTCATATAAATCTAAGTTTTGGTTCACTCCAATTGGCCTCAAATAGCAAATATCGAACATGTAGTTCAATCGCTTTGCTTGGGTCATCTAATTTTAGCTTAAAAGGAAAAAAACACAACGCTAGCTCAGTATAAGAACGGAGAGTAATCACAAATAACTAAGCCTGATTGGTTGGGTCAATCATCATGTGACACGTCTACCACCACCTCAAACTTTACAAAATATGAAAGACATCAGGTGAGTCTCACGATCTCCTCAAACCTAACACTTATTTTGGCAATTTATACAAGCAGTAGAGGTTTGATGAAGAAGGATAATGAAAAAGGCTGATAAATTCTCACTTTAGTTCACAGCTTCTCAGGTTGAATCGTCATCCCGCCACGTTCATCATATACATTACGTGGGTAGGCACGGATGACTTTTTGTTTGTCGGATGAACTTGACCTTCTCTATTGTTTTTAACGAGGAGTAAAACAGGTTGCCTCTTAAATAATACTTTGTTTCACGTACCATGTCTATATACACACAAATTGAAAATGGAAAAAAAGTGAAGTGGGGGGAAAAGGTTCTCTGATCAGTGACTGTCAAGTGTAAATTTCATTCAGTTGAAATCATACATCAAAGCAAAAGCATACAGTATAAAACAAAAATATTGAAAAAGTGCAAATAATAGTCTTCATGCCCTCTTTATAAGAACGGAATCAGGAGGGACCTTGGCAAAAGGCAGGAGGTGGGGGAGGAGAGTGTTTTTTTTCTTCTTTTTTACAGAAGGGAAAAGATCCTTGGATGAGGAGACGGGGAAGGGAGAAGAGGGAAGGGGGTGGTCAGGGTGGTCTCACGATGCTGTCATTCAGGTCACTCAAGTCTCCGGTTTCAGCTTCTCCTGGTTCTGGAGTGCTGGATCAGCCATTGTAGTGTGATATCTAGAGAAGAGCAAACCAAATATGGAGAGAAGATAAGACCAGAAACAAGTTAACTTGGTGTGGTATTATGAGCCAATCACTTTCTGCTGTTGGGTCCATTATGTTGACAATGGCATGGTTCCAAAACAGAATTCCCGCCAGTAGGTTCGGTCTCATTTCAGACACTGGGACCCACTGGCTTGCATCCAATGGCCTCGAGGACTGAATGATGTTCCTTCATAACCGGAGACACATCACACATCCCTCCTGTCTCCCATTAAACTACACTGAAGCATTCACCTGAAGGTGTATGGTTACAATGATCAGGTCATTCAGGTCTGGACCACAAAGCAAATTGCCTCACACAATTACAGGCTAGTAAATATGAACTATAATATATACAAGCTAATAAAATATGAACTCTTGTAATCTAAGTATCTGGGTATGGAATGCGCTTCGACTCTGGCATTTTATGGAAATTATGAAATATTCTCACCAATGTTATCCTTTTCCTTACAGGAGATGGAGTAACAACAGATCTCTCTGTCCTGGATGGCAGACAGATTCCTGGGGGGAGAACAGATTAGTCTGGTCACAGGACACAGTAAACTATTTTGGGAAAAGTATTATAAATCAGGACAAGGAAAGTAACATCTATGAAATAAAGAAGACAGACACTAATCAAAATAAATTATGCAGATGTAGGACAGAGGTAACGTGAATAATGGCGTAAAACCAGTTCTAGAAAAGACCAACATTTCAACCCGCACTGGGTCTTTCTTCAGGTCAGAGTAAAAATTTTAAAAAAAAACAACATTTAATCTTTGTATTCGGACCCCTATTGCCAAGATTAGTTTGTAAATGTACCATTTCTAATAGTCATAATACCTTCAAACACAATAAGCCTTGTCAATATGTTTATATGTAATTTCATAAGTAAATACCCAAAATAATTAGTTACATTATTAAAGAGATTACTCAAATCAACAAAACTAGAATTGACAAACAAATTAGAAAACCACTCATATATTAGCAACCAGAAAGAAGCAACAATGAAATAAAAAAAACACATTTATTGAACCATATTGAACCATCAAGAAAATGGTGCAATATTGCTTTAATAAAAATGTTCTTGTTGCTACAAATACACTGTAAAATGGGAAAGCTGTGGAAATGAAGGACCTTGGATTGGGGGACGGGGGACAGGGGCGGGGGGGACGGGGTGGATAGTGTGACAGTGATAGCAGTATCAAACAGGGTCGGTTCACTCCCTTCGGCAGCACCAGCAACCAGCTCTGAGCGGAGCTGCCGAATATTTACAACTTTCATTACCCACTCCCACTGGGTAATGCTCACAGCAAGAGCAAGAGATGGAGAAAGAAAGAGACAGATAAGAAAAAGAGACAAAGAGAGAGAGATAAAGAAAAAGAAAGATGGAGAGATAGAGAGAGAGAGAGAGATGGAGAAAGAGAGAGAGCAGTGCGAGAGGTCCAAAAGGTAATGAGAAGCTGGAGAGGGAGGTAGGAAACAGCAGATAGATGGAGGTCAGAGGCATGTTATTCTAAGCACCACTTATCATCAAGCGCCACATTGGCCCTCAGTGCTGGCCCCTGTGTCATTTCCTAATTTCTCATTGGCTGCCAGCCATGGCCCCTGTGCCATTTCCTTATTAGTAGGTAGACTAAAATTGTACTGCAACCAGAGGCCGTGTGTCTAAGATCTCAACCCACCGCACCACACCCACCCGCTCCCCAGTCAAAACTCACATTCGCTCTATCAGTTCCTTCTCATCCAAGGCACCCGGAAGATCCCTTTTATTTCCCAGGACAAGAACCTGATAGGTGAAACATATCCAGATCATTACGCGCACACATCTTGCATTTCTTTTAGAACATTTACAACTGACATGAATGTCTTTGGTTAAAATATTATTTTAAGATTTATTTTATGATGCTACCTCTTGGGTAAGAACACAAATTGGAAATCCGCCATTATATAAAAACGTATATGTTTTTACTATTAAACTAAAAGATCCATTTCCCACAGTCTTGGTCATGATTGATTATCAGTAATATAATGTTTATGAAATCAGACTAAAATGTGATAAGGTATTGCATCTGAACCAACGGCATAATGTGAAATCATCAGTCCTGAGGTTAATGGGAGTACTACTGATGAAAAGTAATCAAAGATAAAGGTTTAGCCTAAAATGTGAGAGCAAGGCAGTTTCCCAGTTGTGGGGGTGTCCGTAACAGCACGGTTTCTCATCCCTTTGTTTAATTTTCAGTTTAATTATTCAATAAAAAATATATAAAAAATGATGCAAATACCACTTTATATCAATAACACCCCAGCACTCCATTATGGATTAGTGCTATGTACAGCTCATGCTAGGCCTTTGTCGATACACTTCTGGACAGACGGGCTCAGCCTCTCATCACTGGATAACGGCAGTAAAAGCGCCAGCATCTGCAAGGTCTGGTCCCATTCCACTCCCACACTCAATAAATCAAAGAGAAGCATTCTGCTCATTACTCAACAAACACACATCCATTATTCATCATCTCTGTGCTTCGGGCTGTCAGGTCAACGACTGACCCTTCTTTCAATTGGTTAGGGCTGTACCTACACTATAGAGCACCTCCATTAAAATACATTTATATGTAATATGATATATTACTCTCATAATACCAATCGTTGTGCTAAGCCGAACGCGTTTGAAAACTGTCCCGGCTTTCTGCGTCACCAAAATACAGCCCTTGGCATCTTTAATTCCCTCATTCTCCTCATGTCTCACGTTAAAGTTTTAACTCTATAATCTGAAACCAAAGCGCTTCCTAAAATCGCTTACTATTCCAAACACAAAGCCTGTGCAAATGCACGGATCGTTCCGGAATCTGAACTGCCTGAGAGCAGTGACAGAAGAATGAGATGTTAGTTCAAAGATGTGCATATCACAGAATGTGTCTTGACTTGAGAATTCATATCACCAAAATTGACCCAATCAACATAATAATTCCTCCATCTAAATGACATGTAAATTTGAACAATGAGCATTGTACAGCAATTAATTCTGGGAACAACAAGTAAGAATAAAGTATACATCAGTCCTCTCAGGCAAGAATACATCCAGAGAATTCCTATGTACGCTCACTTTTGTGCACTGGTTTTTAGAAAGGTACTTGATACTAAGACACAAGCGGCTGGAAGATGGCTAAGATTGCACGGTAGAGGGAGTACTCACAGGAATACCCTGGAGCTGGGGTTTGTCCAACAAGTTGTGCAGTTCATTCTTTGAGGCCTCAATCTTCTCTGGGTCCGCAGCATCAACCATGTACCTTTATAAGAGGAAAATAATAACTGAGTGTTTACAGACATTTACGCCCTTAAATAATACATGCTGGATTGAACAGGTTTCAACAAACTACAATAAAACAATCAGTCAATCAAGCAGATATTGACCCAAAATGTAAAAGAAAAAAGGTTTTTTGTACTATCTGCAGACAATAATAGCACGATAAGTGTAATACCATGCTTGGCAAGACAGCACAAGAGAAATTACCCCTGATGACATAGGTGGGAAGAACTCCACGCCTGTTTAATTAAAAAAGTATGTGTTCATTGGCATTCATGCTCTCAGCTATGTCATCAATCTCCCATAATTAATTGCTAAGTCATCATCTACTATGTCACTTGTGAGATGTTGGTGAAATTCTGTATGAGAATTGTATTATAATGCTATATATTGGAAGACTGGTTTTGTCTACAATGACAGAATTTTATAAAGGCGCCTTTATAACTTACAAAAGTGGATCAAGCTATATTTGGTTAGAATGCCACAATAACGATAAGTAACAACATACACATTGAATTAAGTGCTGTGGATTATTTATTTGAATAAATTAATTGTTCAAATACTTAAAAGTAAACAATACTTCCTCAACAAAATTTGATTAAACATTATGGGGAGATATATAATATTCTGTTTTTAATGGGCCCACATAGACCACACACAGTTAAGTGTCATGTGGAAATATGCATCCAGGGGTTTCCTTATTCAGGTCATAACCATGATGCAGAATACTTAGTAAGCCCCTATTAAGCAGGCTGTACCAGATGCCCTGGACATGCCCCTTTTGTCCCCCACTCTTCTCTACAGGGGTAACCCAAGGCTCTCTCTTGGGCCCTCTGATATTCTCTGTAGTAACATCATGGGCTTTCATATTATTATTTAATCACATGTCTATGACGATACCAAACTCTTTCTCACCATGAATAAATGATAAATGCAACTTAGGATTAAACATTTCAATGTAAACCAGGACATTTTTTCCACTAAAATAACAAACTATAAGGAATAATAAATTATAAAATGACCCATGATACAAGCTTATTCATATTATTTGATGATCAATGTAGGTGCCAGTGCAACCCCTAGCTTAAAAATTGGGGTTGTAACATTACTGCAGGGTTGACAGCTGAAAGGCATTTCAGAGTATAAATAACCCATGTTATTGACTGAATGTCCGGGTATCGCTGTTAATAAAGGTGTCAGTAGTAGTGACGATGCAGAAATGTCCGTCAATCACTGTGTCCATGGAAACACCTGACACGGCGCCTTAGTATCAGAACTCACACAATGGCACTGACTCCACGGCAGTAACGTTCCCACATGCTCCGGAATCGCGGCTGTCCACCAATGTCCCACAGCTGCGGAGACATCAGTATGGTTATACAAGACAACATGCACATTACAGCGAAGGCCACTGATATTTCCGATCTCATATTGCAGACACCCTGGGCTGCTTTTCAACCCGGCCCGTAACTGAAATCTACTGTCATAATATGAACAACAATACTGTGCTGGTTACAGAGCATACAGATTAATTCAATATGTGTCCTTTATAACCATCAATGAAAATCAATAACTTTAGTTTTCCCCTTCACAAAGCTTCACTTGCAGCGACTTCAGCAATCCCCAATACTAACTTGCCAAACTGGGTTTGGGAAGAAAAGGCGTGGGAGTCTTAGCTCAGGGCCTGCTGGGAAGTGTAGTATCGCAAATGTTTTGTGAAATAATGCTTGCTTTTACTTAAAGTAAAAGCCAAAGACAAATGTTGGTTGAATTCTGAACAGAATATTGGTTGAGAACTGATCGGTCAAACAATTATGAGATCTTTCATTAATTTAAACAATTCTGGCTATCAGTAGTAAACTTAATTATTTCCAAAGACTTTCAGTCTGTTAGTTCCAATTTTGTAATGTTATATTAAAGCTTAAGTGATAGCCAAACACTTGTGCAATTAAGCAAAAGATTTACAGACTCAAAAACATATTAGCAATACTCATGTTAAACCAGTGATGTAATTATGGTGTCTTCATTGTTCATCAATGTGGGAAGAGCCAAATCTCAGCCTGGTCCTGCTTGAGTTGCCGTTTCGGAAACACTACTGGGGGATGCCCCAAAAGCAGTTGCTCCTAGAAAGAACATCCCCATGGAATCAACAGAAATCTGACCTTGATGGTGACATTTCCCTTGGTGATCTTCCTCATGTTGAAGCCAACAGTGGGGATCATGTCTTCGCTGAACTGACCAGACTGTGGTGGTTGGGGGATGGGGGGTGGAGGAAGAGAGATCTAGCGTTAAAAAAATTCTCTGTTTTGTTGGCAGACATTTGTGCACATTTCTTCTTTAACCGTTTCAGAAGGTAGCAGTGAACAATTAGCCTAACTCTTTTAAACATTTATACCAGTATTGTAGTAATTAGCCTAACTCTTTTAAACATTTATACCAGTATTGTAGTAATTAGCCTAACTCTTTTAAACATTTATACCAGTATTTTAGTAATTAGCCTAACTCTTTTAAACATTTATACCAGTATTGTAGTAATTAGCCTAACTCTTTTAAACATTTATACCAGTATTGTAGTAATTAGCCTAACTCTTTTAAACATTTATACCAGTATTGTAGTAATTAGCCAAACTCTTTTAAACATTTATACCAGTATTGTAGTAATTAGCCGAACTCTTTTAAACATTTATACCAGTATTGTAGTAATTAGCCGAACTCTTTTAAACATTTATACCAGTATTGTAGTAGTTAGCCTAACTCTTTTAAACATTTATACCAGTATTGTAGTAATTAGCCGAACTCTTTTAAACATTTATACCAGTATTGTAGTAATTAGCCTAACTCTTTTAAACATTTATACCAGTATTGTAGTAGTTAGCCTAACTCTTTTAAACATTTATACCAGTATTGTAGTAATTAGCCTAACTCTTTTAAACATTTATACCAGTATTGTAGTAGTTAGCCTAACTCTTTCAAACATTTATACCAGTATTGTAGTAATTAGCCTAAGTCTTTTAAACATTTATACCAGTATTGTAGTAATTAGCCTAACTCTTTTAAACATTTATACCAGTATTGTAGTACTTTTCCCAGCTCACAGTTCCTGCATGTCAGACACAAGCTACTGTAAACACAGCAAGTTTTCACATCCATCCTATAACTAAATCATAAGCATTGGCAAGTTACTGATGAGTCAATCAATTGTTTCATATTTTATAAACCAACTTGCTCTCTTGACTGAGTCCATATGCATACTCATTTGCACCTTACTTCAAGACTAAGAGGCATTATAAAGTAGTGCTGCTCAGTGAGGAACAGTGCATTTGGGTACAAGACTGCATTGAAGAGGGATCATGTGCACTGGGTGCAGACATGATAAAGGGGTGATCAGTCCTATAGGTGCTTCCACAGAAATTATCAGAAAGAACCACAACTATCAAAATAATTGTTACTAACACCAGCATGCCAATAACACACACACAAAGGGCATTATAAAACCTACACATGTGAGTAGTATGCTCATAGAGATATAATATATGGATGAGTGACATAAGAATTCATAAACACTCTTAGCTATGTGGCAGCCAAAAATGATTCACAACATCAAACGGTATGTTAATAAGCAGTTCATGTCCATTTTCAATAGCTCTAATAAAAAATTAAGAACTGGTAAGACGAGCTTTATGAATAATTACCCAGGCATCATGGCGGTCTTTAGGTAGGCGGCTTAATAAATTTTTTTTTTTCATGATATAGAGCTATGTGTATGAGAGAGCTTAGTACAGTGACAGAGGTAGATCTATAGATTTAAATGGAAAACAGCCATCGTGCTGATATTCAGGCAGGGAATTCCAGTTTAGGGGACTGAATAGAAAATGCTATTTTGACCTCTTATTTATAGCCATAGGTAATGCAACACTGAAAATCGCTTTCAGTTGGTGACCTCAGTCTACAATGTAGCCTGTAGGGACTGAGCACCTCTGTAGGATAATGAAGTGATAATTCATAAACTGACTTTTTAAAAAGTAAGCAGCAGTATGTTCAGAATCTTATAAGCAACATAAAGAGGCCAGAATGGGGTAATATGTATTATTTTACTTACAGCCGAATCTTTAACATGCTGCTGTACAGACAGTGATCAATATCTGCTCCTCTGTACATATTCCTAATATCCTGTAAATTTCCTAATATTTTTGCACATTTACTATATTGTTATGCATCTACTGATGGATTTCACACTTGGAAATGACATTCAAAAAATGTATATTGACTGGAGTTAAAGAAGAGCAGGTGACCGCTTTTCTAGTTAAAGCAAAGACAGGCTTCAGAAATTGTGCTTGCCACATCAGCATTTCTAACCAGTTACTGAAACAGAAAACCACAGGCATTAAGACACAAAGCATACTTTCATGGCTTTATTTTGAGTGGCCACAGAATAGAATTCCAGTTCTAATCTGTATATTGCAGCATGCAACTGAGCGTTATCTGAATAGATGTTCTCAATTTGTTCTTTTAATTCCATGAGGGGATTTGCCAAGCTGTTTGTCTTGATTGAGACTACAACAATTTGACTATGACTCGAGTTTGACAACACCACTGCAAACCATCTGAAACAAAATACTGGCTGTGATGCTGACTGCTAAGCGCCAAAAATACCTTTTATATTTTGGGCAAAGCTACCACAAAAGGAAAGTTACTTACATCCAACACCACTCATTGTTGCAGTTGCTCAGTTTTCTCCATAAGCATGCTAACAAACTAAAGTGGCTAAAGAGTCACACATGCTACGTCATTAACATCGCAGGTGTGCATCAAAGTATTCCAATAATGTAGACAGGACTGCGCTCAGCTGTAGCTGAAAGAGCCAGGAACAAAAACAGGTGACATGTTTATCCCCAGTTTTATTGTTGCAACCTTCAACTTAACAAAACACATTTTTATGGCATGCTTGGTAATCAATCATTGTACCCAAGACCTCCGACAGTGAGCTGCACTTCCCCTCTGTGCAATGCACAAATGCAGAAGTACAAAATCTGCAGTTGTCCTACAGTTTATTATTTTTTTTATAAAGTCCTCTTTCCCCAGATGACACAACATGTGCGACCGTTTAGCCACTTTAGACATGCAAATTTAAATTTAAAAAACTAAAACTCAACTAAACAATAAATGACATAACACTGAATTTTTTCTTTTTCTTTTCTTTTTTTCACAAGATGTCAAACTATTTCTGATTTCAGACAAACAACGGTGGGTTATGCCCAAATCATTGTCTGAAGTGAATAATGTGATCTAGCCTGAAAGCTGCCTATAAGATCACATAACCACCTGCATTCCCTCCAAAAGGGAACAACTGGAGCCCTAACATTAATTTCTGTCTCTGTCTTTATATAGCAAAATCAAATTATTCCAATAAAGAGATAATTTCCCCCTAATCTCAAACTCCCCAGACTGGTGTCTGCTAAGAAGGAATAGCGGGAATTTAGCATTACAGAGAGCCAAGTGGCACAGACTCATTCTTTGATGGCTCAGGTTGAATTTATTTGCTTTCTGAGGCTCAGAATTTATGTGCAAATGACCTTCGGGCAGGCCTGGGTTTTATGCCCCTTGGGTGCAGCAAGAATGCTCATCAGAGCCCACAGCCAGGAAGCCAGCGTAAACTTCCCCTGAATCACTAGGCAGGGCGTTGTCACGGAAACAACCAACACCCCCCCCCCACCACACCCACCAACCTCCAACCAACTACCCCATCCTATAAACCTTCATACAGCATGTATCTTCTCCCAACACACCATGAGTCATAAAGCACCGCATGACCACGTGCTGGGACACTGAGCCGGACAGACCATAACTTTCAGTCTGCACAGCTCTGTCTATTGATGCAGTTGGACGGACACCTTTACATGTTTATGTGCCATCTAATGGATTTAGATGAACTGTGCAAACTAACCGTGCATAGATGCTTTTTTCAGGTAGTGAACTATATGGCCAAAGTTTCCTGTACGTACAATGAGATACTGGCACCCACAAACGTTTATGGGCACATATGAGTTGTGTACCAGCCTGTGTTGGACCTCACATTTGTGTAAAATTCCAAAACCTTGACAGTGTATCTCCCAATAAGCACTGACGCTACACCTGCATTGCCTGATGTTGTCACTAAATATTTGGAAAGACATAGGCTGCATCATCTCAGCTGTATCTGTAATGCAATAACTCAATCCACTTGTTTTTTTAACTGCTTTATGAGACAGTAAAAGCTGACAATACCAAAAAGCAGTGAAATTCAAATAAGACTACCAGGGCACTTACTTGACCTCTGACATAACAGTGCTTTCCAATGCACATGGCTTTTAAAATGGTACTGTACCACATTATGGCTTCATTTAAAATCCCGTTTCCACTGAAAAACCTTTTCTGGAACTCAGGAATTTTAGCCCCTTTTCCAGTGGAGGAACGCAGGCCGATGTTCCTGGGGCATGGTTCCTATCCCCTTTTTAGTCCCTACCTGTAAGGTAGTACTTTTCGATGGTTCGCAAACTATTGGAATGGAGCTTGCAGTACTGAACATCGATAATTTGTCAAATGAAATAGTGGTAGAAAAAATGTACTAACCACTAAGCAATCAGTGGGGTGGGCTGCTGTACATTGAAACATTCTCTTATACAGCATAAATCATTTCTACCACAGACATTTTTACAGTATGTAATACATACAGGCCACTACTGGTTCTAAACAAATACAGACAATACATTTTTAAAGTGAGGGCAAATTGATTCACCTTCAATTGCAACTTGGTAAGCTATGCATAACTGACAGTACATCACCCAAATACATGGATTATAGGAGGCCTGTATACTAAAACATATCCATAACATCACACAGCACACCGACCTCAGTCCAGATTGCTTTCAGCCAAACTGAATGTCAGATTGGAAAGTGGACTGAGAGACTGTTCCAAGTTCCAACCCAAGCCCAAATGTACTTGGGGTAGTGTAAATGCGACAACAAAAAAATAAACACTTGAGCTAACTTTGAGGTAGTGTAACTGTGAATATTCTTAAAAGTCTGTGAAGCCTTTCATTCACTAGCCTTGATAAAACCATAAATCTCTTTCAGTGCAATTTAAAAACATATGCCAACTAGTCAAGACTTTCAATCTGCTGCTTTACATTCTAATTCTTTCAGAACATGTGAATGATATTGTAGTTCTTTCTCACACATGGTTTACATTAATGGTCAACAATCATTTGTCTGGCTATTAGACACAGAGGGAGATTTTAGAATCCATTGACCAATGACTTATGTTCAAAAACAATTTATCTGATAAAAAAAACCTTAACTACTTCAGCTTAAATACTTCAGCAAATGCTTTCTAAATAGACCTACAGTGCATACGGAAAGTTCAGACCCTTTCAAGTTTTCCACATTTTCTTATGTTTCAAACTCATCTTAAAATGGATTCAATTAATTTTTTTCTCATCAATCTACACTCAATAACCCATAATGACAGTGAAAAATTGCAAATTTATTAAAAATCAAAAACTGAAATCTCTCATTTACATAAGTATTCATACCCTTTGCGTTAATGTATTTTTAAGGTATCATATTTCATATTTGGTCGCATATCCTTTGCATGCTGTTATTTCCTGAAGTCTGTGACCCATCAACATCAAAATACTCTCGATATCTTATTTTCAGGTACTGTTACAAGCGATACTAAACCTCTCTGAATTTTAATTTATCTCTATGGGAACTGGGGGGTGAGACTAGATTCAGCTGTAAATTACACTGGTACAGTATGGAACATATGGCCGGCTAAATAGCTGTACGTTATCAAGGGTCTGAGCTATCAAAGGAGCCCAAACCATCATTCTGTTGCCAGATATGGAGTAGATGTGGATGGATATCCGCAAGGGTTATTTCCCCTGACTCATTTTCCTATAGAACTCTATAGGGGAAAAAGTCAGGAGAAACAAGTGTTATCCGATACGTTTGTGACCATAAATCGCATTGAATAAATATACTATGATGTAACCAAGGCAACTACAGTAGCCTACGCGTTACACAAAGACAGCTAACTTTAAATCGGAAACACCACCAGTGTTTTAACCATTACATTAATGGCAACATGTTGAATACAGTGTTCTGGGCCTAGCGTGGTTGCGACAAAGTGTAGCATTGGCAAGTAACCAATTGTACTATTGACGTAGCCTAGCTACTATACCGATGTAGGTGTTGTAAGATGTCGTGGATACTACTGAACATGTAGCTAGGCCTCATGATTGTGGCTTACATCAGCTGTCCAGCATATATTTAATACAACAGCGAAAACACGACATGGATCAATTAACTCGCATTTGATATTGTGAAGTGTATTTGTGAGGCCAGTAGGCTATTGACTTATTATTAGGACACCGGGCTGACTTCAAGAAGCACATGAAAACCTTAACGTAACGTTATACAAATCCAGAGCAGACTTCGAATCTGATCAGGTCGGGCTAACACGAACAAGTTAGCCATCTAAAATAATGCATCATAAATAAGTGTTATACAAACATAATTAAAATGGTACACAATGATTATGTTAATGAGGGTAGCCTAGTGATGCAGCTACATTGTGCGCCTCGTTGTGAGTGCTTACAATAGCCCCCATCCTCCATTCGTGGTGAATCACACAGCACCAAAAGCATCCTTCTTCTTGGCCATTGGGTGCAAATCACAGTATTAACATGACATTTTCACTACACACAAAATTGCGTGGACTCGTTTCTCCTCTGAAATGTAACCAGCCTGGGGATTAGCTAGCAAGCTAGGTAGGTAGGTGACTTCATACTGCCATGATCGTGCATAATGCGTAGCTAGCTCTATCAATTTGTACGGCACCGCGTCAATCACGGGACCGCTAGCCCCAACCACGGTTTCAACGGTCGCCTGCCAGGCAAGCCAGATGACAGACCAAAATAAAAGATAGATTACCGCAATCACGTTCACAAAGGTAGTCTTCCCCGAATACTGCAGACCGACCAGTGTCAACTCCATCTCCTCCTTCCAAAACAGTGCTTTAAACCAGTCCAGAAGCTTGTTAAACAAGGCGATCATCTTGAAAAAGCGGCTCGGAGGAGGATATTGTTGTAGCAAAATATCAGCTGACTGTCTACACCGCCGCCGTTCTGAGATCGCACAGAGAGAAAGTGGAATACTAGCTAGCTAGCTAGGGTGTGTATTTCAGTACGATACGCTGTTTTTTGCGTAAATGTCGGTACTATTTTTCGACTACGTTCAATTTCCACCCCAGCTCCTTATGACACCCCTGTATTTTTTCACTAACGTTACCCGTCTGTTTCCCTATAGCTTGCCCTTCCTCGCTGGGTGGGGTTTCGGATCCATGTACAGCTGATCCGAAACAATGCACAGCGAAGTGAACCTGGTTAAAGATGGCACAGCAGGACGTTTTTACATATGAGCCTCATAAGATGGCGCCCTCTGTCGGAGACATACATTAGCAGCGCGAGTGTTGGTTTAGAATACACAAGCCCATCAATAGTATGTGCCTGCAATACCGGAGCAGGGACCGTCTCAGGGCCGGGACAGTCTCAGGGCCGGCCGGGACCGTCTCAGGACCCTAGTTTTTCGCGACAGCGCCACCTACCCAATTGGATGACCGCAACAGTGCAACATGGCCCGGAGCAGTGCAGTGTCAGGGACAGTCTCAGGGCGGGACAGTCTCAGGACCCTAGTTTTTCATTTCACCTACCGAATTGCAGTGCAACCATGGCAGGACCGCAGTTCTTGCATGTCAATAATAAAGCTGTATAAAAAATTTGACCTCATAATTTTTGCATTAGATTAGAACTTTTGCAGGTTTGATTCCCAGGTAGGACACTGCTGTTGTACCCTTGAGCAAGGTACTTAACCTGAATTTCATCAGTATATATCCAGCTGTATGAATGGATAAATGTAATAAGAAGTTGTGTAAGTCGCTCTGGATAAGAGCGTCTGCTAAATGCCTGTAATGTAATGTAACATAGAACTCATTTTACCCCAAAATGCATTTATTTTACAAGGCAAATACAGTGGCTCACAGTACGAAAATGATGGGAATCATATGCTATGGCCTTTGCAGCCACTTGATCTCAACCCAATTTAACATTATTTTGGAAGAATGGTGTTGCTTCCCTTCAGTAGAGTTCCAGAGACTTGTAGAATATGCCAAGGCGCAGATTTCTCACAGCCACCAATGGCGGTGTCCAGAATAAAACGCAAACGTCTATTCTTTTAAGCTAGTACAGCTCTCATGTGTGTTCATCTTTTTAAATAAGATGGAAGTGGTTTCCAAGTTGAAAATATAATGAGAAGTAATATTTCACACAAGAAATTTGTCAATTGTTGAAAATGTTTTAAAAGCTCCCAGCATTGAGCATGCCAATTGCATGCTTTCTCAAGAATTGCAACACCTGTGGCATTGTGTCATGTGACAAAAACACATATTTGAGTGGTCTTTTATTGTCCCCAGCAAAAGTTGTGTCAGTGTAATTAATGGTCACACCCTGACTGGTGGTGGTTTATCTCATTGAAGGAAAATGCTTAGTAGCGTGAATGTAAACAAATTTGTGCACAAAATTTAAAAGAAATAACTTTTATTTGCACAGGGTACATGGCAATTTTGAGAGGCTCCAGCGCTGTACATTCCGCCTGTTGGGCCTGGTTTCCTGTTCTGAGAGAGAGAGAGAGAGAGAGAGAGAGATGCAATAATACAATAGAAAACAAAATAGAAATAACATGTTATTGACATTTGACTTTTCCTGAGCCTTCAATATTCAAACCACAGATTGTGAAGTCGGTAACAGCACTACCTACCAATTGAATTAACATTGCTTTTTACAGTTATAAGCATTAAATAACAGTTAACTCATATTTAGCTAACATTTGCTAATGGTCTACTTCTTTATTAAGGTATTAAGTAATATTAGTAAATAGTTGATAGATTTTATGGCATTGTGTAAATAAAATTACATTCTCTACTCTTACCTGTGATGATAAACCGGGCAGTGAAATTTATTGCAGCATGTGGTGCATCTCGTTAGTGGCAAGGATCTTTTCTTTTTGTATTATGTGAATCTTCAAAAAGAGAAAGCCTAATTGGTCAAATTGAACACTTAGAGTTAATTTCACTGACACAAATTCAGCCTAATACTGGACCAAAAGACATTTTGAATATTCTGTCCTGGATTGAGCTTAATCTGTGTCTGTGAAATCACTTCATATATACAGCACATGACAGAATCTAACACGTGTAAGTAGTGTAAGCCTATAGATGCAGAATACATAATAACTGACTATTAAAAATACCCAACATTACAAAACAATGTCCAAGTGAAGAGACTGACTGATAACACATACAGTGGGGGTAAACAGGCAGTCAGCACAGTTTAGCTAATTATTAAGATTATTTAAACTTAATTAAAATGGTTAAACAATTAGTAAACAAACATTTACACTGAAGACAGTACTGCTGATGTAATGTAGCTGACAGACACAGATCATATCGACATGCTCTTACCATCTTTTGAAGTTTAATCAATGTGCTGGCTAGAATTCGTTATCATAGTCAACTAGTTGGGCTTGCCAAAACCGCGCTACGGTTTCATTAAACAAATAAACAAATGAGGCTAACGTCAACGTTAGTTCGTTTTGCAGCAAGCTATCGGTAAACTAACGTTATAACAATGATTGTTTGTAGTGCCTTTTAAATATGCTTCGATTGTCTTGGAATCGAACATTAGCGTTAGCCAACACTATCATAAACTAACGTTAAATTCGATTTAGCTAAACGCTAAAGTTCACGTTACATACATAACGTTAGTAAGCTACTCACACTTCGACTAGATAGCTAACATTAACTTTGCTGTCGTATTCAAGACACCAGAATTGTTTTTAACATTAAACAAATAAAACTTGATCCACATTCAGTTTTGTACTCACGTTCAGATTGTCGTCCATCTTTTTGTTTCTCTTGTGCATGCGCAGGACTGTAGGGTCCTCAGACGGTCCCGGCCGGCCCTGAGACTGTCCCGGCCCTGAGACGGTCCCTGCTCCGGTATTGCAGGCACACCCTTCTCAAGCCCATCGCAGCAACATTCTCCACGAATTTGGGAGGGGGCATTGCAAGCCTGCTTGCTGGGATGTGTATAGTTAACAGATGCTTTTTCACTCTGCATTCTACCAACTGAGCTGCTGTTGTTGCTGCTCTGGAGGACCGAGTAACTGACAGCTCCGGGAGTTCACCATCACAGGCACTTAACGGACCTAGGCCGTGTCCGAATCAGAGCCCTATCTACTGCGCCCTGTCTCCTGCGAACAGTGCACTGGCAGAAGTGTGCTGTTCAATGTGCACTGTTTAGCACTCCGCGAAAAATATCCGCCATACTATTTTCCAACCGCACTGTGAATGTGTCGTAAGCAGGTCAGAAGACGTCCCACCAGTGTTGCCATGTCCGCGGTTTTACAGCTAAATTGGGGTACAAAGTGCAGTCACAGGTAAAAATGAAAAGTCGCAAAGCACGCACTTATTTTTAAAAGTAAAAACATGATGATTTCTATTTAAAATACGTTGGTTTCGGTTAAAAATAGCATATAATTTGGGCTAGTTTTTAGTCGCCATTTGGCTGGAAAATCTTACAAGATCTGGCAACCCTGGCCCCACTCTTGCGCTGCCATGTCACGTGTTGGTTTTGTTGTATTGTTTTTTTTTAAAACGGAGCTTTACGTCATATTTATGTGACCAAAATGTTTGTGTACTTCTTGAAAAGCGTGCTCCCCACAGAACTAGGCCTTGTCCGAATCAGCACTTTTCCACACTGTTGAGTAGCTTTGGTGAGTAGATAGGGCGCGAAAGTCGTAGAGTACGCAAAATATTTTCAAATTGCAGTATGCTTGAAACACCCGGATGACACACTTACTTCCGGGGTTTCGCTGAATACATTCAGGAGCACACTTTTCAAGAAGTACACGACCATTTTGGTGCAATCACGGGTAATTAGAAATCATCATGTTTTTACTTTTTAAAATCAGTGCGTGCTTTGCGACTTTTAATTTTTACCTGTGATTGCACTTTGAAAGTATCCCAAATTAGCTGTAAAACCGCGGACATGGCAAAACTGGTGGGACGTCTTATGGCCTGCTTACGACACTTCCACAGTGCGGTTGGAAAATAGTATTGCGGATATTTTTCGCGGACTGCTAAACAGTGCACATTAAACAGCACACTTCTGCAAGTGCGCTGTACGCAAGAGACAGGGCACAGTAGATATGGTTCTGATTCGGACACAGCCCTAATGTTCTGTGGTGCTCCCGAATGTACTCAGTGAAACCTCGGAAGTAAGTGTGTCATCCGGGTGTTTGAAGTATACTGCAATTTAAAAAGTTTTTGCGTACTCTACAACTTTTTTGCCCTATCTACTCACCAAGGCTACTCAACAGTGTGGAAGAGTGCTGATTCGGACACGGCCTATGAGATGAAAGTTCAGACTTTCAGCTTTAATTGGAGGGTGTTTACACATCCATATCGGATGAACCGTGTAGCAATTGTAGCCCTTTTCATACATAGTCTCCCCATTTTAGGGGACCAAAAGTAATTGGACAAATTAACATAAACTTGAATAAAGTCATCATATTAATAAGTTCCATATACTGCATACCATCAATCAAACCATCACTCTGCTGCTAGATACAGTGCCCTCCACTATTATTGGCACCCCTGGTAAAGATGAGTAAAAAGGGTTGTACAAAATTCACCCTTTGGTGAATTAGCTTAATCACCCACTGAAAACATTTGAAAAATCCTACCTTTAATTTAAATAAATTTATTATGAGAAAAAAAATCCCTTGTCAAGAAATAATTATTCTTAACAAAACCATGTGCACCACCATTATTGGCACCTCTGCATTTATATATAGAATAAAGTAATCATTTTGAATATTTGGTCGCATATCCTTTGCATACCATGACTTCCTGATGTCTGTGACCCAACAACATCAAAAGACTCTTGATATTTTATTTTCTGGTACTCTTACAAGCGATACTATAATGTCTCTGCATTTGAATGGATCTCTATGGGAATTGGGGGTGGGACTAGATTTAGCTGTAAATTACACTGGAACAATATGGAACACATGGTTGGCTAAATGGCTCTAAGTCATCAAGGGTCTGACGTATCAAACAAGCCTTAAACCATCACTCTGCTGCCAGAAATACAGTACATATGGATGAATAACTTGAAGGGTTTCTTCTCCTGACTTATTTTTCCATAGAATTCAATAGGAAAATTTGTCAAGAGAAGCAACCCTTAAAGTGATCCATCCATATCTACTGTATATCTGGCAGCAGAGTGATGGTTTGAGGCTCGTTTGATACCTCAGAACCTTGATGACTTACAGCCATTTTACCAACCATGTATTCCATACTGTTCCAGCATAATTTATAACTAAATCTAGTCCCACCCCCCAATTCACATAGAGATCTGTTCAAATGCAGAAACGTTATAGTATCGCTTGTAAGAGTATGAGAAAATAAGATATCAAGAGTCTTTTGATGTTGTTGTGTCACAGACATCAGAAAGTCATGGCATGAAAAAGGATATGCGACCAAATATTAAAATGATTACTTTATTCTATATATAAATGCAGGGGTGCCAATAATTGTGGCACATGTGCTTTTGTTAAAAATTATTATTTCTTAATGAAGAATTTATTTTTCATAATAAATTTACTTCAATTAAAGGTTAGATTTTTCTAATTTTTTCAGTGTGACTTAAGCTAATTCACCAAACTTAACCCTTTTCACCCATCTTTACCAGGGGTGCCAATAATAGTAGAGGGCACTGTATGCAGTAGATGTCAACAAAAAATGTGCCACTGTCCAAATACTTCTGGACTGCACTGCATTTTTAATGTAATATACAATTGTGTTGTATTCACCACGTTAGACACTTCATACGTGATCATATGCCTACTGTCACTGTAATACAGCAGTATACCGTCTGACACATACTTGTGTTCTCAATTCTTAAATCCGTATTGGCGTGCTTAAATTTACACGTAAAAAATGTTTCTCAATTCGAACACAACGCGTTTCAATCGGTTTCAACGGGTTTCAACTGAGAAATATTGTAATATACAAGCAGTGAGAAGTCAAACGGAGTAGATGCAATAAATCGTAGGATATTTGCATCTTGCGAATCGTTATATAAATTTTGAAAAACGTTGAAACTTTAAAAAAAAAAGCACTGATCATTGCAATAATATCCCTTCGCATGAAAAACGGATTAAATACGAACTAAAATGATTGACCTTTGTTTTAACAATATTTTCGAACTTTTATAATAGCTCGTACAGAGAACACATGTGAATCTGCGTTTCCTAAATATACAATGAATATGTCATGAACAAAGGGGAAGTGAAGTGACAACTTTGGTGCTGCTCATAGAAAGCTAGCAGGTGGGAAAGGGGCAAGGTGTGTAGACAGCTATAAACAAGGGACTTTTTATTTTATGTAGAATGTCATATTTAAATAACGGTGAGTATTGATTCTGCGTGTTTTATAATTCCCGTATATTTTACACCAACAATGCTTTGGCCGAGCAAACGGTTCAACAAATATGTTTAGCCACGATTGCTAGCGTTAGTTTGATAACTAGCTAGCTGCTAAACTCATTTGCTTGGGTAGTATAAGTACCAATGGGAGCGGCTGTGTATGGCTGCAATAGCTACATAGAACGTAAGTAACTAATTCTGTTGTTTTTGAATGTCGTCTCTAAATGTTGCTGTTCTTTATTTCAGCTGGACCAATCAACAATGAAAAGGAAAACATTTCCACGTGATCTGGGATAGCTCACAGGCTAACACAAATCGTGTTTTCTGTCCAGTCGGATCAAAGCTGTTCTAAGTTGAAATATGTATTTTTAGTAAGCTACGGAAATTAATTTTTGTTGACACCCATCGTCTGTACAGTGTAGCTAATTGGCTAAGGTTCCATAATCTGCATTGATAGTCATACAGTAAAAAGGATGACGCATCCTTTTTACTGTAGCTCGCTGGCTAGCTAGATAGGTGTTGTTTTGATGACTCTTTGAGTAACGTTAATGTGTTAAATTACTCTTCCTAGTACAAGTTTTAGCAGTACTGTAGCTGCCTCGGCATTGATTATGAGACGTCCTGAGTCATATTGCTAACCCATATATGCTGGAAGTAACAGCATGTGTGTATTCCCCGCGTCTAAACCAAAAACTACACAATTCCAAACTAGGCAGCTAGTATATGTTAAATGAACACAAGATACACAGGCAAGCCGTCTTGATCGCAATGGGGACTACGCTTAGTGAACCGTGCATCTATGACAAGCTCTCAGAAAGTATCGATATTCTTCGTCAGTCGGGATATCGATATGGCATGTCGGAGAAGGAGATTGAGAAATTCATCAAGCAGGTTCTGGAAACCAACGAGCCTCGGAGAGAACCGCCTCAGTTCCCCATCCTTCGTGCCACTATAAAGGTGAGTGACCTTCAGCATGGCGTTACACAACTACCGCAACGTGCACATCGGAAGTATTTGACCTGTCTTGCTTAGGTGGAAAACGCACAACACAATGCTTAAATGGTGTCTTGACTAGGTATTATGAACATATTTGGCGTCCTTCAACCCAATCGAAGACCGAAGTGCAGAATACAAATGGAACATAGTACAACATGCAGTAGCCTACAGCACAAAAAGACTTAACTGTGATTTCTGTAAGATGACAAACACTTCGGCGTGCTTCACGTGTGTTCACAGTCAAACCGCAGATACAATGTAGATCAACGCTGGGTATTCCCTGTTGCAATCTGAAGAGGATAGCATACTTTAAGCAGCAACGAACCAGACGACTCAAACTTTGAAAACCTAAAGCTTAAATTAATTGCAACTTACTAGAGACTGCAGCCATGTTTAGTGGGTGATTTGTGATCAGGGTCCAGGCCAACCTTTCGGTTAAACTCAGTACCTGGTGATAAAGGCAGCATCACTGATTCGTGGCATGTCTTAAATTAAACAAAAATATCTTATTAAATACGGTGGTGTAACCATGAACATGGGTTGCTTTGCCCTAATGTCTGATATAATTATAATGCATTTCTTATTAATAGTTTTGTGGGAAATACAAATGGTGACACTTTAGGTTTTAGTTACGGTGCTTCTTATGCAGACTTTTGAATGGGTGCTTTCAATTTTTGTGATCTAAATTATTTTTTGAACATGCAGTTATTACAAAGAGAAAAGATTTTGCCCCTAAAAATAAGAGAATAGCTTTGACAGGTGGTCATGTTGACATTTCTACATACAGTGCCCTCCACAATTATTGCCACCCCTGGTAAAGATGAGTAAAAAGGGTTATAAAATATTCACAGTTTAGTGAATTAGCTTAATCTCACACTGAAAGAATGAGAACAATTCAACCTTTAATTGACGAAAATTTATTCAGAGAGAAAAAAAAATTCTCATCAAGAAATTATCATTTTTAACAAAACCATGTGTGCCACAATTATTGGCACCCCTGCATTTAATACTTTGTAGAACCTCCCGTTTGCCAATAAAACAGCACTGAATCTTCTCCCGTAACATCTAATTAGATTGGAGAATACAAAGCAAGGAATCTGAGACCATTCCTCTTTACAGAATCTTTCTAGATCATCCAGAGTCCTAGGTCCACTCTTGTGCAGTCTCCTCTTCAGCTCAGTCCACAAGTCTTCAATGGGGTTTAGGTCAGGGGACTGAGATGGCCATGGCAGAAGCTTGATTTTGTGTTCAGTTAACCATTTTTGTGTTTATTTGGATGTATGTTTTGGATCATTGTCCTGCTGGAAGATCCAACAACGACCCAGTTTTAGTTTCCCGGCAGAGGCAGCCAGATTCAGATTTAAAATTTACTGGAATTTTATGGAGTTCATGATGCCATGTACCCTAACAAGGTTCCCAGGGCCTTTGGAGGAAAAACAGCCCCACAACATCACAGAACCTCCACCATACTTAACAGTGGTGATCAGGTTATTTTTGATATAGCCATACTTCTTTTTACGCCAAACCCACCTTGAGTGTTGGTTGCTTTCCTCTGTAATTTTCCAACAGTGATCCTTGGGGATTTTTTTTGCCTCTCTTACCATCTTCCTCACTGTGTGTGGGGGCAAAATAAACTTAGGTCCTCTTCCAGGCAAGTTTGTAACAGTTCCAGTTGCTTTGAACTTTTTAAGTATTGCCCTAATGCTAGATTTGGGCATTTTCAGTTGAGTAGCTATTTTTTTATAGTCATTCCCAGACTTATGAAGCTCAACACACTTTTCCCTCATTTTATTTGTGTGTTCTCTTATTTTTCGCATGTTGATGTATGAATAAGGGAATATGGCCTCTGTGCCACCTCATATTTATACCCCAGTGAAACAGAAAGTCATAGATTACTGCTTGAAAGTTCCTAAACACTCTGATCAAGTTTAAAAAGTAAAATATAAATAGAAAAAATGCTTAAGTTACATTTTGTTCATAAGAATTTCTAGGGGTGCCAATAATTGTGGCACATGTGGTTTTGTTAAAAATAATTATTTCTTAATGAGGGATTTTTTTTTCTCAAAATAAATTTACTTCAATTAAAGGTTGGATTTTTTCATTTTTTCAATGTGAGATTAAGCGAATTCACCAAAAGGTGAATATTTTATAACCCTTTTTACTCATCTTTACCAGGGGTGCCAATAATTGTGGAGGGCACTGTATGTCTAACATGTGGAATTTGTACTTTGTGTGCAGTGTTTCTTGGAATCGTCAGTACAAAGAGCCAATCATTAGCACAAAGTTCACGTGTAGTCTTTCACTAAGAGTTTGACATGAAAATGTACATAGTACAGGAAGGAAGTGAATTGAAGAGGTGGGGCTGCCTTAAGTAAGATCTGTAATCTCCTTTCCCAAATGTTGCACTGTCTCCAGTTTGTGGTTGCAGTGGGCTTCCTGTTGGTGGCAGTGTTGGTATTCACCTATCCTCAAAGTCCTCCCCAGCTGGGTTTGGCCATCCCTGGGGGGCACAACTGGTCCTCACCCCTCAGCCATGTGCGGTTACTCTCCCTGCCCATTGCCAAGAAATACAACCTGCAAGGTAACTGTACTGAGGGTGACACCCAAACGATTTGTTCAATACAAGTGCGAATGGCAATCACAACTGTCAGTCCTGCGAACACCAGGTAATAAAATAAGAGTTGAATGTGTGCGTGTGCGCGTGCGTGTGCGCGCGTGCGTGCGTGTGTGTGTGTGTGTGTGAGGGAGAGGGAGAGATATTGATTAAATTAGATTAGATTAGAGAGAGATACCCACACTGCTCTGTAAACAAAAGGCCTATTAGTCTCAAACCAATTTACTGATCCACAAGATATTTGGCTTAATCTAAGTTTTTAAAATGAATTTGTGAACATAACGTAAAGGTAAAGTAGTTTCTCAGATGAGTTCTACATTGTACATGCGAGAGAAGGTTAGGGTGAGCACCATTTTTCTATCAGAATAATCAATTTCATATCATTCTTAATAAAACAAACGTATTTCAATTTATATGTGAAACAAGAGTTCTTTTATGACTGCAATTAGACAATTTGGTAATTCTCAGAGGACACATCCAGGATGAAGCCTACATTTTGTGCCTCATCACATCCCTGAGTATCCCAAAGTGTCGCTGCGACCGGCGTGCAATGGATTTGGTTTATACTTTGGGCGTCGTCGCGATGGCCGCTGAAGATGTCGCTCAGACATAAAATAAATTAAACTTTGACCCTGTCACTGCCTATGTTGTCATGGTAACGTTTGTCTCGGACAGCGGAGGCTTCGCTTGAGCTGTCTGCTTACTAGCTGGCACATAAGCTAACTGTTAGTAGCCAATGGACGCTGACAGATTTTTTTGTTGGAAAAAGTGTGGTCATAGGGTAGGCCTATGCTTTTATTATTTGCTACCTCGTTCAAAATCCTCATAGCCTACAAGGGTATGAAAGACACAGTGAATGATATTTCAAACAATACGGTGCCCTCGAAATTGACATTTATAAACTTAATTTCAGTGGGCTCAGATAAAACGGGGGTAAAGCAGCAGACATAATGAGATGTAGCCTATTAAAGCTGCTTCTTCCTCCATTGTCCCCTGAGTGTAAACTGTCACTGGAGTGTGTTAATACTTTTTGCGAATGACCACAGTGTATGTAGAGCGACAATAGAATGTTCATGAAAGTTCTGCGATTTCAGTCGAGCGACACTCTGTCGCTGGACTATAAACTGGCCTTTAGTCAAGGATAACTAGAGAGTACTTTAACTATAGACGTATTGGAGAAAGGCCTCTATTGTGAAGAAGTAATTTCTGCATCCTTTCTCCTGTGGCACAAAGCAGCTTGCTTGACGTATAAATCCACCCCCACAAATGCTGACATATCGCCTGTGTCACAAGCTTTGGTCTGAAATGATTTAATTCAAAGAATTTTGTTCTTGTGAAGAACGAAAGTACTAAAGCATTTACCTAGATGCATTTTGAAGTTGATGCCAATCATGCACATTTTCTACAAATTTATAATGCAATGCAGAGAGCAAACTCACATTTTTAGTATGTGGCCACAATTATGATTATTATACAGTTGCAACTGAAATTTAAGGACCTGAATTCGAAAGGTATTGGAATTATGCCCAACATGTATTTGGATGAATTAAGGGCAGTAGTGGGTAAAATGGGCAACACTGTCGCAGGGATTAATGCTGTAGCTCTGCAGGCGATGGTGTCGTTGGTGTTATAATGGCTGTGCTCCTCCTATAGGGTTTCATGAGTGGTGGAGTGTGGGGGCCCTGCGGCAGGGATTCGTCAACTGTTCTGTGTGCACCGCAGTCTCTTCCGTTTTAGAGGTGCCGGAACCCCTGAGTGTATCTGGAGCTCTGCACCGGGGACCCCAGCCAATCCTCCTCAAGGTAACCCCCCCCTCCCTGAGTGTACTTTGTAAGTATGTCTTTTTAAGCCAGATAGGGTTAGAATATCCCCCTTTGGGTTGTCATTTGGACTATAGACATCATGTTATTATGGAACATGCATTAATTGCACTTATCTTTAGAAACGTTTTAAATTAACCTAGATTTTTTTTTCATGGATTTGAAGCATGAACTAAGACTAAACTGACCAACTGTCTCGAAACACCCATTGTGACACCTAATGAACCATTTGCACGTGTCATTCCATGCATGCCAATTAGCAATAAAATGGCTGAGCATTTTCCATTCATCATCACATCATCATTTTTGGGGGTGCATTACTTTTTTTTCATCAGGGTAATAAACTAGTGTCTAATCAAAAGTTTTTTGTTTTGTGTTCTTGAGCCATCAAATAATTATTTTGTCATTAGTCGTCACCATTTTAGCTCGTTAGCTTATATTTATATGCACAAATATTTTTGACCCTTAACTTCTTTTGAGTAGTTTAGTTTCCAAGTAAGGACACCAATGTAAACTGACAGCACCTGACAATGCTTGTATGAATCAGCCTGCAGTTGGCAAGTCTTAGTAAAGTGCTGATCTCCTCTACTTTGTGGCTCCAGGGAGGCGGAGCACTTTCCCTGCAGTACCAGGAGCTGGAGCGGTTCTACTCGGCCCACACGGACTCCATGAGAGTGGTGCTGGAGGAACGGGAGCACCTGCTGGCCCACGGCGAGGGATTCCCGCAGGAGCCCGCCAACTTCACCCTGCTGTGGTGAGCCTGCACTCTGCCCTGTGTGTCTGTCTCCATCCATGTCAGCTTATCCTGGCCTACATTTCGTGTTTAAATTTAACACTAATTTTTGTGTTGTGTCTGATTCATGCTAAGCTGTAAATATGGTTTAAGGGGAAAGGGGTGATGTGAAATTGTTTTAAATATTACATGTGTTCTGTATCTGATAAGCATATTCATGATTAACTCTTTATTACAGGCACACTCAGTAATTTTGTTGCTAATCGACGAAAATGTCGTTCATGGCAACTAAGTACCTCTGTGGATAATGGTTCTCATAGTTTTTTTATTTTTACTGTAACCAGCCATTAGATTACATTACAGTTATTTGGCAGACGCTTTTATCCAAAGCGATGTACAATAAGTGCACATTGAAGGTCATTGACACAACTACAAAGCAAATCCAATGAAGCACAACTTTCTCACAATATAGGAGCTATCCCTAGTAATGAACATAGAATACAGTCAGCTATATCTTCTAAGCTATAAAATGGCAAAAAACTAATTAGAAAATAATAAATAAACAGGAAGTACGTATTATATAATTGGCCCTATATAAGTAGTTAGTCAAAGCCACAGTACAATACGACAAAAAAAAGTGAGTACCAAGTAAAAACGACAAGTGAGTGATGAGTTCATTTTCATGATGAGCTGCACAAGGACTACAATAAAAGATCAGAAATTAAAAACAAAGAAGAAGAATGAAATGCGGAAGACGGAACATGAACAAGGAAGTAGTGTTGGCCTGACACTTATTTCAAACACTAATTTTTCCTTTTGAAGTGCTTTTCATGAGGATCTTTATCGTTATTTTTAGTAGGATAATAATTCTATACTATAGTGCCATGTCTTCATCTTTTTGCTCGTTGTAAACAATTAGCATTTTTTTTGCAACCAAAATTACTACGTGGGCCTTTAAGGTGTTCTTAACTGAACATTTTAATGCTGATGTAACAATCACTACTGGTACAGGCTGGTCTCATGCCCAAGGTGTCATAAAGTGACGCTTTGGCAGCAGCCTACAGCATCATTCTTTAGACGCAGAAGGACATGTTGACGCACTCAGTTGCAAATTTACGAATCCTACTATGGCGAAGGCTTTGCTCATGAATATTCACTGCAAGCATGCCTGCTCAGTCTTCGTCGTGTGCGCGTTGATTTTTGTGAGTTTGTGATTCCCGTACCCCACCCCCAACCTCTAAACATAACCTCACAGGAGTTCACGTAACTCGGGCTCATGCCCGAACTGTTAAGATAGTGGGTGAGCCCGACCACAGGAGTTCACGTAACTCTCTACCGGATGAAGAAAAAAAAAAAGCATAATATTGAAGTGCCACAACCAAAGAAAAGTTATGTGGCCACAAGCGTCAATATACGACGCAAAAAGCTGTGTCAATATACGACGCAAAAGGCTACTTTTGGCGTCACATAGCGATGCTTGGGCAGAAGCGTCGCTATCTGACTAGTACAGGTGATTGACTGGTAATTTAAAGCAATGTTTCAGTTCTAGAGTTCTAGAACACTGACTTAGAATTTTTTTTAAAACATTCCAAAAAATGTCTTCAAAGGGTTTAAAGTCATTCCAGTTCACCTTCAGTTCTAGAACCAGGGCTCACAAAAAATGTGTGATTTTCAGGTTTACAGCCTGGAGATACAGTTTGTACTTTAGCACTTTGCACACTAAACCCTTAAAGTGATGGACAAGGAAAATCCGTAAAGCTTTGCCAACCTTTTTATCCATCCCTCCGTGGTGCTAGCTAGTAACGTTAGCTTGCTTCTTACGCAGCTCATAGCGCATCATGGAAACAAACTCATAACTCACACGTCGTTTTTACTTGGTGAGATATATATCGAAGAAAATAGTTGGCTAAGATTTTGCCAAATAAACCATGCCTTGGAAATGGTTTTGTCGTATTGTTGTGTGGCTGGTTACAGTAACAAAAAATCATTTAAAAAAGATACGAGAACCATGATCCACCAAAGTACTTAGTTGCCATTCACATAATTTTCGTTCAATTAGCAACCAAAATGAATGAGTTGGTCTTTAATTAAATAAATAAAAATAAAAACTCAATAAAACTTACCATTGTCTAAAGATTTGTGTGGAACGTGCATTTGGTGGAACGTAAGCCTTGCAATTTAGCTTTCTTTAAATAGACTAACATTAGAACAAATTATTTTTATTATTATATTTATTTTCTGATAGCAGCCGCACTGTATTTCGGGTTCAAACAGGTAGAGCAGGATGACGTTGATGGCACTCGGGTTCAGGGTGTGGATTTAGACCACACCCCGACAATCCTGAGTCTTTTCAAGACTGCGTTTATTAGCTGATTTTGGGATGTATATTAATATACCTATTGACATTTTCTTGAAAAGATATTTGGTGGGTGTGTCGTGGATACATCCCTCTATCATATGTTTTGGCTATTTGAAGTTTTTGGAATCCCTAGTCCATCACTTTAAACGATTAACTTAATACCAAAGACTAACCAAGGATGTGTGTAGATAAGGAGGAGAGTACATACCTGGATTTTTTCCCTCTGTCTCATCCATTGACAGCATATTTTTATGCTTTTCTGCTGATCTTGTGCCCTGTTCTCCATTTGCCCCTTTGAGTAACCTGTGTCGTGTTCAACAAAACTAAAGGATTTTATTTGGTGCTGATGAAGCAAGGGACCAAATGTCTGTTTTTTTGGTCACTTTTTTCCCATCTTTGAATCTACCTTTTCCTGGATCGGACTGCCACCCTCTCTCCTACTGCAGGCGGACATCCTCAGGCAGGGAAGAGGTGCTACGGTGGCTGTTCCCGGAGGCTGAGCTGTGCCCCCTGCTGGACAGTGCTGGAATGACTCTGCAGCGCTGCCTGGTGTCTCACAGCACAGGATCCCAAAGCAGGGTGCGTTAGTGTACAGCTGGCCTGCTTTACATCTATACTATTACGCCCTGTCTAAAAATGGCCAGGCACTGCAATGTCCAATTTCTGGACTTGCAGAGACTTGGCTGAAGATGGGGTGAGAGGTGTGTGCAAGCGCGTGTATGTGCACGTATGTGTGTGGTTGCACGCATGTCTATACTTGCGCTTTTGTTAACGTGCGGTGTATGTTTCAGGGCCAGCGGGTGCTTGGGTGGCTGATGGTTGGGGACGGATTCCCATCCGTTAGAGTTCTGCCTGTTCCCCGCTGTCAGAGGCAATGCAGCTCTTTCAACCTGTGGCTTAGCCCTGGTGATATGGGTGAGTACACACGCACGCCAAAATGTACGCACATGGATGTTGGCTACCTACAAGCTAAAGATAATTTAAAATGGCAATAAAACTTTTTTTTTAATCAGTCAGAATGTGTCATTTTAACCAAAGCTTGTCGATTAAGGCTGTTAAGCAGCGGCCTCTTGTTCCCTACAGTTTATGCTGATCCCCTGTACTGGCAGATGGAACTGTTTCCAGGCAGGGGAAAGACTCTTGTGTGCGACGGTTCGGCCTTCTGACGTACAGCCAGAGCTGCAAAGGAGACGGCAGGGGGGAGGGGTTGGGTCTGATTCCTTTCCCTGTGTTTACACAAATCAAGCTTTGACCCTGCACCTGTTCCCACCGCCCAGAATGCACAGTAGAGGATAATACCCCACTAGGACACCATCTTATGAGAACATGGTGTGCTAGCACGGTTCATCTGAAACACTAGCATTGAATGTGCGGGGCAGGCAGCAGGGGGCACACGAGGGGGCATGCTCTATGTTTTTATGACTGTGAAGGCCACAAGCCACATTTTGTCATCAGCCTATCATGGATAATTACTAGAGTCACTTGTGGTTTTCAGACAGGGAGCACAAAGTAACTGAAGTAGCTATTATTCAGAAGAGAATACGCTGTTCAACGAAGCTAAAACTGACACGGGCTCACGTTTAAATGCTCGATTATAAGAACTAGTGATTTAATTCAGATTACAGGTATGCTTGAACTGAGTTGTACTAATGTTGGAATTGAATTAGAAACCTGGATTATTTTCAGCTGCTGTTCTTTATAGAGGAAAGGTGGCTAAAACTAGTCATAGATAAGTGCTGGGTCTGATTTGTTTTTTCCTTTTCATAATAGAATCAGCAACCAATTCAGACCCGAGAAAGCAGGTGATGCGAGTTAGCTGGGTAATTAACTGCTTTAAGTTATCTATTAAGCACTTGGTAAACACGAACGCCAGGTGCCATTCATCATAAACAGGCTTGTCATATAGGTACATGTATGTGCATCACTTTGTAAAATAACAGAAGTAACAGAGGGGCAACTGAGAAGTGACATACCGTGTCGGGAAGGGAAAAAATACAGTATTCTGCCAATAGTACTGTAAAGTTTTTCTTCCATAATGAGGGTCAGATATGTCTCTAGAATTGCCAACTGGACAAGACTTGATGTCATGTTTTCTGTGACGGTGCCATGCATTTAACATTGCTCTTCGTATTCAAGTGTTCATATTCAAGTCGTCCACCATAGTGGTCTTCAGTTGTAGTTTTCATTATTTATCAGCAAGCTCCCTGTGAAAGCACTTTAATGGTTGGCTCATATTAATGATGTCACTGTTCAATGAGTCTTTGTCTGAACATGGCATTTTTCATTTAGCTACTTATAAGGCATGTTGGTTCTTGGCCAAAAGTGAGCAGCTTTTTTTGATTTATTGATATTCCCAAGATAATCAGCAGGGTGCAAAAGGCGCACAAAAGTGATCTTTTGAATCTCTTGGTATTTTGCCATATTGATTGTATCTACCATGACCTAAAAGCAGTTTGCCTAGGACATTCTAATGCAGTCCACCTTACCAGAAGATACAGACATTTTAAGTTTGATAGTGCTGTCATTGTTTCCTAATGCCTTCAGTCATTAAGTTTTTTTTAGTGGAGCAAAAAGTGTGGGGCTGCCTTTTATTTAAATGTTTCTGTAAGACTAAGTCAGTTTTCTGTGTAATAACTTAATTTTGGATGTTTTTAAAAATGCATTTTTCTGATTTTCATTCATTGGTTTTTTGTTTTTTAATTCAATGGAATAAATGTGATGTTTATTTTATTTTATTATTTTTTTATGTTTTCCACAAAACAAATTTTAACCTGTCACTACTTATAACTGCGGTCTGGCTATATTCATATATTGGGGAGGTGGGATCTTGCAATGCTTGATTTAGTTTTACTAACAAATTAATTTGGATAAAAATCTAATTTATGGCAGATTGAAAAAAAAAAATGAAGATGATAAAAATGATAAGCTTGCCATGTAAGTTGGGGTATCGCTCGCTCGCTCTCTCTTTCTTTCTCTTTCTCTCTCTCTAAGTTGGGGTATAGGTCGCTTTTTCTTAAGTTGGTAGCTACATGTCCATTAGTGTGAATTCATGTGACTTTAGATTTTTGAGTCCCAATTTTGTCCAACTTTTGTAATGGAAACTTTCAAGTTGCTTGGCTTTATAAAAATGCTGCTCCATAGTGTTTTGCCAAGTTTCCATTATGGAAATGGCAGGACTCCCCCTTTCCCCAGCGAGAAAGCAAACACCTGTCTTGTTGGGTGTTTTTACACACATAGAAAAGGGTAGCATGACTCGGGCACATTCGCCATGACATTATAATGGAAATGTAGCTGCTGCTTATTTAAAATTTACCGTTGGTCACAGACTACATCTGTGGCCACGCTTTGCAGTTTTGGGTTAATAGAATAATTACATACACCACAACAAAACATCAATTTAATGGTAAATAATCACATTTGCAGTGAAGCAGTGAACATTATCTTGCCTGCCTGTCTGGAATATTAGAATGTACTTTGCTTCCTATGACTTATCTTGCTGACAGTGTTCTGTCATTAGCTGTATTGACTCTTGTTATCCTGCTGTTAGCTCTCGCAGACTCAGTAAAAGGAGATGGTCTGGGTATGGACCCCTCTAGGCTTTGTACCTATGAGAGCACCTGCCCCAGTCACCATGTAGGTTGTAACCGATCCATTTTGGAAGGGGTGTCCATGCAGCTATTTACAAGGTCTCTGCACTGATGTCCATATCCTGGAGCACCTGAAGTCCAAGCACTGTCCCTCCAGAACCCCTTTCACATACATCTGGAACTCATTTTGGATTGGGTCTGGTACAGCAAGATGGATTTGGGCTATTTCTGTGTAATATTAGAGCTGGTCAATTGAAGGGATGGCTATAAGAATGAATTGTGCAAAAGAGAAAATGTAAAAATAATGCCAAAAAAGGTAATGTGGGTGTGAGTGATGGAATTGGAAGTACTCCCAATGTATTTTTAGTGCAAAGATGTCCACAATTCAAGTGTCAAAACTTAGATTTCTGTCACTGTACCAAACACATTAGTCCCTCGGTAGCTCATTTATTGATTAAAATGTAAGAATACTTGTATTCCTAGGATTACAAGCTGCCGTCCAACAAGGTTTGTTGCCCAATAAGTCTGGTCCACAGCACTCTTGCCTTGAGTTTTCTGCCTTCAAGCATTATTAATCTTATAATTGAAATGTACTTTTTCTCTCATCAGTTTATGCCATACCGTTTGATTATATCACATGCTTACATTGTTCATAAAACATTGTTTATGGGGATTTAGACCATCAAACTGCTAAATGGTATAGTTTGGTCTGTTGATTTGTTGTAACAAAAAACTGCTTGGTACAGCTTTGTGTGCAAGATCTTGTCCCTGTAGAACTTTGAAATGAGAGACATACAAATATGTTTTCATTTTGAATCCTAACATGCCATTGGCTGCTTCCTTGTCTCGTCACAAAATTATTTGCTTTCTCCCTTTAAAACATTTTGATACCTAATAAATGGTGCAATAAGTGAAAACGTAAGATTCTTAAATTGTAAAAGTGGTGTACATACAGTAAAAACCCAACTCATTTATTTGTAAGATATGTTATTTTTCCTTTCAGAGTGCTTGGATAATGTTTCTAAATAAATTAGTGTATGCTTCCTTAGTGCTTGTTGTCTCTGCTAACTTTCTCAGCCATGGACCTACAACCCAGCAGTGTGAAAGGAAAATATAGGTAATAAAAAGTTGTTAAATCATTTTAACAATAGGGCACATTTGTAAATAAAATCAAGTGTTTGTGGCATGTTTATGAAGTACACCTAAACATTAAGAAGAGGAGGCTGATTTCTAGCTCGCTAACAACGTCGCCTGGATCTGTACAACTGCCCGAACACGAGATAAATGTGGAGGAACCTATTTTACACAAACTGGAGATTCGCATGGTGGAAACGGCAATGTCCGGGACTTGTGACACACTAGCCTGGGCAAAGGTGGCACTATTGTGTCATTTAAAAAATCCTGATTGGCTGGCTTGCTTCAGAAAAGTCTTGTTGATTGTACAAACCCCAATTTCAAAAAAGTTGGGACCGTGTAGAAAATGTAAATAAAAGCAGAAAGCAATGATTTGCACATCTTTTTTTGACCTGTATTCAATTGAAAAACAGTATAAAGACAAGATATTTCATGTCTTAACTAATCAACTTTATTGATTTATTTTATGTTGTAAATATACGCTCTTTCTAAATTTGATGCCTGCAAAACGTCCCAAAAAAGTTGGGATGGGCATGTTTACCACTGTTGCATCACCTTTCCTTTTAACAACACCCCGTAATCTTTTGGGAACTGAGGACACTAATTGTAGCTTTGAAAGCGGAGTTTTTTTCCATTTTTGCTTGATATAAGACTTCAGCTGCTCAACAGTCCTCGGTCTCCGTTGTCGTATTTTGCGCTTCATAATGTGCCACACGTTTTCAATGGGAGACGGGTCTGGACTGCAGGCAGGCCAGTCTAGCACCCGCACTCTGACTATGAAGCCACGCTGTTGTAACATGCAGAATGTGGCTTGGCATTGTCTTGCTGAAATAAGCAGAGACGTCCCTGAAAAAGACGTTATCTAGATGGCAGCTTATGTTGCTCCAAAATGCATGTGTACCCTTCCACATTAATGGTGCATTCACAGTGCAAGTTACCCATGCCATGACAGACGCTGGCTTTTGAACTTTACGTTGGAAACAATCAGGATGGTCCTTTTCCTCTTTGGCCCAGAGAACACGATGTCCATTATTTCCAAAAACAATTTGAAAGGTGCACTCGTCAGACCACAGCACACGTTTCCACTTTGCGTCAGTCCATCTCAGATGAGCTCGAGCCCAGAGAAGTCGGCGGCGTTTCTGGATGTTGTTGATATATGGCTTATCCTTTAGTAGTAGAGTCTTAACTTGCATTTGTAGATGCATTGACGAACTGTGTTTACTGACAACGGTTTTTGAAAGTATTCCCAAGCCCATGTGGTTATATTCATTACAGAAGCATGTCGGTTCTTCATGGATGCTCCTTTTATTCCCAGTCAAGCATCACCTGTTTGCCTGTGGAATGTTCCAAACAGGTGTTTTTTGAACATTCCACAACCTTCCCAGTCTTTTTTTTTTGCCCCTGTCCCAACTTTTTTGGAATGTGTTGCAGGCATCAAATTCCGAATTAGCGTATATTTACAAAAATCAATAAAGTTGAAAAGGTAAAACATTAAATATTTTTTCTTTGTACTGTTTTCAATTAAATATATGTTAAAGGGAATGTACAAATCACTGCTTTCTGCTTTTATTTGCATTTTACATACTGTCCCAACTTTTTTGGAGTTGGGGTTTGTAGAACACTGATGTACGGTGGTGGCTTTTATTTGTGCATATCTGACTCAAATTGATGAGTCACCTCAATTTCATAAAAGTGGCTGTGAATGGAATTCTGCATTAAATTGGTTTAAAAAATGGTGCTGAATAGAATTGAAAGCCATCAAATTAAAGGTAGTTATTACATTTTAGGGCAAATGGATAAAAGGAGAACAATTTATTTTATAGAGCTGTTTTTATTTCATGGCATTTTATTTCAGTGTTGAATTTATCAAATAATTTAATCAATCAATTAATTCAATTTACATGTACAAATACTATACAGCTGGATGTTCACCTTCGTCAAGTAAAAAGGTAACACCACAGCTAGGAATGAAACCCTTCAAGTGACAAACCCAGTTCCCTAACCATTCAACAAAACTACCCAGACCCTCCTTTGATACATGAGATTGTTGGTTTGTTCCAACTATAAAAATGTGGAATGGCTGGGGAACCAGGCCCCACCATCACAGCAAATCCTATGTTCTAATATTTTTTGTCAGTCAGGGCTCTTGAACTCCCCCCACATAGGCTATGGTGCTGCTGGTGTTTAATGACCCTTTTTTTCCTGACAAAGCTAAAATTCTGGTTTCAAAATTTGAGTGACCTGAGAGCTGCAAAGCTGTATCTGCTATTTTGTTGCTGTTATTTTTTTAAAAGTGGGAATGCAATCAGCTATGACATGGCCTCGTACAATTATGACAATCTATCAGAATATAGGCCTGCTTAAAATTGATGAATAAATAAATAACATCTAAGAAACTACATTTAAAAAAGAAATAATACAAAATAAAGTTGCTTAGGCATAGTATGAGAACTTGTGAATTTCAGATTATTTTCATATTTTAGAGAACAGGTGGCCAGCTAGCTGTGTTTATTGTATAATATACCTTCAAAAATAACATCTCTATTATATTTATCGTGTTAGGTAGGTTTATGCCTAAGTTATGCTAAAGTAGCATCTCCTTCATCTATCATGTCCTACCCAGTTTACTAGTTGTATTCGTACAACATTAATCAAACTGGTTAGGTGCAAAGTGTCTTTGTTCTGTATTGACTGCACTCTATAATATCGCTGTAAGGGCACTCCTGGCACATGTATGGCTTCGCTTAGACATAAGACACGTGTTTGTTTACTTTCCTGTTAGTCTACTATTCACGTTCCCGGGCTTTTTCCCTGACTAGTGCATGGCGGGCTGCTGGAGGTGAGTATCCCAGTTTGCGCTGCAGTTTCTCCAACCAGGGGAGAGATGGGATTGAAAAATGGGGGAGCGGTGACAAGTGTGCCATGTAGCCCAACCAATTATTTGCGTATTGTTGTTTATAGTGCAATGAAAGTGAATGACAAAACATCCGCGATCGCGAAGAAGTGAGGGAGTGAACGGCTTGTGTTCCCAAATGCTACAATCGTGCATAAACTAATGCAATGTGGTAGCCAAGGCCTAATAGCAAGCTAACTATCAACATTCGTTTGGATAGCTTGCTTTAGCTATGGCTAGTTACCCTGCAACTACAGCAAATATCTTGCTAGCTAATTTAGACAAAATAGTCAATCGCTGAAAAACGAGTCTAGTTTAGGCCGATCTCGACTTTAGCTAGCTAGGTAGCCAGTTACCTAACGTTAGCTAAACATCTGATCAGAATAAAGCGCAATTGGCTAGTCTAATATTGGGTCGTTGTTAGCTAGCTAGCTAGCTAGCGATGTGCTAGTTTAGCCCTGGAGCAAAGTTTGCTATAATGGACAATGGGTCCAGGTGACAAGTAGCCTTAGCTTGTTATGTAAGTTCACAAACAACAGTTTTTCAGCAAAGCTGTGAAAGTAAAAAAGAACAGCCCCATTTTTATCCAGTGATAGTTGACTAATGGACACTAGCTTGCTATTGTCAGTGTTAGCAAGAATAGATGGCAGACTATCGATTATCTTATGACAATGAGTCAGCCAGGCAACCTGGTGAGGCTTCATATTGCAAGCTAACTAACGTTAGCTAGCTAGCTATCCCACAAAGGAAAATAGTTGAACTAAGACTATGGAACATTTCGCTCGTTAGTTTGCTTGTTAGTCAGCTAGCAAGCTACATTGCTATTGCTGGTTCCTGTTTAGTGTGTTGTCTAACGTTAACGTCAAAATTTCACTGTTCATAACGTATACGTGATCAGACTCCACCTTTTCCAGAACTCATTGTGCTTGTGGTCATTATTTCCTCGTCCCTAATGTGTGGTTTACCTCATAAACATAAAATCTATAATCACACTGCCCTCATCTCGAAATGTTTTTGTAACGTATGCTGTAACTAAGGGTAGGCCTGACATTTTAGAAACACAGTTTTTTCTCATATTGAATGATATCTCTTTGTAGCTAAAGTTCGCAAATTGGCCAGGTGACTTTTCGGTTAAGAACAATAAAGGTAACGTTAGACTAACGTTCGCTACACCCCAGATAACGGCTTATTTCCAAAACATTAGATGTATAATTAATCAGATATCCCAAGTTACGCTAACATTAGCTGGTCTATATGTTTCAGTTTGATTGCAGTGCCTACTTTGTCATTTTCAAATCTGAATGGACTCTGCAACAGATAAAAAGCCTTGTGTGCCGTACAATTTTGAGTGTGAATTCTGCAGTAACTACGTGGTGTAACAGTACAGTAGCATATAATATTTAAAACAGTGTGTTATGATACATATTTGAATTATTTTCATATCTCCCATATTAAAATTGCATTTACATATCTTTTGCATTGCATTATTACATATCTCATTAAAATACACCATGGACAGCTTCAAGAGATTAGGAAACACAAGAGGAGAATTTACTTGTAAATATCAGTTCATATATCTGCTCTCTTAGGGCCATTTACTTTTGCTTTCTATGCACAACTATCTTTGCTCTGGAGTTTTGCTTTTTGAATTTCAAAGTTGCCTACTTGTTGACTATCCAGAAACGTTATATCATAAAGCTGCAACGAGATGTGCCCTACATTAAGAATGTTGTATGGTAAACAAAAGTTTAAAGTTGACTTTTGTTGTAAAATAACTGGATTGAATTATAGCATATACAAGAGGGATTCAAAAGCATTTCATAAGCCACAGTGTTTTCGGATGCAATATGCTGATCCATGGTGGTTGAAAATGAGTAGTTACAGTTTCTATCTGTACTAACAATTGAGCACTGCCATATTCTTCTGGGAGGATTATTTTTAGCTTTTTTCACACCCTTTCCCTGAGTTTGCTGTGCACACTGACTTAATTCCAGTGAGTGACAGGATCTGTTGTGTGACAGGAGCTTTTGCCTCAGATGAAGAATGGAGAGTCTAGGTCTACAGGCCGTGGCTCTTAGCGACGGCTCCACAGCTTACATCCAGCAGGCCATCAAAGGTAAATGAACACGGTGTCATAACAAATCTGGTCCCATAACAAATCTACTCCCCTCTAAAAATCGGGTCCTTGGGTAATCTGTCTAATTGACTAATTATCCCGTTAAAATTAGTTTAGTTTGAAGGTCATATATACATTAAATGTTGTGTTCACCATTTGAGTAAAACCAACGCAGTGCAGCAAACTAAAAAATATTTTTATACGTACAAACGGTTACCTCTATGTAACAGAAAATGAGTAATTTGAGCACGTGTCAGGTGATTAGGCCACTTTGTAGACTCATATTATAAACCACAGTATGTGCTCTTTGCTATAATGGGTTAGCATGTGAATACCTATTAAACACAACTATGAATGTAGTTGTGTTTAATCCCACAAAGGAAAATAGTTGAACTAAGACTATGGAACATTTCGCTCGTTAGTTTGCTTGTTAGTCAGCTAGCAAGCTACATTGCTATTGCTGTCCTTGTTTTAGTGTGTTTAAACGTTTAACAAAAAAACGGTCATGGTGAAATGTGGGTGTCAAATCAGGGAGAAATACCTTTGAATGATATTGCAGACGGGAGTCTAGTCGAAGGGGACACCGTCCAGTTGGAGGATGGAACCACTGCGTACATCCAGCAGGTCACAGTTCAACAGAAAGGTCAGCAGCTGTTGCCCGCCAATGCAGAAAGACTGTATCTATGCAGCCTTTGTGTTCAGGGTTGGTGCCCCTGTTCATGGAGAGCCACAGTCCAGCTGATTTTTATTGTAATTTTATGTTGAGGGTTGTCGATGAACACTTTTCCCATGTAAATAAGCTAGTGTAATGAAAACCAGAAGACACTTATGCCTTCTGAGTTGTAGGTTTGAACTGCAGTGCATGTGGTTCATGAATTGTGTGATGAGATGCTACTCTAGCATTAGTGTCTCCCTGCCCTTACAGAGGCCTTGCCCTTTGAAGATGGTCAGGCAGTTCAGCTGGAGGATGGAACCACAGCCTATATTCACCATACACCAAAAGGTATTTCTCAAGACTTATTTGGCTATAGATGTATGGCTTCCAAGCCACAGTGAATTTGTTTACCTGTATCCTTTTTTACATCTTGATCCCCCAGATGGCTACGACCCTACCGCAGTGGAGGCAGTACAGTTGGAGGATGGGAGCACGGCCTACATCCACCACCCTTCAGGGCTGCATGCAGACAACACCATTCTTACTGTGCAGGCAGGGGGCGCTTTAGAGGAGCTGGCTGTGGATGAGCCTGTTGAAAACGACACCATCTCAACACTGGAGCAGTATGCCAAGGTATACTACTACATTTAAGCCCCTTTCACACATGGAGCCTGTAGCATTGTCGGGTTCAATTATCTGGGTTAGGTAGTGGTTTTCCCCATTCTCCTATACGTTCACACATTAGACTACGGGCCTTTCTTCCTCTTCTTATTTCTCTTCTAATCATTCTTTCAGCTCTTCTTTTTTCTCTTCATATCTCTTTCGTTCTCTCCTTTGCACTCTATTTCTACCAAGAAAACATTCCAAGTTAATTGTAAGAATGTGCTGTAACAAATCAATTTAGATTTTTTTTTTTGATCGGTTGCTTTCCGCTAGCGTTTCCATAGTCTGCTTTGTACTCAGTGTTGACAGAGGTGTAATGGTAAGAAGAAGAAGAAGAAGAAGAAGACTCTGTGCCACTGCACTCAGTGTCATGTGTTGCCCTCTTGTGTGTGCAGATTGTGGAGTCAGAGGAGATGGAGATCAACACCAACGGACTCCAGAAGATGGACTCTAGGGTGCAGCATACCACTGTGCAGGTACAGAGAATGGCCAAGGCAGTGAGGATGTCTGTCTCTGGCTGGGGGGGAAGTGTGGTTTAGGTGTGCATATGCTCCTCCCCTAAGCACTGAATCTGGCTCAGTTTCAGCTTTTTCCGCAAAATGATGGTTGGACTTAGGGGCTTGGGGTTGGGTAAAATGATCCAGAATTGGTTGCATAGTGCACATAGGCCAGTGTTGGGATAGTTTATGGTGTGCAGAGGTTTGAAGATTTTTGAAGCGCTTTTCAGAAAAGTCTCCCATCAGTTCAAATGGCTACATTGGTTTCTGATTGGAGCTAATACACAGAATCTTGCTGGAATAAAATGAGGAATTCCCTAATTTACAAAAATGACCTGAGTCTGCTCAGCATGTGGTGTCAGTCTGCCGCATTGAGAGAATAATAAACAACCTTTTCCCACAATATTCCTGTCGGACATACATTTTAAAAGGTTAAAACTAAATGTCACCTACAGTAATAACTAACGGAGGATAACCAAAAAACCTCAGGTGGGTTTGTGTGTCAAGCCAAAACATTGCGGTTCTAGTTGTGTGTACTGAAGCAAAATAAAAATAAGAGGAAAGATCATGACAAAGAACTTTAGCTCATGGATACTCAAATCTGGCCCTTGAATCCAAATCTGGCCCTGGTTTTGGATTCAAGGGCCAGCTTTTTCATATTTAGCAAGCCATTACCCAGGCATGAAAGGACATGTGGGCGGACTGTGACTGTTGCCTCTTTTTGCGTTCCCTTCAGGTGATGTTTGAGGGGAAATCGTGGGGCTCCACCAAGGTGCCGCAGGCGGTGGAGAAAAGTTTCCGATGTGACTACGAGGGCTGCGGGCGCCTGTACACCACTGCTCATCATCTCAAGGTACATCAGGTGCACACACTGTCCTCTGTGTCACTGCCTCTGCTGATTCAGTGATATAGACATGCAAGTGAAACACAATCTGACTGGCGGTGTGGAGGATGACGAGGGTGGTTGCTTTCTTGAGGTGTCATGTGACCTCGAGTTCAGTGGCTTCACACGAATTTGGCCCATATCATCTCTGTATTGTTTTTGTGAAAAAGTGGCAAAGTGGCAAAGCCAATGGTTGCAAACAGTGTTGCAAAAGTGAACACTATTAGAGGAACTGTTTGTATATGTGGGTATCTGTCACATGACCTTTTGCACACTGTTTTTGTAACTATTACTTATTCGTTGTTACAGCCAGATTTGAATCTTCGATGTCACTTTGTACGAATAAAGTACAGTGAGCATAATATGATTATTTCTATGGTCATAAAATTGAGGAGCGCTAACCACTGTGTGGCGCTGTCCTGTCATCTCAGGTGCATGAGCGCGCCCACACAGGTGACCGGCCGTACAGGTGTGACGTGCCGTCCTGTGGAAAGGCCTTTGCCACAGGCTATGGGCTGAAGAGTCACCTGCGCACACACACAGGAGAGAAGCCCTACAAGTGCCCTGAGGACATGTGCTATAAGGCCTTCAAGACGTCGGGGGACCTCCAGAAACACGTCCGCACACATACGGGTACGGCTCATAATGGAACAGCACCACTCAGTACAGCAGATTAACACACCAGTTTGGTGCAGTGTTGCCACGCTACAGTACAGCCCTACCTTTAAACCAGGTGTTTTTGGTCACTATATAGTCGACATTTTTTTCTCCTGGACTATCTTTCTATAAGCGGTGGTAAGCAAAAAGGAGCTAAAGGATGCAAACTGGAGACTTTAGGAGTGCAGTTAGGGGAAAAGATAAGTCGGGTGGCTTACCTGTAGTTCATGTGTCTCCCTCCACCTGTTTTTGCAGGTGAGAAGCCCTTCAAATGCCCGTTTGAAGGCTGCGGGCGCTCTTTCACAACCTCCAATATACGCAAGGTGCACATCCGCACCCACACAGGTGAGCGGCCGTACATGTGCTCTGAGCCGGGCTGCGGGAGGGGCTTTGCCAGCGCCACGAACTACAAGAATCACATGAGGATCCACACAGGTGAGGCTTCCAACGATGTACAGTACCCTCCAACACAATTTGATGTTTTAGTATGATTTACTTCTTACCTTCATAAATATTATTGTGAGGATTCTGTGATGGTCTAGAATCTGTCCTGCTTGTATATATATATATATCTGTCCTGCTTGTCCACAGAAACAACTTTTATATTAGAATGATTTATTTATCTTTCCCTCTAGATTAGTGGTATCCACTAGACTAGAGATCCACAGGGTTGTGTCTGCATTCAAGCTTATTCACTTAAATTAAATAAGCTTTTTTTTCCATTGTGAAGTCAGTGGTTGGTGAGAAGCATGTCTAAAACCGTCAGGAAGGTTGAATCGCCACTAATGTAGACAGAGATTTGAGACCACTGCTTACAGAGCAAGTGGGAACCCCTGTTATAGAGCGTAATGAAAATGTAAAACTTACATACATTTCTTTCTCCCTCCAACCTTCTCCTGCCCCATCTACTTCTCTCCTCAGGTGAGAAGCCGTATGTGTGCACGGTGCCAGGCTGCGGGAAGCGCTTCACCGAGTACTCCAGCCTGTACAAGCACCACGTGGTTCACACGCACTGCAAGCCCTACACCTGCAACCACTGCGGAAAGACCTACCGGCAGACCTCCACGCTGGCCATGCACAAGCGCACCACGCACGGGGACTTCGAGGCCACCGAGGAGGGTGAGCAGATCGCATCTGAGGGTGAGGTGCTGTGACACGCCTGCCAGTTCAAACACGCAGGGGGTTGAGAAAGTGCACAGGGAAATATGGTTTACTGTTGGAAAATTACACTAAGAAACGTACCAGTGAAATTGCAACAACAACAGGGAGTTGTGAAATTGCCCTGGGAATTTACAAAATTACACTGGGAATCCTAGTGATGTAAGGAATTTTCAGTTGCAGAATGAGTTGCATAAATACACAGAGGATGACAAAACACTAAAAAAATGCTAGTCTTATTTGGCATGTGCATAAAAAGGGAAAATTCTGCCAAAAACATCAAAATGTATTTTTACTGTCAGCAGATATTTACTGACCATATACTATCAACATATATTTTGGTATAGATTACTACCACAATAAACATTGGTAATAGCATCCATATTACATTTTATGTTGAATCTTTCCTTTAAAGACCCTGTGTAAACACCATCCCACATGTCTCTCTGTTGGCAGACCTGGAGACGCTGGACCCTCCCCTAAAACGCGCCAGAGTGGCTTTCCTGGAGGGGGCAGAGCTCAAGGAGGAGGACACCCACATCACCATGGTGACGGAGGACACCATCGGCTCTCAGGTGGCCCTGATCACACAAGATAGGCCACAGCAGGTGGGCAGACTGTAAAGATGGAGCGCAAATTGAGCTGTCAATCATTTTGACCGGACAGCATGAATGTGCTTACAGGTCAGCCTGTCCCATGAAGAGCTGCAGGTACTGGGCACGGCCATCACCATGGTAACGCAGGACGGCACAACTATCACTGTCCCTGCTCACCAGGAGGACATCGATGGCGTGGGGGAGCACACTGTAACTATGATTACAGGAGACGGCAAGGAACTGCAGCCAGTACGTTTTGTGATAATCCTCCAGTGGTGTTTAAACATGGCCAAAATCTGGAAGATCATGCAGTAAATTCCCAGTATACACTTCCATCCTCACAAATCCTTCTAGCCTCATGACCAGATGGGAATTGTAAATGCGGAGTCTGGGCCCAATGTAATAGAATGCGCTGTTGGACTATAATAATGTACAACCTTTGTTTTTCTTTTGTTGAAGTGTGCACTGTTAGTCTGCACTTCATCAGTCTTGGGTGTTTCTTCCTCAGGTTGCTATTGTGTCGTCAGATAGCCTCATGACTGGAACCTCAGATATGTCCAACCCACATTACCAGCAGGTGGCATTGTTAGCTACTGCCAACGGCACTCAGATTGCTGTCCAGGTCAGTTCCCGCATAGACAGCCAATTGTGTTGGTATTTGCAACCACATAATTTTTTAATTAAATTAATAACAATTGTTTTTACATTTTTTCTTGTATTTTACCAATGACTTGATTTAATCAGTCATAGTTTCTCCATGTGTACTCCACATATATGTGGTTGCTCCACATATATGTCTGTTCATGAACCTGCCTGCTTGTTTGTCTACATGCTTGCTTGCAATTGTGTCGCTGTGTGTTTTGTCTGTTTATCCATGTGTCGGCCTACATCTGCGGGTCTGTTTGCTTTTGTCTTTATAACTGTATGTGTGCATGCGTGCGTGTTTGAATATGTTTGAGTGCATGTGTGTATCTGTGTTTGTGTATATCTGTGTGTGATTGTGTGTGTGTGTGTGTGCTTGCATATGCGTGTGTATGTGTGTATATCTGTGCGTTTGATACATTTTTTCATGTATCTACACACGTGCGTTTGGATTTCAGTTGGAGGAGCAGCAGACTTTGGAGGAGGCCATCAGCATGGCCACCGCAGCCATCCAGCAGGGTGGCCTGGCCCAGGACGGGGTGTCGTCAGAGGCAGGGTGCTGAGGGACTCGGAGCAGAGCACCCCCAGGATCTTATGGACAAATGACTGGACCCCCTGGACGGATACATCCACTCAGCACTTCTCCGGCCTGTCCCTGATCCGCTTTAACAATACCCATCAAAGCTTGACCCAAGCGGTCACCAAGAGGTCCGAGCAGACCATCTCTATGGAGACCAGATGTCCCAGCCCGATCCTTAGAGGGAGCAGAACCATGCTTCTTTTGTGCGTTTTACTACAATATGCATAGTTCTGCAACCATAGATGAATAGGAAGACGGAGGACGGACTACTGTTGTTTCGTTTTTACGACGGAGCACGATGTTTTGTGTGTGTTTGTGCGCGCCCGTGCGTGTGTCTGAGAGAGAAATTGAATGTGTGTTTCTAGGGTGAGTGAAGTAATGGAGTCTTTATTTCTTTGAAGGATGGCAATTAAGTGCAAGGAGGCAAATCCAACTCATTTCCAGGTCAGTTGAAGAACTGTAGAAGTAAATAGGAAGGATGGATTTTGTTCTGAGCTCAACATGAGCACGTTTTGTTCTGAGAACAAATATCCACAGTGACACGAGCCAATGTTAATCATAACCTTTAACGTATCATACATGGAGCATTAGGGTTAAAGGATAACGTATTGCTAGTACAGTTCTGCGCCTGAAGGGTTATAGTTCAGCAGGTTTGAAGTCTTTTTATATCTGGTTCTTGTACGATTTGGGCTTGAATAGTTTTGATAGATGCCTTTAAGACAATTAATTTGGTCAAGTAAGATCTCAGGTTCTGATTCTGTTATTACGTCATGCCAGCGGTGCCCAAAACCTGTAATAAAAGGGTTAACATGCCCAAAACAATTAGATGCATTTTGTTTGATAATGGTCCAATTAAAGACTAATCTTAAGACCCTGTGACTGTGGAAGAAGGTCACTTGTTATTTGCCCCTGATATAATCACAGTTGAGTACCACAATCATTGCATAGTCTTGCTGTGCTGAGAACAGCTGCACTAAACCGCAAGTTAGCAGACTGCATGAAAAAGGACCTGCCCGTCTGAAGACGTGGTTGCATATGAGGAGTCCACTGGCTGACAGCTGAATGATCAAGGCCCATTAGGCCACCTGTCAGGCATATGGAGTCTCAGCCCCTCTGTGGTTGTGATGCTGTTGTGGTCACAAACTCATGGTTTCTGCCTTAGTTGGTGTTTTTGTGGTCTTTTTAAAGATGCGGTCAGGAGGGGCCATTGAACAGATGGATGTGATCATAAATCCCATTGGGTTGTGTGGCACAAAGATGGCTCAAGCTGAATTAAAATGCACATACAATGCTGCTTAGCATTTCTAAGATAATATAGAAGAACCAGCAGGTCTGCAATGAGTTACATTTTCTACTGTAATTGGCATTCGATGTACATCTGTCAGCAAACGAGGTCTACCACTGACATTCCCCTTTCTCAGGAAGCAGTGTATCTTTCACAGCCACTGTTATCATTCTTGCTTGGCAGTGCTCAATAAACTTGTTTTTTTAATACAAGTTGCAGTTTTAATCTTTAACTGGAAATGTTTAAAAAATGCCCGTCAAACTATGGTTACCGATAGGGCCTCTCAACCGCAGGTCTGCCGCTCAGTCCAAAAGTAAAACACCTGACTAACTAAACCTAAACACAGTTTGTTTCAAAAAACCTTTCCTCAGTACATTTAGGACACACACACACACGCGGAAAAGCAGTGAGAAAACAAGAAAGCATTTAGTGTCTGGGTAATGAAGTCTGTATGACATTTGAATGAATCGTTATGGACTACAATACAGTCACTGTTGTGGGAATGAGGGAGAGAGACACACAAACACTGCATACATACAGCTTATGAGCACTACTGGAACGCTAGAAAAAGGTACTCGTATGAGCAAACCATGGAAGTCCCGGTATGGCCTACCGGTCCGTTCTGGCCCACTTCAAGCACTGTGTTTCAGTAAGCAGCAGGGTTTTCGGACCCAGTCCAGTGACTGGTCAGCTTGGTGTGTGAATAGTACCACTGCGCCGTAAGTGTAGGGATGTCAAATGTATTTTTTGGAGACCTTAACCTTTTTGAGTATTTATATGATTACTCATTTTACTGGAGTCAAGGTCACGTCTTAATCTTAATTTGAAGTTAGTCAGGAAGTGTGTTTTAAGGAACATATTTAAACATGAGCTACATGCACTGCAGTTTTCAAGACAAATGAGTCTTCTCAGCACGGGAGGAATCTGCTTTGTGTCCTTAAGTAGCATGTTTCCACAGTGCATTGTTCTAATGAGAACGATTGGATAAATATGCGAATTAATAAACCTATTGGATAAATATGCAAATTAATCAGCCAATTACTTTGTTCTTAAAATCCACGAACAGTGTTATGGTGTACAGCAAGTGCTTTTAAATGTGATGTCCTTTCTGAAAACAAGGGTAAAAGTGTGACCTGGTGTATAATCCCTTTGGAAGCTTTGAAGGTGGATTTTAGAAATGTATTTGCACTTTGAACCGTGTTTAGAAACAAAGACCGTACATACTGATATATATCCTATAAATATCATATAGCAGTAAGTTTGGGATTGTGAACGAGTGGTGTAAGTGATAGTTGAGGTATGGGATGGGGACGCAGAGCTTGGCCAGCAGGGAATGAGGTCACAATTGAGGGAGGAGTTTCTCCACATTCACGACTGGATATGTACAGTATGTTGTACTACAATATACACAGAGCTTGTAGTAAGTACCTAGCTTCTGTTCAATCATCAGTATGCTTGTTACCTGTGGTCTTTGTGTGTATTGTGTCGTATACTTGACTTGCTATATTTGTGAGGGACCTGACACATCTAGTCAAGAAAATATCAATAATTCTACCAGGGGCCTGTCACAAAGCAGGATTACAGAGTTAGCTGGATAACTGCACTGAATAAAACTCAGAACTGTGTTTTTTTTTTTTTTACTTTAGTTCATGTTCCAGATTTAGGAGGGTTTACTCTGCAGTTATCCAGCTAACTCATTAATCCTGCTTCGTAGTATACCCACCAGGTGTGCCATGCTAATTGGCCATGGATAGCTGAGGTGTGGAGCCATTTCCCCTGATTCTACATTCAGCATCTCACAGCCATGGCTGTTTTAAATCACCAGGTGCTCCACCAGAAGCATTTATAATAGAAAGGCGTCTGTGAGACCTTCCTCAGAGTTGCGGACACACCCAACCCTCAAGTAGAGGGTTAGTATTGAGGCTTACTACTGGAACCGTACCAAACATATTTAAGAACAGCTCCATTGGCATCGCCGTTCACATCCAACTTTGAGCCTCAACCAGACATAATGGACACCAAAAAACATCTACTGCACTGACTTCAATGAGTCATACCAATCTCTGTTGATAATGCCAGGATATGTGCTGTTCAGGCAGTGTAAGTGATTAAACTCACATTGGGCCTCGTTCATGAAGCGTTCCTAAATATACGGGTACATTTATGTCCGAAGGGAGTTGTTACGAAAAATTTACGCTGGATTCATCAAACCGTGTGGAAAAGATAGATTTCACTTACGATGTGCGTCCACATTTTTAGTGATTAGCATAAATCCACGCCCATGAATTGCCTTATATGGAGGCTGTCACTTCCATTTAAAGGTCCACACCTAGTCAGAATGGCCCAGAAAAAGCAAAGAAAATAATTATTCTGACACTGAAATCAAAGTTTTATTAGCAGATATTCAATCAAGAGAAAAAAAAAATTGTCAGTACCGGGGCGTCATGAACTGGTAAAGGCCTAGCAGGAGATAACATACCATTGTTTTATCGCAGCCTGGAAATAAATTAAACGTTATTCATTTTGTAATTCTGTTGGGGTTATGTGCATGTGAGTTGTGGTTTGAAATCGAGTAATCACATGGGCTACCTTATTTTATAATCTCTGACGCGTTCTAATTGCGGTCACATTGATGCGCGTGTCCCACACAGCTCAGGTTTTACCGGGATCTAGCCTTCTGGCTACATTCTAGCCGGTTAAAAAACTTTCACTTTTAAATAAAGTTTATTCAGTTTTCCCCCTGAACGCGAGACGGCGTTTCACCGACTTTTTAACAAAAACGTGCACTGGGGTGTGTAGTCGATGGCACCGATAACATTGGACAGGTTGGCAATTTTATAAAAACCCTGCTTTACCTCCACCTGTTTTTGCATCTTGTAGGGGAACTGGGTGTATGCTGGCATTAGCTGGATTAAGCTGTTGACCACAATTGCAACCCTGGCTACAGATACGTAAGCCACTTTAAAGCAAATTTTGTGCATTGGTTAAATGTGTGTTTTAATTAGCATAGCCTATGTAAGGTCATGTAGAATTTCTATTTTTAGCATTTTAGAAAAAAATAGTAGGCTACTGGGAGCGTTCATTAGACTACGTAATGGGTCTAATTAAACAGCCTTATAGCCTACAATTTATTAATAGGTGTAATCTAAAGTGTTTGCTTTTTACAATCATAATTTATTACGTTTGCAATGTGTATTTCAAAGGCGACATTTAGTCTTGTGAATTTAACAGAAAATCAAAATAAATTAATATTCTACTTATCACTCAGAAGCTACATTTATCGGCATTCTGAATTTACGAACGAGGTACGTGTGCTCCAGAGCAGGGAGGTAACAAATCTCAAATACCAAAATACGGGCGAAATTGCAAATACATACAAACATTCAAATTCGTTCTGCTCACGTTTCATGAATGAGGCCCAATGTCTGTTTACCACAAGAGGGCAGACTTCTGCTATTGAAGTCTGATCTGTATACCTAGAAGTTGGTTGAGGCTTGAGCCCTATTCTGAAGTCATCACAATGATTATTTACTACCTGTGAAGAATGAAGAATTTTTAAACCTTAGCATTTGTTGTTATTGCAATTTTGGTTTGGACATGTAATATATGCCCATTTCAGTAGTAAGTATAGATCCATGTATTAGGAGGACGAGGAGTATGACTGAGGCAGATAAAACTCAATATAATTACTGTGGGTCTCCGGCACCTTACTTGAGGTATATGATATTTACTCTATCAATGTTGTTTGTAAACGTATCATGTTTGGTAATGTATGACCAAGATAACATCTGGTGCATGCCAGCTAAGACTAGGGCCGGTGAACCCAGTCAATATCTGGACATCCGTGAATTGCACTGACACACTGAATAATGAGGTCAATAAAAAAAGGACTTTGAGAAAATGAATCACACATGTAAAATGGTTTCTAAAAGTTTTGTATATGCTGTATTAATGGAAAACTTTGGCTTTGTCAAGGTCTTTAGTGTTTTCTCTTGAGGGTGATACCATCTTAAAGACTGAAGTTTGAGTTATTTTCCATTACAGCAATTTCCTGTCTGCTCACATGGCATTTTGTCTTGCAATGCTTTTGGTATACCCATAACTGTAATTAGAGGAGGAGAGTTGCGTAGACATTTACAATGTACAGAACATTGGAATGTTAAGATCAGGCCAGGGCTTTTTTATCATAGAGATGCTTTGTTTACCACAAGAGGGCAGACTTATCTTAAAGTCAAGACTATATTTGTTAATGCTGAAGTTCAGTTCTGAATTGATCAAATACATTTTTAATACAAAATAACAAGTAAATACAAATTACATAATGGTTTTATGTGGTTGTAAGGCAGAATAATACAGTGTGCCAAGTTTGTTTAGTTTTAAAAGTTGGCTGTTCTACAATTCATACTTTTTAAAGGATGGTCTAGTCTAACAAACACAGCAAATGATTCCTGACTTAGTAGAGGTCACTTTATTGAATTGCCAATCCTCAAATCACAATATTTGCTTCAATTTTCAGTTTCCAAATATATATCTTTGTTTCTTGGCAGACCAAAAAATACACGCCTTTTTATCTCCTCTGTGAGCACCAGGTTGCCATTTCAATTAAACATTGCCATGTTGATTTCTTATTTCCATTTTTAACCTTTTTGTTTCCTGTGACTAATGCACATGTAATGACAAAGATGGGTTTATTTAGCCAGTGATGAGTTAATGCAGATTTTGTGTCCTTTGAAACCCATCCATTAAGTACACAGTGAATGACTGCAGCTGCATTTTGAGTGAGAAGAGAGTGTGCAGTAGGTTATATTTGCTCCAGTATTAGTGCTGTGTTTACTCTGGTTTATGTAGTATGATTCTAGTATGGGGGTGGAGGTTCAGCTGTTCAGCTCTAATGTGTCCGAACAGGCTCATCCTTTTCAAGTTTACATATTGTGGCAAACTTTATACGTAGTTGTGACGTTTCTCTCTGAAGGGTGTAACAACAGTGCCATGTGATCTTCAGGCTGGAGTTCCCGCTTTTCATCTCTGCACTGTATGAAAGTGGTCGCAACAGTTTATGGTTTTTCTTACATGTGGGAATACTGCAGAACACACGCCATCCTGGTGCAATAGACATTTTTACCATAGGTACTGGGAACATTTTATTAACTTAAATTCAATCAAGTTTTTGTGCACAATTGTGGAGAACACTACTCATGCATGTAGTATACACCATAACTAGATTATTTAAATCTCCCTGTTAAATGTAGGGTATTACAATATATTCTTATTTCCCCCCGCCCCATAAAAGCCTTTGTGTATAGTAAAATAATAGGTGAGCTTGCCGGGCATACAAACATAAGCTCTCAGAAGGTGCTTAGACACACAAACCAGGACTGCCCTCTCTGGTCAGATGGCTCGGTTCTACCTCAACAACAAACTCTCATTGGCTGGGCAGCTGTGATATCATCTACAGCCAGTAAGTGTCAGAGTGAGGAAGTGCAGTCTGGTTTTCAGACATTTATACAGCTACTTCTTTCTTCCCCCAGTCGAGCCCTTTGCAGCTTTTCCTGTGTTTAGGTACATTTCCTTCAGACCTGTAGAGGTGGTTATCCCACAGTACCTCTTTGGAAATAACAATCCCTTCACAAGAACAAACAGATATAAGAGACAAATCCCTTGTGTGTGCAAACTTACTTGGCCAATAAATCTGATTCTGATTAATCCTGCAGCAGCTAAATGTTTTCTGTTCAGTTCACTCAGAAAGCTAATCTTCACTACCTGTTTGCTACGGTGGGTGGCTGTAATCATAACCATATTCTTGGGAAACAATGGCAGTCCACACACCAGTCCAATCAGATAACAGATCTATGATTAAAAAATGTCGGCCTTCCACCCCAGGTGTTTACAGTCAGTTCAATGCAGGGTGGCCGACAATAAGACAAGAGCCTGTTGGCTCATGAATTGAAGGCACGCACAGCCACATTTCTCTACACAATGAGAGCTAGATATCAATCTGTTTTTGGTGCAAACTCTTGGTGTGGACCCTCCCTGAAGGGGATTGTTTATTCTTACCTGCTTAGTAGTTAGTCGTCTTCAAGTAAATTTGATCAACCTTTTTTATTCTTCTGTTAATTACCCTCCCATGAGCTCATCAGTCACAAGAAGGAATCTTTGTTAAATTTGTGAGTTAATGTTTTGGACACATTGCAGATGAGGAGCAGTGAATAACCCCGGTATTGTTAAAATAGCAGTTAGAGCTTTCAGGGTTGCATTTTTTTACTCCTTCAGTCACCAGGTTCCACTTTTAACTATCTTGAATCAGTTCTATATATTTATCCCTGTTGTTTAACATTAATGGTTTGAACAGAACAGAATCCCTGCCAGACCTTTGTGAACCCGTGAGCAGGATCAATGAGGCCTCCATAATAAAGAGGTGCCAAACATATTCTTGTTATGCAGTTTTTTTTATGACTTCAGCCCTTGGCTCCTCAATTGATATAATTATTCACCTAACCCAGCAGACTTTTATTCTTGGACATATGTTGCCTACTCTGCTGCCTAAGGGTATGGTACATGTTCCCCTATAATTATACAAACCAGTAAAGCCAACGGAAAAAGCACTTGGTTGGGGTGAAATTCATCATCCTCTGACGACCAGTCACAAACTGACAAACTTCACAGCCAGGACAAACCATCTGAAGAACTCCACATTACCTACTACTGTCACTCTACAACATGCCTTAACCCATTTATTTTCATTCAAAGTGACTTTTTAAGGACTTCTGTCTTTTATGGTTGTGATGTCCATTTAAACATGTTGTCTTTTTATGGTATGAAATATGATAAATGAAGCTTTTATTCAGTGTAAACTGCGAGCTTGAATCATTAAAGTCACAGCAGGCCACTGGGAGAAGAGTTCTTAATCGATCCCCTGCAGACTGTGGGGTTTGCGGTTTGTCTAACCTCCATCTTGAGCAAACTCTGATTTGCCTTTGTGTTTGCCTGTGGTTGATCTAGGCAAAGGTTCCCTCATAATCTCTCCCTCGTTAAGTCTTATCTGATTGAAATACCCAAGGGTGTGGTGAGCAGGAAAATTGGTCCAGTGACTTGTGTTTACACTAAGCTTTGCATGCAAAACGGACGACCCGGCCCAACCCTATCCCCTTCCAGCTATTCTCTCTGGGTACTGGCCAGCACACTCACTGACATGAGACGTGCTGTGCAGTTACCCAGAGAAACATTGCCTACATGACAACAGCCAGGAAAACTAAATAAAAACCCTCACACCACATCACTGACACAGCCCGGGTTTCATTGATGTAGGTGTTCTTCTTTTTCTTTAGCAAGCATTGTGAAGGGGTTATTCCATATCATGCTTTTATCATGTTCACACATTCATTTCCTCTCAATGAGTGTTATTGGGGATACTTAAAAATTGTGCATTTATTGCTGGTATTGAGATATCTATGGAAAAGGGAGGGAAACTTGGTTGGTTCCTAGATTAAGTAATTACAACACTACATAATTAAGTTCTTTTTTTTCTGTTTATGAAGTATATGGACAAAGCCAGTTTTAGGGTTGGTCGGTTGCATTATTCATTTTTTTTATTCCAAGAGAAATGTGTATCTCTCTGTGAAACTCAGTTTTCACTTTTCACTGAACACCGACCACAAAAAGGAAGTTAAATGTTGGTTTTAAAGGCAAGGCTGTGTCACACAGATTCCACATTCATCTGTGGGATATGGAACGAATGTACGTGACTTACAAAATTAATTTGCTTTGGATGTCCCCCACAAAAAAGGGCAGATCATTTTAAACAGAGAAGACAAATATGAAAGGCTAAAGGAAGAAGAGGAGTCTGGTGGGCAATAAGGGGTTAACATGCTGAGGACTACTGCCAGGGAAACAGCTGGGGTGTGTTTGGTTAGCGTAGCCGTAATGTGGGGGTTTGTTATGGAAGGGAAGGCAGCCAGTGAATTGTGGAGGGGCGGGGGGAGGGATTGGTAGGGGGCTGGAGGGGGAGGTGTGAGGAACTCACGATTTAATGCCTGTGAACACCATCCCCCCCCCCCCACCCCCACCCCCTAACACACACTACCAACAGCTCCAATGTTCATGGAGGAGGGGTGCAGAGTTATCCTGGCAGCTGCTTTGGGCTGGGATTCCCGTCAAAAGTGTAGCACAGCGGAGACAATATGGGCTTTGTGAGGTAGGCAGGGGCAGAAACAGGGGAGACAGCCAGAGACGGGAAGAGGGAAGGGGATGATCTGGTAAACAACTGTGAACGTGAAAAAACCCACACAATGCACGGAGGCTCTGTTTTTGTTTTACTTTGCTTCCACTCTCAATGGTTCTAGTTTTACAGTCTACAATCCTTTTCTAAAAGTGAGGGGGTTTTTTCTTGCTTGGGCAAGTATCCCACCTAATTTCTTAAACCTCTCAAATATTGAGGAATTTCAAGGGGAAAGGATTGAGGCATATGGTTGATGAAATAAACATCTAAAAGCATGAAATGGTTAATGCTTCTCTGCGTTTATTTAGATACACTGTGTAGCTGCTATACATGATTCCACAGAAATAGAGCTCTCTGAGAAGCAGAATTACCTCTGAAAATGTAACCCCTAAAATAAAAATATATCTTGCCTAGGAACATGCTGTTGAGCCAATTAAAAATTAGACGCTTTTCTCATTTAAATTTTTCTTCTGTAAGGTAAGTGTCTCTTAAGGTTGTTGGTAGTTCATACATTACATAATCATACTGAAAAAACAGACATTTGAAATATATGTATTTTATATACTGGATTCATTTCATATTCTATGGATACAACGTATATATCTTCGATAGAGTAGGATTGGTTGTTTCTCTTGTTCATGTAGAGAAGTGTTCTCATAAATGTATGAACTCATGAATGTATGTTGCCAAGAATAGCGTCAACCCCCCCTTAAAGGGACCGTCCCTTAATGATGATGCAGCTGTGGGTGTCAGTTCTGCCTGGAAACAAGAAACACAGCTCACCATTTGTCACTCAGGAAGCCAAGGGAACTTCCCATCAGACGGCAGTCACGACTCTGCCAAAGCTTTTGTTCTCACTGCTGCCTTTCTCGCTCTCACTCTCTCTCTCTCTCTCTCTCGCATGTAATTGATGCTTTGGTTCATTTTTAAGGGTCTCCCCAATCAAGACTAGCCTGCATCCTGCACTTGGGGAAGGGGGTCTATAAGGGGAAAATGGGAAAGCCGCAGGCTCCTTTTGTAATGCATGTTGAATATACAGGAATAAAATATAAGGGCAGAGGATGTTAATGTTCACACGTTGAGCTCAGACCTCAGCCTGGAAACTGGAATGTTGAAGACTTGTCTGCACTCTTGCCTTGACTGTTATCCTGGATGCTTACATGCCACCAAAAATGGGTTTTACAAAAAATTCAAGTTTGTAGAATATTTATTGAAATTCAAAGAGCTGAGGAAAGGTAATGATTTGAATAGTCATAATAATATAATGAAATATATCTAGAGAAGCAGGCAAGGGTGAGTGAAATAGATCCTTTGAGGGATAGTAAAAGGGGAGTCCCAACAGACTGAAAATATTTTAGCAGAGGGTAGTCGCAAGATGTGTGTAGGAACATTTCAGGAAGGAGACTTTCACCATTACTCAAACCCAACCTGCATGTCCAGTGTTTTCTCTGTCAGTCTCACGTATTAAGCACATGCCCAGACGTATTGGTTTCAAGCCTGTTGAAAATTTCTGCATCCATATTAATTTACTCCAAATCAAACATCCAGGGAAAGGAGATGAGGACATGGCATTACTACTCAACTATCCATTATTTGATGCAGCCTGACAATATGGACAAGAAAAACACTTCAATTAAACACTGAAAATGGGCATAAAAATGAAGCCACCGTTTCAGACTAATTTAAAGAAGACGTTGTAATCTTCTGGGGCGGCAGCACACAGAGAAGGTGCGGTGTGTAGGGGGGCTTTCAGGGGAGGAGTGTGGTGGGATGGGGGTTGTTTCCCAGCTTTCTGGCTCTTTCGGTTTTAATTGGGGAAAATGCAGCATGCTACTGCCTGAGAAGAGGGATTAGCCAAATGGCCACAAAAAGGATCTGCCCGCAGGACCAACTGGTGTCTGACTCACTGAGAGGCCAGGGTTTGCTGACAAGGCCGAAACCACTGCACCTTTGGGGCAATGGGGGTGGGGGTGGGGCCGACCAGGATTAGGGTTTGGCGGGGTGAGCAGCGCCAAAAGGAGACACAAAACAATAACAGCTCCAGGGCTGGGAGGAACTCTACTGTAAACGACAGCAGAGAAACACAAGCCCCGTTGACATTCTGAGCAAAAAGGCAAAAGATTCCTTTCTGCTGGTTTCTGCACATTCTCTGGTGAAAAACCACTCTCACTACTAAATCATTGTTTTATCATTTAGAAATGTTTTGCACAGTACCTTTGTGAGTTTTATTCATGTGTAATATATCTTTCTAATACTTTTGAATGCCAACAGGTGCTTTGATGCAACAAATGTTATTTTTCTTCAAAGACGTGCTCCAACCTAGTTATTTTTATATCATCAATACAACTCAAGCCATTTGTTCCTCATAATATGATATTTTTGTACATTTTTAGCATTGATCCAACCATCAGAGGAGAATTCAGATTCAAAACAATGCAATTCACATGACTACACTAACTTGTCTATCAAAGCTATTATTTCTGTTCACAAGTCTGTTCATCCTAAATTAAAATAACGGATTTATTTGTATTTGCTTTGTGCCTATTACAGAACTGATCTTATGTATGATTGTTATTTTTACATACAGACTTAAATATCGCATTTCCATTTATCCAGTTGTTTGCAGTTTGAAAGGGACTTGGATTTCAGCATTGAAAAACAGTAATTTTGTTGATTCTTCTCAATTCTGGTGTTCATATGGCGTCTGGTGTCTCATTTAATGAATACTGGTGACAGGAGATTTTAAATTGGGTTGCGGAGGTGGAGGGCGGGTTAGGTGAGTTTTTTTTGTGTGCTTTTTAATTCAATTCAGATGGAGTACCACTGCACAAAGTGGGGGTTTGAAAAGTCTGTCTTGTTGAAAAGAAGGAAATCTGCCTAGATACAAGCAGTGACCAATCAGGATCCAGTTGGGCTTAAAAACAGTGTTTGAACGTCTACAGCAGCTACTTGGGTCAAAGGCTATCCATTTCTCTCCAAAGTTCTTAAAAACCTTGGATCTGGTAAGATTTATGGAAGGTGCGGGGGTTTGTCAGTACTATACACTGAACCTTAGCTTTGTTTAGAAAAATATGTCTTTCTCAGTTGTATTATCACTCTGCCCACATGTGCCAAAATGGTTATCAGCCAAGAGTTTTTCCAGCCAACGTTTTTTCATTGAACAGTTTATTGAAGGAAAGCAAAGCAAATACATTGTCACCACGAGACAATCAACGTGAAGGCAAAGGCTGTGGCAAGTAAATAATGACAGTGTCTTGTGAGCGTGATTTTATATGCAAAGCACCCCTTGTCTATTGGCAAGACAAGGATGTACAACATGAGGCTATATTTCAGGTGAAAAAGGCTGAAAAACCAGTTGAGACCGCTTCATGTGCGAAATTGAGCCTCTGACATTTGACGCCCTTTTCTACTATAGGCTTTTTGTATGATTGTTACTGATTCCTGTGAAAGCTGAATTATTTAATAACCACTGTTTAATCAAAGAAACCTGAAACGTTAATCAACTCTCTAAGAATGCATATTCAAATATAGGTGTGAGGAATGTTCCAGGGGAAGCCACAGTATAAGGGGAAAATGGCAGAGAACAGCTCCTTTTATAATGCATGATGAATAAAAGTGTGAAATACAAGGCCCGAGGACACTGATGTTCACATGTTGACCTCAGATAGTTCCTGGATAGTGGGATGCAGGCAATGGCGACGTGTTCTGCCTTTCAAAACATCCAAAGAGCTACAATAAAAGGGGCAGAAGGCAGTACTGCCTGCAGTGTTAACTTGAATGCTTACGTACTACCAAAGGTGTCACTTTGTGAACACATTCATTCAGGGAAACCTAGGACAAAAGTACAATAGCAAACACAAAACTTATGAATAAAAAATAAGTAAAAATAGGTCCTCTATTCCACTTATTATTACCCACAGCTGCAACCCAGTTTAACACTACGAAATCAATGACTGATGCTAAACACGAGTCCCTGGGGAGTATTTAGGCCGAAGACCTTAATTTATTACGGATTATTGGCTTTACATGGACCCTGTGGGCCTACATATGGGGAATGCATGAAACAGAGACAGAGTTAGTGAATGGAAGACATATTTTAAATCTGCAGTTCAGAACCCTCATGTGGTCCTTCCATAATAATAACAAGCCAGGGTTAGGAGGAGATGGTGGGAGGCGTTGGAGAAAAACAATCCCATTCCATGTAATGGGCAGAGTCCTGTAATCTTATCAGTGTCTCAATAAGAACAGCCAATGCCTGCGTGTACCTTGTACACAAAGACAGGTCTGGCTACTTTTTTAAAAAGGTGACAGGGTGTTGGGGAGGACAGAGAGCGCACAACAATGGAAAGCGCGTGAGGTTATCTGTGACTACAGAGAGGGCAAAGGAGTGACCTCGGCTGAAATGTGATCATGCGTGCCCCCTTTTTTTATTTCCTGGGTCATGGGAGAAATGTGAACCCTGTGTGTGGGTGTGGGCGTGTTGTTTGCACACGCGCGTGCCTGTGTGCATGGGTGATGATGGCTCAGGGGGCCACAATGGGAGTGAGAACTTGTGAACCCCCTTCCTCTATCCCAGTCTTCTACTTGCCTCTCACACTATCTTTGTCTCCCAACTGTCAGGAATACAATAACACCCCCCCCCCCCCTACATGAACACAATAATGTAACCCCCATCCAAATATCCCCACCCCCACACCTTATTATTCACTCATTATTTTACAACCCTCTTTATATTGACTTTGTAACAATATAATCATCCACGCGCAAACCTTCCCAGGGAAGTACGCATTAAGCTATGTGAAAAATAGTGACAAAAAATTGTTCCACACAGCAATTCTAATAAGCAAAATGCATTTCAGTGGCAGCCCAGATGGTACCACATCCCTTAGAGCAATATTAGTTCTGGATCAAGTTTAATCAAAACTAACATTGTATTGGGGCCAACTTCTCACTAGCACAACGTTTTGATCTGGATTGATGCCGATTGTACAATATATTTTTGATTTCTGATCTTCCACGTGTACAGCAATTGCATGTCGTGATAAGATAGCATTGTTTTATTATCTATTAAACTGGTTGACCTCTTCATTAAATAACTGCATCAAATGGTATAAACAATGTTATTACATTCAGGGAGATATGTGAAGATGTAGAGGACCTAAGATAAATTTAATAAATGGTTTAAAGGTTTAGAAGGACTATAAAATTACACTTGTGTCGAATAATGAAAATGCAAATCTTTCAATCTTGTTTTTCTTCACAATTTTATAAAAATTCTGCATGTTTGATAATGGTTTTGTTGAAATTTGTTCAGGTTTCTAGGGATTTCCCAGAAATCTACTGTATCTCCAAGTTTTGTTCTGCTTTGTGTTGGTTTTTTCATGTTTTCTGAGACATATCAGTTATTTATCAAAGACACTTGTTCAAGGGGTGAAGTAGCTGATTAAATTGGGAAAGTCAGTTTTCCTGAAGAAACCATTTCCCTTACCTTCACCTTCTTGGTGAATTTTGGAGGGTAACTTCTGTAAATGAACTTTTCAGGCTCATTCAGTGGCACCCACTGTGGAAAATTTCCATTCTCAAACCTGTCTGGATACAATTTAACTGGAGGCTTAAATCAGTCTGAATTGATTGCCTGGTCCCCTAATCTGTCTTTCCTCTCAGCATTCACTGCAATGTAATCTGGCTCAGCACTTGTTGCCTAGTGAAAGGTTTGAGGGACTGGGGTTGGCTTGGGGAGGGGGAGTAGATATAGAAAGAGGCCTTTTGCTGGCAGTTTAGTGTGGGGTCAAGAATGGGGAGGGGGAATCCACAGATGGTGGTGAGACCATGGGGAGAAATTGGTGGGGGGGGGGGGGTGTTGGAGTCGAGCAGGGAGAGGCACTTCATTGTCTACTTCCTTCAAAAACACCAGATGCCCAGTCATGAAAGGCCCAGTGAGGCGATGCCAATTGTCCCGCTCGCGTGCTGCAGGCTTCTCACCCTCCGTCCTGTCACTGGATCAACAGGGGGGGGGGGTTTAGTTTTCAGGTCATTCACTGGTGTTTTTTTAATGCCCCCTTGGTTTCATGGGCACAAAGTGGCGATGGGATGATGGGGCGGGGTTGGGGGATTGTTGAGGGGTGGTCACCACAATGTTCCTCTGAGAGTATTTCTGCTTTTCTTATGGAAATTGCACTACTGCCAGGCTCTTCCAAGCTCTGATGTTCTTGGAGCTTTTGGATGTGGTCACGACGATCACTTTAACAAAAGAGCCAGGCTTTTAGGAGACCAGCTCCTCCCTCACGCGTCTCTTTATGCATACTGTATTCAGCCCACCACCAGTTGCTCTGTTGGTTTCTCAGAGATTCTAGTGTCCATTGCTGTGATCTAGTCCAATACCTGCTCTTGTTCTGAGTGTTTGTTTTACATTGAAGATAAAAAAAAGTGCGCATTCCAACAAAAAGAAGAGAGGAGTGCTAAGCCCAAAAATATGTTAACTGATGCTCTGATGAAGGCAGTAATGCTGAAACGCGTCAGCGTTATTTTAATGTGTGCCTAATAATAAATAGTAAAAGTAAGGAATCTGTATTTTTTCATTCTTTTTGGATGTGCTACCTCACTCATGTTTATGAGTAATTCGTTTGTTTTACATGTGCTGGTTACAGATGCAAAATTTACAACTTTTTCATCCATTTGACTATATATCCTCAGAATGCTAATAGCAACATGTTGAAGAATATACAATAGATTCACATGTAATTGTAGCCAAATATTATTTCAAATAAGAGAGAACACAAGGGAAAATAATATGACTAAGATTAATAAGATTTGGCTCTTCTATAAATCTGAGGATGGTTAGCGTACTGTTCATTTTCAAGGTTAACCCTTCCCCAGTGCTATAAGATCTCAGCAATGTTTTATACTCTGTTCTGGGCCCAACTCAAAGGCTCTCTTTAGAGAGTGGATTTAGAATTGCTCAATATATGTAAACACTTTCAGTGAGGTTTCAGTTCCTGTGAAACAGTCCTGTGTGTCAATAATTGTAAACCACTAGACAAGTCCCTCAGGAAAACTGGCCCACATCACAAACAAACAATCAGTTGTTAAATCAGTCTATGCTAATTATCACTAGGAATCCAAATGCACTGCATGTTGTGGCCTAAGCATAGACCTCCAATACAGACAGGTACAGGGGAGTGTAGGAGAAGGAATGGGAACACAGTGGGGTCATTTTGAGCCATTGGGCAGCAGGATCAGACCTAAACTTATGGAAGAGGGCATCTCCTGTTTAAAGTATTTGGATCATTCACCAACAGACCAGACTCTAATTCAGGAAGAGAGCAATATTGGTTATTGTGTCACCATGACAGCAACAGACGGTGGCTCACCTCTCTCATTTGCCCATACTGGAAACAGATAAAAGCACACCCTTCATACAAGCTCAGGCTTTATCCAATCAGAAATATCACACATTTTTGTGTGAGGTTTGAACCCAGGTCACTGTCTATCAGTTGGAGGCAAAGCATGGGAAATTATTTTTTTGGTCACTACCATACCTCAAAAACCTTATGAAAGGTATAACAATGTGTGTGTAAGTTGAGATATTAACCATTGCACTTTGTTAATGCTGTGGTTACTGGGTGGTGCATTTACATGGCTAATACGAATTGGCCTTTACAGGGAAAATGCCTGACCAATCAAAAACTGCACTGTACTTTTTTATTATTATTTATTTGATTGGTCAGGCAGTCTAAGTATTTGGACAGTGACACAATTTTTGTTGCTGTACTCCAGCACATTGGATTTGAAATTAAATAATGAATATGAGGTTAAAGAGCAGGTATTTACATGCAGTTCCTTTTAAACACAGTCTCCCAATTTTGAGGTACCAACAGTAATTGGACAATTGGCTGTTCAGCTGTTTCTTGGCCAGCTTTGTGTTGGTGCATCATTAGTTCATGCACAAGAAAGCAAACAAAAGGTCTAGAGTTGATTCTAGGTGTGGCATTTGCCTTTGGAGTCTGTTATCTCTCAACATGAGGACCAAAGAAGTGTCAATGCCAGTAAAGCAGGCCATCATGAGGTGGAAAAATCTGAATAAATCAATCAAAAACAGCCAAATCATTGGGTGTGTCAAAATCAACTGTTTGGTACATTGATAAGAGGCAAGAATGAACTGGTGAGCTCAGCAATTGCAAACGACCTGGCAGACCACGGAAGACCCGTGTTGTGGATGACAGAAGAATACTGGGAATGGTGAATAAAAATCCCTTTTCAACTGTTGAACAGATCAAGAACTCTCCAGGATGTAGGCAGATGTGTCAGACTAAAAATTTGTCTAACGGTTCGGTGCAAGATGCAAACCACTTGTAAGCCTCAAGCACAGAACGACCGGGTTACAGTTTGATAAGAAATAAAACTGTAGAGTCCCCCCCCTCATCTGTGAAACATGGTGGAAGTAGTGTTATGACTTTGGCTGCCACTGGAACTGGCTCACTTGTCCTCATTGATGACAGAAAACATCTTATCTGGTTCAATCCAACAAAATAGCACTCGCCCTGAATCCAACTGAACTAACAACCAATAACTAAATATGACTATTAATTTAAGATTGTTAATTTGTCCAACTACGTTTGTTCCCCTAAAATGGGGGGTGGGGGGCTATGTATAAAAAGGACTAATTCCTACATGGATCACTGATATGAATGTCAATAACCTGAAATTAAAGCTGACAGTATGCACTTTAACCTCATATCCATCGTTTCATTTCAAATCCAATGGGCTGGCGTACAGAACAAAACAAAAAGTGTCGGTGTCTAAAGCTTATGGACTCAACTGTATGTTGTGTGTACATGAACCTTTCACACAAATCAGTGAAATCTACCAATTAGAATGATGAAAATTTGAAACAACCACTATAAACCATTGTGCCTCATGTGAAACTGACTGCAGTCAGAATCAGTGACCACACTGACAAAAATGAGGAGAGTACTGTTGTATTACCATTTAGTAAACCTGTATCTTACGCAAGTGCTCCTTATTCAGGTGGAAGCCACCAGTCATCCTGGGATTATGCTCAGGTCTGTTTCCATGGCGAAGAGCGATATTTGCTGAGATCATAGAAGTCAGATAGTTTTACACATTTTGTTGATGTGCAGTTTCCACACACTCTTGCACGGACAGCCATCTTTGTCCAAAACTACATCGCATCTTGTGAACATTTATGGGTACACCAACAAGCACCGTATAAATTAGCCTTAATACAGCTATATGGTTACATGCAAAGACCTATGCCAATTAATTACTATGATCATCCCTTAATTTGCAGATGGAAAATTGCAGGGGATGAGGACTGCCAGATAATTATAATTTAACCAAGCATGTTTAATCCTAATGACTTGCTTTAATCTCGAGTCAAGCAAACACTCCGAACAATGAGGGATCAACTTGAATTCATAAAGGTTTTATTGTCTTAAAATTACTTTGTCAAGTACAAAACTGTACATGTATCTATATGTACACATACATTGAAAAAATGTACATAAAATGCATACTTTGCTCTTAGCTTAAAAATGCTACAATGTCTATATTCAAACAGTAAACAAGATCAGCTGCTCAACAGCTCAGTAGAATGCTGCAATACTGCAAGCCAGCATGGGCTACAGACGTGTCAGTTTGACATTTTTGATCCACCAACAGTTTATTATCGACAGGCAAGAGACCCTTGAAGGGAACTTTAAAGTTTTAAAGTCCACAAACATCCAGATGTGACTTGTCAAAAACACCCACCCACAACCTTCCCTGTATCCATAACGACAATACTAAGGCCAACTTTTAACCCACTGGGAATAACTTGTTTTGTGTCCCGAGCCTCAGATTGACAGCATCCGATTGAGAACTATGCATTTAATTTCATGTCACAGTATAACAAAATTAGCCATTTAGGTTCCCAACAGTGCATGAGGCTGATCTTTCAATACTCTGGCTCTATTGCACAACAAGATCCAAGTCATGGCAGCAATATTCAGTATGATTCCAACTGAAGAACAAGTCACAGATGTGTTGCTTCAAAGCAACAGAAGGCAGTTCTCATTTAGTGAAGCATATAAAGCATATATAGTAGAGTGCACCAAATTTGGAAGGAGGGAAGAGGCGATTGGTCCCAATTTAAAGTAGTGCATCCTATAAGCCATGAACATTTAACAAAACAATTGTTCCCAAAATTGTCTGGGCATTTTCCAAAAAATTAAAAATGGAATGGCACTAATGCATTTATCCAGATTACCTAGAGACACTGTATTATTGCACCATTACACTTAATTTAAACCCTAAAGGTTAGTGTCCAAATTGTTTTAAAATTAATGCCCAAGCTCAAGTCAAGATATACTGAATAATGTACACCTGGCCAGTGCAAAAAAAAAGAAAAAAAAAAAGAGTATGGGTTAGTTGTCAAAAGCACCATCTATACTCATCAAGTAGGACCAAATGAAAACTTCTGGAAAATAACGTTTACTAGCTACATGCCGAAAGCTTTAGTATTTTCATTTCCTATGCATTTAAAACCAGGAAAACTCCAAGAGCCTCTTAATATAGTCACAAAATATCATTTTAATGGTGATGTTAACTTTTTACCCGAGTTCAGAAATAAAATCAGTATGAGTGGTAGCTTGCTGGTGTACGTTATGTATTGCCCCCTTAACGAGTCCTACGGGACACGGGGCACACAATAAATCTAACTTGAAACAGTCATCAGGTAATTTTTGGGAGGACTTCTGCGCCCCATCAGAACATGGTTCTTGCAGTTCAGCGTCGAATTGTACAAAGTGTTGCCGTTGCTGGGTCCGGAGTTGGCCGCGGGTACTTCAGCCTCGTAGAGTACGCAGATGGAACCGTCTTCTCCAATGCGATAGGACACTTCGTAAGGGTCAATCCACAGTGTCAGCTCTTTCGGCAGCAGTCGAAACAGCTGCAGGCTGCTTAAGCCAATTCGACCAGCAGCTTTGCTGATGATGGGATCCATTTCATGGTTTATCCGAATACAACGGTAGCCCGAGCCCTTCTGTGGTCTGTCGGGGAACCAGTGGTGATTGTAGTGCTCTAGAAGTGGACAAAGAAAATGTTAAAATAAGATACGATATTGCAGGTAACTTACAGGATCAACTTTCATTTAGCAAAGTAACGTTAGTCAACTTAGCTATAATGCAGATACATGCAACACAGTAACGTTAGGTGACGAACAAAGCCCATAACAATTCCGTATTTCCAACGTTACTAGCTCACGTTAGTTACCTAAATTAACTACAGACAATCATTGTAATTGGCGTTACAAAACGAACGGATTTTGCAGTCCCGAGTAACGTTACAAAAATGAAACATTCGGATAACGTAAGCCAATATAAAACTGCTCTTGTCTATAATAACGTTAGCCTAACGATAACCTAAGTCCCCATATGTGGCGAGCGTTGCCCCAATTAATTAAACGGAACTAGACCAAAGTTAGCTAGCAAAGTCAGTCAGCACTCATTAAACCTCCAAATTGGCCATGTATATATTAACGCTAAGTTAGTAGTTTGGTTGACGTTCGTCACTCCACGTCAAGGCCCAACACTTTTGTGATCACATTAAAAAAATAACTAATTTTACTAATGTTAACCACATTGCACACCAACGGAAAAAGCTTGTTTTCTCGTCAATTGTATGGATATTAAGTTGAGCTTTCTCAAACTTTGTCGAATTAACTTTAGAACAATGGAAAACGTTCGTTGGCAAACGACAATTCGAGCGAGATATTAAGTTACCTGATAATGCCTGCTGTAGACAGTCGCTGAAAATTTGCAGTTGTGGCTCACTGAGGAAGCCTCTTGTTCTCAACAGCCTGGAAACAAAAGTGGCTGCCGCCGTTACCTCATGTACCATTTCAGCTTTGGTTCCGTAGCCTTGGCTCATTGTCTTTATTTCATTCAGAAATGACCGACACAAAAGGGTGAGTTCGACGGATAACGAAGCGAGTTAGCCAATACACCACTAACAGACGTGAAACCGTCTAACGTTAATGTCGTTAGCTAGCTTTAAATCAAGTTAGCTTTGGCATCAACACAAAAGGCTGTTGGTAGAACGCAAATAAAATACCATCCTATTTTACAGCGAAAAGGCAATAACTTCCTGGTCTTTTAACTGGCAAGTGGCAACTGCTGGCTCTGCGGATGGGACGCAGCTTTATTAAGGATGAGACAATACAATGGCACAACCTAATATTTTGTTGTTGATTGACGGGGAAGCTTAGCCAATGAGAGGTCTACAAATTATTTCGACCACTAATATAAGGTTGTGATTGGCGCATTTGTCAAAGCATCGCGGGTGTATGCAAATGATTTTCCGCATGTCCCTATTTAAAGAAATTGACGTCAAGGCCGTACATTCTCGTGACGTCAATGATGGAAAGTACAGTGTGTTTTCAGGGCCCTTTTTAGTCAATTTAGTCATTTTATTTTTATCTTTTAAATCGTAAAAATGGATTTCCTTCAAATAACGCAGCAAAACTAGCTACACAGGTGAAGTAATTATTGAATCCACCAGCGGAAGGCATTATTTGAAACCTTTTCAACATTACAACTTTTAAAACCCTTTTGTTATTTATCAGATTGCCATAAAAATAGCCTTCCATATATTTTGCTTGGAAGTAGCATGTGCACTGCTTAGTCTATTATTAAACGCTGTGCAGTAATACGTATTCATACAAATGCACAATAATAATAATAATAACCAACCTAACTGAGATGTTTCTCATTGAGTCTATAGAGACTACAGTGCTTGAAAGTAAAAAAAAAACAGAAAACTGTGTTACCGGTGTTTTCACAAGCTGTCTTTAGCAAGTGTTTTGTTTTCACTTGAAATAATGTAGTTGCTCTTGTGTGCTATTTTCTTGTTGGGAATCACACTCATGCGACCTATGTAGATAAGCCTACACCCACTTCACCAGAGAACATTTGTGTGACATTTGCTGCAAATTTGCTACATCTTCTATCAAAATGAAAATGATCTCATTATAGTCTGTGCTACTTCCTCTTCCTGTAGAAATAAAATAATTGCACAGTTACCCTCAGGAGTGAATACAGATGATGGAAACAAACAGAACAGAACATGCTGCTCATAGAAAAGTGTGATTTTAAGTTTTGCCAGTTTCCTCAAATACATTGTCGATTATACATGGACCATTGCATAATTCTAATTTAAAATAGTTTTTAAAATTATTTATTTAGATCCATTGCTGCATCGGGGTGTAAATACCAATATATTTATTTTTTAGACATGTATTTTATCATGGTCAGTGTGGCTGAATCAGAGTAGCTAAACAAGGCACGCCATGGCTGGCTGGTATACATACGCATGTGCAAAAAGTCAGGAAATTAGGTTTCAAGCAGTTCACACCTCTCAGCCCCATGTGAAGCAGCCTTTTAACTTCACAGCTTGACCAGAGGAGGACTGAATTACTCATCCATCAGGTACCATTCAAGGGATTCATTTGTGTAACTACATCTCAATGAATAATTATCGCTTACCATTTGCATTTGGTGTTAATTGGTGTAACATTGTCCCACTATTATTTGCAAGGTAAAAGTATGGAAAGAATGTGCTTTCTTATCGGGGCGGCTGTGGCTCTCAGGAGCGAGAGGTAGTAGTCGCGGGGTCCGTCTGAATCGCAGCAGGGTCGGCGTTTCCCCCCCCCCCGGCTCCACATGTCGAAGTGTCCTTGGCAAGACACTTGAACCCTGAAACCCCAAATTGCTCCCTAGCAGCAGGCTAGCACCTTGCATGGCAGCTGGTGATGTTTGGTGTGTGTGTGTGTGTGTGAGTGTGTTGTTGAGGCGCTTTGGATAACGAGGCATATAAGGCTAGCAGTCCATTTACCATCATTTATTTATCTGTTCTGCAGTAACTTTGATGACCTTTCTATATGCACTTACTGTACGTCGCTTTGGATAAAAGCGTCTGCTAAATGACTGTAATGTAATGTAATGTAAAATAGTAGGTATATTCTTGCCAGCAGATGGACTTCCTAATGACTGTAGGTGGTCATTAAATAGTTAGAACTTTAAGTATACTGCATAGGTTAGCATATTATGTGATATGTTTTAATTGAAGGTATCATAATCTATCTGGTTTTTACACATTTCATGCACTATATTAGGTTAGTTATTGAAGGATTTAGTGTATTGATAGGTAAAAACATTTGGCAACATGTGGTGCAAATTAAAATGTGTTTATTCAGAAAAAAATTATTTGAAAAGATGGATTTCTGAGGTTCTATCAACAAAAATAAATGCTCAAATGTACTATTTTACTAGAAAATTTGAAATATTATGCGTGTTCTTTAGCCTCTTTTGTGGTGAATTTGTATGACGTTTAACAGGTGATATAGTTTATGGCAAAGGCCCTCACAATTGCTCATTTTGGAAAATTCACTCCAAGAGCCCAACTCTCTGGTTGCAAGTCATCGTAGTGACATCTGGAGGATAAATACAGAAATTCAGCATTACTAGTGCAATAATATAGTGTGACCACCAGGGGGCTACACATTGTATTTGAGCCACATACTGTCGAAAAAATATTTGAGCCAATGCAGAATCAAATTATTCTCACAGAATAATTACACTCACAGACTCTATATCAGTTGCTGGTTGTTTCCATATTATTAATTTCAGTGTTTTATTCCCTCCCTTTTTTTCTTGTCATAAATTTAAGAAGTGCTCATATGTACAGTAATGACAGTACCACAGCATCAAGTTAGTGAAAAACAGAATTTCCTGTTCCAAATTGTGTGATTTATTAATGTCAACCCAGATTTTTTAATACAAAAAACACAAAAACAAAAACTTTTCCAAGAATTCAATGGTACTATGATCAGTATGTCACATTTCTGTAATTAAGCTATACTGTGTATTCGTATGTTGTATCAGCGCCTCAGGGCTGCTAGTTTTTATATGTTTGTGTTGTGTGCTTCACACGTTTTTGAAGGGCTGCTTTTTTTTAACCCAGGGCACTTCACCCAAAATCTAATTATCACCATTAATAATCAGCACCTCTGTTTTTAATAAAAAATGTAGTTCAAACCATGCACTTCTAAACTACTGCTCTCTACCTGTGTGAATCAGACTGCTGTGCTGAGTCAAGGTGTATATGCCCATGCATTCGACTGGCTGACAGGTAGATAATGTTAAGCAATTAATATATGTTGTTGATGGTATTCAGTATGGGGGAATGCGAGGTCAGCACTAGCAATCTGCTCACACGCACGCACGCACGCACGCACGCACGCACGCACACACACACACACACACACAGTTAATTTAGCTTCTTTTGCAGTAGGCCTACTCCTCAGTCAAGCTGGCTACAGGTGGTTTTGGCTGCTGTTCACAAAACACTGGTAAGAAGATGTAATGTGTATGAGCCATATTTTAGCTGGCTGAAGTTTGCTATCTATCTAGATTAACTACATGTAGCCTACAGTCTGCATTTAATGAACCATCATTACTACTAGACTATGTAGACTGGCAGTATTAATGGTAAATATAAACTACACCTTGTAGGTCTACAAAAGTAGCTAGCATGCCCAGTAACTACAGCTAAAATTGCTGCACCAAAATGATGCTTGTTTGCAACATACTGTTAATTTAGCTAAACAGATTCATTGCACCAAGGTGAGCTGGCTGGCGTGAGATTTATTGTCGTAGCACGAGCGGGGGATGCGATTGAGATTGTTTACCGGTGGGGGGATTGTCTTTTCATTTGGTGTGAGATTGGTTTCGGTGGTGTGAGATTATGAGACAGAGCCTGAAAGCGTGTTGGCAACCCTGATATGTTGGCAACTCTAAAGTAGCCTATGTTTATTGGTCAGTAAAAAGTAAAAACACATCAGCAAACTCACAAAATATTGTACAGTTGTAATATGTGTGTCATTAACTTAATTCTTAGAATATAGACACTGACAGACTGAATACATTGTAAATGACTCTGGATATGTGCACCTGTTAAATGATTGTAATGTTATGCATAGTTAGCACTAGCAGTCTTCTTTCTCTGTCTCACACACACACACACACACACAGCTAATTAAGCTTATTTTGCGATAGGCTACTCTCATCAGCTTTAACACAGAGAAGCCCAACCAAGTATTGCTGACTTTAGTTTTGTTTGAGTTTGTGTGTCTCTAAGTGGCTTAGTGACAATGAGGGTTTGTCACTGTTCTAATCTTCTTATAGTGTTAGTGCATTGAGTACAAAAAGCCTATGGAAAAACTACATAAAAGGTGAACTTATAATGGGATATGCAATGATAACTGCATTAAAATAACCAAGACCATTCTTTTGATTATAGAGAAACCATAGTACAGTACTCGTATAGTAATGATCATCATAATAACATATACAATATAATGATAGCCATCATAATTCTATTGCTATTATCACTGCTGTGGTCTTATTGTTGTTACTATTATTATTACTTTACAGGTGCTATTTTGATTTGTTTCATGAAGCCATGCTTTAGTGAATGCCTGTATCAAAAGGCTGAAAAAGAGGTAGGATATTTATAATCAGGTTGACGCCATTTGAACTGACAGCATCTTCATCTCTGACCAGAGGTATGTCTGTCCATTCATGCTCTCAGTTTGTTTTTAGCGGTGACACATGAGCAGAACCTCATCGAAATGGTGACCGGCTGATGAAAAGATGAGGAAGGGAAAAGGGAAGGACGGTCAGACGCTCGGTTGTTCAGCTGGAAGTAAGCGCTGCTCAGCAGTGCGAGGCAGAATGAGTGCACCAGTGAGTATTTCATCTGGACTCCACTCCAAGCACTCTGGCATTATTTTCCTTCTCCTTTTAGAATGTCAAAGGTTTCATTGCTTTTCAATCTTTTTTTCAAATATGGATACAAATGTTTTCCACAGACTGTGTTACCCAACTTGAAGGGTTTCTTCTCCTGTCTTAATTTTCCATAGAGTTCAATTGGAACATTTGTCAGGAAAAACAACCCTTAAAGTGATCCATCCACATCTACTCCACATCTGGCAGCAGAGTGATGCTTTGAGGCTTGTTTGATACCTCAGACCGTTGATGACTTACAGCCATTTCGCCAACCATGTATTTCATACTGTTCCAGCATAATTTACAGCTAAATCTCCCACCCCCCAATTCCCATAAAGATCCATTCAAATGCAGAAAAGTTATAGTATCACTTGTAAGGGTACCAGAAAATAAGATATCAAAAGTCTTTTGATGTTGTTGGGTCACAGACATCAGGAAGTCATGGCATGCAAAGAATATGCTACCATTATTCTACATTATGTTAAACTGTCCAATATTTTTGATGCCCGAAAATGGGGGGGACTATGTACAAAAGGTTCTATAATTTATAAATGGTTCATCTGATATGGATGAAAATACCTGACAGTCTGCACGTCAACCACATTGTCATTGTATCTTTTCAAACTCAAAGTGCTAGAGCACAGAACCAAAATAACAGAAAATGTGTCACTGTCCAATTAATTATGGTGCTCATTGTAGGTCATTAGTATTTATTTAGGGCGGCAGTGTAGTACAGAGGTTAAGGAACTGGGTTTGTAACCAAAAGGTCGCAGGTTCGAGTCCCACGTAGGACACTGCCGTTGTACCCCTGAGCAAGGTACTTCACCTGAATTGCTTCAGTATATATCCAGCTGTAAATGGATACTATGTATAAATGCAAAAATGCTGTGTAAGTCGCTCTGGATAAGAGCGTCTGCTAAATGCCTATAATGTAATGTAATGTATTTGTGGTAAACATGATCTTCATAGGGCACTCTCTTTTTACATGATTTTTCATATTTCATATGTAGAATTATTTAGTGGGATTGTGTAGAAATTTTTTTTCTGGAAAATGGTGTTGAACCAGAGCAGGAAGGTCATGACTGTGATTCAAAGCTCCAAAACCCACCTCATTATTTAAGAACAGCTTTGAGGCAGGACCTCAGAGAGCAACAGAAAAGTGAGTCATACACAATAGGATAAAGTTGTTACCCATAATTCCTTACTATCTTGAATAAGTTTGAGTTCATTGAATCTGTATCTTGTTATGGAACTGGATTTGAATCCTATATGGAGCACTGCTGCTATGCACTAAATTGGCTCAGTAAATATCTTGTACCTTTAATAATAATTCACTTTAGAATAACTGCATTTCCCAAGCAAATCACTAATGCAACTGACCTAGGTACACCTGGCCACTATGATTACCGGAGATCATGCAGTTAGTTCTCAGGTAAGTAAGTACTAAGTAGCGCTAAACACTATCTAAATGTGCAGCCATCTTCTTAAACAGTGAGTAAGGTTTAGTAAATCTCTGATGACAGTAAAAATGTAGAGATTTTGTCAACATTTTGATAACATTGGAGAACAGATGAGGATAAATGTGCACTGCTGCCTAATTCTGTTAGGCTTGAGAGATAGCCAAAAAAGTGTGAGAGTCATTTTTATGTGGGCAGCTGTTGGTTGAGAGTGGTCATTTGTTGTACGCTTCAGTGGACTTCAGTGGGCAGGCATAAGAGTGAGAGATAGGAAATTTGAGCTTTGAGTTATGCATGTTATGTTATTGCTCGTATGAAAATGAATGAAATGAGTTTAAACTGGTATGAGTCTTACTTGAGCATTCGTTCCTCCAGCCCACTCACTCAGCCCTCGTACAGCATACAGCTTGATAAAAACATCTACTTTAAGGAACAATATGCAACTATATCTTCCCTCATTCCAGGCAATGTTCCACCATGAAAATCAACTGAATGAAAAATTAAAGATGAAATACTCACATAAAGTTCAGTGAGGTGACTGTGGTAGGAACAGCAAGCTGTTATTGGAAGCTTCCGTCTCATCAGTTGTGACGTGCTGTAGCCATGCAGATACAGATACAGTCAGACCAGGGGCATTAGGGGTGTATCCGAACCCAAACACCCTATTCAGAAATGCACGGATAGAGCAGGTATGCAGAGGAGAGCAGGAACCATATATCGTGACTGACTGCAGAAATGGGAAATTGAGTTCAATGTGGGGCACAGGGAGAGGCTGTCAGCCAGTCGGAAGATTTTTCATATCTTTCCAACACTAGGGGAAGTTACTTTGATTGGGCACAGCAAAGGGTCCGACTGTAATGGCCCATTACTTTAGAACCTGTTAGGGGTTCCTGTGTTAATGACATCCTGGATAATTAAGGCTTTGAACCTGGACTGATCCAGAATGTAGAGGGGTGCTGTGTACCGTACTGTTCACTGTTTTAGGCATGCAGACAGATTTAACCAAGATTTGGAACCTTGATCCGATCAGTACTGGAGCAAGAAGAATGAAGCCTGCTGAACTGGCTGGGGAGAAGAACAGCTCCAATGGAAGACACGCACATTTTGATTCTGTTCATCCCAAACGGGGTCACTATCAAGGTAAGGAACAGTTTGTTCCGCTGTCATCTCAGCCAGCAGCACTGCACTCGCAGGGTAGGCTACGGGTTGCAGTGTTTCCAGCGATCAGCAGAATAAGTCGTTTACTGTCACGTTGACGGAATGTGCACGTGTGTGCGTGCTTTCGGCCCATCGTATGATTTAAGCATTCACGCAGCTAACAGAATGAGGTCCCCGGGACGTCCCCTGAACGTCTTGAAATGTCATCAGGACATCGCCTTGACGTCTTTTTGCAGGGTTTTGTAAACGTTACGTGGATGTCACAGAGAACAGAGACGTCCCAGACATTCATTACATGACATTATATTGTAACCAGTAACAGACGTTGCAGGAATGTCCCTGAATGTCCCATGAATGTTATGAGCACAACATCATATCATAACCGGATAGGGATGTTGCTTGAACGTCCCCGAAAAATGGGAGGGATGTCCACTGTTTGCTGGGCAATTGGCCACTCTTTGCAACTAACGCAATACGGGACACTCATAAGTCCCGACAGTAGATGCAGTTGGTTAGGGATTGTCACGTTCTACACGTGTCATAGGCTACATTCATCTTTCCGTATTTGAATGTGCAGGTCCCAGGACACCATGCTCAGCAGTGGGCTGTTGTTAGCTGATCCCCTAGCGAGAAAGCATCCCTGCTCGGCTTCCAAGAACAGTGTTCACTACCCCTGCTGCCCACTGTTTCTGTCACATAATGTCCATAGTCATGGGACCCCCTGAACTCCTACCCACTGTTCACTGGCATGATGATCTGATCTTTCCTAACACACGCTGACACACTCTTCAAACACCTTTCGCAGCGGCATCCCACGCAAACTCACTCACGCGCACTGCGCGGAGACCATGCATAATAATGCTCCAATCTGGGTGTACCATTCGGCTTTTAATAGCAACGGCGGCTAAAACGGCACAACAAGCAAATGCACAATGGGTTCCCTTCAACCACCAGCAAACAGGGGGTTAAACATTCCCGTATTTCTCTCCTCACACTCTATTTTAATTCCTCATGTTTTATTCATGCATTGTTTCCCTTCGTCTCCCAGCTACACGTGAAGTGCCCCTCTCATACTGAAAATAAAGGAAGGCTACTGCACTGCATCCTGTGCCTAGTGCAATATGGAAAATGTGCTCTCCCCCAAATATAATTAAACAAAACAAAAGATTAGATTCAACTTGATATTAAAATCTCAATTGGCAATAGGCTACAGCTCTAAGCTATACTGGCCTTTGGATGAGAAAGCAGGTCAGCAGCGTGGGATGTGGGGGTGGGGGTAAAATATGCTCTTTTGCGCAGATATATTTCAGGTCCATGTGGCCTTGCTTGTAGCAAAGTACAGATGAGGAATGAAACCTCTTCAGTGGGATGTATATAGATGCACCCACAACAGCACAAACAAAATACACTGGAGGCGTACATTAATAAAGCATTGCAACTATTTATAGTCTAAATAAACTATATACAGCCAAGTCTATAAGTATTTGGACAGTGACACAATTTTTTTTGTTTGGCTGTGTACTCCAACACATTGGATTTTAAATGGAGCAGTAATATGAGATTAAAGTGCAGACTTTCAGCTTTAATTTGAGGGTTTTTAGTCCATATCGGGTGAACAGTGTAGCAATTGTAACCATTTTTATACATAGTCCCCCCCCCCCATTTTATGGGACCAAAAGTAATTGGAAAATTAACATAAACTTTAATAAAGTTATAATATTGAATATTTGGTTGCATATCCTTTGCATGTCATGACTTCCTGATGTCTGTGACCCAACAACTTCTTGTTATCTTATTTTCAGGTACTCTTACAAGTGATACTATAATCTCTCTGGAATCTGAATGGATCTTTATGGGAATTGGGGGGTGGGACTAGATTAAACTGTACATTACATGGGAATAGTATGAAACACATGGTTGGCTAAATGGCTGTAAGTTATCAAGGGTCTGAGGTATCAAACTAGTCTCAAACCATCACTCTGCTGCCAGATATGCAGTAGATATGGATGGATCACTTTACGCATTGTTTCTCCTGACTTATTTTCTTATTGAACCCCCCCACCTTTCTCTCTCTCTCTCTATTAACACAGTTAACAATAGTATGCTCAGCCTGGTATCCCAGATTGCAGATGAATAGATGTGAATGCACATTTTATAGCCTTTTCATCTGAAACACCAAAACCAAATTCTAAAAAAATATAAATAATAATAGCCCTGTCTTTTGCTCTTGAAACTGGGATTGGCCATTTTGCTAATAGCAATCATGCTGAGGTACAACAGTAATGTCCCAGCTGAGGAAATGAACAAACCAAACTGCAGTAGAATGCCAACCCTGGACAAGAGCAGTCATAACCTCAGGGAAGCAACAAGAAATAAAAATCAGCCATAATATTTATTTTTCTATTCCGGTCTTACATTCAGCAACGGATGCAATAATAAAACTTTTGCAAAGGAGTGAGCAAAACATTAAACAATTTCCAGTTTCTGAAGCCAAAGAGCAACAGTGGAGCTGAATATGAATTACTCTCCAGTTAGCGAACTGTCATTATGGTTTTCATGAGGACGGGGACCAAGGCAGACAAATCGTGTCGTGCTCCCATATTTTTGCACCCCCCCCTTTTTCTCTTTTTCTCTCTATTATCTTATACACAGTTAACAATAGCATGCTCAGCCTAGTATCCCAGATTGCAGATGAATAGATGTAAATGTTTTTAGCCTTTTCATCTGATACACAAAACCAAAACATTTTTATAATTATAATAATAGCCCTGACCTTTGCTCTTGGAACCGGGATTGGCCATTTCTGCCAATAGCAATCATGCTTCATTTGGGTCGGAGATAAGCTGGCAGGAAAGTGAGCGTGGTTTTTTAGAAAAAAAACTAAATTTTGTGACCTTTAACCTGAACTGGACTAAGCTTCCTGGAAAGCGATTATGGTAATAATACCAAAACAGGACCCGGTTGTTTGTGCTGTAATGGGGAGGCTCCTGGGGTATTTGGAGTGCAGGTGTTTGGTTGGTGATGACCCAGAGCAGCTCACACATCTCCTCAGATGGGCAAAGGGGTCAGAGGAGGCAGCTGGTCTTATTGCATAGCAGGTCATTCATCCATTCGAATGATGGTGAATCATGTGTGTAATTGCAGTGTGTGTGTGGTGTGTGTGTGAGAGAGATTTTACTATTGTATTGTGTATGTACAGTATATGCATTAGTATGTGTGTAAAACGAGAGAGAGAGAGAGAGAGAGAGAGAGAAAATAATTGTATAGTAGTGTGTATGATAGAGAGAGAATGATGGTATGGTAGTGTGTATGAGAGAGAGAGAGATAGAAAGAGGGAGAAGGATTGTATGGTAGTGTGTATGAGAAAGAGAGAGAGGGAGAAAGATTGTATGGTAGTGTGTATGAGAAAGAGAGAGAAAGAGAGGGGGGAGAAGTATTGTATGGTAGTGTGTATGAGAGAGAGAGAAAGAGAGAGAGAGAGGGAGAAGGATTGTATGGTAGTGTGTATGAGAAAGAGAGAGAGAGAGAGAGAGAGAGAGAGGGAGAAGGATTGTATGGTAGTGTGTATGAGAGAGAGAGAGAGAGAGAGGGGGGGGGAAGAAGGATTGTATGGTAGTGTGTATGAGAAAGAGAGAGAGAGAAACAGAGAGAGAGAGGGAGAAGGATTGTATGGTAGTGTGTATGAGAAAGAGAGAGAGAGAGAGGGGGGGGGGAGAAGGATTGTATGGTAGTGTGTATGAGAAAGAGAGAGAGAGAGAGGGGGGGGGGGGAGAAGGATTGTATGGTAGTGTGTATGAGAGAGAGAGAAACAGAGAGAGAGGGAGAAGGATTGTATGGTAGTGTGTATCAGCTGTCTCTGGCATGTGTCTCGCTGGTGCTCATGTTCCTCTCTCTCTGCACTACTGCATACCCACCCCCTGTCCTACATACCTGAATTCTGACACACACACACACACACAATTCACATCCATCCCATGATCTGTACACTAATGATGTAAAAATCCACACTATATAATTGGCATCAATCATATGAATGTACGCCCTACGAATGCCAATGTACTCTTTAATTCACATCATTCAGATAAATACAGAATTATCAGACAGACAAACACATATACATAAATCCCATGTGTGTACAGTAAATATGTACTTTCACATAAGATGCATGTGTATAGTACACAGCTGACATACACTGAGCTGGACAGAATTTAACAAAAAAAAAAGTAGGGATATTATCTGAATTTCCATAGTTATGCCGTTATTTTACAAAAACTGAGTTGTTTTTTTCTCTGCTTTGTGTAACTCTGCTCCTTCATTTCTAATAGATGGACAGAGTAAAATGAACAACAGCCAGAGAAGAGGAATGAACGCAGATGCCGTAGTTTAGAGGCTGTATGTGAACACCCAAACACATGATACATTGTTCATACTCACCTACAATGCGAATGCAAGGAAGCAAGCAGCAACATCAGGAAGCAGGATGATTCATATAGCCTGAGCAATTTATTGATGGAAGCCAAGGATTTCGACACAAACACAGAGGACCACATGCATCCACCCACGTATGTGCGCACTCCCAGGGCCACCCAGACAGCTGCGAGTTCCCCTCAGCCTTCTTCCATAACTGTCTATAGAGTTACAGAACAAGACAACCAGCAAACGCAGGCAGCAGTACACTGACACACACTGCCAGAGTTAGTGCATGTAGTGTGTGCTTGTGTGCGCTCGCTGAGGATCGCATTTAGCCTGTGTGTGTGTTCTGTAATTGACCATGTCATTGAGTGGGTGGGAGCACAGCTCCGATTTCTCACAAGTTGATATGTTATAATCCTGCTCCAACATTTGAAGAAACACACAGATTCTCTTCCAAGGTGTGAAATCTGAGTGACGTGGTGGGGGGGGGGGGTAGAGATGGATAGAGTGTGTCGAAGGGGGTAACTATGGAAGGTGCATAGTAACGGAGTAATGAGTGCAAGGGAATTAGAGAGAGGGGGATGGTCAGAGGAAGGGAAAGAGGAAAAACATTTTAAGACAAAATAAATAAGAATCTCCCTTCTTCCGTGCAAAGTCGTCACATACTATTATTTCTTTATCAAACCGAAGCTGTGAAGGGCAGCCCTCCTTCTCCCTGCAACCCTGGGATTGGCTAGGCAGCATTGGCTCTTGACCAATGAGATGTGAGACAGGAGTTAGATGGGGGGAAGGTTGGGGGGAGGGGGGGTGGAGCTGCAGCAGGGCTACTATATGCATGAGCAGGGAGGCTGGAGGGGGGGGCGGGGCGGGGGTGGAGCTACAGAGAAGGAGAGAGAGGCAGAGGGAGAGAGAGAAAGGAAGAGAGAGTGGCTGAGCAGAGATTCCTCAGCACTGTCACATCCACACGGAACAGCCTGCGTTCTCAGGGAGCGTCGTCATCACCCCCCTCGACACCCCCAGTGTAGCACAGCCGTCGTGCCAGCGACGCCCCTCTTTCTACCCCCCCCCCCACCTGCCCTCTCCCCCACCACGGCTTTCCTATCCTTCTTTTCCTCGAATTCCTCGGATCCTTCTGTGCGCTGACTTTTGCGGACGCGCCGTTTTGTCTGCCGGCAAGGGGATGGGCTGTCGGCATTCCAGGCCGTGGTTTGGAGATGGATTGGGGGTGAGTGCACTCGCGAACATGTGGGCAGGATTGGGGGTGAGTGCATGGCTGCACACCTATCGCTCGAGCATCTGGGTGCAGGGGTGACAATCGGGGAGATGGCAGACACACACACACACACACACACACAAACGATGGAGGCAACACAGGACTACACAGGCTTTCAGAAGGGGTATCTGATCTGCCTCAGTGCTCCTGTGTGCACACATGTGCGTGTGGGTTGGTTTCTGCATGTACATTGCATCCTCAGGCGTGTTGGCGTGTACGTCTCCAAACGAACGTGTGCACATTCATGTGATCGGAGCTGGAGACGCCTGGAAGCGATGGGCCCAGGTTCTGCTCTCTCCCTCCTGCTTGCAAGATAATTCTGAGCCCCGCTGGAGGAATGGGGATCCAGGGCCATCAGAGTAGTCAGCGCAAAACTCTTCTCTCAATTCTTCCTCAAAAATTTCTGTCTCTGGAGAGAAGCAGGTTTCTAATTTACGGTTTGTTACGGACGGCAATTACGTTAAAAGTAAAAAAAAAAAGAAGTGCGTATATGGGTTTTACAGATGTGGTTGCTTAGCGAACATGGTTATACAACAGCATGAACAAGCTGAGCTACTGCTGTCAGGCATTTCTGAGTGGTATCAATAGATGTGAGAAAAACACCACTGAAGCGCAGTCGAATAACTCCTTCATAATCACACCAAGACTGCTAGCATAACAGGTGTCACAGCATTAACAGAATGCCACAGCAATGACACGATGTGAAAAGAGAGGATTGCGCGTTTGCTTGGTTCACAGTAAGGCTTTCCTGTGCTGGTCGAGTGGGAAGTGGGCTGTATTCCAGGTGAGGAGGAAGAAGGGTCTCACGCTTCAGAAAAAAACAACTCTTGAGCTGCTGTACTCACACTAGAGCGTACTGACTGAAGTAGAGGAACCAGGAGTACACAAGCTCCCTTCTCAACGAATGCAGACTTACACTCAGCCCTTCTCACAGATACCCATACACAAAGGTACTGAATACATCTGGTGTACTGTCTCTCTCGAAAATACCATACACACACACTTATCCAAGAATTAAATCTAGTGTCCAAGGGGCATAGATCACAATGGTGTGTGTGTTTGTGTAGTATCAGTTGTCTGCTTGGATCATTATCAGAAGACATTGTGGTGGAAGAACCTGAGTCACATCACTGGGATTTTATTTAGTTAAACGCAGATCTCGATCCCTCTTCATGCAGGGTGAAGTTAGGAATGAGGATTTGCTGGAGGGGGATGCCCCCATTAACATAGGAAGTTGCTACTATATTTTGGTAATGCTGTAGCAATGCTCCTATCACACATGAGAGAAACTTCTATTGTCTGGGCTGGGAGTCCACTTCATTGGCAACACACCTCTTTGACTGTGTGTCCATAGGTCACTGGGCAGGACCTCTCTCACGTCAGCCAACGAGAGGCACTTCGGATCCTGAGCAGCTACGAGCAGCCAGTCACGATACAGGTAGAGGGCCAACGGGCACTAGACCGGAGCCTACAGCTTCGGACCTCGGACTGCAGCACGCAGACTGAGCGGCCGTGGGAAAGTGTCAGAGGCCTGGGGGTTACTGCAGGGTCAGCGTCCAGGATCAACACCTATACCAACAAGTAAGGAATTTTTTTTGGGGCTGTCTAGTGTTTGGAGTTTTTCTTTATACCCCTCGAGGCACTGGGGTTGCTCTCGTGTCGCATCTGTGTAGTACATCGTGGTAACCAAGGCAACAATAAAATTTTGGATCGACGTTCAGTCTGTTCGTGCTGCAGTGCTTCAAAAAAACTACCTCAGCCAATCAGAAGCATTTCACCAGCATTGTAAAATGTGATGAAGACATTGATGCATTAACAAAGATCTCCTCCCCAGGCCCTGTCGCAGTCACATGACCCTGCCCCGTGACAGCTGCACCACAACCGAGTACCTTCCCAGCATGCACTACAGCGTGGAGAACATGGCATATAAAGTAAGTCTTTTTAATGCCGTCGATGTCATTAACATCTCTTTGCTCCAAACCTGCATTTAATTCATTCCAAGGAACCATTTTACATGGAATGGACTGTATGGACTGACTGTATAGCTGAGATTTTACTACTTGTTGCGTTTTCAGTCTTGTATTGTCAGTGGATTGCGATAATATTTCTCTTAGCTTAACAGAACAAAATGTCTTTTTGTCAGGTTGTGAGGTAGTAAAACATTTGAAGAGCAGATTACTGTAACTAGGGCTTTTTCCATTGCACAAGTGCAAGCTGAGAGGTAGTGGTTGATAGCCTGGGAGGCTGTAGATAAGGGTCCAGCTCCAGTTATTGATAACTAGAGGGCTTTGGCTTTTTGATTGCCGACATTGTTCAAATAGGGAGGCATAGTTCCCTGTTCCTCCATGTGCCAACAGGTCCCTTAATTACATGTATTTTGAAGGCCAGCGAGTGCATACGGTGTGTGGTGTCAGGTGCTGGTGACAATCCTCACCTGCTGTAGTTTGCCTTGCACCAAGAAGCTGAAGTGAAAATCCTCCACATATGCACACACACACACACACACACACACACATGCCCAGTGGGCGGCAGCAGTCGGGTTTTAATGAAATCCCCTTTCGAGAGAACGAGGAAGCACGGCATAAAAATTTAGCAAGAAAAAAAGAAAAATCACATTTCCTGCCTGCACTGATAATAGAATAAGATAGCAATGAATATTTGCTGTCTTGATGGCAATATGATTATGTACTGGATAAATACTGAAATGCAAACCCAATACAAAATCCACTATTGGCTTCAGCTAAACATTTCACTGCATTCTGAAAGACTGCACAACACAATGTGTGCATATCACAATTTAATGAGTGCATGCATTGCACTATGCAATTTGATTAATTATAACAGGTTTATTGTTAAGCGGCTGCTTTTATATTGCTTATGGCTATATCCATGTGAAGAAGGCCGCAAAATATTTTCAGCTAAAATTACAATGGGTCCTGTGTTAGGGGAAGAGCTAAAATTAGACTCAAACAAACCATCTCAAAATATTGTTTCAGAAAGCCGATGATATACAATCACCAATCCTGGACTAGTGGCTTCAAAAACAATACATATACGTAAGCAGCAAGTAATCTCTTTTTAAAATTAAATTTTATCACGTCAAATGACGGTATATTGAATTTCAATGTATCGTCATTTGAATTGAGTTTTTGTGTTTTTTTTTAAATTATGTGGCTTTATTTAGCAAAGTTCTTTAAAGATAATTCCCAATTGTTCTGGATTTCAACATTGCACCAATCTCACTAGCTAGTGTAAAATTAAATTAAGCTTTTAAGTACTGAAATATTGCTGTCCCTGAAACCTTTTGAATACCACTTGCCGAAAACAACAGATTCAGGACTGTTTTACAAAACACTAAACCAAATCCCAATAATTATGCAGAAGCATATTATATTTATCCATTATAATCCAATAATTATGCAGAAGCAGATTACATTTATCCATTATAATCCAATAATTATGCAGAAGCAGATTACATTTATCCATTATAATCCAATAATTATGCAGAAGCAGATTAAATTTATTCATTATAATTCAATAATTATGCAGAAGCAGATTATATTTATCCATTATAATCCAATAATTATGCAGAAGCAGATAAAATTTATTCATTATAATCCAATAATTATGCAGAAGCAGATTATATTTATCCATTATAATCCAATAATTACGCAGAAGCAGATTCAATTTATCCATTATAATCCAATAATTATGCAGAAGCAGATTAAATTTATCCTTTATAATCCAATAATTATGCAGAAGCAGATTCAATTTATTCATTATAATTCAATAATTATGCAGAAGCAGATTACATTTATCCATTATAATCCAATAATTACGCAGAAGCAGATTAAATGAATCCATTATAATCCAATAATTACGCAGAAACAGAATACATTTATACATTATAATTGCACAGAAGCAGGTTAAATTCATCCATTATAATTGCAAGGGGACAGCCTTTGAGTCATTTCACATTAGAAATACAAACCTATCACCTTCCAGGCATCGCATGACGTAGGTGATAAGTGAAGTGTGAGGTCAGCTTGTGGCACAAATAAAAAAGGACATGAGCTATATCCTAAGCTTTGCTGAACTGACCGAGGATGTTATTATGAAGAAAAAAGCTTACAGCTGCGATTGGACATTTCAAACTGGGAGAAAGAGAAAGAGTTGGCTAGTGTGTAAAAAAGACATTTGGTTTCACATTGATCAATTGGATTTTCCACACTGAGCTAGTTCCTAGATCAGGTCTTTGGTTGAAAAATGGGTGCGCCAAAACTTTAAAAAAAAATATGTTTCTACATACCCAGAGTGCTATCTGTCAATCCAGGTAGTTTCACTGAGAACTCACTAGTTTAGTAAATATCCGCTGCAGCTCACCGTGATATCACCCTGATAGAATGGACCTCAACAGGTCCATGGTCTGTAGATGTTCGTGAATAACCGTGTCATTATATTTGTAAAGTGACGTGGCTGTTGATTTTTTCAAATGTAAATTTTTGGTGCTTTGGACCCGTTGAGGTCCGTTATATCGGAGTGATGTCAAGGTGAGTTGCAGCGGATATGTACAAAACTACCTGGATGGATAGATAGCACTCCGGTATACAGAATTTACATTTTCGGATGAACTGACTCTTTAAATGCAAGGAAACGTAGTATTTTTATATAGTGTACAATTAAAACACATTTGTTACTTTTTAATTAATGGTTGAATAGCACAAATAATCCTCACAAAACATTATAAAACATAACATAATTATCAAATTTTCCAACCTTTCAAAATCAGGGCTATTTTAACAAATGACACTGATATTTCCGAAATTAGCAGCAAAAACAGAAAAGCTGGATCATGTTTCTCAATCTTTTTTATGGATTATTGTAGGATTGCAAACATTACAGCCATTACTACATCACAAATATTACAGCTGTTACTACAAGTAATATGCATGGGATACAGTACCAAGAATGAATAAACAATCCCCCTGCTCAAATGTCATCAATTCACCCTAGTTCCACTCCAGCCCCAGTATCTGCAGTCAGAATCTATAGCAGCTGAAACTGTCTTCTTCCTCATTTAGAACCCTGGACTGGCCAGCTGTGTGCCCCGAGGACAGAGCTGTTTGATTGGATGCTGCAATACTAACATGGAGGAGCCCGGCAGCTTCTTGAGCCAGGTAGAGGAACAGGTGGCATAACAAAATCATCCCAAACACCGTATATTACACTCATTACAAAGTATTTGGACAGTGACACATCTTTTGTTAATTTGGCTCTGTATTACAGCACAGTGACTATCAGGGTAAAGTGTAGACTTTCAGCTTTAATTTGAGGATTTTTACATCCGTATCAGGTGAACCGTGTAGCAATTGTAGCCCTTTTTAGACATAGTCCCCTCATTTTAGGAGGCCAAATGTAATTGGACAAATTAACATAAACTTAAATTAAGTCATCATATTTAATATTTGGTTGCATATCCTTTGCATGCCATGACTTCCTGATGTCTGTGACCCAACAACATCAAAAAACTCTTGATATCTAATTTTAAGGTACTCTTACAAGCAATACTATAACCTCTGCATTTGACTGGATCTCTATGGGAATTAGGGGGGCGGGGGGGCTAGATTAATCTGTATTCGGACATCCGAATGTCCTGGAGTACAGAGCCAAAATAACAAAAAATGTGTCACTGTCCAAATACTTTTGGACTGCACTGTATGCGGGTTAAGCACAATGGTAAAATTTGTTTTCTTTTTGTGTTGCAGACAGAGGATGAGGATTTCATGATGGAGAGGCCAATGGGTTATTTACCTCTGATGCATGAGCTGGACAGTGGCCTGGGCTGGACAGACGGCAGCCTCCACCAGGGGGAGCTGTCGGGGCTTGAGACGGAGGAGGGGTTGGAGGAGCGCACCAGCCGAGGTGGTTCCCCGTCTTCCGAATCCTTCATCTCCTCTGAGCTCAGTGACTCTGGCTTCTACAGCGTCAGCACTGGGGAGTTCCGCCGCTTCCAGAAGCTTCTGGAGAGGAGGATCCGTCTGTATCGGGCCAGGGCTTCGGGGGATCAGAGGGACGGGCAGAAGGGCCGCAGGGAGTTGGAGTCCATCCCTGAGGCACTGACCCTCCAGCCACAGAATGTCCACCCTCCGAGGCCCGTCGGGCCAGGCATGTCCCGCAGGTGCGCCATGGGAACATCGTCCGTGCCGTTCCGGAAGGCTGGGAGTCCCTGCCTCAGCTGCTGCAGCTCCAGCACAGGCTCGCTCTTCCGCCTCCAGCCTGGTGCCTCAAGCTGCAGCACCCCATCCTGCCAGGGGAGGGCGATGTTGCATCGAAAACCCGCCGCAGGCTTCCTGAGAAGCAATACCCTACATCGCTCCGCACCTCACATGCTGGGGAGGCGACGGGCAAGTCACCCCGCCTCCCCAGACTACTGCAGCACCGCGCTGCACCACAGCCGGAGATTGGCCACTGAGCTCTCGGAGAGAAAAGAGCTGGTCCCAAAGCATCGGGCAAGCAGCGAGATTAGGACGAGCCCCATGCTGCGAGGAGCTACCAAGGACCGCCGGGGAGTTTTACCCGCGGAGCACTGCTGTGAAGACAGCAGCAGGTTGGCCGGTGAAAAGCAGGGGAGGAGTTTCACTAGGGAAGTCGCCGAGAGAGACGCAGCCAAAGGACATGAGAAGCGGTTACACACGCTCAGCCACTCACAAGACATCCACGAAACCTGGCCCAAGCCGGCTAACCGCTGCTGTCAGAGGGGGGGCCTCTACAGTACTCTGGACAACCACTCTTGCAACTCCCAGAAAGATTTGGCTAGCAACCCCCGCGCCCTCCGCAACCAGCTGCTGAAGGAGCGGGCTTCCCGCCTAGCCGACGAGCGTGGCGGGGTAACCACGGATGAGGAGTCCCATGGTGAGGTGAAGACCGGCCGCTACTGGAACAAGACAGAGCGGCGGCAGCACATGCTGTTAGCCCGGGAGCAGCGGTTGCACGATCAGGCCCGCGGGGGGCCCGTTATTGGGGAAGCCCGGTATGGCAGCACCGTACTGGAGCTCAGCCACAGAAAGCTGAGTCGTCTGCGGAACCGCAAGCTGCTGGACAGCTGGACCACCGTGGAGGAGCTGCTGGCCCATGGCACCAGGCTGGGCAGCACGGAGCAGATCCTTTGCCCCAGCTCGCTGCTGTCTGTGACCACTGTATAGCCCTGCAGTGTGTGGGTGTGTGCGTTTGTCTGTGTGCGTGCGCGTTTGTCTGCACGCCTGTGCTATCTCCATCAGGTGTGGCTACCTCCTGCTCTTGGTGTTTTGATGTGTTTACAGATGCAGTTTTAATTATAATGTTATCTTTGCCAATGTAAATTTTCTGTAAATGGTGAGAAGTCCAATGATTGTTGAACGCCAGTGAAGGACTGAGGTGGAACCACAGCTTTTTGAAGTGGTCACTTAAGCCATCAATCAATGTGATGATTGATAGGCTGGTGCACTGATGTGGGATTTTTTAAATCACAAAATGTCTAATAGGACAATAGAATTTTCGGTAGTCAGAGAATTGTTTATAACTTAGAAATGTGACAATGCGATCAGATTGATATTTCACATTGTTTTGAAATGGAGCATCCAAAACCTTGTATTCGTATTAAGTTGGCTGTGATGTTGAACCACTTTCATAACTTTAGCCTAATTCGTTTTTTTTTTAACATATTCATATGTAAATTTCATTGGCCTTACGAAACCTTTATCAACACAATTTGTCACATAATAGCACCTCCTCTACTATTATTTATCAATGACCAAACACCAACTAAATTGGTGAGGATGTAAACCATAAACCTTCCGTTAAGTTCAACACTTTATAATGAATTATCACAGTTGTAAAGGTTCTTTACTAGTCATGACATCACTGCCAGTAACTTGAATATGAGTGGATGCTGATTTGTCTGCACTGTATTGCCCGCTCCTGATCACTACAATAATTACACTTTCACAAAGCTACTGTGATTAGTGAGGGGCTGTTTACACTTTCCAAACTGCATTGATAACAGAAACATCTTACGTCAACTTTACCAAAAGGGATTTCAAATGGACGAGGATGTGACAACTGGAAAAGCTCTAATGTCCAGTCTGCTTGAAACTCAGGAAATTTTTCATAAAAATGGGGTTAAAATAATGTACGAAGACACGGAGACCTTTCCCTGCATCTGGGGCATAGAGTCTAAGAGACAACTTTGACCATGTGCAGTGGCACTCAAACCCCACTGTGTCACATTTTGCACTTTGCTGTGAGTTTCCTATCCATATTTAAGTTTGGCTCACTAATCCAGAGAGCCATCTCACGGCATGTTGACTATAGTTTCCCAAACCCTGTCATGTCGCAACGGCATTAACTTTAGGGCGTCCAGGGAGCCCTCTTTTTTCACCCCGTACAGAAGGTCCCTTTTGAACATGATTCTCATTCTTTCACTGCCAGAGCTTATCAGTATTTTTGTGCGCCGCATCAGATGCTGCATGAGTCAAACTCTCTGAACAATGTGTGAAAGCAGGAGTCTGATGCCATTCTCTGCAATCCGTCAGGATTATTGTCACCAAAAACAGGCTGTTGAGTGAAAGCAAACTCACTGGCTAAGCTTTCCACAGCTCCGATTAACTATCCCTGCTGGCTCAGTCTGCTTCCTTTCGTCTGTGAAGTCACTCTTTTTGGATTGCTTGTTTCTACTTTTGACGATACCTTTGAATATAACGTACATGTGGCTGTAATAAAGATTACATTTTAATAGTGATATTACCTTGGGATTTCATTCATTCCACTGTGACTAAAATCCTTAGACTAAAGTCCAAGCTGAAAACCAGAAGGGCCACAAAGCACATGGCTATCACATATTTCTACTGCTGAAAATAACCTGTGGAACCACTGAATAAGGAAGACATTCACAATTTTTCAGATCAAATAATAACAATGATAAAAATAATAAGACTAGGATTATTAAGAAACAGAAACCATGTAGTGCAAACTGATCAAAGTGCAAGCCAGAGGGATTTGCCATGTTTTTGCAGTGGCATTCAGGAAGGTAATATGAGGACAAAACCTGCTCTGTACCTACCGCGTGTGTACTAACCTTTACAATCAAGGATTTTTTAAATAGCAGACCTGCAGGTCTGATGTCACTTACCATTATAAGAAATACCCTTAGCAGACATATTATCATTATAAAATAATAATAATAACAACAATTTAAAAATAATATAAAATAATAAATTATATTTATCAAGGTTAATTTTCATTTACATGTTCTGTAACTCATAGAGATAAAAACACAAACATCAGATGGAGAGGCAAGAGGCACTGCTCCATGCTGTAATCCACACTGTATAAAAGCAATTAAGGCAGTTCTTCAGTTATTATCTTGAGGGTGCTAGAAGCGGTCATGCTGTAGTATAATTCTCAAAGTACTGGTGTAGTTCCAATGAAGTTAGTGCTCCATGCACAGTAGCTACTATTAGCTTAATTATCACTGGCAGAGAACAAATTACACAATATACTCCAACATGCATTGCTTACATTCCTACCAAGCTTATATAATACTGTGCACAAAACATTGTGATTTGAAGCCCTGGCAGCTTAAAGAATCCTGCAACATGTTTCAGAAAAGATACATTTGTTAATAACCATCATTACGAATCATTGTACTCTTTCCTTTTTGTAAAGGGGAAACCGAAGCAGCCATATCCAGAACACAGGCACGTCAAGAGCACTTCTATTGTGTTGATGTTGATGAACTGGCTTGTTAAACCAAAATGGCTCTGACCAACAGTTTACACCTGAATATTCACATCCTCTCTGGTTGCGACACTGGAGACCCCTCCTAGTGCATCAGTCCTGGTTCTCCTCAGAGCCACATCAGGCAAAGACTTCAGCACTCTGTGTGACGCACATCAGTTCCACGGGATTGCATAAATACACATTATTAAAGGCTCCCTTAATCACGTAGCAACGCCCTAGTAACACAGCTCGCCTTGAATGTAACTCATCCCCTCTTCTATAAAATATAAGCCACCTAAATTTGGGGAATGAAGGAGCACCACTGGTCGGTCGGTCGGTCGGTCAGTCAGTCAGTCAATACAACCTTGGGAGCACTGAATTTACATGAATGTATTAAGACCACAAAATGGCAGCCCCAGAAGCATGCAGAGGGGCCAAATACAATTTGACAGTTGCAATCTGTTTCCACTGGCCTTGATCAACTGTACAATGCCAGCACTGTGCGCTTCAAAACAAGAATAGGATTTTCTGAATATTTAAAAAATACTGGATTATGTAAATTTTGCCATCTTGTCCCCTGTCACCAGGCATCTTCATGACTGCATTACAGTAAATTATTTATCTGTTAGAGCCCTTATAACACAGCTTGCATTTTTAACACACCGCCCATTTATACAGCTGCATACGTACACAAGTAATTCTGGTTAAGTGCCTTTCAGGAGCAGGAGAAATGCCTTAACTGGGATTTGAACAAACCCAGTCACTTGATCACGACATGACAGGCCCCCAAAAAACGAAAATTGATAAAAAAAGATGCTAGTACTTTGAAATAAGCATAACAACATATTACCTAGGTTACTCAACTTAGGTTACTACACTTTATCCCCTTAAGCACATTTGTCTGTCACTTAGGATTAAAATGGGCAATTTTTCAACAAGTCAGCACGTTAGCAAATACATAGTAGCACTGTTGTAATGTCATCATGGTGAATGCTGATAGTAGCACTGTTGTAATGTCATCATGGATGAATGCTGATTCATGACTTTGGCAGCAGTCAGGATAAAAGGCTGAAAAACACTCCCACCAAAGTACAGCACATTTCACTACGCAAAACTGCATTATTGTATTCTGATGAAAAGTATTTGTACATTTTCTGCTCTTTTTACTGAAATGGACAGAAATATGCTACCCAGCATTAGATTCCCCATGTCATAATCCTAAACCTTTCACTGGGCAACAAAAACTTTTTACCCTTTATTTTTCCGTTGCCAGTGGCCATTTGCCTGAGGGATAGCATTTATGTAATAACTGAGGGTTTCATATTCCGTCCGGTGAAAAGATTTACAAAATGCAGTCTGTCTGCTGCTTAGGTTCTCCAATAGTGAGCACCGACAACATGAATGAAGCCAATATAAATCATCACTCTTCAACCTGCAACATCCCTGTAACTCAAAACTTATTCCATGGTCTCTCTTCTCTTATCTAAGCTTGCTCAGTCAAGCAAGGAACATGAACCTCTAGAAGCTATATCGAGTCTCCAGAGTAAAACAACAAATTCACTTGTGTGCTTAATTTGGCTCACTACACTGTCACACAGGTTGTTTCTGCGTCAAGGTTTTTGAACTTAAAAAGGAAAGGAACATCTACTCAACCAGGACTAGTATATGAAGCGTTTATGAAAATCTAAAAATGGTATCTACACAACACCACAAACATTTATGTACAAAGCATAAGCATAAAAATATATATAAAATGTTAAAAAATAAAAATAATTTAAAAAAATCAGTTTTAAGCAATTTCCTAACAAAAGGAAAAAATTGTTATAATTCCCAAGTACTTAACATCGCTCACAAAAATAATTTTAGGTGTTCTACAAATACATTTTATCCACAAAGGTTTGCACAAATCAAGAACATTCTCATTAAAGATCTGTCCTGTGCTTCAGTCTGTTAATTCAGATTGGTTGGTGAGTGAAAATCAGTGAGCATCCAAACAGAAAGAGACTTGCAATAAACGATTGCCATCTTGCTTTATGTTTACCATCTTTACTGTAGAGCTGCGTTGTTACAGTATTCTGATGCCACCTAGTGTCACTAGTCAGTAATGCTAGTGTGTAACAACAAACTGCCTGCAAGCTATTTTTTTTTTTTTACAATTAAGAAGTTACAGTAACAGCTGGCACCGGTCTGGCTGGTGCAGTTTAATCTAAACACTTATTTTTTATTAAAAATACATTTACACAAGAGAGGACAGCTCATGATGAGGATCAGTACATTTACAGGAAGAAAATTCACTGTCACTCTCTCTTTCATCACCATAAAAGCCACACTCATTTAATAAAAAAAGCACAGGCAAGTAGTCTCCAGTTTAAGTAGACAAGAATGGCACAGCCCTTATTATTAACGATCTCCAGAAATCAAAAAGATTCCTCTACTATCAACTCTACCAATGGTATATTGTGTTAGACTCTTCTGCTCTTCTCTTGCAATCGCTGTTGAGCAGAATGAAGTTTGCAAAAGTTATGTGGCAGCTGTTCAGAATAAGGGTACGACGGCAATCTTTGCTTTGCGATCATGATGTGAAAGCCTTACTGAGCCACAGACTCCATCTTTGGTGGCGCACTCCCAGAAGCCACTGTGGTAAAGGTGGATTATGACTAGAAACATGGGCAGCACTCTTGGGTGCATTGTCAGAGGATGCAAAAGATTGAATGCAAATCTGCATTGGGGGGAGGAGCAAGAGGTGCTATTGGCTTCCTGCCACCAGGTGGCACTGTGATTTGCATGTTTAGTCCAAACCATGGACATCAAGCTGTTTGTACGATGGTGGACCCAAATTTCCTGTAAAAAGATACCAATAGAATCAGTTAGAGAAAAACACAGAGGGTTCATTCCAAGGGCTCACATGAGGACAGTCTCCTCGGTCCTGACTCAGAAATCGAGCGAGGTTTGCCATCGTTAAGGACATTCCAATTCACTAAATGCGCCTTGGAGTAGCGAGAACAAGGAGGCCCCCAGAGGATGCTTCAGCAAGGATACACAAGTGTAGCCTTTGCAAGTCTTTTTTCAGAACGTAGACGTAGACTATAAATGATCCACCTCTCCACATCTGCCAGTTTGAAAGAGGACAGGAACACCCCTATACAAATCAAATCTTAGACCTTAGTTCCTTTCCCATTTATTATAAAGAACTTTTATCCATAATGACACTCATTCTTTAGGAATAACAAAAGCCATGTTTGTTCATTTAAAAAGAGGCTGAAAAACATTATAGTTATGTTCGATTTGTCTAATACGTGTCGCCTCGATTCCTCCATCCTCGTATGTCATCCTTGCATCTCTACCTTGCGTCCTCCATTGGGTGAAGCTAAAGAAGAAGGAAAGGACACTAAGAAGAGATGCAAGGGGCGTGTCCCAATATTCTTCACTCCTCAGCAACTTTTCTGCACTTGTCTCCTTGTGTTTCCTCAGTGAAGCATTCTCCGGGAGCCTTCTCATTCCCCACTCCTCCATTGAGTATTTAGCGGTTTGGAATGTCCTTAAAGATGTCCAACCTCAATCAATTTCCGGGTCAGGTGAGAACCGAGGAGAAGAGGACAGATAAAATAAGCGATTGGAAAACACCCCTGGAGTGAAAATAGGCGATTGGAATTAACCCAAAATCACGACACCCGTAGGAAAGGGGTCTTATAATGGTGTAAAATGGAAGCTTGAAATTACTTACACCAAATATTGGTAGGTATTCAGTAGATATGGATGGATCACTTGTTTCTCCTGACTTATTTTTCCATAGACTTCAATAGGAAAACGAGTCAGAGTAATGGTTTGAGGCTCGTTTAATACCGCAGACCCTTGATGACTTACAGCCATTTAGCCAACCATGGGATCCATACTATTCCTGTGTAATTTACAGCTTAATCTAGTCACACACCCCAATTCCCATAGAGATCCATTCAAATGCAGATAGGTTATAGTAGGTTATAGTATCTCTTGTAAGAGAACCTGAAAATAAGATATCAAAAGTTTTATTTTATACCCAGTCATGATCGCATCACCCGTTTACCTGTGAAATGTTACAAACAGGTGTTTTTTGAACTTTTCTGGAACGTGTTGCAGGCATCAAATTTGGAATTGGTATATATTTACAAAAATAAATAAAGTTGATATGGTAAAACATTAAATATATTTTCTTTGTACAGTTTTCAATTAAATATATCTAAAAGAGAATTTACAAATCACTGCTTTCTGCTCTTATGTACATTTTACATACTGTCCCAACTTTTTTGGAATTGGGGTTGTAATACTGTTATAAATATTTGTTACATTTTATTATGACTGCTTGATAAAGTCATGTTTATGAAAAACGATTTATGCAATTCATGAAAGCCTTAGAAAAGTATGTTTCCTAACTTTCCTGTAAAGAACCGTCAATCTGTTCAATTGGGGCGGCAGCGTAGTTAAGGAACAATGGTTAAGGAACTGGCCTTGTAACCGAAAGGTCACAGGTTCGATTCCCAGGTAGTACACTGCCGTTGTACCCTTGAGCAAGGTACATAACCTGAATTGCTTCAGTATATACCCAGCTGTATAAATGGATAATATGTTGTGTTGTGATAAAAAAAAAAAAAGTTGTGTAAGTCGCTCTGGATAAGAGCTTCTGCTAAATGCCTGTAATGTAATGTACAATTATGACTTAGGCCCCAATTCACACTGAAAAACACTCAGTTTAAGAAGTAGAAAAGAATCAAGCATGAAAATTTTATGCTTTATGACATGTATGAATGACTTACTTGCGCATTTCCAAATTGCGTCCAAAAAAGCTAGAATTCAAACCTAGAACCCCCCCATTTTGGTTTACTGTTTTATTCCTTCAGGAAACAGTCTACAGTAAAAACAGCCCATGATTATTATTACCCGTGATTGTCAAGAGCACTATACAAAATGATTGACCCTCCTCCAGTCAATGATGCAGCTGCCCTTACCATCATCCAAAACATTTCATAACAGTGAATAGAGAAATACAAAAACCTGTGTAAAAAAAGTAAAAAGCATTCTCTCTGACGGACAAAAACATTAGAGAAAAACATAGAGAATACACAAAATCCATGGTTCTGTTTGGACTGTGAGGACTTCATTTAGAGACCAAGTAAAAAGTCGGGCTGCATTCACCGAACAAATCAATTACAAAAAAAACTGACTTTTGATTAATCGGCGTATCGCCTAATCATTTCCCCAAAGCCGCAAATGAACGAGTGTTGCTGGTCGCTATGGGGAAATGACTGGAACAGTGTGACTGTTGCAAATAAACAGGTTCCCTTCTCTGAACATAACCGTGAGAATATTTTTGGGGGTGGATGGGCGACTAATAGAATTCACCTCATAATAAAAACGAATCCAAGAAATGATATGTGAGACCAGAGAGGCGAGTACAGTTCATCGTGTCATCGAGTGATTGGGCCCGTTTATCAGAGCAGACACTGTCACCCTGCAGAAACACTTTAATGGATGTGATGCACACCTTACATGCGCATAGACCAAGCTGGACTGCGCACGCACGCACGCACGCACGCACGCACACACGTACACACACACACACACACACACACACACACGTACACACACACACACGTACACACACACACACGTACACACACACACGTACACACACACACACGTACACACACACGTACACACACACACGTACACACACACACACACACACGTACACACACGTACACACACGTACACACAATTAGAAACACTCTCCCCCACTGCTAGGGGAGTGCACAGCAGGGGCAGAGCAGGAAGGGCAAGGAGCAAGCGGGAAGTAGCACCAGCTCAAGGAAGTGACAATGACTTCGAGGAGGGGGTGGCTAAAGGCAGATTAATCCAATGGCAAAGGTGCCGATTGAGGAGCCAAGCGATGGCGACAGGAGGAATTACCCAATGCTTGATCCTTCAATTCAGGTGGAAGCCAATCTGGTATGAACTGGTTATTTTACCAGATGCTAACATGTTAAACTATAATTTCATTCAAACGACATGACTCCATATGTTGTCTTCCAACTGATTCAAAGAAGAAACTTTGTTTAAATGATCACTGTGCAAATGCTGGATTATGTGGTACAAGTGTGAACACTTGTATACCGTGTTACTACTAAAGAAAATACTAATGCACACTCAGTGGCTGGGCACGGGGGTGGTGTGTGTTCTTGGCTGTTGGCAGAGCAGCTGAGAGGCAAGCATCCAAGCCAAGCGTCACTCACGGGGGGGTATGCGGTCCTTACCTGGCACTTCTGCCTGCACTTTGCCCTTTGCTCCACCTCCTTCTCCATCCAGAGGGAACCCTCTGTCCCCTTTGTAGACTTTGGTTCTAAAGGAAGAATCTTTCTCTTTACCTTTCGATCCCTTCGGCCGGCCTGCCGTCTTCTTCTTGGACTTGCCATCACCCTTCACGCCCAGCAGAGGGTGCACTTCTGTGGGTAGAGAGAAGAGGAGAAAGAGCTGGTCAGACACATTAAAGTCTCAGCACTGATGCTGGTCAGAACCAAACGCAGGGTCAGAGTTTGTTCAAATTGCTATGATGCAAAGCAGACAAGTGTGGCTGCTGAATCCTAGAGGTTCTCTCTATAGCTTACGTTTTCCCAAAACTCAAGATTTTTACGATCCACATTTTTATTTTAAGTTATTTATTAACGGCCTAGGTCTAAGTTCTGATATGACACCTTACATATCGCTCAGATCCAGTTCTGCTTTTGAAGTACAGTGCAGTAGCATAAGTAAAGGGAAGTATCCTATGGTAATGGAATGATGTTAATGGAATGATAGTTGTAGCATACAAACTGTATTTAAACCATTTACATAACATCACAAAATATGCTGTGCACACTACATCCCCCATTAACATTTATTCATTGTATACAAATAAACATCAACAAAACATTTGGCTTGAAAGGCAACCGTCGTCTGTGACCGTTATAATTGACCAAAAGATTATATACAGGTATTTCTGTGAAAACAAGAATTCATGTACAATACAAACTTGTTCAGTTCACCAAATCTGAGTAACAATAAAAACCATTGAGTCCTGTGGCTGTGCAGGACTAGATTTGAGGACAATAAGCTACATGTCTGTAGAAATGTGTGTATATGTGTGTATTTGTGTATGGTATTGTTTTGTAAAAGATTGAATGTGTGCACAAGTCCCACCATCACTAGGGACACCCTGCAGCTCTATGGTGGTGGTGCGGGCCTTCTTTTTGGGCGGGGCTCCCTCGGCAGTGGGCTGCCGCTGCTTCTTCTCGCCACCCCCAGAGTGGGCGGAGCCATCCTCAGCGGGGGTCGTCTGCCCGGCAGCGTCAGGTGGGGGGCCGAAGGGGTTCTCTTCAGGGTCCTCCACCTCAGGTGCAATAGGCAGGTACAGCAGGGCCTTGTAGTCCTCCAGCTCCTCATCGCTGCAGGACAACCCAAAGACTCCACAATAATCCACAACTCTATATCGCAGGTACTTACTCACCCACATTAACCCAGGACATTCTTACACTTTATAAACCATATCCTGGCGCACTCATTTTAATAAACGCTTTACCATAGTTCAGCTTTTGGTACCGTTACCACTGTTACAAGCTTAGCCCCACCTGCTGCAAAAGGCCACGATGGGGTCAACTGAGGTCACGTCCACTTCCTCGTCCTCAGCTGCGTCTGCACCTGAAAAAAAAAAAAAAAAAGTTACAGCTGGCACAGGTAACAGAATACAAACTCAAAGCATGTACATGCCGAAGAACATACATCGAGCGTTCAGTTGTAGAACAGTGAAAATAAGGGCATTTATATTTTGCAATGTGCCTCTGTGATACCCGTCTGCTCCGGCTCGCTCTTGTCCTCGTCCTCAATGTCGAACTCTGACTCCCTCTCCTCATACTCCACATTCTCATCCAGCTCCTTGAAGTCAGGGGCAAAGGCACTCCAGTTTTCCTGAGGACCAAACAACATAAAATGGGACTATTTTTTATGGAAATGTCCCATCTTAAAATTAACTTTGCATTTATTTATTTTTTTACTCAAAAGAATATAATAATTAACATTTATTATATACAACACAAACTTATGATTAACAATAATACTACTTCTGAGAAAACAAAATGCAGAAGCAAGTTAATGCAAGCTAGAATTATACTTTAGTTGGCTATGTTGAGCAGACAAGACATACAAGACTGTTTACCATCTTGGTATAGTCAGACAAACAAGGCCTGGAATTAAGTATAAAGAATACTTGGAAATATTATGGTTCTTGTGTGACGTATTAATGCAAATATTTACATATCATGAGACACTGAATTTGGGTTTTCATTAGCTGTAAGCCATAATCATCAAAATTACAAGAAATAAAGGCTTGAAATATTTCACTCTATGTGTAATGAATATATATATATAATATATGAGTTTCACTTTCTGACGAGTGACAAAAAATATTGAACTTTTTCACGATATTCAAATTTTTTGAGCTGCACCTGTATATGGTTATATCGTTTTTTTACTGCCACATCTTTTGTCGGATGTTCTCCTCCACATTTATGTTTTTCTCTGTTTTCTCAGGCGATTCATAAATTTCGTACCGATCATATCTCCACCGTTACAAAAAGTTTAATTGTAGGCTATTGGTACATCAGTAGCCTACCCATGTGGTGTTTCCCATCGATTCTGTTTACATGCGCACCGCCCAACCGTGACTGGACAGGCCAATCAGCTTCTGCGGCTCCTGACAGGAAGTTCTAATTTCTGCTAACGCCAGCTTTTTACAAGAGCGCCGACAGATGTACATCAGTCAAGAGCGATTACCTATAGCCTAACATCACTGCGCACCTTTAGATTCAACTATTGACACGTTATTGGACCGACAATCATTAACGTTCGGTAAGCAGATACATGAGAAAACCGTGAATAAATACCGTGCAACAAAACAGTTCCAACATTATTTTAAATAATAAAACAGTTAATGCAGCTGTCCGCGAACAATATAAAAACGTAGCCTACTGCCGACTAATTATGGTGTATCGTTTGTGCCCAAAAAAAACAAAAAACACTGCTGTGCACATTTACCACTTATCTAAAATGACAACATATGATTAGCTAATATAATACGAATCTGTTGATAACTTACTATTGTACAGGGTAGGTTAACAAGCCCGTGCGGTACATTCTAATGCCCTGCTACATCAAAAATGACGGATAGTCACATTAATTCCGATCTGACTGTTCAGACTGCGGTCGCTTTGACACAATCAGATATGTATCGGAATCCAATACCACATCCAAAAGTGGCCGAAATCTGAAATGGAAATGTCAGATTCAATGTGATTTTCGCTGTTCACACTTCCATAAAAAAAAAAAAAACTGATCTGTGTCACATTTGAGGAAAAAATCGGATCTGGGCCACTTTTTACCTGCAGTGTGAACGTAGCCTTAAGACGTTCAAAAGTGTGGGCCCACTTTACCAAATCGAACGTAAACAAAGCAAAATGCAATTTATGTATATATATTTTTTTTAAAAAGCTACTGCGTGTAAGGGGAGCAATACTAGCAATCTAATGAGACTTACAAATGCAACATGCCATAAATCTGAAGCAGTGCAGTTTATTTGACTGCTCCGTTCAACTCCAGGTGTGAGCATCACATAAACTTGGTAAATGGCTTAAATTAAACTTTAACTTTAAGACAGGTGTACCATTTACAATACGAACTTAGATTTGTTTGTTTTCATAATTTAAGTCAAAATAAATTGCCACAAATGCAAAGAAACTTTGGGAAAATGCAAAACAACAAAACAAGGGCGTCACTTTCTGTTGAACATTGGGGGGGACGCAGGGCAGAACGCAGTGCCCTGAGATAATTATTGTTAGCCAATAGCAATGTTACCGTGTGTAGCCTATGCAAAGGCAAGGGTGTTACATGTAACAGTTTTTTCTAGACTGCTTTTATTCGGGGGGCATGAAGAGATGTTGGAGGGGCACAAGGTTGGGACGAAGTAGCGGGGGGTCTGGGGGTCTTCCCCCAGAAAAATGTAGCCTGCATTTCTATACAACCTCACACAGGCCATTTTCTAACATAAAATGTTTAATACTCCATATTTTATCGAAATATATTATTTCAATGTGGCATTTTTATGATTGGCCAAATCGTCTGTAGCTCTAATAGCCTACTCACTTCATATTGTCGGATCAATTTTTTTCTGGATTTGGCTTTGGGGGGCTCGGAGGATTTTTTTAGTTTCAAAATAATGAAACAAAAAAAAAAAGGCCCTAGGAGGCAAAACCATTTTAGTGATGAATGTGAAGATGAAGGAAGGTTCGTGCTTTTATGATGTTTCGTGGCTTTGAGATGGATGTGCGCTGCTGATTGAACACATATCCACGTTACTGTTGCTGCTTGCTGCTCCTCGGCGGCAGTGTAACTTCTGTAAACTCATAGTTTTGGTTAATTGAACAAAAAAACTATTGTATCTTGTAGGCCTACATTTTGAAATCTGAAGTAGCTAAGCAATTAGCTATACAATAATAGAGATTAGGCTACACTAGTGTGTGAATTGATGCACTAAAAAAGGGTAGCCTATTAAGCTACTTCCATTATGTTGTTCGTTTGTTGTTAAATCCTACCATAGCCAAATTCAGAAAAGCTACATCTAAATAATGTAGACCTAAAGTTTCCTGCACTTTATTAGACTAATTTTAGCATAGGCTACAATTCTGTGTTTACGTTAGACTGCCGTTCTCTAAATGTTGTGTGCTTAAAATCCCCAAACGATATACTTATTTCCGAGTTTCGCTGATAACGGTATGGAGCACGGAGGATATTTTTATGCCACTAAACAGTATGCAGTAGCCAAAGCAGTAGGCTATACAGACGATTGGATAAAAGAGCAAACAATTAAACCAGAATGAACTGTAATGAAGGAGACAGGCTTGCAGGGCATGGGGGCTATTACGAATCAACGTTTCAGATAGTGTAACAGCGGTATTTGGTAGCATATATTGCTAGTAGAATACATGATGGAATGAGAAAATACTTTCACATGTTTATTTTGCATTTGAGTGAGCAAGGCTTTTCACTGCGATTGTTGGGTTTAGCTTGTTGCTATGACGGAATTCAAATTTTATATTATGAATAAATATATTTATGAACTTAAACATAGACGCTATTGTCCACTATGTCACGCATGGGTAGGTATAGACTGGGTGTGGGGGTGCCTGTTAAATGAACTTGCTACGGAAAAATAGTGACACTTAGAAACTATGCATTGGGCAGAAATCGTCACGAATCGTCTACCAATAAAGTTAAAACACAGAGTTTGTGATTTCCACCAATAGTTTGGCTGCAGGAGCAACAAATGTCTCAGTTGAGCAAAAAGGTGCCGCCGGCAGGAACTTCACTATGCATCTGCAGAAAGGAGTTAATATCACTAGAGGGTGTGGGCATAGATCAGACACTTACCACCTGGTTCTGGGCCCAGATGGACACTACTCCACTGGAGATTGAAGCGATGATCGGTCGCACCGGGTGCCACTGCAGTGGGAAAAAGGGGTCAGCTGGACACTGGGGACACACCTTTCCAAGATGCCATACACTGAAGACACAAGCCAGATGATGGAACTACAACGAGGTAAATGAGCAGACACAAGCGCATGAGCTTTATGCCGATACTCACTCGGTCCACAATGTATTATGACTCTTGAACCAATCTGACTAATACTTTTTACTTTGCACACGACAGCATACAGCAGACTTGTTTGCACACCAAGCACTTACACTGCCACGGTACTGGTACGACCATACAGAGAAACACCAGTAAAACATTCAAATGTATTTAATGAGTTACTGTATGATTGTCTGAGACTGCAGATGTGGATTAACCATGGAATAAATAAACAGTTTCTAATGAATAGATGTATTTATCATGCACTTGAGGTGAAGAGATGTCAAAAAGTACAATGGAAACCAGCAAATTATATAGAATTCACTATATTGGGTGTCAATCAGAAACACCGGTAGAGTACTGGTGGGTACCGGTAGATCCATTGTGTGCCGTGCACCTTAAGTACTGTAAGGACATAAAGACCCTACAGTGAGAGATGGGTCCTACCGCCACATCCAGCAGAAGCTCTCCACGTGTCCCATGCAGGATCTTCACCAGGTTCCCAATGCTCTTCTCCCAAATGTACAAGGCATGCTGGCGAGCCGAGCCTGCTACTATGTATTCCCCATCCCCTGAGAAACAACACTTTTTCCAGGGTGTCCTGTCCAGGGGGAAAGAGAAAGCGTAATTCGATGCTTTTCCATTTCACAAAACTTACTATAATGGCAAGTTGTATCATATGAATGCTGACAGAACAGCTGTGACATCAGGATTTCAACTCTGTGATAATTTCAGATGCAGTGCCCTGGTGGTCGATTCCTTCAACATTCTGCATTTATTGATTTAAAAAAATAATAATAAAAAAAACTAGAATTTGCCAACAATATCCCATTTAACTAAAAAGGCTGATCCCTCACGCTATGGAATATGTTGTATTCTTAAACAGTGCATTTTCAACTTCTGACATTATTCCATGGGATCCAACATTATATATTTAAAACCACCTTTCCACATGTGAGCTCCAGACTGGATAGCATAAGGCCTCGCACACACCGGCACTAAAACCCGTTTCGAAAACCGTTGCGCCTCCTTAAAACCATCAAATCCACATTGTTAGGGGTTTCGAAAACCCTTAACTGGTTTTAGCTGTGAGTGTGTACAGGATCGGTTGCTGAAACCTACCTACACAGAATAATTTTGCTTGCGTAATAAATAAATGAAGTACAGTGCTATTGGTGATACTCGCAAGGAAACATGCTGCGGGAGAATTCTAAAACAACAGAATACCTGCGAGTAATGTGTACAAGCAGGTCAAGGTAGCGAAAACCTCAAAACTAAAACATTTCAGAAACGGTTTGAAACTAAAACCCCAGGGTGTACGAGGCACAGTCACAAAGTCAGGCACGGTCAAAGTCACCTTCCAAAGACAAGGCCTTTCATCAACAAAGCCACTTACCATATAGCCCATGAAGTGTGCTGAATCTGTCACCGCACCTAAGGAAAGGAATACTAAGTGTAAGCTCACCTGTTGACGAGGTCCTGGAGCTTCTGCATGGGTTCTGGCTCTCCATCCCGCCCACAGGTGAGAATCTCCCGCCCATCGTATACTCTAATGATTCGGTCTGCCGTGTTGATGAGAAAGCAGCTGGGAGTTTTGAAGAGAAGGGTGATCAAGAACAGCAGCCAATCACTTCTGCCTCATAATATCTTCCCCAAAAAAGATGGATCCAGGACCACTAACCATAATCTTACTACCCAAAAAAATTATGAAACTTCCTTAAGTGTAGTAAAAATTATGAAACTTCCTCAGGTGTAGTTTTGGGAACAGGATATATTTACACCAGGCATGTGCACACCAGCTTCAATCCTGGAAGGCAGATGTCTCTGCTGGTTTCTGGTGTTTTTCAGCCCTCTAGTGATTTAGATACATCACTGATTCGCTAAATAATCTGCATACCTTGTTTCCAATGTCTGTATTGGCTTCTGATTGAAAGGAAACCACAAAAAACTACAGAGTGCAGCCCTCCAGGACAGTTTGAGTTTGAGTGTTATCTAGACCTTAAGCTCCTATGCAAAACTGTTCATACGGTTGATGGCATCTTACCTGCCTTTGCGTGCAAACTCGATGGATTTAATGGCAGTTGTGTTGCTGGTGCCAGTAGTCACCCTAAACGAAGCCACCAAATCCTGTGTGTCCGTCTTCAGCACCAGAATCTAGAGACCCAAACCGTGAAACAATGAGAGCCTGCTTAATGCACAGATAACATTAATAAGGGAATATCCGAGTACTGCCGGAGAGGAAATCCCTACAGTGATACTTACCTTTCCCTTAGCATTGCCTGTGTAGATGTACTCCCCACGCCTGTCAAAGGCTGCGACCACATTGAGGTCCGAGTCATCGTCCACGGGCAGGACAACGTGCTTGGAATCGGAGAGGGTTAGGAGAACTGGGGCCGACTTCATGGGACACACAAGAACTTTGTCTCTGAGTGGCACAAACAAAGATCACCGGATATTTCTTTCAAGTGACTTGAATTTATTTATTTAAAGACAATGCACTAAACATTATTATCTTGCCATCCATACACAGAAAGAAGAAAGACACTCACAAGTCTCGTGGATGATACTGCAGTTTGAGGATAGGTGAAGGGAAACGGAATCTCTGATCACAGTCGCCTGTGAGGACATCCCACTGGGACACAATGTTGTCTGTGGAGGCACTGACCAGCTTGTGGCCATCTCTACTCCAGCTGTTAATCCCCATAAGAAAGTTAGACCACACTGTACCACTATTATGTAAATCACATTGGTGACTAAATTAACCTACCACTCACCAGAGCGAGCAAACAGGGTGTATGTGTGCGCTGATTATTTTTGCTATTCCGCGGGTAAGGAAGTCCCAGATGACAATGCGACCATCGTTACAGCCTACAGCCAGTAGTGTGCCCCAACGGTTGAAGGTGCATGTGAGGGCCATGCTGATACAATCCAGCGTGCCATCTGCCTCCTGTAATTGAAAGGCACACAAAATGACCTCTGCACATCTGATATAAATTGCCATTTGTAGTCTGAATATTACTGAATATTTTAGCTAGTGTGCAAATTTCTTTGAATTAAAAATGCAGTATCTTGGGGCAAACACAAAAACCTTAGCTTATGCCAACGGAGAAAAAGCTCCATTACTAGCAGAACACCAAGTTAGCCATTTAAAAAAAAATTATGTACCCTTTCTTTCACCAAGAAAACCCCTTTCAAATTGAAATATGTTTTTCAAGGGGGTGGGGGGTGACAAAATAAGTTATAAAAAAATGACACAAAGGAATGAGAGATTGTAGAGATATACAATGCCGCTGCACGAGTTACACAATTAAGAATTGAATATTCAAAATCAAATAACGGCATTCATAATGTTAATAACATAGCCAGATTAACTCACTTCACTAAAGTTAGCTAGTAAACATTATGTCAGTTATCTGGTTAGCCAGGACTATCAAACAACAGTTCGCTAACTAGCAAACTAAATGACTTACCTCTGGATAATTCTGCCCGAAGGACTCTGGAAAAAAATGTAAATAAAATGAACGTAAAGGCGAAGAAGAAAAGGTAAGACACCGAATAACCACACTACTGTTTATGTTAGTTAACGTTAGCCAGCTCTGTGTTTGCTAAGTCTAAGATACCGGTTAACTGGCTTTGATTGATAACTGCCTAACGGTACTTTACATTACATGGCTGGTGGCTAACGTTAACTAATAGGTAAGTTAGTACCAACTGTCTGTTTCCCTGTTGTTATACGGAACAAAAACATAATTTCAGCAGGCGAATAATATCTAAAAAGTTGACGTAATCTTTTCCTAGCTAATGTTATTTGTATTTCGACTACAGACATTATCGATATAGCTTTAAACATTACCTAGTGCCAACTTTAGAACTATAACGTTATTTTACAGCACTTTTCAGTAGCTAACGTTAGCATAACTTTAGCTAGCTACCTGCTAATTAACGCACCAGTTTCAGCTATCAAGCTAGAGCTTAAGCTCGATTGAATTTCGCTAGCATTGAATTCCAACAAATGCATAATTACCGAGCAACTCCAGGTTCATGATTAACGTTTATGTGGCGCAAAGCAGGTTAAATTAAATCCACTTTCACGATTAGGTAAAACAATTATTATTCTATTATTGCCGTGGAGCCATAGAAGCAACAGCCGATTGTAGTTTAGAGCGCGACTGGCGCCTAGTCGCAACGAAGGACCCAAAACAACGTCTTGTTGACGTTGCCTGAAACAAAACAAAAAAGATACTGGTTGTTAAACACTGTTTAAGCGATTAAATAGTCTTAAAATATATACTGAGTTCACGTATAAAAATAATTTAAAAAAGTCAAATCAACTCCATTACGCGGTATACAGGCTAATAAACGCCTCTTGGCAAAATCCAGAGATAATATAATGTGTGTCTCACGCGCATATGCAGCACGCGCACACACACACCGGATGCTGTTTTAACTTTCTGGTTTAATTAAAAAGAAGGATATTGCAAAAGTGTTATCGGTTAGCAAAACATTTCCTGACTTGTTTTCTTTCTCGCTTTTTTTAAATAAAAAAAAATAATAAAAAAATTGGCTGTTACCAGAACGACTTTTAAAAAAAAAGACCATCCAAAAATTTTATTTGAAGAGTAAAAAATCATGAAATATTGGCACTGCACATTTACTGGAATGCTGATGCGTTCAATTTCAATTCCAAATCTCCTGGGGCTGTTGGGTGATTCATCCCACTAACGCAAGCTTTTTAGTTTAATGGCACAACCCGTGGTCTTCTTTTGAATCCTGATTTAGTGTTACAGACAATCTGCAGTGCTGCTGCATAACTAAACAACTCAGGCAACTGTAGCCTTCAAAAGTTTTCACTTGCATCCCCAAAACATGTTGGACGTAATTAGTCAAGCAACCATAGTTAATTTAGTAGGCCTACTGATAGGCTCCAGTGATAACAACGGGTGAGTAGGCTAACAAAATTAAAACACAAGTCAGCATGATAAAAAATCTTTAAAATATATATCCTCTCAAGGCTTGTAGGTGAATAGCCTACTGTTGCTGGATAACTATTATATTCATAATATCATGATTTGAAAAAAAAAACTTGCAAGAATGTTTGCTTCTTTCTATTGTTCAGAACTCATGCATTTTCCATTTCAAATTTCCCATGGATGCATTTGCCAAATAGCCCTATTCGGAGGTCAGCCAATAGTTGTTGCTTGCACTTGGACCGAAGAGAGAGCACAAACAAAGGCGTCCTCGAGTGCCTCATACGTGAATAACCAGGAGAAACTAATTTCTCACAGGAAATAATAGAATATATCAGAACATAGCCTAAACGGTCACCTACAACCATAGTATTTCAAAAGCAACATCCTTTGAAGTGTGACTTTCAATAGGCCTACTGTACATCAGGAAATTGCAATAGACTATTGATCAGCTGGCACTTTTCAGGTGTGGGGTACTCAATTCACATGGCTGGAGGTCCCACCAGGACCATCTGAGTTGTGAGACAATGCTCGAGGCCCAACAGAGGTCAGGAATGAGGTGTAGCCCCAGAGGCACAGCACACAATGGGGACATTCCTGGCTCTGAATCCAGTCGTGATCAGCATCGCTGCCCCTGACCTTTTGCCAGCACAACAAACAAAGAGCAGACAATGAGCTGGGAACAATAGGAGAATTCAGATCTCAGTTACCATCAGATGGACCTAAACTTAAAACATTAGCCCGTTCCCAACTGCCCATAGCTTATGGTTGGAAGCTTTGGAATCAATCTATTACGATGGGCATCAGATGAGGCTCTAGCATGCAAAGTAGCTTCCCATGCTGTCATTTCCAGATATAATATTCATAGGGCTTACATGACTTCAGCTCAGAGGCAAATCTGACCTTGGAGACTGAATTGAATGTTTAGCTAATGTATAAACTTAAACACTGCAGTTAAAATCCATAAGAGGAATTTTTACAGAAATATGCATTCCTGAATAAGGATCTTAGCTAAGAACACCCAAGAATAAAAATCATCAATTTTATTCAAATTAATGTTTTATAGATGTATCACATGCAGTATTGTATTTTGTAGGGGAAAAGCTAGCAAGTACATTTACCCAAGTTAATGCATGTGCCAAGTCCATGTTATGAAAATGGCCTTCACATCCATATACCCGTTACATTTCCTCCAAGAACAGAACTAGACACCTCTTATGACAAAGCAACGTTTGATCTCAATTCAGTTTGTATGTAAATGTTATTTATAGTGCAAAAAGGTGCAAATCAGTGATATGCATTACATTCCGGGCTACAGTCCAGCCTTTACACTTATAGGAAGCCACTCTCTACCCCTAAAAATAAGCTTCCTATGGGGAAGAAGGTCAGCCAGTTCTACATCTGAAACAGCTCTGAAAGTATTTGAACCCCAGGGTGTTCATGAAGACAATTGACGAAGGTCACTATTTGGTCACACTGTTCAGCTTACATCCGCCAGCTTCATTTCCAGCACGGCACACCTGCTGAAAGTGTTTTCTCAGTCACACAACAAAAAAACTCTGGTATATGGGACTGCAAGGGGAAAGAACAAAGGGCGTTTTCAGTGGGAAAAAGGTTCTGCCCAGTACTGACTCTTTGATTCCATAGTGTGCAAATTGTGTAAACACACATTCAGAAGCACTGTGCATATCATCTTGTTGTTTGTGCACACATCACATGAGGTATGGGTTTAGGAGGCTCGTCTTGAAAAGAAAAGGTCCTGATAAGAAATTTAGCTGACCATCACAAAGTGTTAAAGACAGATCTGTGGCTAGTGAACCAACCCGACAAAATCCACTGAACCAATACTACGCAAAGGAACTTGGGACTTTTATTCACTATTATACTATAATTATATAACTAACACTGTTATATGTTATTTATTGAAATATTTGAGGCTACCCCTCTCTCCAATGTTCAACATGCAGCTTCCTTGCAGTCCAGAAATATGCATACCTTTCATCTTCATGAATTAAGCCACTGTTGTATTCGGTCATTGTATGCTAGACAAATACAATAACCATTAAAAAAACACTTGATTTCTTTGTATTCTTTTTTTAAACAATGGTACTGTGATACTGTTCTCCATGTGCCAGAATGTGTCTGTGATCTGAGAGGAGGTAGATCTTGCAGGCATTCTTTGGAATGGTTGGGTTGCCAGAAGTGAGGTGACTCCAGGGGCCACATGTATAAACAGTACTGAGCAGGAAAATGCCCTCAGAAAGCTGCGTAAGCGAGTTTCCACGCGGAAATTCAGATGTATAATATAAGAGAACCTGCGTACCTCTGCACACGCTGGACACCATGTGTACACAATGTTTGGAGACAGTGTGATATGGCCACTCCGTGGTAGGGGCAGAGGGAGAAAATGCTCTCCTTGAGCGTTCTTTTATGCGTTCTTTTTACTCTTTTACTATAGTTTTATACATGTGGCCCCAGGTGCTGGTTTTGAACCCTGCAGCCATCTGGAAGAAGAACAAAGTATTGTGGAGACTTGCATTGCAGAATAACTGATAATTGTGGCTTCACTGTATTCTGGATCTCAACCCCACACCCACAAGTATCTTTTTATATAACACATTTTGTGCATGGATGATTGGCAAAGAGCAATCCACCCTCAACCATCTATTGGTTCAAGCCCACGCCGTGACACAACCTAGATGCATCACCACGCTCGTCTGACCTGCATATTAATATTTGCAGCATTATGTATATTTGCTTGGACAATCTATTTTATCAGCTTGTTTAATACCTCCAGCTATAATCTGCCCAACTATATGATAATTATTTGCTCCGTTAAGATTCCCCAGTACCTCCCTATTACCATTTAGCCTATCTTTAGCTAGTTGGTTGAGCAGCAAGATGTTAAAATGACTTGATTTATGTAACTCAAATGGCAACCAAAAATACATTTAACATTTTTAAAATGAAAATCATTATCATAACAGAATATTACAATAATGTGCATGGTAAATTACAATGCATTATTTGTGAAGAGTGAATACAGTACACATAAAAACGTAAGTAAGCAACACTTGATGATATCGGAATAATAAAATAAGTTAAGATAAGACTGAAAAGTGGATTAAAAGGGCAAATTGCCAGAGAATAAAAAAAAAAACATCCTTTTAAAATAATATGGGATGGTAGTTGCTGGCTGTTGATATCTTTCTTGACCAGGACATGAGGTGTATGCATGTAGCTTCTTTCTACTGGTGGAGACAAGCACCATCTGTTCCATGTTGGAGCAGGTTATCATAACCTTCCTTCTTCAGTACTGTAAGCTTCTTTAAACAAGTTATCTGAGTGTGAAACACCCACAAATACAATGCGTAAAGGAAAAGGCAATAGGGCACATCTAATAGACAGTCTTTTCAGACAGAAATGGTAACAGGTGAGTTTATTAAAGCTCCACTGACACGGTTTCAGCAACTTATACAAAAACACATTATAGAGATAAAACCACAGTATGGTTGCTGGTGGTTGTATTTCTGAAATTGCCACTATTTTGCATTAAAAACAAACTTTTAAATATATATTTTGTACATAATTTCCTGGCGACACCAAACTTGCTGACATCAGTGTGGGTGTATACACAGAATGAATGTGAACGGCATTGCGCTTGAGAGGGTTTCTTTCAGTTATTCTGAAATGACGCCTTTATGGAATGTAGCCGGCCGCGTCGATACAACAAGAAATATTAATGTTCATTGCTTGCCAATAAGTTTTTTTAAATATTATTTTAATATAAAAGATGAGGGATTCAGAACAATCCCTCATCTATCTATCCCCATCTCCACCCACGTAGCTAATCAAGTCTGCAATAAAACTACTCATGATAATAACACTAAAAATAATTAACACTAAAACAGGGATTTAACTTTCCAGAATGGAGTGACAATATTTGTCTAAATGTAATACTTCAGAAACAGAGCCACACAGTATGTATATGTTTAATATCAGTCTGCAGTGTGGAGCAAGAGCTAGGAAACCATGCTTACCATGAGAAGGATGGAAGTTTGGGTCAGATCAGGCATTGCTGTTACACCCACCAAGCAGGGTACCAAATCAAAATATATTCAGCAAATAAACAGGAAATCTGGACAAATAATTAATGTTCATAAAAATAAAATATTCAACTATGGCCATTCTTCAGTTCACCTTCTTAACTAGCCTAGACAAAAAGTCTAATTAGTAGCTACAAAACTGATTACAGGCAACATCCTCAGGTCATTTTTTAATCAATTGTAGCAGGTGCGAGTGTGTAAAATAATATTACCTGATTAAATGGAACTTAGCTACAATTATTCACAAACATTCTGTGCTGCCTAGTTATCTCACATGATGTCCTCCAAACCTGAATTTAGCCTACCGATTGCACAGCTGACAACTGACTCAGAAAAACACTGAAAATATAGCAGTCTACTGTTGATGTTCCCCATCAAGCTCTGTGCCATTTTAAACTAATTAGATATGATGATGACACTGCTCGCCCCATCAGCTAACATTCCACACCCGCAGTGATGTCAGTGAAGTAAGATTTTTTGGTGTGATTATCAGAATATTAACTCATCAAATCATTTAGAGTTGTAAAATGTACTTGAATAAAGCATGTTGCAACATTACCCTGTATGGCTTAAACTGGCCTACACTCTATGGCCTGGTGGTTTTAGAAACAGTCTAAACCCATGTCAGTGTCACTAAGTATCACAAGGTGGGGCAGAATCTGTCCTACTGAAACATAAACAAATAATACTTTTTTTCATTCAATTATAAACAACAGTTAAGTCACGTTTTCAGGTAATAAACATACTGAGAACTCTGTTTAAAAGTCCCTCCCAAGTATTTGTTAAAAATCCCATTGATCCATCAGTACAAAGAAAATGAGCAAACTAAGCTGGTGGACTGGAAGTCTTTAAAGATCTTGTTTGTCCATTAAGCTTATACTGTAAGTATCTTGGGTATGAGGTATATTTGGATTCTTTAACTTTTCTCTCAATGGTACAGGTCAGTACCTGGAAATACTTCAATGCTGAAAAAAAAAGGGAATTTCACAAGTGCTCTGTGCACGGACATTGGATTTGTTCAAATGTCTCAGTGGCAAATTGAATCGATAAGTCCTTGCTTTTCAGGGGGTGGAAATGACAGTGGATCTGTGTGCTGTAAATAAGCCAAGCAGACTATGGCTAGGAAGAATCTGGGAAAAGTGCCACTGGGGTCACGTGACCTGACAGGAAGTGATGTGTGGCTCAGTTCAAAATATGGTCCAGATTTGTGCCTCCTCCCATTTCAGAAACACTCAGTAGGTAAAGGGTCCTCTCCTATCCAACATCAGGAAAACGCATGTAACTTTATCTGCTGGTCCTTTTCAGATCTGTAACAATTCCAGACAAGCTAATGACTTTACTGTGTCTCCAAAACTGAGACAGCAAGAACACTGATCAAAAAAATAAGAATCCTCTACACTAGGGAACAAGAGGTGGCCCACTGTAAAAACCTTATGATCGGAGGGTGTAGTTTTAAAAAAATCAGTTACAAAAATAGTGATGATTATCCATAGAAAAGAGAAAATGGGAGACTCTTGGTTTGTAGTGTGTGGCATTTCCCCAGAACACACACTTTAGGACAATTCCCCAAACTATAAAAGTCTTTTCAACTTGCTCTGTAACAGCTCCTCAGTAATGAGCCTGTGGCTCCTTCTGTTAAAACATTCTCTGGGCTTAGTACATGTCTTTATAGATCTCCTGGAGGAGTGGGTGCAGTGATGTCTCAGATTCAGTTTTTTTGATCTTCTGAACAAGCTGGGCATTCTCAGTGACCAGTTGCCGTAGATCAGCCATCTTCTGCAGCAGCTTGGGGAAAAGGTATGGTGAGTCTGGGTGGCTGGTCTGCAGGTGCTGATCGAGGGCCTGCAGGATGTTGTCCTGCATCTCCTCCACCTGCTTCACGTTCATCAGGCCCGGACGGTCTGGTGGAGGGAAAGATGAGAAGTCAATTACATGGACGCAGATGAGAACACATCAGTTACACAAGAAACAAAATGATAAACAACAGTCCATGATAAAACACCTTTGTGATGCTACAGACACACACAAGCTCTGACAGGAGTGTCTTAATTTCACAATACTACAGACACATGATTTTTTCATATCCCTAACTTAAACGTTTGCTTCTTTTGGGTTTATGTCCAGTTGGAAGAATGAACTGAGATACCATAAATCAAATTACATCTTTTACTTGGTTTAAATCAGCCAATGATTGGACTTTTTCCTTCAGGTGTTTGAGCCGCCACACCCTGATGGAGTTACTCCATATGGGTACACTGCGTTCAAGAGCGCCGTGTAAGGCATTTGCCCCCTTGAGCCCCTCCTAATCCTGTTTTTAAATGCCAGCGACAGTACATTTTGTTCAGGGGCTGCAGTTAAGGTAGGGTCTACCACTCACCCCCACAAAGGATGATGGCGGCCACAAAGAGGGCGAGGTCGCTGTCGTCCAACTCCAGGGAGTTGAACTTGACTGCAAACTCAAACTTGGGCTCCATGATCTCACTGAAGGGCTTGCGCAAGCTGCGCAGGAACTCGCGAGTTACAAATCCCCTGCCGTTGGCCACCAGCAGCCCATCCTTGTTCATCAGTGAGGGGAGCATGGAGAAAATGGCCTCGTGCACACCGTACTTCAGCAGCGTCACCTGTGGGCAGGGTGCAGACAGTCAGCCAAGTGGACACCGAGACATCGCACTACCAATTGCCTGTCCTAAACTTTGGTCATATGCCATGTCATATACAGTGCACCTCATATATGACTACACCTCTGTGCCAAGCTGTACGTCACACAAAACCAAAACCATCTGTAGTATTACATTGTTTCCATTGTTCACTAGTTGTCTGTACTGTACCTTGTTACAGTGAAAGATAATCTATTTTATAAAAATATTGCAAAAGAAAGGAAGTCTACCTGCAAAATTAGTAATTAGTAATAGCTATTGCAAATTATCCCAATTTTCCCAAATAATGCTACATAATATTTTCCGCGTAGCCTACAACCTACACAAATCCACCGTTCTCAGGAAAGTACTTGCTGTTGCTATGTTTGGTAATCTTGCCATGTTTGGTAAACATGTTAAAAATGGCAATTCATTTAAAGAGGAAAAAAAAATATTATATAAAAGGTGTTTAAAAAAAAAAATATATATATTTTTTTTTTAGGAATTTATATTCCATCCCCGTTTATTTTTCCTTTTTTTTCAGTGCCCAATCTAGACTGCCCAACCATGACTGTAAGCCTGTCTCATCGTATAACTTCCTTCGTCAATTTGTGAGAGAGCAGAATGGAACGGAGCTTTGTCATGGATCGACTGCCACACACATGCCCCAAAACCTGTGCAGTAAGCTGTGGTTTTATTTCACTTTCAGTTCATCAGTTAAGCCTGCAGGCATTGCTCTGGAGGACTGTTTATCTAATACAGCGGGTAAATGCATATCACTGACACCCTTGCACCACAAGAGAAGTCAGAACTGCACACTGGCTTGGGAAATATCCTGCCTACTGAAACCTACCCTCCCTGGGCAATGTTATGGCCAATTATGCGCTGTCCCAAGAACCTCCAGCTACAGCCACTACCTGCACAATCAAGATCCATGGGATGCATCATTCCCCCAAGAACAAGTGTGTCTATAATAAATAATATTAATAATAATAATAATAATAATGATAATGCCTGGCATTTATATAGTGCCTTTCTCACACTCAAAGCGCTTTACAATGATGAAGGGGAAACTCGCTTCAACAACCACCAATGTGTAGCACCCACCTGGGTGATGCAACGGCAGCCATTTTGTGCCAGTATGCTCACCACACATCAGCTGAGGTGGAGAGAAAGTTTTTTAGCCAATTAAACTGGGGAATGATTCGGTAGCAGATTGAAAGAGCTAGTTTGGGAGTTTAGCCAGGACACCGGGGAAACCCCTACTCTTTGCGATAAGTGGCATGGGATCTTTAATGACCACAGTGAATCAGGACCTTGGTTAAACGTCTCATCTGAAAGATGGCATCTCCTGCAGCAGTGTACCCATCACTGCACTGGGCATTGGGGTTGATTTGACTAGAGGGAAGATTGCCCCCTATTGGTCCACCAACACCACTTACAGCAGCATCTTAGTTTTTCCAGGAGGTCTCCCATCCAAGTACTAACCAAGCCCATACCTGCTTATCTTCAGCCATTCAGCAGGAGCAGATTGCATGGTGGTATGGCTGCTGGCTTCTGTTGGATAGCTGCTCAAGAACCTCCCAAAAAAGCAGTTCACACTGTTTTACTGACCCCCAGTCCCCACTGTTGCTTTAACTGCTAGTCCTGACCTGTAGCCACAACTATGCTATGTCCACACGTTACTCTGGGCCATACCTGATCATTGAGGAAGAGGTCAACGAAGCCTGGGATGTTCTTGGCAAACTCGGTGAGCTCCCGTACCGTCTCCACGGTGGTACACTGGCAGCGGTAAAAAACGTGTACCCCGATTTCCTTGTTGGTGGGTGCTCCGTTGATCAGCTGGTTCCAGACCAGGCCATTCTCGGCCTGCCAGAGAGAGTCCATGTCGTGGATGACAAAGGGCTGCAGGTGGCAGAACAGGGTCACACAGACAGGCTCAAAGGATGACAGGGCAAACAAAACTTGCAACAAAACTATAGGGACTGATCCAATTTGGGCTCACAAGTAGGTTTCCCTGTATTTAGTCCTAATTCTTGATATTAGATGAGCCACCCTTGGCAAACCATTACTCTCTTGGTTAACGTGACATACTGTACATGCTGTGAGCTGAATCGTTTTTAACAGGCTTGGAAATGCATCACTGCATTTAGTTACTTCAATATGAAATCCATGAAATGTCAAGTCACATGTGTTCAACCAGTGTATGTACTGTATGTATGACTGTAGATCTTAACCCCTTCGCGCAGAGCCCTTAGTGGCCTTGCTGCCAGCACCGTGAGTTTGCTCAACTCATACATTAATTGCTCCTGCAACCAAACTATCAGTGGAAACAAAAAACTCTGTTCTAGCTTTATTAGTACACGATTCATGACAACTCTGTTGAATACAGAGTTTCGAAGTGCCACTATGTTGTGTAGCTAGTCCAATTAACAAGCAACCCTCCCAGTCTCACCTGAACTATACTGACCCATGCGTGATGCAGTGGACAATAGCGTCTATCTGTGAGTTTATAAAAATATTTTCTCACCACCAAAAATTTGTATTCCGTCAATGCAACAAGTTAGTCAACAATAGCCCGAAGGTATGCCAATGCAGCATAGAAAAGCCCTGCTCACTCAACAGCAAAATAAACAAGTGAAATTATTGTGTAATTATACTACGTCATTGTACTATCAATATATTGGATGCTTTGAACAATAAATTACAGCCGGGTGTAAGAGCATTTTTAGTTTTATGAGTTTAGTTTTATGCAAACAACTACAGAAAACGCAAGAATGTACATTCGCTAGCCGAGGCATAATTATTCTTTTACTGCTATTTTCGCAATATTTTTCAAATTTGGCCAACTTGTCAGCATGGCTAGAGAACATTTTCACCTTGCTTGCATGGATTTTGGGAGTGGCCAGGAGAAGATACCATAGTATTGATTCTATCACAGAATATGCCTACGAACATGATGAAGATGAAAATTTGGCACCTGGGACATGGTTTGGGGAACATATGTTTAACTACAGATCAAGTTTTAACTCATGAAACTCACTTTTGCATTATTTTCAAGTGGGAATTATGCAAAAGTGAGTTTAATGAGTCAAGACAATTGACTTGTAGTTAAATATATGATTATTTTATTATTTACAGCAGTGCACAATTTAGCAATTTTGGATAGATTTGGAGACACTAAGGGACAACAGGATACATTGCTTACATTTTTCGTCAAAGGTCCTTTGTAGTTCCGCATATCACCCTCAAATGTTGAGGCCCTCAAAGTGTATGATCCAGGAAATGTATAGTTTTACCTGTTTTACCCAGTTCACTCAGTATTTCATACAACATTAAAGAAAAACAACTTTTCTTTTTACATTTCTAAGATTTCTTTGCATTTGTGGCACTTTATCTTTACCTAAATTATGTAAGTAAACTAACCTAAGTTAGTATTGAAAATGGTACAACTGTCTTGTTTCATTTAAACCAATTTTCCATTTGCGCGAAGGGGTTAAGGTGTGTGCAGTATGATGTCTTTATCACTACTATTAAAAATGCTACATTTGGCACCTGGGACATAGTTTGGGGACCCTTATATAAAGTGAAAACCTGAAGAAGCATCCAAAAAGACAAGCATTCTGGCATTTGAGGGCCTTGGCTGGTTTCCCCCGGGAGGGTGATCAGGTGAAGGTGAGTCAAATGTACCGAGTTTGAGCTATTCTTTCCAGTCAGGATGCTACGGGCCTTCTTCTTGGTCATGTTGAGGTTCTTCTGGTAGGCATTGTTCACTTGCTTAGCCAGAGATTTGAGGTCAGAGCCACCAGGGCTCTGGACGCCGGTGTCTCTGGCAAGCAGCCCAGCCACAAGCTTCCTTTTCTCTGCTTCCGGCATCCGGCCATATCGGATCGCTGAGGGTGTGAAATGATTGTCAACGATGGTTATTAACCAAGTACTTAATTAATAATTTATATTTACACCACAGGACCATTGGTGTTCAGTACACTAGCCACATACTGTAGGCTAAGACTCAATTTTATGTCAAAGGCTTTGGTTAGCATTTTCTGTGCCAATTACCACCATTTTCTTCATAGGTTGGTACATACATACAGCAAACACATAAAAAATATCAGTGTTGTAGTTTCTACCAGATATTCAATAGAGAACCTCCACAGAGAAAATTAGTCAGATAAGCTCAAATATTCCAATGCCGATTGATGCAGAAGAAGACTGCAGCACCACTTGCTGTAACAGGACCTGTCTTTATCAGCAAGGCCAATATAAAACCTGCATGATGGAATTGGCCCTTTGGGCTGTCCATGCTACCCCCCTTTCACTCTCACCATCGTGAGACATGCCCAGTGCCAGGCACTTCTGGAAGCGGCAGTACTGGCACTTATTACGGCTCTTCTTCTGGATGGGGCAGTTTCGCTCGCAGCGCTCGTACTCCAGTTTCATTTTGATGGTCCTTCGGAAAAATCCCTGGGAGAAGAGGGGGAGGGGGAGGGGGTTCAGCTAGACAGGGACTCCACACATCGAAAACACTGCCAACAAGTCTATTAACATTCCTATCCCTAACTCCACCCACGTAGCTGAACAGCAGTTACCCTCTATACGCCGCATATGCTCAACTGTCCAATCGCTTTTAAAACTGAAATTGTACATGAAAAATGTCCATTAAGAGAAAAACCAGGTACGAGAAATGTAATTACATCTACATTTTCAACAAAAACATATTGTACTCCCCTGAAAGTCCTTCCTGTCCTCAGAGACTGTGGGTGGTGCTGTCACAGTTCTCACCTTGCAGCCCTCACAGGCGTGAACACCATAGTGCAAGCCCGAGGCCTTGTCCCCACAGATTCGGCATTCAACGTTGATCCCCGCCGCTGTGGTGTCCTCCCGACCCAGAAGAAGCTGGTCCGACAGAGAGGGTGAGGAGGTCTGAGACAGGTCTGTGGAAGGCCAGAGAGACATAGTGACCCACTGAGAGAGGAGTATCATTATAGAATGGCTGTGATGGATGGGAGGCCCATCTCAATGTAAACCCAGGTGGGGTAGATGTGCTGCAGGTACCAAGTGGACCCAAGGACATACCTTTAAGAATGGTCAACCGAGAAGGGACCTGTTCCTAGGACTTCACATGCAAGGGCATTCTGTGTATTGGCCAGATATTCATAAATTGGGAGGGTGTTAAGTCCCTCCCTTAAAGAATAAAACAAATTCCAGTTTGAGGTGGTCACGATAAGCAATGTATCTATTTTACTCAAAATGGTCATTTTTGGATCGAGGACCTACAGTACACAGAATTTCTTTGTTTAAGCCTCCAAGCCTCCATCCTCACTCCAAAAATATGGAGCTTAATATATTTGCTGAATAACAGACACTGCCAAATGCTTCTTTTTTTTTTTGCCAAAAGTGTCTGATGTAAGTGCAAATTCATCAGGCCTAGCACACTAGAATATGACTAATGCACAACAAAAGAAGGTTGCAACTCACCACCTGTAAACTGATGCATATAATCTGACCTGTTGCTAAAGGAATACCACAATGCTGAACTTCAACAACAGGTGATACTCAAAAATCCTGTCAGTTGAAGACAACAAACTGAAAGAACAGGCCTGAAACATACTCATCGCCCTTTACCCTTTTCAAATGTTAAATCAGACTCCTGGCTGGAGAAAACATTGGGCAGCAGTGAAATCTAAGGTGGGTGATGATTTGGGCAGTCTGTGGGTGCATAAAGTTTAAAACAGCATGTTGGAATAAAGAGCAGAAACTGTCACTCTCAAAAATTCATGCACAACAGAAGCATAAAATGAAGTATTGTACCGACTATGAAGTGGAAGCATTCTTTTAGTTGCTTTAATGAGTGATAAAGATTTAGGATGTTCAAAATGTTCTGCGTCTAAGTGTTTTTTTAATAGCTGTTGATCCAATGGGTACATAAAAAGATAATTATGTAAAACACAGAGTGAGGGCACTATACTGGGGTCTCTAACTAACTGGATCAAAAAGACAACCGTCTCATCCAGCTCTTACATAGAAGGGAAAGCATATTGCCAATTTGTTCAGAGAATCTCTAGATTCTGGCAAATTGATTCCTAGATACTGTGAGAAAAGGACACCCTCAATACTGCTTAAAAAAATAAATAAAAACCATTCAAGACAATATAGCAACAGTTCAGAATGTTCTGTAGCTATGTTTATGTTGCATCGGATACCCATGAGTAAGATTATAATGTAGCCCTTAGATGTCAATCAAATACACTGCTCAAAAAAATTAAGGGAACACTTAATCATCACAGTATAACACCAAGTCAATTAAACCAAACCGGTCATGCTGGATGATGTTGCAGGCAGCATAACATTCTGCCTCTCCAGACTCTTTCCAGACTCCAGTCTCCAGACTCTTTCACGTCTGTCACATGTGCTCAGTGTGAACCTGCTCTCATCTGTGAAGAGAACGGGGCGCCAATGGCGAACCTGCCAATTCTGGTGTTCTCTGGCAAATGCCAATCGAGCTGCATGGTGCTGGGCTGTGAGCACAGGTCCCACTACAGGACGTCGGGCCCTCATGCCACCCTCATGGAGTCTGTTTCTGACAGTTTGGACAGAAACATGCACACGAGTAGCCTGCTGGAGGTCATTTTGTAAGGCTCTGGCAGTGCTCCTCCTGTTCCTCCTCGCACAAAGGAGCAGATACCGGTCCTGCCGCTGGGTTGTTGCCCTTCAACGGCCCTGTTCAGCTCTCCTCGTGTAATGGCCCGTCTCCCGGTATCTCCTCCACGCTCTTAAGACTGTGCTTGGAGACACAGCAAACCTTCTTGCGATGGCACATGGATGTGCCATCCTGGAGGAGCTGGACTACCTGTGCAAGGTAGTGACAAGGGCACTAGCAAAATGCAAAACTAGAGAAAAATCAGTCAGGAAGCATAAAGAGAGAGAAATGGTCTGTGGCCACCACCTGCAAAACCATTTACTTTTTGGGGGTTGTCTTGCTGTTGCCTCTCCTGTCCATCTGTTGTCACTTTCATTTGCAGGTGAAATTGATTCACGATCGTTTACACTTCCGAACTGGACAGATCGATATCCCAGAAGTTTAATTGACTTGGTGTTATACTGTGTTGATTAAGTGTTCCCTTAATTTCTTTGAGCAGTGTATATATGATATTCGCTCAAACAACTAGGCATGGTTGATCACTGCATAATACATATCGCCTGACTGAAGCATTGCAAAGAACATCCTCCATCAGATCCCCACCATTTATGTGACAGTTAATGGGTTAAACAGTAAAGTACACTCTAGATCACTTTTTTTTTAGCTGTAAACGTGTGTGTATGCCTACCTTATAATGAAACTTCTTAATCCATTCCGTTATTTCAACAATTCTGAAATAATATTGTATATCATAAAAAACTTATCTTTGTGCTGCCCTCTAATGGTTGAAATTTCCTTTCTGCTCCCCACACTGCCCCAATCGTGATGTCAGAGTACCTCTTTGGAGGTACCTCTACGTCATATGGATACTTTTTGCCGCCCACAATGGAAATAGCCGGCACCTGATTGGTTAGATGCAATACGGTCCTTTGGTTTCGGATCCACATTTTAAAGCATTGCATTTCATAATCATATTTTTATGAAGCATTCCAGTGGATTGGAACTGAGACACTCCAAGAATGCTAAGAAACAAATGTTCATTGGTTGCTCGACAATGTGAAGAATTTGACCTTTCTCTCAAAGTTACATTAATTATTCTACAGCAACACTGTGATCCAGCTCTCCAGAGCTATAGCCATGCAGAGAGTAATAAGTAAAGAGAGTAGAAGGAGACTGACTCAGTCCAGGCCCTGATACCTGTGTTACACTGCAATTAAATATATAGGTGCAGAGCTTAATATTACGAAAGGCCACCATGGGCCATTAAAGACTGTAATTCACTGGCCTGAGTTATGAACTGTTAACCCACTGTGGGTTGGGTTCCTATTTAATGTTTGAATGTTGCTTTGTTTACTACTAAAACCACTAACTGCCAGCTCAAATAGTACACTACAAACCAGAAAGTGGCAGTGAGCCTAGGAACAAACTGAGCAAAGAGCGGAAAAAAACAGCTACATGACATCACAACTTGGCAACAGCTAGAAGGTTAATTTGCATCTTGCAGTACCTGGTCAACATACAGGAAGTAATACATTAATTACAGGATAAAACATAGATCCAAGTACACATTTGACAAAGAATACATTTATAAATCAGCCATATATTAGCCCAGTGTACTTCCAATAGAAAGCAGTGTTACCTGTGTAACTGCTAGATGGGGCAGGGCTGTCCACGCCCGGTGTGCTGGAGCTGCTTATGTTCTGTTCCAGCCGGTCCTCCTCTGGCTTGTCCCCATTCTGTGACCCCATGTCCCATTCCAGCCCCTCAGGGGAGGCCTCCAGACCTGTCCCATCTGAACCTCCACTGCCTTTGCCATTCTCTTCTGAGCCCAGCTCCGACAGGCTGGCCCCCTTCCCAGCTTCTTTCGGGTCCGGCGTCCGGCCTGATCCAGGTCCGCCCGGACTCCTCTCCCCATAGGGGGAGCTGTCCCCGTTGTCCAGGCAGATCCCTCCCATGTCTCGCACTGCAGCCGCACCCAGCTCCCCGAGGTCTACGCTTTTGATCCCTGAAGCGGCGGACTGAATCCGGTCCATGGCGCAGCGTCCAGTCCTCAGCGCTCTGCCCCCTCCGTCATGGCCTCATTAGCACCGCACTGCAGGACAAAAATGGACAATTTTATTTCTTTATTTATAAATGTGCACATACTGATAGTTCAATCTAGACGTGGCGTGATTGCCTCCTATGAAATTTTTCCTTTGTGTGAGAACTGATATGAACTTGAAAGGACTGCGTATAGAGCGGATTTGCAAATGAACAACAAACTAAAATGTGGTTATGAAAACATTAGAGATTTGAGCGATTTGAGCGATTTGAGCAATTCTTCCACTGTCCAGGCCTCAGCCATTCTACACCAAGAAATTAGTAGCCTTTTTTTCAGTTTTTGAAAAGCTTGGACAAAACTCGTGTGAAGAATGTACTGCAGCTCCCATAGGCAGCCTGTATTGTAGTACTCACAGGACAGGAAGAGGTGAGATCAGGAGCGCTGGAGGCACCCTCTCCGTAAGTGTGTCCGCCAAAGAAAATATACGCGACGGCCCCGAGACCACTGGTGAGCGAATGTACGCCTGCATCCTAAAAGTTAGCCTCCACCTGCACGTGTGCACTAAAGCCAGCTGGCAGCAGAGCTCCCAGCACCTGTCAGGCGCTCAAGGTCTGAGCGTCTGGTTTTGTCTGAAGATGTCCAGTATCAGCTATCAGGCCTGACCTTTCCCCACATTCCACAAATCCTGCTTGCTGAGCCCTGCTCTTTACCCCACTGGCCTTGCACTAGAGCTGCGATGGCCTCTATCTACACTAAACCCACAGGATGTAGTGTGGTAGGATGGTAGACTGTGGATGGCCTATTTTGTGCAAGGGTTCGCCTACTTGCCATTGCCTTGCAGTGTCAAGAACACAACCACAACCACAAAATGGCCTCAACCACTAGGCTGATAATACTAATTGCAAGCCGACAAATAAAATGAAAGAGTCCAACACACAACAAAAGTATGAAAATGGTGTCCCTAGTATCATGTCATCTTAGATTTTGATTAAACTCCAACTGTAAGAAAATCTCATAAAATCCCAGGAGGCACTGCTAAATCTTTCAGTATCATTTAATACTGCGATAAACAGTGGGAGCCAAATCACTCTGAATATTGCCATTATTGCATTCACCCATATCCATCTATTTGACAGGTACTGATAGTAGAGAGCTAGTCAAGCACTAGTCAAGCACACCAATTAAATGAGAGGCACGTTTTGGCACTGCCAGAGGGACTGTAGGACAATGTAATTGCTCTATAGCATACTGCTACCAGCTATAACCAATGACTGAGACCTGGCTTGAATACCGAGCATGACTATAAACAAAAGTTCAGTTCTCCTGTTCTTCCTGAACACAAGCATTTTTTTAAAAGGGAGAGCAGACACCCTTATGTACCTTAATTTTATTCCACTTTATTCAGGGGAAAGCAGGGAAGATTACAGATAAAGATGAGATCACATACAGAAAGTGCCATGTTGGGGGGTTTGTAAATGGTTTGAGTCGTCTGCCCTACACGAAGGGTCCTGGTTTATCATTAACCTTGTTTTTTTAACGCACTAAACAAATAAACTAGTAAACTATGTAGACATTCATCACAACTAGCTAAACATTACAGCATTTTACATTTCTATTACTGAACACTTGAAACATGGACATCATGTGAGAGATCAAATGCTTTTGCTTATGAAACAATGTCGTCATTAGACTGTGACTGCTACTCTAACAGACTTACCCTACTTTACATATACATTGCACCGCCATGGCGGTAGCGCATTACACATAACACAGCCCTCTGTGCTTCTACGTTTATCTGCTGAGTGTGAGATCCACATTCTCAGGGGCTTGGAACCAGGCTTCTGGCCAAGAATAATGGCTCCATAGTAGCAGGCTCACTCTGAAACCAATCACTCTGTGAGTAATTCACAAGGCCTTTCACAAGTTCATGCAGAATTCCACTGGGGTCCAGATTGTGAAAATCAATCAAGTAAAGAAAATGTTGTGTTGAAGGAATGCCTATTATTGGCACAGCATATTGACTTAGAGGAGCACCATGGAACATTATAGTAAAAAGCATATCCTATCACATGAACAATAAGTGTGAAAATAAGCACAGTTCAAGATGCTTACTGAGATCCACAAATATTTTATAACCTCAGACAGTATTCAGCCCAAGGCAGCAACAAGGGGAGTTGTGTCTACTCTGGCCAATACTCAAGTAAATATAGCAAAAACCTCTTACAGTGCTAGGCTTCCCTTACAACATGACACTTGTGGGGGCTGCTGGGTGGCTCATCCTGATAACTGGATTCCAGTCTATGGATTAGGAGTGTAAAGGTATGAGATTGTCACTGTATGATGATATTATCAAAAAATAACCAACCACATCAGTAATGCAAGTTAGTGAATTAGACAGTGTTGCAGAGAAGAATCAGCTAGTTAGCACTCACAGACATAGGGTATATGTTCTCCCAAGATATTTGCTAACATAAGGCTTCGTAAGTGATCATGCTTTTAGGACTAGCCAGGCCTTGAGTTGTTAACCAGCAACATCTGTGAACCCTAACTAGCGGACAGTCCTCCATGGAACTGTCTACTGCACTATCTTACTTGTTTGTTCGACCTCTTTCCAGTCTCGGATTTGAAATAATGCAGTTGTATAATTTTGATCAGCTCAGAGAGCTGATGGATGGCAAACAGGTATTTCTACCTAATGACACAGCAGAGGTAGAAATACAATGCAGGAGGACATGAGGAATCGCTCAGCTGGCAGGTGAGGGTCACGGTATAACAGGGGGTGATATAGCACAGGGGCACTCTATATGCAGGTTACATAAATGGGAGAGATGAATAATCAAATCAACAGAAGGCACAAGCCCTGTAGCATGTGTACACAGACAGCATGCAGGTTTGGTTCACAATGGCCAATTTATACATCTTTGATAATCTCCAGCTTTGCAGTGATTACAATGGCACCAAAGAGTTTATTCTTTTTTTCTGCACTAAATAAGAGCAGATTAGCCTGAAATGTAAGCAGCCAGCCGGCCATTTATAATCTGAGGAATGAACTCAGGGACCTCTTCTGAATGAGGGTGAGAGAAGACACACAGCCAAGGGGATGGAGTAAGAACCAATCAGGATCGGATGGTCCCAATAAAGCAAAAAGAAAACCAGGAGAGGAGAGGGGAGTCAAAACCAAAAGAAAACCAGGAACGAAGAGAGATTTGACATTGGACTTTCATTGTGGTTTACGTTTCTCCCACAAATTACACAATGACCTATTCTTCCTCAAACATTCCCAGAGCTATTCATATGAGAGCATGGTTGAAAAATTAAAACATAAATAAAAAGGTTAATGACTAAGGTAAAACCTTGAATGAACATCACAGTACTACATGCTTCAAAATGGTTATAAATTGAAAAAGAAAATCTGAAACTGAAAAGTTTTTTTTCCCCCCCAGATAATATACAGTGACTACAATCTGAAATAGGATACCAAAATGTGGCTCTGCCTATGCAGTTTTCACCACAATATTCCACAGACATGGGCCATTCCCTTCCCCCTTCCACTAGACCTGACTGAGTCTGGATGGGTATTATCTGCATTCAGTGAAGTGAATAATTAGATGAATTAGGTCATCAACATAAATCAGTTGTGGAGAAACACCATGGACATATAAGAAGTGAATTGAATAGCCTTTTTGAATAACCTCTTTATGATGGGTAAAGCGTGAATAGAAATATTTGGTGCCACAGTGCCATCAGAATATCACTGAACCTGCCGCTGTACTAGCAGGGGCAATGGCATTCTGACACATTAGTTAGCAAGAGTGATGAGACTGCAGTGTGAATGTGCAAAGGTGAAAAGTTGGATTGAGCAGCCATTCTCTATAGCAGCAGCTTCCATTAGGTATATAAAAAGAAATACCTTGGGTAAATAACAGCTCTGTTCACAGAAGGGGGGATAAGTGCTGCTTTCAGAGTAGATGGTGAAATCCATGTTAATCTGTGGATTTAGGTCCAACTAGCCTGTCAGAAAGGATCAGGAATTCTGGAAGACAGTGGGGAAAATCCCATTGCGACTGAGGACATGTCCTTGAGGGCACAGAAAGGCGGAATATGACTTGCCTGTGTCTCAGATCCTGGGGAGAAAGAGAGAGTGAAGGGATCAAGACTGAAAGGCCTATAATGAAAGGCTTAATGCAGGAATTCCAATGGTTCATGGTCCGGTTCCATGAACTTGTGCTAATGGCACACTTACATCTTCAGCAATCTGAAGAATTATATGCTACTGAATCTAAATAACAAAGTGTTTTATCTGACAAATAACAGGTCTAATACAAACATTTTAATGTGAATTGTCTATAACTGCAGTGTACAACACAATAGTGCACATTTGGCTGATGAGAAAAGTTATCGAATGTTGCCGTAACAAGCACAATTGAACTTGAACTCACAGCTGCCATTTATAAGGTAGTGTTAGTGTTTAAATCCTTTATAAACAGTCAAGCAAAAAAACTGCCAATTATGAATGACCAAGTGTGCACTCCCTGTTTCTGTCACAACTTGTGTACTGTAGATTATCTGGTTTAAAAAAAGAAACAGCTGCAAACCTCCCAACTATTTCTAGTTAAATATCTGAGAAAATGTAGGGTACAAGCACACTTGTCCATCTACTATTCTCTGTCACCATTTCCTCCTCAGCAAGAATTATCATGGCAACAAGCCTCAAAATAAATGGTTGCTTGAAAAATGCAACAGCCACTGTAAACATAGGCTGCCAAATAGGCCATTTTTTAAAGTACAGATTTCACCCTCCAAATTCTCTGTAAGTTGCCCTGGGCAACTAGGCCTATATCTGCCAAATAAAAACAAGTGAAAATATTTATCTAACACAAACTATAGGCTTGGATACCAGCAGGTTCCTTTTAACACTGCAATGCAGTGTTCTTTGCATGATTATAAACTCATACAAATTTAATCCTGAAGACACTAACTTGCAAACAAGAAAACTACTTTGCCAACAGGCACAATAAAAACAAACATACCACAGGCTGCATGGAGTGCACAAAGATGCATTACATTTATAAAGATACACAGACCTCATGGAAAGAGATCTCTTACTGCTGAGGCAAGCTCTCACTGGCCGTGTTGACTCAACTAATGCGCAGCATGTGGATCTCACAGATCACAGCTCTCAGTCAGGAATGGTGCGGGAAGTTCTAGAACGGCTCTGATTGGACACACCACTGAGACGTATTCAATAATCAGAAGCTGCTGTTAACAGTGACGTTTATATAACTTATTCTGCACTGTGCAAGGCTGTATGGTCACCTTTGCGTTTGTACATCATACTAGACCTATATCTACATTACTAGTAGGTGCTACTGTGATGACTTACATTGCTGTATTCATCTTGTATTTAATCACTGAGCTGTATGTTCATTAACATTGAAAAAGTGATGCATAACTAATACCAGCCGGCTGCTTCATTAAATGATTTGATGGATTTTCAAAAAAAATCAATAAATAAAAAAGTTTCAACTGCACATTTTAAACTTTTCATATTACCAAATGAGTTTTTCAGGAAGCACAATGGTAAGCACGGCTGTGACGCCAGAGCTCTTAGGCTATAGGCTACAACCGTCCAGTGTATTGAAATACATCACCTAGAGCCTCACTGCACAGCACTCTACCCAGAGTTGAAGCATGTTATCAGCCATGTGATTAATCCATGAAAGAAGCTAGTAAGGCAGCAATGGGCAAGTGGCTAAAGCCAATCAGAAGCCTTGGATTTAACGATATTCTGAGAACCAGTGCGACAGGTTCCAGAGAGGACAAGTCTGAACTGTCCACAAATCACAAACCACAGTGCATCAAAGAGAAACATTCCTTCAGTGACATCCTTCTGTCAAAATGTTCTTCAAAAAGAAGGCATAAAGGGTGTTTTAAAAAAATATTTTGGCCTGAACCTAAGCGTAACACTCTTAGACAAAGAAATGCAAATATAAGTGTTCTTCTTCAAAAGCACATTTTGATTTTGAGTAGAGCAATTACCTACATTAAATTAAGGAATCATGTTTACGCTGATATTTTAACACTTGTATTTATTTGTCAGACAATGCCAATGACAGATGTTCATGGAATCTTGGCTTTAGTCCAGATGTGGTACAATTTATTCGGTAAAAGTTTTTCTTCAGATTTATGAACAGCATTTTTAGCCAATTTTAAATGCCCTTTTCCCCAGCCTTCAATGATAGTAAGTAGGTCAACGCTTTGCTTGTTGCAAACATGTAGTCAGCTTATAGTGATCAACTCATGAATACACCCAACATGTTCCTTCCCTCCACAGACCACAGCACCCACCATATGCACTGCATTCACATGATTTTAAGTGGGTCTAAAACAAGGCTGAATGTGGCCTTCTTACCTTGAAACATTCAAAGTACTGAATATGAACCACAAATGCAGAAGTAGGGTAATGTATCCTAGAAAAATGTATACCAAAAGATAAAAAAACGTATTCATGATGTTCACAAGGCTACAACTCAGTGGGGATGGCATAAGCATGATCCCTAAAAGTGCATACTTAGAGGAGAAAAAAGAAAAAAAAAGAGTTGCATAATCACTCCATTGTATACATCGACAGTGGACCCCCAGACTGCCACATGTGGCTCTGTATAACTCCAGTGTTATTGGTGAATATGTTCTCTGTTTTCAGTACTGGCCCCACAAAACATGGCCAATGAGGATAAAGCAGCTGGAGGGCTGAAATTTAGATATTACATTTAGGCCTTTAACAGGTGCTCTTATACAGATACATTTGCATAAGTGCATATGCACAAGGTTAGGCAACAAACAGGGTTTTCACCAGGCAATATCCCTGCAGCTAAAGTGGATTCCAGTGGTTCCTCAACTTTCAACAATGTTTTGTTCTGTCCTCTTAATATTTACTCCAATTTGAGATAATATCTGATTTTCATGTTTTTTTTTGTAATTTCACATCAGTACACCAGTTTGGTTGATTTGAAAGTAAATGTGTGTTGACAATTTAGGCTAATGTTACTCATCTTTTTAATGTGTAGAAAGACTATCACTCTGTCAAGTTAATTTATTGATTTAAAAAAATATATTATAATAATTCCATAAAGAAGTTTTATTTCAGAATACAGTCAAATTATAACAACCATGACTTATACCGTAAGAACTCAATATTGTTGAGGAGTACAAATGACTGTGTCTGCTTTTTCTCAGTTTTGAGTTTTGGCAATTAATATGCTGAACACCATGGAAACAGAATTGTAAACAATGACCACGGAAGACATTTACCTCAAAATGACCTATTCACTTTTTCTGGCCCAATATTTTTCAATGCAAGATAGCCAAGAGAAAATGATTGGGTATTTCCCAATTGTGTCTTGCAAATATAGAAAACAATACACATTTAATTAAAAGAACAACCCATATTTACTGAAATGTGGTTTCTTATTTGTTTGTGCCAAGAAAATACTACTTCTGATAAGTGCCTTATCAGCAGTAGTATTGTAAATAATAGACTGCCAGCTCTCTAACGTCCTGTTTCTCACAGACGATACCCCCTTACCGCACTCTTGTCTCGAATAATATTTCTCACTGTCATTGGTGCATCCATGTTTCTCTTGAACAGCATCATAATAATGACTTCTGCTAAGAAACTTTTTCTAATTCATTGTTAATGGTACAACCGATTGTGCATCTGTGCTATTTCGGCTATATAGACTAGAGTGCCTACAGTGAGACTGTAAGGATAACGGTGGAAACACCCATCACATGCTGCTCAAGTCATATGGTTGGGAATTTCTACATGCCCTGTGTTTAGCTAGGATCTATAATCTATTATAATCTATAATATTCAAGAACAATTACTGAAAGTTCTCCTTCTTTATTGATTTTTCACATGATAAAAAAACTAAGTCTGTTCCATTCCTCCTCCTTTCCAATTGAACAACACTCAGTTGATTCTCAGTTAATTCTCTGTTCTAGATTTCCCAGCTGATGTCTTCACTCGTGCCATTAACTGGCTCTTGAGGGTAATGGGCCTTACAGTTCATTGGGATAACCATGAATGTGATCCTCCGATTTAAATAAACAAGAGTTCATTTTTTGCATTAATTCCTGTTCACCATGAAAAATACAAACAACTTACATTTGAGGTTGTATTAGTGGGAGCACAAATGAGAACTAAGAAAAATTGCACACCGTACACAGCTTATAAATAATTAAAAATAAGAAAGTAACTACGTCTAATGTAGCCATCTAGTTAAACGGCCAGTTGGCTGTCATATGTGGAAAACTGCCAGATTCCACACCAGAGAAGACAACTAGAAAGATTTCCTCTTCCCTTGTCTCAAAAGTAATTATCACTTGACCACCGCTCCCAGCCGTGTGGCATCACAAATAATCTGGAAACCTCAACACACTCGTCACCCAGTGAAGGTTTTATCTTTGTCAATGCCAAATTTCAAAAGGAGCTAACCCCTTCCTGAAGAAATTTCTGCTTTCTTTATTAATTTAAACCATTAAGAAATAGAACACTTGGAAAACTTCACCACAGTAGGACAAGGTATTTGATTTATTTTGACTAAGCCCAAAACAGAACATTTGAAATAATAGCACAGGTTCAGATAAGTACTTGCATATTGCTAAATATGAATGAATGGCTGAGTAAATGCAGACATAACAGAACACATGGTATAAATGCAAAAGTGTAAAAAATAAAAAAAAGGGGGGGGGGGTTAACTTGTCCCTGTGAGTACATCACTAACCCTGCTTACTCAAGGTCAGGCCTAGTGTATGTGTGTGCGTATGTGTTTGGAGAGGGTGGTATCTATTTTAATCATTAATATGGTTTGTTTCTGAACCTGATGATCCTGCATGCACTGGAAATAGTCCATGACATTTTACCATTATTAAAATATCTAGCTAAAGTGCACATTCCACTTACACCCAAGGGATGCATGTTCTGCATGCATACTACCATTACATACTGAAATGGGGGGTGAAGGAAAGGATATTTGTTTGTTGTCTGACAAATGTCTAACCTTTATCTTCACAGGTTTGTAGTCAGAGAGCTTTTTATTCCACTATATACTCAGCATGTTCTGTTCAAACAATTATTCATTTCACTTTACCAAATAAATATATATTTACAGACAGCAACATGCTTTAAGTCAGGTAAACACAACATGCAGAATATTCTCTCCACACACACACACACACACACACACACACACACACACACACACACTCCTGTCTCTTCAGTACACAAGCAATCACTGGTCAGTATTTGTGAGGGTAGCTTTATTGATATCTTGCTGCTTTTGAAGAGACAGTTGAGGGTGGAAACATACTATGTTCTACAGTTGGGAAGACTGTGGTTGTGCTGTCAGCCTATTTCTAAAATGGGCCACTCGTGTGGTCAGACATGCACGTCATTGCGCGAGGTGTAAGACGCAAGACAAACGGGAAGGAAAAGCGATGTCGACCATGGTCCCTGCGACTCAGCACAAGTGTGTTAAAGTTTAGGGAGGAAGAAAACTCAGCCCTAGTCTCACTGAAACCATTTACAACATACAGCTTCCACTGAACATACAGCTTCCAACATACAGCTTCTATTGTTAAATAGATGGTTTGATCTTAGGCCTATAGGTATAAAATGCAGGTGGTCATAATGCCTGTGTATGCATATGTGCTCAACGACAACAAATACTATGTATGGCACTATCTGGGTCGTAAACTGCAGATCAGTAGTAACTTACAGTGTCATCTAGTAAGCTAGGTGACTCAAGTGAATAACTAGTGTGTATTCAAAAGGCACAGCATCACAAAAACATCTCACAGAGAGAATAATTAGAGGTGAAGTCCAAAGCCCTTGATCGGGAGGTTTCGGACAAATTACAAGCACGTATGCATGTTCTCTGGCATCCTGCCTTTTGAATTTATCCGAGTTATTTTGCATAGTCAAAAACAATATGCTTATTCGAAGTCCCGCCTGATTTCCAATCATTGCTAGAGGTAAACAAACAGACTATGCCACACAAGTTAGCATGCCAAAGTTCGCTTCAATGTCTCCTCCCCGTGTTGTGGGCACAGTAGTATTAGTTATAAAGCTGGACCTATTGATTTGGGGTCGCTATCTCTATGTTGAGAACAGTGATTGCGTGTTTTCCCGTAGTAAACAGAACGATGTGGTGACACCGATTAGTTTTAAAGTAACAAAGATTATTTTCCAGATCAGCTCTATTTTTTATGACATATAGCCACTGCAATTGCTCCACACAGACCATACAGCTTAATGTTATTTTTTAAACAACATCATTACGGTTACTAGCTTGTCAATAAGGACAAACGTTAATCCTTCACGTGATAGAGATGGCTGGATCTAACTTAAACTTCACAATAATAATAATAAAAAAAGGAAAATATCCCGATTACTTATTGTACTATAAAATTCAATGACCCAGATGGCTGTCAATACTATTTTCCTCATCACACAAGAACACAGGTTAACGTCTTAGCAAACGATAATTTTAGCTCAATCTAAATCCAAACTGAGTCGGTATTTAGAGGCCCTGGTTAGGAATACCGACAATCACACAAGGACTTACTGTATGAGTATATCAATACGTGCAATTTGAGCTTACAAAATTCCATCCACATTTTCAGTATTGCTTTGACTGATTGAGTGTTTCAAAATCAAAAAGATAATAAAGTGATGTTTTTCTTACCTTCTAAACTGCTTCGGAAAAGTAGCTAGACAGTTTGAAATTGGGTAACTAGCTAGCTAGCTAGCTAGCTATTTTAATTAACATACGTTTACTTCTTTTCCGCCTCATACATTAGACGAATTAAACATTTGTAAGGCGTTTGGATTTAAAAAACATGACCACTTTGCATAGCTAGCTTTGTATAACAGCTCGCAAACAAGCAAGCTCCCTAATCCTCCAAATCGTTCTCTCACATTCTCCTTCGCAGAGATTTTCCACGCTGCTGTCCAAGGTCTCAAGTCAACTCGACTCTTCTCACATTAAAACTTAACCTGTCATGATGTACTTCGTTAAGGGGAACATTAAACTAGCTGAATCGCTAAATTGTATTCTTCTGTAAGCATTCAGCTGGACAGTTTACAAGCTAGCTAGGTAATCCTTCTTGGTGTGTCCTGTCAGGAATCCGCCACTGTTTGTCACAGGAGCCGACGCTTACGCACAGCATGAGCCGACGCTTACGCACAGCATGGCGTGACGTGGTTACGTTGAAGCTGTAGCATTTCGTCATAAACACGTTTTTTCTTTTTTCGAACAAACTAACGTTACATACTAGTACATATAGCGAGCGTTAGCTATAACAGGCTCTGGCTACAGTGGCTACGAAGAATAATGTTACTAACGTTATCTGAACTCTATTTTGCAACAATAATCTCATTGCATGCGTCTGTTTTGATAGCGAAAGTTACCACTAGCTAACGTTACTTCGTTGGCAAATTAAGGTTCGTTTTCTGGTTTCTGCTGTAGCACCTTTCATTGTTTGCTTGTTAGCTAACTTAACATGATCTGTCTAACTTAACTCAAACCAACCGACCTAGCTAGTGCTAAGTTAGCTAGCTACATTAGTTATCTTATACACTCCAGGAAGTAGCTGCTGTCTCTTCCATGACATCAACGAAACGGTAAACAACCACACACACACAAGAAACAGTGAACACACGTGGCAGGTAATTTACCGTTAACGTATATCAGTATTTTATTGTCCAGTGTTGGCTATTGCTGATCGATGGTCATCTAGTACGTTATCAACGTTCTCGTCTAGCAGTATCTAACTAGATTAACAATTCCTAAATAAATTGTAGGTGTGGTTGCTTCGCAGTGGTAACAATTGCTGGAAATGGTATATAAAGATATGGTATAGTGTGAGGTGGTAAAAAAAAAGTTGGAAATAGAATAACTTTTATTTTCCCTTTAGGGCACTTCAGTTGTAGCCACCGGCAACAACAAAAAAGACAGACAGTGGGGCAGACACACAAACAAACATATCAAATAAAGACATGCAATAGTATTATTGCATTAATCAAACTAATTAAATGATTAAAAATAGCCCCGATGTCCAGGGTCATTAAGCAGTCCATGATGGTATGCAGTGGTCATACGGTATAAATGGATCTAAATAAGGTGAAAGTTGTTTTACAATATGGTGATGTATTTTGTGGTAAGTAGACAACAAAAAATAGTCTAACTTAAAGAACCTGGAAGTGATACAAATTGACCCTTTTACTGTTTGTAAACAACTATGACGTAATGCGCGTGCAGACGCTAACTGGAGGCAGTAAAGCGAACAAACTTTAGTCAAGCGCAGGCAGTGTCCAGCAACTGGAGCTGCATTTGTCTGCAGCTGCAAATCTGCAATTGACATACACTGCTTGTTATCTGAAGAGACAACAATGAGCCTAAATAAACTGAAATTTAAAAAAATATTGAGGGACACATTTAAACTAACATGTATGCGTTTGATAGGCTACTAGTACTTAGCTAATGCCGTAAACTCGGAACATTCACTGCGGATGTCCTAATGTTATTCATTTTAGTGGCCCAGTTTTTTCTAGTTGTCTAGTCAGGGCTTTCGTCGTCTGTGGTGGCTTCTACAAATTTAAAGCCAGTAACATTAGCTAACCTAGCAGGTAGCTATATGATGATGGACTGCAGCGTTATTGTTTGTTTTCCATTAATTATCTAACGTTAGTAAAGTTAATGTTAGTTTCTGCCAACTAACGTTAGGTGAAGAGACTTCTGCTAGCTAACCTAACCGTTTTTGGCTAGCTAGCTAACCTCTACATGTTTCCCACATTGACTCAATATCAGCACGGCCGCCACAAAATGAAAAGTCCTGGTCAATTACGGGATTTATTTAGGAAATGCGTGTTTAGAGACGCACAGTCGTCACAGATGAACGACCGCATCGACAAGGCAACGGATGGTAGCCTAATTTATTATTCACCTCCAATGATAAAGAAAGTTATCTCCCTCTCCCCTCGGTCCACGATCGCAATTTAAATCAACGTGTATTTGCTAACGTTAGGCTACTGTTACCCCCAACGCCTATAACAACATATCATGCCACCACCGCAGATAAACAATATGATATGTAAACAATGGGGAAATGAACAAAAACTCACATTCATCTTTGAGTGAGCCAAGTCCATCATCAGAAAAATGTTCTCCAGGTTGCCTTAGTCCTTTCCCAAAAGCGAGCCCTCGGAATTCTTTGACAGGTCGGAGTAAAAGGAGACGCTCTGTCATTCTCATTTGAGGTGATTCCAGCTGAGGAGAGTCAGGAGACGGCTCTAGACTAAGAAGAATAGGGCACAAAGTATACTATGTTTGGAAACGGGAGGGTGGTAGAACAACACTTGATAGTTATGTCTCAGAGGAGGAAGAATAGGGTAGTATTTACTGCTAGCGTTTGCATTTTATCATCCCGTGGAGGTATGGGTCTAGATAGATGAGGTCATGCAACTCTTGTGCACAAGAGACTATTGCAGAAGAAGATTATGGGTAAATGTCCTGACTTGTCTGGGAAGATGTAGCCTGATTAACTTCCATTTCATGTCCTCATGTTTTGATATGTCTTATAAAACTACACTTAGTTTGATGTTCCTAATATCTTAACTTCATGTGTCTTGTGCATGGGTAATTAGTGCCTGGTTTCAGATATACCTATTAGAAGATCAGTCAAACAATCGTAACAGTTAAAATTTTGGGAGACTCACTTATTTTTAAAAACAATGTGCCTTCAAAATCATGTATTTTTAATAGTTATACACAACAAATCAAAGAAACAACATATTATAATATTAAGCATATTTTATTCAGCTGAGATTTTAAATTAATCTTTTCATCCTGAAAGATACAAAGTTATACTGCCCACTACAGGATAGTTTGGTATTAGTCATTTGGTAGACTGGTTAACCACATTGGGCTGCCAATCAGAAGGGACAAAATGGACCTGCAGTTCGACCTCTGGCTTTCGTTTTCAAAAATGACACTACATAAAAGGAATTGTATTATTTTCTTGTTTATTTTTTTTTTCTTGTTGAAAAGCATCTGCATCTTGTGGCTTAATGAATACTTAAAGTGACTACACAAGGCCTTTAAATTCGCAAGACAAAGGTGCAAACATTTCTACAGAATACGTTTGATCGATAAACGGTACACTCAGTTTTGATAGAACAAAAAATATTTCACTCAGAAGTATTAATATTTATCAATGTGTAATCATATAAAACATTGATTTGCATGATAGATCAGATAGTAAGGATGCACCGGTGTATCGCCAATGATTGGATCGGTCGATTGTATTAAAAACTACCGATGGTCAGCTCTGATTATGTCCTGTCAATCAAAAAGACAAAAAAGTCTATTGTTTATTTGTAATCCAAGAGTTGGTTTTCATTTGCCTGGAAAATACAAAATAATTGCACTTTGTTTTCCATATTATGCCAGGAATGCACTTTCAGTTGGAGGAATGCACTTTATTTTTCATATTTCAGGAATACACCTTCAGTTGGAGGTATGAATTTTAAATTGAATGTGAAGAAATGTCATAAAAAATAAATGTTTCACTTTGGCAGCTCCGGGTACAGCATAAGAAGGTGCCGCCTCGGCCGTGTATTCGAGCTCAAAACGGTAGCCTTCAACCTCCGATTCATGATTCTCGGAAGGTGTTGTCATCCAGTGCATAATCTACAAAATTGTTGGAAGCCATCTGGAATAATTGGTAATTTAGCTAATAACTCTTTGAGCTAGTTTGTGAGCTAATACTGTTTACAGTTGTAACAGCAGGTTTCCAGCATTGAGTTCAGTCAATGCCTCCTACACATAGCGTGGGAGGTATCTCCAAAATTCAACTTACCCATCTGTAGTTTTTCAAAATTGACCTTTGCGACTTTCGCTGCCAATATATTTGTTCAGAGATTGTTTTGGCCAGCCACAAAGGGACTTAATCAGTTGTGCCTTGATCTGTTAAATAAGGTTAATGTTGTTTTTCGGTGGAATTCCGCTTTAAAATTGTGTTTTTTTAGAATGGCAATATTTTACTCAGTTGACCATAAAACTTATGGAAGCAGAACCACCAAACAATTGGTATCAGTATCAGCACCGGCATGAGCCGATGTTTCGCCAAAGTAATCGGTATCGGTTAGAGATTTCCATGTGCACCAAGGGATGCTGTATTGCTCCATAGTCCTCCCTAGGCAACCATGTAGCTGTAACTAGGAAACTGTCTTAAAAGGAAACACACTTAGGACTTCCAATTTAGTTTAACACCATCTCAATGTATGTAAGAGCGGAACTGAATGGAATTGCATTAAGAGAACGCAATGCTTGTTATTGTCAAAAGTTTACATACACCTTAGCCAAATCCATTTAACTCAGTTTTTCACAATTCCTGACATTTAATCCTAGTAAACATTTCCTGTCTTAGGTCAGTTAGGATCACAACTTTATTTTAAGAGTGAAAAATGTAAGAATAATAGTAGAGAGAATGATTTATTTCAGCTTTTATTTCTTTCATCACATTCCCAGTGTGTCAGAAGTTTACATACACTCTGTTAGTATTTGGTAGCATTGCCTTTAAATTGTTTAACTTGGGTCAAACGTTTCGGGTAGCCTTCCACAAGCTTCTCACCATAAGTTGCTGCAATTTTGGCCCATTCCTCCTGACAGAACTGGTGTCACTGAGTCAGGTTTGTAGGCCTCCTTGCTCACACACGCTTTTTCAGTTTTGCCCACATATTTTTGGAGTAGTGGCTTCTTCCTTGCTGAGCAGCCTTTCAGGTTATGTCCATATAGGATATATGAGGGCTGCGTGGTCCCATGGTGTTTATACTTGTCTACTATTGTTTGTACAGACGGACGTGGTACCTTCAGGCGTTTGGAAATTGCTCCCAAGGATGAACCAGACATGTGAAGGTCCGCAATTTTCTTTCTGAGGTCTTGGCTGATTTTTAAAAATGTTCCCATGATGTCAAGCAAAGAAGCACTGAGTTTGAAGGTATGCCTTAAAATACACTGCTCAAAAAATTAAGGGAACACTTAATCAACACAGTATAACACCAAGTCAATTAAACCTTTGGGACATCGATCTGTCCAGTTAGGAAGCGTAAATGATTGTGAATCAATTTCACCTGCTTTGGTGCAAATAAAAGTGACAACAGATGGACAGGAGAGGCAACAGCAACACAACCCCCAAAAAGTAAATGGTTTTGCTGGTGGTGGCCACAGACCATTTCTCTCTCCTTGTCCTTCCTGGCTGATTTTTCTCTAGTTTTGCATTTTGCTAGTACCCTTGTCACTACTGGTAGCATGAAGCGGTACCTGCAGCCCATTCAGGTTGCACAGGTAGTCCAGCTCCTCCAGGATAGCACATCCATACATGCCGTCGCAAGAAGGTTTGCTGTGTCTCCCAGCACAGTCTCAAGAGCGTGGAGGAGATACCGGGAGACATGCCATTACACAAGGAGAGCTGGACACGAGGGCCGTAGAAGGGCGACAATCTGGCGGCAGGACCGGTATCTGCTCTTTTATGTGAGGAAGAACAGGAGGAGGACTGCCAGAGCCCTACAAAATGACCTCCAGCGGGCTACTCGTGTGCATGTTTCTGACCAAACTGTCAGAAACTGACTCCATGAGGGTGGCATGAGGGCCAAACGTCCTGTAGTGGGACCTGTGCTCACAGCCCAGCACCGTGCAGCTCGATTGGCATTTGCCAGAAAACACCAGAATTTGCAGGTTCGCCATTGGCGCCCCGTTCTCTTCACAGATGAGAGCAGGTTCACACTAAGCACATGTGACAGACGTGAAAGTCTGGAGACGCCGTGGCGAATGTTATGCTGCCTGCAACATCATCCAGCATGACCGGTTTGGTTTAATTGACTTGGTGTTATACTGTGATGATTAAGTGTTCCCTTAATTTATTTGAGCAGTGTACATCCACAGGTACACCTCCAGTTGACTCAAATAATGTGAATTAGTCTATCAGAAGTTTCTAAAGCCAAGCTGTTTAAAGGCACAGTCAACTTAGTGTATGTAAACTTCTGACCCACCGGAATTGTGATATAGTGAATTAAAAGTGAAATAATCTGTAAACAATAGTTGGAAAAATTACTTGTGACTTGCCAACATTATAGTTTGCTAACGTGAAATCTGTGGAGTGGTTAAAAATGAGTTTTAATGACTTCAACCTAAGTGTATGTAAACTTCCGACTTCAACTGTAAGTTATCATGCCTAAATGAACCAAATGTCAGGGCAAGCTGAATTGTTCGGGTGTACAACTATTTTATTACGTTAAAATGCCTTGTTTTACAGTTACATATAAAGTTAACTAATTATATGTTCAGTGTTTCCCCTGGAATTTATATGTTGGTGTGGTGGTCGAGGCTGCAGTGTGGCCGCTAGGGGGGTTCGGAGGCATTCTGTGAAAATTTTGAATTCCATGATGTAAATCTGGATGTTTTAGTGAGTTTTGACAACATGATTATCCTCTGCATTAACAGTTTGAATGAACAATTCCCCTGGACGTTTTATCGTAATAAATAAAGTAGCTCTGACCTGCCGACATTTTGGTAGTCTTTTCTGGTAGCTTGCTAACAAAATTGAAGAAAATAGTACTTTATAAATAATTTTAATTAGTAATTGAAATTATTTATAAAGTACTATTTTTTTCTGTTATGGTAACATACCTGTAAACATTAGGCTGCTTATGTTCTATTGCTCATATTCAGCTGTTTCTTGTCTGTCAATTCATGAGATGGCCTAAACTACACCTGTCATCTCTGTTTAGACTTGCAAACATGGTAGACATGTCATTTTAGTTCATCTAAACCCAGAAGACATCGTAGCCATCGGTAGTCATACATTGTAATGTGAGAATCTATGTAGCTATGTTAAGTATCATAACTTACATGCATGTTTTCATAGACCTTTGAGTAGTGGTTCTAAAGCATATTTTATTGCAGAATATCTGTACCAATATAAATGAGAAATGTCTCTTTCATGGGACTTTTTTTTTTTTTAGAGTTGTACAGTTAATGCATTGAATATATTCCTTGTGACATAAGGGGAAAGTGTATTAATCCTAATCATTAATTATGTTGCTATGAAAGAATAATACTTGGTGGTTGCATGTCCTTTGCATGCAAGGACTGCCTGAAGTCTGCGAGCTGTAGAAATCATCAGATGCTGGGTATCTTCACTGGTGATGCTATGCCAGGCCTGTACTCCAGCCTTCTTCAGTTACAATATGGATGAGAATGCCCTCAAATTAAAGCTTACAGTCTGTACTTTAGCCTCACAGTTGTTGAATCATTTCACATCAAAAGTGCTGGAGTACAGAGCCAAAACATAGGGGAAAATGAGGTGATTCAGCTACTCATAATGTCAGTGTTCATGATTTATTCAAATTACATGACAGCACGTGGTCCCTTTGGACCCTGACAATGAACGTATTGAATTGAATGCCATTCAATGTCTTTAACAAGATAAATTGAGTTTATATGAATGAATAACTAATATATAGTACATATAGGGACATTGGGATACTGGGAGTTGTTATGTGTTTTGAGGGAACAATGTCAAGAAAGATGACATTTTCCTTGCCAGTTATGGTAACGTATGGATAAATAGAATTGTATTTGCATAAGATGTATTCCAATATCAACATGTTGTCTTCCTTTTACCTGTCACCAATCATTGTTCATATATTTCTGATTTGACAATAAACATACAAAATGACAGAAAGAACCCGGTGTCGTTGTGGCTTGAATGGTGGTGGAGGGGAATAGTCCTACAGTTTATTTACCTTTTGTGAATGTCACCATATTGTGTGAAATAAATATTCTGAAAATGTGGTCTTAATTGCTAGTATAATTTATCGGTTTTGTTTTGGAGACCAGAACACCCACATCTAATGAACCCATAGCCATAATAACAGTGTTAGATCTTTAATCTCAATCATTAATCTTTCAATAATTTGCAAAGTGGATGTACAGCACAGTAGCACCAGGATGTGTTACATAATATTGTTAAATTCGTCCTTCCCTTCATGTTATTATGGAATTGGCTTATTTGTATGTGGTCCCCTCTGCTGGAATGTGACAGGCAGAGGTCTGCCTATACACTGTCCCATCTGGAGATAGGGAAAACTCCACTTCTCAACAGAAGAACATCAGCGGAAACATCCCTTCAGATCCGAATGAGTTGTCTTACTGATAACAAGGATGGTGAAGAGAAATATAAATTAGGTAACTTCCCAAATACTTTGACAAAAATGAATGTGTTATCATTTGGTGGTCCTACCTTAATGTTCTATATGCTCACACCAAATGTTCTGAAGAGGACAATTTTTTGGACAACAGTCCAATTAGGATTTTACTCTTAAACCAGCTGTTATACAAATGCAAAATACAAAACACTCATAACAAAGTTGCATCTTTAATTTTATATAAAATATGTTAATCCAATATAGTTACATTATTGAACAAAACATTAAGTTACCTATATTTGGCCAGGCCTTTTTGTTTTTGGTTATTTCTTGACACTTCTAGGTTCAGACAACATATTTTATAAAGTTAGAGGTAGGCCTACAGTTGGATTACAGAAGCAGTCAAGAATGAGAATTGCCATTTGTTAGTGTAACATTACCAATATTGTACTTTTCACATCCATATTGGTAATCTCAAGAAAGTACATGTAAGGTACAGTATATAATAACCACAGTAGTGACCGTATGTGCTACAATCCCAAACTCCCAAAACGCATATTTATTTATTTATGTATTATTTATATGAATAAAAAATAAATTCAAGTACACAAAAGTAATGTACAGAAATGTGTTCGATAGGTTGGGCTTATACTAGATCCTCACATTATGAAACAAAATCGCATTAATTGAAGTACAAAAAAAGGATCGTATTAAATTTTTTTTTTTTTAAATAAGAGCAATAAGAAAAACAACAAAATAAATATTAATTGTGAAATTAGATAAGAGACCAGAAAGAGGGGGGAAATAGAATACTGCTGTTACATTGTAAGATTGACTAAATAACTCTTATAGCCTACCTGTGTTTGAACACTATTAGGGAGGGGTACATTTCATTTAGATTTTTTTTGAGAGTAGAATCAATACGCCGAGATAGGTGGCGATATTGTGAAATTATCCGCGTTTGTCATGAGGAAACACCACTCTCTCCTCGCTCTCTAACTAATTCTGTCGTTGGTTAGTTTGAAGGCGCGGCGATGTTGTTGAAGGCGCCCGAGAGCAACTGCACCGCTGCTAAGGCGCCTGGAAAGGCGCCTGCTTAACCTTATGTTGTCATTTCCGCCTTAGTTCACGCAGCACCGACTTTTCGTCCATCTCGGACAGTTTCCGATGCAGGCCGACGCAGATATGACGTAAATCGGCTCTAGCCGAACACGCCCATAGCCTACCTACCTGATCTACGCTCCAAATAAAATAGCCCATAAAAAAGCCAGGAAAGGACCATTTAACTAAAAAAAAAAATACGCATGAAAAATGCTTATTGCTTGTATTGACAGAATCCGCTTAGTTTGCGATCGTATATGTGCTAGAAGTGTCATTTTGAGACCGTTTTAGCTGCCCCATAAAAGTGAATGGAGAGCGACAAATACCCTATTATGGATCACCCCAGGGGAGCACAGAGCAACTAACAAACATATTTCGCCACCATTTGGACTCATATAATGGCCAGGTAACTACACAACCCAAAGTTCTACCAAACGTCAGTTGTGCTTTAATTATAGGTGTGTCTTGGGCAAACATGCAATAAACCAATCAGAGTGTCATTTCCCATTCCTTTTAAACGCCACCTGCGTCCGCACCTTGGCGGATTGCAAATATAATGGCGGATTTACCAAGACTTTCGAACAGGTTATTTCAGTTGAGCTCTACTGACTTGAAAGATTCTGATCTGGTCATTTTGACAGTTCAGTCAAACCTCATACACAGGTGATTCTGTCATGTTGGTCATGTTCCCGAAACCTGGTTATTAACTGTATATTGAACCAGTCCAGATGTCTCCACATTGTTGGTTCAATTCTATGAAATAAATTTGCCAGTAGGGGGCCTCTGTTCATCAAGTTTCTCTTGTGTGTAATCTGAATGCGCTTTGCTCAGTAAAGGAAGAAATTGTTTCAGCATATTACAACTGAATTGAAATCTGATCCATTTTTACAGGCGCCATCCTGTAAATTTAGAACAAACACTGGAGAAATTGCATAGCTCTGCCTTATGAACAACATGTAGCTATTTAGGTTTACACATCGTTCATGTTGTTTATGTAACAAAGCAAAATTCAACATACCGAAGGTCTCAATTGCAAAGCACATACTTACACAGGAAACAGGAAGTGAAGAGACTGACCACAAAAGCTATGAGTCTTTTTAGTCTAAACATCTGGTGCTGTATCATAGTACTCCTCAATGTTATCAGGAAGAAAGGCAAAGAACACTCCAATCTCCTTTAAAATGTATTTATTTAAACGTTTTTCTATTTATAATTTTTTTTACAATGTATCCTTAATTTAATCAAATATTTTTTCAACTCTCTTTAAAAAACAGGTTGCTAGAGATTTTACAATGCCAAGGACACTAGTACTGTACTCAGCTTCAGTCTTTGTCCTTGCATCTCTCTACCCATTACAATTGTGGCCATGGTCCTGACACTGACAAGGAAGAACAATGGGAATATAATAATGTAATTATATGAAAGATATAATAATGTGCACAATATGAAAACAACCTAGATCTGGCAAATATTATCTTACATCTATGAAAATGTCTGGTTCCTAAAAGTCTATCCCTATGTTGAAAGGTTTGATAAAATCAGATCTTTCTCAAATTTCTCTGACAAAAAACTGAAATCTTACAATAACGTCCACTGGTGCATTAACCTGCGCTGAGATTGGTATTTGCCTATGTTGTGAGATTATTATGTAAAATGTCTGAGAAGTCCTGTTGAGCTGTACAGTATGAATGAGATCTTGTTTGCGCTCAATTTGAGACCACAAGAGGGTTCATCATTTAAGTGAAACTTTTTTTTTTTTCAAACTTGATTTCCCCTGATGAATGAGCACAACAGTGTAAATTCAGTAACAGTACATACATGCTTTCCTGCATCCTCCGAGTTTTTTATGCTGTAATGGGAGTTGTTATGGAGATGGTACATTTTAACCAGGGACAAAGTTAAAATAATGAGCAAAACAAACCCCCCTCCACCCCAACAAAGCACCCCAGTTTGGACTCTTGAGTTTCAAGGGATGTCCATATTCCTGTCGGATGCCTGGGAGAGACGTCGCTCTGCCTCCCCACCGCTGCTGTCCACATTCTCCTTGGTCTCAGCATTGTCCTCCGATCGCTGACGGAGTCGCAGCCCGCTGTCTTTACGTGACATTGAGTGGACACTGGAGAAGGAAGAGCCTCCAATGGATGGCTTTCTCTCTGCAAACAAGCACAGCAGAAAGTTATCTTCTCTGCACAACTCTAAATTCACAGAGCTCTGGATTTTGTTAATCCCCAAGTAAAGTTAGAAAGCAGGAAAACAACATAAAGCCTTTGTCCTGGTGACAAGCATGGTGACAAGTTGACTGGTAATAATTCATCAATACCTTAAAAACTGGAAAGAAATGGAATTACTGCTCATATAACTTACAAACATCTACAGTTGAGTGCTCGTCCACATGTATCTACTACCCTTGTCTGCTTACTTTCAGATAAGACTTTTGAGGAATGGAAGTTAGTAAATACTGTAGAACTCAAGAAGAGATTATACATGTGATCATGCTTACATTACGTGTGCTGTTCTATGTGCGCCAGTGCTCAGATCTGTGTTTTTTTGTGTAGTTTTCGGAATGTTTCAGTGCTTTTGTCTGTATGTTTTGTGTGCGTGCTCCTGTCTCTCAGCCCTAAACCACGTCTCACAGAACCAAATGTACACTTCACGGCTAAAAGATGTGAGAGGCACTGGTGGTTACAGATGACCTAATTACAGAAAATATGAGCTGAACACAGAGATCACCACTTTAAAAACACTACTTACATTTAGACCATGTAAGTTCAATGTGACGGCTGTTCTGCTTTCTGCAGATATCAGACATAATTTCATGTGAGGGGAGGTTTAGTGTTACAGAAATCTGAATACTTCACAACCTATAACTTCGCCATAGTGAAAGACTACACAAGAACCTCCCCCTTGACCACATTGGGTCTTGTGTCACTTCCTCACCTCCAGGTCTTATTGGGTGCATAAGTCTGTTCATCTGAACGTTCCAGTGCTTGACATTGGTGCTGGCTTGACGTAGCTTTCTCTGGGCAGCCTAGAACAAAATGATTGTGAGAGGGTCAGTGTTTATGGTAGGATAATGAAGAGGGTGGCATATCCAGCTAAAGCAGAAACCCTTGATATAGTGATATAGCGCACACACTCTGGTATTAAATCCTGACTAAGACCTAAGGCCTGCTGGTGACTCGATTGTATTGATGGGCCCCCCAGGTTTCCAATCAGCAGGTAGCTGGCATTATGTGCTTTAGGGAAGAGCACATGCATATCTACGCTCTCCTGAACCGATAATGAAGGTTGCAGCAGTGAGCTGATGATGAATAAAATTGGACCTATTGGGGGGGGGAAGGGAAAAAGCATTTTCTAAATCTCACACAATTGACAATAGCTTCACGCAGAAAAGGAGGGTTACAATCTGCAGGGTGTTTCCCTGAAATATTTTGGCTGCGGATATTTTCAGGCACCTGAGATCAAAGCATCTGTCACATAAATAACATTTAAACTCCTGCCCATACCATGACTATATCTACATCCTATCCAGTATATTTTTAGGTTAGTTTACTGTATATGCAAAAGGTTGGAAAGTTGTTTGACTTGGCTAACACTTAAAAAAATGTAATGCCATGCAGACACCAAAACAGGAAGCTGCTGTGATGTTATCTCCATGACAACCACATGTCAGAGCAAGGCACGGAGACTCCACACTTCAAAATATACAGTGGGTGAAAGCTGCGGGTGTGTTGGCTCAACCAGTTCTCTATCACGAGACATGTCATCACACAGTGTGGAAACAAACATGTAAGATACGCACTACGGAAATGACGTGAAATAGCAATGAATACGTTCAGACATGGGCAGATGCATGCACTCTATACATGTACATGTTTTATATAAACACAAATAAACAGACAGCTTTACACATGTGCACACACCTACATTGTCATAACATTTATAATACTTATAGTGCATAGCGCCTTTTCACACTGAAAAAAGGATGCACATTCAGCACAATTAATTGCTACACTACCAGAAGTGTTATCAATGTGCATACTCCTTTGTTTCACCCATTCATGATGAAACAGAAGCTTTATCATAGGGCATAGATACTCAAATCTGGCCCTGGTTTTCTTTTCTTCCAGGTAATTAACTGAACAATTCATACTACTGATTGGCCAGACTGTCTTCACACCTGACTGCCACACCTAACAGGTCATAGGGCATTAGGGTTGCAAAGGGAAGTTAAGCTTGGGAATTCTGGAAATTTTGCCCAATTGTTTTTTGCAAAAGTTAGCCTATAACATGGAACTTAAATTTAGTTGGAAAATACACATACAATGCTAGATCTTGCAGCATGCTTTAGTTAAAACAACCCTATTTAATGTGAATTTCAACCCTGCGCTGTGCATTCTTCCATAGAGTACTCAAGTGACTACGTCACACTGGTTTCGGAAGTGACTTCCCCATACATTTAGACCACTTAAGTAAAAGTAAAACTTACTTTTAATCAATTTCTAGTGACTATGTCTTACCATCTAATTCCTGGATTGTTCAATATAACAGAATATGTTGTTTTTTTGGACCAGCTTCAAGTATATTTTACGTTTTAGTATTTTTTTGTGAATATACCAGCGATGGCACTGTTTAAAAACTCGACATCTCATAATTCCCTCCGGACGGTTCAATGAAGTAAAATGGCCGAATTAGCAAGGTGGTATGCACTGTCAAAAATTGGTCGAGAACCGCACGTGCGTTGCAGTAATGGATATGTAGTCCGTTAAAGTGGACTACAAACCGGACTACAAATCATTACTTTAAAAACTAAAACTTGGAACATGCAATGTATGCTCTATATCCTTATACCATACAGGCTAATCCAGGAACGTTTCGGCTCATTCTATAAATCAGATTTCAAGAAATTGTCAATAGTCTCTGAAGTGTCTGTCATAGGGAATTCACTTCCGAAACCAAACTCACTTGAGTACTCTATTACATGTGCAGTGCATTCTTTTATCACATGCACAGCTAATTCCTAGCATCCTGCACACTACTGCAGGGCCCCCTGCATGCATTGAATTGTGTTCTTCCATCACATGCAGTAATAATTCCCAGCATCCTGCACACTATAGCAAGGCTATTGAGGCCACACTACTGCATTTGAGCCCAAGGACTACATCCATTTTGAATAAACAAAATTTGGGGGTGGGGAGTTAGGAAAGATATTTATTTTATTCAACATTTATGTTCTACTCACAAATGTTTGCATGGATGTCTGCTTATGACAAAACAAAATGTGTCTGCATATGACGAGGTAAATACAGCTTGTACAAATAACACCAACATTTTCAGTTTATTCCCGTTAATTCCTATATATATTCCCGTTAATTCCCATGGAAAGTTTCCACCTTTGAAAATTCCCGGAATCTTGCAACCTATAGGGTATACAGACATAATAACTGACACACTGTTGCCGTTACCCACAAGTGCATCTTCTCTGACATACCCTCCCATGTGCACAAACGCAAGTACTCTCACCACCACATCCTGGTCCACCCGGTGCCGGTTGGCCCGGACCTCCTCCAGCTGCTCATGGGCATCTTCCAGAGCCCGGGATTTGCTTTCTGTCTCCTGTCTGAGCTCCTGCTTCTCCCTCTGGGTCTTCAGGATTAACTCCTCCTGCTCTTCCTGCAGGGCCATCAGGGCCTTCATCCTGTCTTCCTCCTCCACCAGCAGCCTTTGGGGTGCCCAGGAAAGAGGGAAAACAAATTAATTTCCGATCAGACACAGCACATCACATGAAAAAACATGAGTGAGAGTAACATTAATGAACAAGATGGTCCTGGGTTAAAATTCAGGCCAGGGGCTTTAATGTATGGTCTTTGCATTTTCTCCCCCTGTTTGTGTGGGTTTCTGCCCACAGTCTTAAGACATGCAGGTTAGGCTAATTGGAGACTCCAAATTGCTTGTAGGTATGAGTGTGTAAATCAATGGTGTGTTCCCTGTGATAGATTGGCAACCTGTCCAAGGGTATATGAGTGATGCTGAAGCAAGTATATTATAAAAAAAGAAATAGGCACTTCATGTTTTGCAGGAAAAAAGGCAAAAAAAGTGTACAACAGCTTAAAACAGGCCAAGCTGAGTGCCCCAATTCAACAATTCTTTCAGTGAGGCTCAGGTACATGACTTCCCTTTAAGGCTGAATTTCCTCAGGAACTAATCTGAACTCATGTACAATATCTGCTGTTTTGTACATAACATGTGAGTGCATACGTGCCCCTGTGTGTTTCAGTGTGTGTGCATTAATAAGTGTGTGTTTGGTACCTGGCTTGTGCATAGCGGAAGGCCTCTTCATCCTGTCGGGCTTTGATCTCCAGGTGAAGAGCCTCCTCTAGACGCTGCTGCATCTCCTCCAGCTCCTGGATCCTCTTCCGCTGTCGCTCTGCCTCCGCCTCCTTTAGCACCATCTCTGCCTGCATGCTGGCGCGCGCCTGGAGCAGGAGGCAAACATGGGGAGATGCGCTGAGACAGACACGTGTGAAAAATGGACCAGTGATGGCCAGTTAAAGATAGCCTTATACATATTCTCTGTCCTCCCTCAACTTGTTTTTCTGTGCTACCCCTCTCTGAAGTCTCTTCTGTCTCCTCCCTCTCCTCAGCTCTTCTCCTTTTCACTCCCTTTCTCACCTTCTCTCCTGTGCTTTTCTTCTCATGTTTACTTGTCTTCTACTTTCCTTTCCCCTCATTTCCCCTTTCCCTCCCTTTTGTCTCCCCCTCTCTCTCTCTCCTCTGACCTCCTTAGCCTCTTGCAGCTGCACCTCCAAAGCCTGCTGCAGCTGTTCGCGTTGCTGCCTCCGCCGCTGCTCCTCCTGCTCCTGTAAGGCCTCCGCCTGCCGCTGCGCCTCCCTCAGCAGCTCCAGCTCCGCCAGCTTCTCCTCCTTCTCCCCCTGCAGGGCCTGCAGCTTCTGCAGCTCCTCCTCCCTGGCCACCCGTCTTTTCTCTCTCTGCTCCCGCTGCTCCCGCCTCCTAAGCTTTAGGTCGACATGCAAGGAGGACTTCCCCTCCACATGCAGCCGAATGGCCGTCTGGATGGCTGCAGGAGAGAGAGGCGAGGCCATTTCATTGGCTCATTGTTGCCAATGACAATTGATTATAAATAGGTTTTTCAGGGGACCCCCTTGCTTGCAACCATATCACATCATAAATGCAATACACAATAACAACTTTACAGGATTTTTTAAAATAACATTTTTACACTTATGTAAATAAAAGTAGAGGATGTTGGAAGTGATGGGATGGATATTCCAAATTGAAGAGAAAAAATGTTAATTGTGGCTGAAAAACCTCTCCAACAAAGAAACAAATTTGAGCACAAAGTGTGCATTGGCAAAATTGGCTTAATCAAACATTAGTTCATAGAGAACAAAGGGTGTATGATTCATTGTATTCTTTCTACTAACTTAAATAGCAACAGGACATTCTGGGTAATTGAGGTCAGGCTCACAAACCTGAGGTCCACTCTTGGCGCTGCTTTGTGTCAGAGGCACTCATCTCGTATGTTCTGGTTAGCGTTTTTAGACAGAATATGCATCTCTTCCCATCTTTCTCTGGCAGTACCTGTCAAACAAATTATGTGCTTGGCAAGGTAAAATCACTACAAATAGACCTGCAGTTTCAAAACACAACTGAGGCTTGCACAAATAGCATACGACTTCATCAACCGAGAGTTGCTCTGAGGTTTGCTATCTTAATCACTAATGGCCTATCGTACATGCACAGGTAAAGACTGAACATGAGCTGTGATTTTATTATTCCATGATGGATTGTAGGTTCATTTCTATTGTGAGGTACAAAGGTTTGGCCACAGATCGCTGTTTGTGATTTAGTCAAATGTGGCCATTTTGAATATTCAGTTGCCTTCCTAAGACCAAAAAAGAAGGATGAGGAGGACCGGGTTTTTAGAAAAAGGTTGAGAAACGTTTTAAATTTTTGGCACAATGGGCCTCATTCACCAACAATTCTACAAACAAATGTGGTCTTAAGACTTTCTTTAAATGTTTTTATGATGTTTTTTACTTGGGATTTTTTCTTGGGTAGAACAGAAGCTCAGAACGCAAACATCAGTTAATTAATCAATTAATTGAAGAAAGTCTTAAGAACAAATTTGTGCATAGAGTGATTGGTGAACGAGGCCCAATGCTCCCAGTAATGAGTAATATTGAGCTATCAAAGAATTTGTTCATATGGTATTGCATTGAAATCTGCCCAGTCTTCAAAAAAAATTTTCTTAACTTAATTTTAAAACTTTGGACGATTCCCAATAATATAAAATACGCAGGTGATTACCACACATGCAGATATTTACCATACATGATAAAATATATCAAGAAAATAAGGTTATAAATTGCGGGTAGATTAATCAAGGGGTGTGACATCGAAGAACAAGTGAGCTATAATTTGTCTATGAGCAAATAACAAATACATTATTATTGTCAATCAAGTTTTTTTTAGTAGCATATATGCAAACAGAAAAAACACGACTGTGGTATTTATGAGTCTGTTGGGTTATGGAGTGAGTATATTGTGGTAACCCAACTCAACCAATGTCAAAAAGCGAATTATGAGTAAAAACCACAAATGCAGACATACAAAACAATATTTACTTGACTGAACTAATAAGATGACTTGTGAAGTTTTGTAGTAGCCCTTCGGGAGGTCTGTGAGGTTTGCCTGAGAGGAGTGTGCACAGCAGTGTGGTAGACTCCCTCTGCATGTAGAATAGGGAGCACCCAGTCAAACTCTCTTTCTAAGCCCAGCCCACCTCCACACAACAGTTGTTGTCCAGTGCAATGCTGCCCTTGCACTCTTTGCAGTCCTCGCTGACATAGTAGGTCAGAGTGCTGGGCCTGAGCTTGAACCAACGCTCTGTCCAGTTCCTGCGTATCTGGCCTTTCTTCCACAGGTAGCCCTGCACATGCAAATGCACATACACACATGAACTATAAAGCGTGCACACACACACACAAAACTGTAAAAGGTTAACAGAAAGAGTAAATATGGAAATACAGGTTCACACATTTACAAGCATAATTCAAGAATGTTGATTTAGAGCTATGATATACTTTTTCAAAGAGTAGTGCTACCTGGTTGTTACATGATCTCAGAATGATTTTTTTTAAATGCATTGGGAGACATATTGAGTTTTAACTCTTAAATACTGATGAGTATGTCTCATACTTATCAGGGTAGTAATCCTGCTCACAGAAAGTAATCTACCTCTTTTAGTACTTCTCCAACTATTTCCCTGTACACCTTCTCAATAGCCATGCTCAGAGATTCCCTGTCAGAGCCTCTTGTCAGCTTCCCAGAGTTCATCATGTCGAGGAAAACCCAGACAGTAAGACCACTCTGCTGTACAGCATCCTGGGAAATGTAGTCCTCCAGCTCCACACAATTAAGTTCTGCACTCATGGCTGTACAGATCTTTTTGAGTAAATATTCTACCTGGACAAGAAAATAAATGATAGAGAGCACTGAGATCATAGACACATAGCAACAAACAAATGGAAGAACTAGAGACTGCTACACAAATAAAAGATCTGCACCACCAATCCCTCCAAATAACTTTTAAGACAGAGGAGATATGCCATTATAATTCCCAAATGGAGCTGATTATGGAGATGGTTATTTTTATATACCATACTTGGACCATTATTTGAAGTGAGATGGCCTGGTATGTGTTAGAATGGCAATTCTTACTATGTAATGAACGTGTCTTTTACAAATGCAATTTACATTGCACGCCTCCAGTGAAGCAGATGGTAGCAATGAGCTGAGAGGATGTTTAGTCTGCCACACATAAAAAGTTCCCATATTCTAAGTTTTTTTTTTTATCAAGTCATGCGTGTCCAGGACTGGGTATAGTATTTCAAATACAGTACATGTTCTTCATGTACTATGTAACATGGGTCACCTCTTTTTTGTATGATTTATATCTCTGTGCCACCTGCAAGCAAGCAACATCTCCATTTTGATTGTAGTTTATAGAAACATTTGGGAGGTATTTAGTATTTTGAAAGATATATTTGACATTTAAAAAATACATTTTTATGTATATTTGTCCATTCCTGCATATGCCAGTGAATTAATTTGAGTTAGTATGGTGATGAAGGGGTGGTTGATGAGTGTTGAAGGCTCACCTCCTCAGGAACCATGATTAAGGGATATTTGTCCTCAGACAGGAAGTTGAAGAGGCACCAGATGCGAAAGGAGTCTTTGTTGAGCAGGAGTATGCTGCCGTTCTTCTCAGGGCAGTAGTTCTTCTTGGCGGTAAGGGTCCAACATAGCTCATCCACATTCTCCTTCACAAAAGACCCCTCCTTCACCTGCAAGCAGAAAGTCAACATTGCATTCCACTGACCCAGGGCCGGATTAAGACCCTTAGAGGCCCTACTAAAAATTTTTGGTGCCCCCATACATTTGTAATTCAAAATATAAACAATAATAAACCATAAAATACAATTTTATTTATCGAAAATTCATTACATTTTGAAAATGGCTATAAATGTAATTAATTTAATAATTTAAATGGTAAATTCAGCTATGAAAAATTTCTGAGGTGCCCCTCCTTCCCTTGATGCCCTAAGCACGTGCTTATTTTGCTTATAGGGTTAATCCACCACTGCACTGACCCAATGGCTGCAAAGCAAAGTGAAGGCAACGTAGCGCAAATCTGTATGAATCATAGAGCAAGCTGTAGGTCAGAGATGACCGCTTGTGGTCTGCATATTTATGATTTTCGCTCAAACTGGGTTCTGAATCATCTAATTGGAGCAACTGAACAAACATGAAAATGTATCATCTGTTGATGAATGATAGCTGATTAACCTATTGATTGAAAGTGGCCTCTGAAAACCTGCAGGGCCAGTGCTGGCCACAGAGGGCATGGGTATATTGGAGGGCAGTACCTTGTCCAGGATGTATTTGTTGAGGTATGGCATGTACCCCTGGGTGGAGACGGGCCCATCATCATCTTCCCTGAAGTGATCCTCCAGGGCCACCGGATCATGTGGGATGTTTAGAACCGTGCAGAGATTGTGGGACAAGACCTGTGATCCATGGCCCCAATGAAACAGAGTCAACACAAACACAAAAGAAAACACTGACATGCTAAACAGTAAGAACACAGAAACACAACGACTTTTCACACATAAGCCCATAGGAACTCAAAGACAGACACAAGCCCATCGGGACTCAAAGACAGACACAGGCCTGTAGGAACTCAAAGACAGACACAGGCTCGTAGGAACTCAAATACAGACACAGGCCCATAGGAACTCAAAGACAGACACAGGCTCATAGAGACTCAAAGACAGACACAGGCTCATAGAGACTCAAAGACAGACACAGGCCCGTAGGAACTCAAAAAGAGACACAGGCCCATAGGAACTCAAAGACAGACACAGGCCCATAGGGACTCAAAGATAGACACAAGCCCATAGGGACTCAAAGACAGACACAGGCCCATAGGAACTCAAAGACAGACACAGGCCCATAGGGACTCAAAGACAGACACAGGCCCATGGGAACTCAAAGACAGACACAGGCCCATAGGAACTCAAAAAGAGACACAGGCCCATAGGGACTGAAAGAGAGACACAGGCTCATAGGGACTCAATGAGAGACATAGGCCCATAGGGACTGAAAGACAGGCATAGGCCCGTAGGAACTCAAAGACAGACACAGGCCCGTAGGAACTCAAAGACAGACACAGGCTCATAGGGACTCAAAGACAGACACAGGCCCATAGGAACTCAAAGACAGACACAGGCTCATAGGGACTCAAAGACAGACACAGGCCTGTAGGAACTCAAAGACAGACACAGGCCCGTAGGAACTCAAAGACAGACACAGGCCCATAGGAACTCAAAAAGAGACACAGGCCCAATAGGGACTCAAAGAGAGACACAGGCTCATAGGGACTCAAAGACAGACACAGGCCTGTAGGAACTCAAAGACAGACACAGGCTCGTAGGAACTCAAATACAGACACAGGCCCATAGGAACTCAAAAACAAACACAGGCTCATAGGAACTCAAAGACAGACACAGGCTCGTAGGGACTCAAAGACAGACACAGGCCCATAGGGACTCAAAAAGAGACACAGGCCCATAGGAACTCAAAGACAGACACAGGCCCATAGGGACTCAAAGATAGACACAAGCCCATAGGGACTCAAAGACAGACACAGGCCCATAGGAACTCAAAGACAGACACAGGCCCATAGGGACTCAAAGATAGACACAAGCCCATAGGGACTCAAAGACAAACACAAGCCCATAGGGACTCAAAGACAGACACAGGCCCATAGGGACTCAAAGACAGACACAAGCCCATAGGGACTCAAAGATAGACACAAGCCCATAGGGACTCAAAGACAGACACAGGCCCATAGGGACTCAAAGATAGACACAAGCCCATAGGGACTCAAAGACAGACACAGGCCCATAGGAACTCAAAAAGAGACACAGGCCCATAGGGACTGAAAGAGAGACACAGGCTCATAGGGACTCAATGAGAGACATAGGCCCATAGGGACTGAAAGACAGGCATAGGCCCATAGGAACTCAAAGACAGACACAGGCCCGTAGGAACTCAAAGACAGACACAGGCTCATAGGGACTCAAAGACAGACACAGGCCCATAGGAACTCAAAGACAGACACAGGCTCATAGGGACTCAAAGACAGACACAGGCCCGTAGGAACTCAAAGACAGACACAGGCCCATAGGGACTCAAAGACAGACACAGGCCTGTAGGGACTCAAAGACAGACACAGGCCCGTAGGAACTCAAAGACAGACACAGGCCCATAGGAACTCAAAAAGAGACACAAGCCCAATAGGGACTCAAAGAGAGACACAGGCTCATAGGGACTCAAAGACAGACACAGGCCCGTAGGAACTCAAAAAGAGACACAGGCCCATAGGGACTGAAAGAGAGACACAGGCTCATAGGGACTCAATGAGAGACATAGGCCCATAGGGACTGAAAGACAGACACAGGCCCATAGGAACTCAAAGACAGACACAGGCTCATAGGGACTCAAAGACAGACACAGGCCTGTAGGGACTCAAAGACAGACACAGGCCCGTAGGAACTCAAAGACAGACACAGGCTCATAGGGACTCAAAGACAGACACAGGCCTGTAGGGACTCAAAGACAGACACAGGCCCGTAGGGACTCAAAGACAGACACAGGCCCATAGGAACTCAAAAAGAGACACAGGCCCAATAGGGACTCAAAGAGAGACACAGGCTCATAGGGACTGAAAGACAGACACAGGCCCATAGGGACTGAAAGACAGGCATAGGCCCGTAGGAACTCAAAGACAGACACAGGCCCATAGGAACTCAAAGACAGACACAGGCTCATAGGGACTGAAAGACAGACACAGGCCCATAGGGACTGAAAGACAGGCATAGGCCCGTAGGAACTCAAAGACAGACACAGGCTCATAGGAACTCAAAGACAGACACAGGCCTGTAGGGACTCAAAGACAGACACAGGCCCATAGGAACTCAAAAAGAGACACAGGCCCATAGGGACTGAAAGAGAGACACAGGCTCATAGGGACTCAATGAGAGACATAGGCCCATAGGGACTGAAAGACAGGCATAGGCCCGTAGGAACTCAAAGACAGACACAGGCCTGTAGGAACTCAAAGACAGACACAGGCCCATAGGGACTCAAAGACAGACACAGGCCTGTAGGGACTCAAAGACAGACACAGGCTCATAGGGACTCAAAGACAGACACAGGCCCGTAGGGACTCAAAGACAGACACAGGCCCATAGGGACTCAAAGACAGACACAGGCCTGTAGGAACTCAAAGACAGACACAGGCCCATAGGGACTCAAAGACAGACACAGGCCCGTAGGAACTCAAAGACAGACACAGGCCTATAGGGACTCAAAGACAAACACAGGCCTGTAGGGACTCAAAGACAGACACAGGCCCATAGGGACTCAAAGACAGACACAGGCCCGTAGGAACTCAAAGACAGACACAGGCCCGTAGGGACTCAAAGACAGACACAGGCCCGTAGGAACTCAAAGACAGACACAGGCCCGTAGGAACTCAAAGACAGACACAGGCCCATAGGGACTCAAAGACAGACACAGGCCCGTAGGGACTCAAAGACAGACACAGGCCTGTAGGAACTCAAAGACAGACACAGGCCCGTAGGAACTCAAAGACAGACACAGGCCCATGGGAACTCAAAGACAAACGCAGGCTCGTAGCGACTCAAAGAGAGACACAGGCTTGTAAGGACTCAAAGACAGACAGACGCAGGCCCGTTGGGACTCAAAAACAGACAAAAGCTCGTAGAGACTCAAAGACAGACACAGGTTCATAGGAACTCAAAAAGAGACACAGGCCCATAGGAACTCAAAGACATACACAGGCTCATAGAAACTCAAAAAGAGACACAAGCTCGTAGGGACTCAAAGACAGACACAGGCCCATAGAAACTCAAAGACAAACATTGGCCCATAATGACACTTAACGGTATTTGCAAATGCCAGACAAAGATAGAAACCATAAAATTCTAACATACCGACAGGCAGAGGATGATATAAGGCACAAACTCGCATGCAAAGAAAAAGATGGAAGTAAATGAATATGGAACAATTTCCTTGTGTAATTAAATGCCTCTTTGCTGTGATCACTGACCTACATCAATGAAGAGAAGACAATTTTTACATTATAGAAAACACCAGCACCATTTGATTAACAAATGAATCCAGGTGGCATGTGTTTGCACCTACAGTACTATATACCTAAATGACAAAACAATATTTTGCATTCAACATCTTGTATATCCCTGAATACTTCCACAGTGTTCTACTGTTTGTAAGAACAGTGTGATGATCAGAAATTGACAATATGTTCTTTCTTCCTGTGCAGACATACAGTAAAACATGAAATCAATCCTGATACATTTCAGTAGTTACAGTTACATCTGCTCTCTTTTGACTCATATAAAGTTTTGTATCCTGTATTTTGATAGGAATAAAATACTGGGGAAGACTTTTACTTTCTGAACCTGTATTTTCCACCTCTGGTTAAAAGTCACATAAACATTGTGTAGGCGGAACACAACCCTGTTTCCGTGAAGAGGTGCACAGCTTCTCTTCAATAGAGCAATGTACAATTCAGGCCCAGACGTAACTAGGAGACATGCACATTTTCCATTAAGGGGATTCAATCAGTATTGCTCAGACAGAAAAAACATCTGATACAGTATATCAGATTCACATTATTATTCCCATTTTTATTTGAGAAAGTATTTCAGCTGTGCCAGAAATCAGCTGCCACTGACTCCTACATAGCAACTGTTTAAACAGTGTGACAGGGCAGAATGTGTGATTTTTTGTGCATGCATTCTAAAACGAATAAAACTGTAGGAGATCACATGATCACACTAATGCTTCTTGTGGTGGCTACACTCTTCTCCCATTGTGAACAATGTATTCTGTTGCCAGTATGTACATTAATTGCATATTCATATTTCTCACAGTAACTTAAAACAAACAACGGACATGCTGAGCATGCAAGACATATAAGATCCCCCCCCCCCCCCCCCAAACAAAGATACAGACAGGACAAAGATACAGCCATGAACCATCCGTCCTACTCGATGAGAGAGTTTTTCTGCACAAACGTGTTCTATTCTATAGAAGAGTGCTGGGCTGAGTTCTCAAGACGCAAACCACATCCTGCCTGCCCTATTCTCCTGACACGGAGCTGAGTGAGGACGTAACAAAGCTCTTTTGAGGGCTCCAGCTCCTGAGCAGTGTTGGCTCCAGAGCCCCTCTGCGTGATAGGGATTAGACCAGTCATGGGGTCCGATCCCCCTTCAGTCTGGAACACACACAAGCAGGCCAATACCAGTAGCACACTAACGTACTGTTACGCAGTGCCTGCGGCTCTGGTCAGGTTTATGCAACCAGAAACATAGCGGCCCCTCGGTTGTGGTACATAAGTGCTTGCGTAGAGCACTGAGCTTTGGACCAGTGGGCCATGAGTTCAGGTGTCCGTTAGATCCAAGTCAGGGTAGTTGGACCAGACTACGGTGTATCAACAATCCATCCGAAACAAAGACTGACTTTGAGCAATTTACTGAGAGTAATCAAGTATATTTTTTGGATTATGAACATAAGTAGCTCACTTCATGTAATGACAGAAAGGTGCAGCATTGTTTTAGGCGTACAAACAGGCTGATAAAACAGAAAGCACTCATAAGTAAAACAGTATAATTACTCATTCAGGTTATGCTACTTTAAATGGTTTTATGTTTCTCTTAGGGCTTGTTATAGATGTAATCTGTACATGATTTATATTTTGGTTTTTGATTAGCATGTTAGCTTGCACTAGTGCTTTTGTGATGTTGCATCTTTACTTGCCGGTTTGGGAATGTTGTGTGCATCCAATAATCAGGTGAATGCACTTGTGTTTCTCCTATATTGTATGCTGCTCTGCATAAGAGTCTGCTAAATGAACGTAATGTAATGCAACAAATCTGGTTACTGTCATGCACTTGATGTAACTGCAAAGCATTGAAAGAGTTCAGATTGTAAGTGAGAGAAACTTTCCAAGGAAAACATCCTTTCCTTGAAAGTAGACAACCCCTCTTAATGCCTCATCCCCAAGCCCCCCCTCCCCGCTCATCGTGTAAGAGGATCTGACACTCACCTTGAGCTGCGACTTGGACACCTTGCCGCTCTCCTCCACGTCCAGTGCTGTGAAAGCATACCAGATGGACTTCAGAAGCTCTGAGCGGAGATCCATGCCTCTGGGGTCTCTGGTTCCTCTCGTTGCCGTCTCAGTTTTGCTAATGTTGTTTTCCACGGCAGAGATCTGCCTGAGCGACACCTTCAGCCTCTGCTCCGCGACACTCCACCCCGGAGAGGGCCACAGCGCCCCCTGTCTGCACCAGTAGGGCTATGACTTCAGCACTGGCGACTGAGTGGAACCAGGACACAGGGGGACCGACAGCACCGATATTCACTTAAAGCTGTAATACATTCACATAAGGCTGTAAATACACACACATACACACACGAATGTATTTCACACTGCGTAATGCAGCTTCTTAGAGCCTCATCGGAGCGTGACATAGGAAAAACGCTAATTCAACCAAATCCATAAAACAATCATAAAACGCCAGTGCTAAACACAAAATCCCTATTAATGTTATTCCAGCATAGTCCAAAAGTTAGATAATCTTTTCTTCCATGAAGTTGTTTCAGTGTTTAAGCAATGATTCATTCATGAAATTGCATGTACATGCAACTGAAGCCATTATATGACTTAGTAGAGGCTATTATCCACAGTGACTTATAAAAGTAGAGACCATCAGTGTAAGTCTCAGGAATTCAATCAAGTCCCCTAGGGGGCAGTATGTTCTCATTGATGCAAATCAGCCAGTAGTATCCACATAAGTAGTAATTTATTCCAGTTCATACATCCCCTCCAGTCCTCTGGAGCAAGTTCTTAAAATTATAATATATTTTTTTATACCACACGCTATTCAAGCCAAAATGCCATGATTTTAGTGTACAATTACAGTTAATTATGGTTCAAATTTATTGTGCATACGTATATATTTGTATACATTTTTTAAAAGCTTTTAAAAGTTTAAAAACTATCCTCTTCGGATATTTTTGTGACTTAATTTTAAGCAGGTCCTTTATTTATTGATAAGTCTTAACTTTGAGGTATTGAGAAAATGTTTTGGACTGCATTAATCTTTTGTGGGCACTGATATTTTCTAATATATACATTATGTTTGAATATTCATGGTAGATTCACTTCTCTTTTGACACAATTGTTATGATTCTATATAATGTTGTATTGTACATGTTCATCATTTTGTCTACCATAATAAATATTGTAATTGTATACACGTCCACTAAATACAGATGTGATATCTTCCTGTGCTCCAACACATTTTTGGCTGAAAGTCAGTAAGATATTTCCATATTAATGGCAAGTCACTGGAATAATTATAGAGTTCTAAGGATCTCTCAGGTGGCACATCCAGCTAAAGTCTTAGATCAGCGCTACTCAACTCCAGGTCCTGCGGGCTGCAGAGTCTGCAGGTATTTGCTCCAACCATGCACTACACTTCCTGTTTGCACAAATTATTTTACCTCCTTGGTTCAGGAAGTAAGCTCAGTAGTGAAATCAGGGTGGTGTAGTGCACGGTTGGTGCAAATACCTGCAGACACTGTGGCCTGCAGGACCTGGTGTTGAGTAGCGCAGTCTTAGACAGTCAGTGGAGTAACAGACCCCATGGTTCAAAATAGAATTCTGACCATGCCAGTGCAGATTGTGGACAGGGTTCCTGCTGTGTGATGCATCACCCAGAGAGGTGCTGTGGTCAGCAGGCTGTCCCCTGCTTCGCTGTGCAATATCAAGTCCTCTGCTGAGTCTTGTCAATATATGCAAGCTTTCAGCCAATGGTTATTGTGCGCATCAGTAATGCACTACCACAGGACTCTAAAGTGAGTGGGCTGTTTGAGCATGAAACAGGGAACAACGCAGGCCTCCATCACTTTAGTCTGTGTTTGAATGAGCTGCTCCGGATGAGGGCATCCCCCAGAATGCATAATAGCAATAATACCCTGTTCCGTTTGCTCCGCCTTTTGCTCCGTGCTACTCTGCAGGGACCGGAGATTTGGGTGCAGCCGGGTGGTCTCACCAAAGAGAGGAAGTCACTGCGTGTCTCTGATTATTACGTCTCTCTGATTATTACCCCTCTCTGTGACGGGACGCTAATGGCAGAGGCAGAAACTGGGGAAGTGTTTTGGGCAAAGTGGAAGAGGCGCTGCGTGGGGGTGTAATTTTGGCTAATTGCAGTGTAGCAGCTACAGTAATAGAAGGCTGGCACACTCTGGGACTTAGATATAAGGAGACTAGGGATCAAGTTGTGTGTGTCTAGGAGGGGGAGGGCGGGGGGCTCTTGATGCTATGGGCGAAGTTTATTGTATCCTCAAGCTAAACAGCTGTTCCAATGTCATCCATTTCAAGAAATAAACAGACATGGGTAACATCATTTTGACCAGGAAAATCTCCAGTGACAGAAAACTTATTATTGCACACATGCCACTTTGAGCTTCTGGTGACTCCACTGTCAGAGCTAGCCCAATGACTTCTAACAGCATCTGTATTCTGTACCACAACCCACTTCTCAAAATCAAACAGGGCCATTACGCAGTTGCAAGCAATGGACAGAGTAAAATTTAGTGAATGGACATGTGACTTTTTGAGCCAGCAATACAGCAATGAGCAATCCCTGCTCTCATGTCTAAGTATCTAGGTATTACCACAATGCATGGTGATGCACACGTACATCTCACAATATACATTTGACAAAAAAAAACATGACAGAGCTGCTGGTTGTGCAATTATCATTGTCAATGACAAAATTTACTGTTAAAATTAACTGCAGACAATTTAGAATTTACATTTGACAGTTGAAGAGTAGTTTAAAAAAAAAAAAAGTACATGCACTGTGGCTGCAGGTATAACAGTTGACTTATTGTATAGGCTCCTCCTCCTCTTCCTCCAAAAAAAGTAAATACAGTGTGACTTTCAAGAATAGTGAGTCACCAAATATCAGAATGTTCAGATTTATTTATTTCTAGTTTAAAGCCTATTTGGCTCCTTCCCACTCCTGAAGAAAATGTGTAGTATCATATGACTAAACCCTAATATGATTTTCTGGGGTACATACACTTATTTGTTTTGTGCTGTGACACAAGAATAAAATAGGAAATTCCGGAGATTATAGGTTCAGGTCTTTGATCTTAGCATAAACATCAGAGAAATCCAGGACATCATTTTTCAGAAGGCTTGCAACAATATGGAGATATTAAAATGAGGAAATAATAAAAACAAGTGCAAGAAGAAGAAAAACAGCACACTGTACCCAAAACAGGTAACACCCCACCTGCAGCCGCATGACTCATATACTCCTCAGGACCCTGTGCTCAGATCATTCAACAGCTTTCATGCCCTCTCCCTCTCCCTCTCTTTTTCTCACTTTGTGTTTTAATATCGCCCCCACGTCTCCTGACTTCTTCTCATTTAAAAATCTGGTGGGCTACACAACCATCAACTCATTACTCAGAGATAAGCCCTGCTGCCATTATACGTAACAACATGAATGCCTCCACATGCTTTTACGGCCCAACACCTTGCTGTTAACAGAACAGGCCCTCACTGGAGACCTCGGACTCAATGGTCCCCAGGCCCGATGCATTCATATTATTCTGATTCCTTGAATATCACCTGACTTGAACAGGGGGATCTGAAGCCTGGGGGCACAGCATGAGCAGTGTCTGCCTGTCACAACCCGCGCTTCATACATCATCCTATTTGATTTTAATTAACTCCAATAAAAGGAGCAGTGTATGGTGAAAGATGACTCTTCTCTTTTAATGGCCTCTCATAATTTCTATATTATGGCTGGCTTTATTTTTTTCTTTTTCGATTGCCTCAAGACATTATTTATGGTTTTTCTCTCTTTTTGGGGGGGGGGGGGGGTGGTTAATGTTGTCTATCATGCTGCCATGATATTATTAGAATACAGAGTCGTTTCTTTTTGGTTTTTCTATTTGGCTGTGGGTTTTGATTGACATTGTTGGATGTGAATGATCATGATTGAATCAAGCGGGGGAAATTGTGCAATCTGTGATGACAGTGTTTCTCTGACACATCTCTCATTACTCTGTCTTTACCCCGGAGAGCCTTGATGTATGCCATTTTTCATTAAACTGTGAACCCATTCACCTGCCACGAATCGTGTACAGCCATGAGTTGAGCTTGCTGAATATTCAAACCCACAAGGCCTTGAAAGAACCGTTTTTCCGTCTTTTTAAGAAGTCCACGATTGTCAGAGTAACAGCCGTGGCGGTTTAAGGAAAGACAAGAGAAGGAAGGTACGTTGCGGTAATAAGAGCGGCTCTGTCCCTGTGTTGGGTCTGTCTCTGAGAGGTTTTAATCCCTCTCACGAGCTGGCAGAGCTTCAGAACCTGGCCCCACACGTACCTCGCCTACGAGTAAAGAGTTTAATCTCCACCAACAGAGCGAAGAACCCGCAGATCAAAGCCGCGGCGTGCTGGTGAGGGAGAACGCCCTCTAATTACCACAGAGGCATCCTGTCCAGGGAGAAAGAGATTTGAGCGGCAGAGAAACGTTGACGATCACAGGGAGGTGATCGGAGCCCCCCCCCCCCTGCTTGCTTGGCAAATCTCACATCCGGGGGGGCTATATATGTCAATATCTGTTTATATGTGTGTGTACATGTAAATATGTGAATATATATGTACTACGTTACATGACATTTTTTTTAAATAGCATAAGTAAAAATGCTTTCATGTTTCTGCATATCTGGGATTGAATGTGTGGGGTTAAGCAATAGCATCATATTTTTGATAACAATGTTCTTGCTGTGGGCAATATCAAAAATATTCTCTCTGCAGCCAATGAGCTGGCCAGAGAAGGATGACACTACCCCCTACTGAGTCTGGTTTCTTCCAAGGTTTTTTCCTTCTTGCCGCTGTTGGCTCTGGCTTGCTCTATGAGGCTTTAGGCCAGGGTAAATTGTGAAATGTATTGTGACAAATGCTTTGTGAAATGCGCTATATAAATAAAATTTGATTGATTGTTTAGATTGATTTATGCGCTGTCTCTGAAGTAAATAATGAAAATTTGTTGGATCTTCACATCTTTGATGTTACTTCTCTCCCCAGTTATAAATCCTGGAGAGCTGTTACATACCTTCTAGAACAGGAGTACTCAGTCTTATCCAGAAAGGGAATTCTACTAATCAAATGTAGTTATAGGTTTGGATTGAGCAAAAACCAGGACCATCTCTAGCACTCCAGGACCGGGGTTGCCGACCCCTGGATACTCAAATCCAAATCCGGCCCTGGCTTTTTTTTTGTTCGCAAAGCCCTCATGATTTCAGTAACAGGTCCTTAGGGCTCATCACTACACTGAGAACTCACCAGAGCACTTGCCACCCAAAAGCTCCCAGCATCAGCCTTACTGTAAAAATAACTGTATTTCCAAGCAGCACTCCAGCACTCCAGCACTTCCCTTCTTTACATTACTGGGCCTTCCTATTCTCATGAGAGCCCCAGGGGCTGTTGCTGGTTCTGTGTGTGGACAGACAGTTGAGAAGGGCCCTGTCTGGGAGGCCTATTTAAGTGCAGATGCCTGTCCGCACCCTGTCAGAGCTGCAGCACTATGATCTAAACTCCAGTCTTGACTTACTCCCACCCCATCCTAAAATCACGGTTCCATGATGAAATCCCAGCAGCTCGATGATCGGCTCATGTTTGAAGTGGTTTGGACTGATCGACACGTCCGGCCCAACAAGTTTTCTAGGTGTGGAAATGCAGAGCAGCACGTCATCACTCTTCTAAAATCCACACCTGGTCACTTCCCCAGAACCCCCTAAATCCAGACGCAGCCCTGACACCTGTGGAGGGACTAGAGGCAGAGACACACTCTCCATCCCCAAATCTCTCCCCCAGGGCCCACAGTCTGCAGGGACAAGGATCTGTCTGTTTGGCACTGATATTTTATTTTTGAAAGTGTGCAGACATTATTTTTGGTGCTAATGAACGCCAAATAGAAACAATGGAATTCTTTCAGGCAAACTGATATTTTATCCATGTAGTCAATGTTGTGTTATTCCTGTAGTGCTCAATGCTCTACCTGTAGTGTTCAATGAAACATTATCATTGCTGTTCCCAGTGAATTCTTATCCCTGTAAGGTTCCCCGGGCCACAGTGATCAAGTCATGTTACATGTTATCATCACTCTTTGGAAAGAAAGACAGCCATGCTGAGAATCCAAGTCAAGATTTGTGCTAACTAGAGTGTCCTTCTCCAAAACTGGAAACTGAAATGGCACATGTGAGAAGATCCGCAGAATATGTGAAATAATGAGTGATTCTCTTATGCTGTATTTCCCAAACCCACCGTAATGTAAAAGCACTGTGAAATAATGTATTGAGTCATGCAGTGTGGATATGCAGGGGAAAGAGGTGACATAAGAGTAAAGCTTTTGTGATGAGTGAGTCTGGTTTGGAACAGGAACAGCTTGCGTGTGTCTGAGCGGAGGGCTGTCAGTGTGTCTTTCTCCACCCCGCCACTCCAAGGCAGCGATTTCAGGCCCCCCCCCCCCCCACCTCCACTGCGTCACCCCTCACCCCCCTGCACCCCCTTCCTGAGGCTATCCTGCCTCCACACAGTTCCTCCTCTGATTTCATTACAGCAAGTTTATCTACTGCGGTTTGATCTTAGCAGAGAGAGGCCTTTTACAGGGATAAACAAGCAGACAAGGGATTCATTTTTTCTTTTTCTTCTTCAGTCAAAACACTTGAGAGGTTGAAATAGGTGTTTCTGTGTGTTTTTGTGTTGTATTTGTGTGTGCATGCGAGCGTGCATGCATGCATGTGTGTGTTAGTGTGTGTATGTTGGTGTGCCCCTGTGCGGGGGTGTGGGTGGGGGCTCTGGGCTGGAGGCCTGTGACAGCAAATCACTTTTTTTGTTTTGGTTTGTCTTGGGTTTTTTTGGGGTTAGTGGTTTCTGTTGTTTCATATCCGGTGTTGGTGAGAGATGTCTCCCGCTCCTGCAAATGCCCTCAAAAACTTTTTCCAAAACAAATGAGATCTGTATGTTTTGGCTGGTGGATATTAACGATGATCGTTTGACAGGTTTTCTGACAGGCTCAGACTCATCGCTTGTCACGCTCTGTTTGTCTCATACGTGTTTACCTCAATCAGACACAGCTGAGATATGCCCACAAGGGCCATTTCATGTTGTTTTTTGTTGGTTTTTTCTGTTTTCATTGGTACAAAATGTGCTGTCAGTTATTGAGAACATAGCTAGCTGTTTACCCTGTAAAGGAAACATTAAAATAGGCCACGCAAATTTTCGTAATTCATCTCTAATGACTTTGGGCCAGCTGTATAGCTCCTTCAGTGCTTAGTCTACCCAAAGGCATCCTTTTTTATAGTTTTTAATATTTTTCATATTTCTCCTCATTATATTATTATTATTTACAAGTGATGACTGAGGTGCAATCCAGACACTGGATTTACCCTGTCATCCCACCTACAACCTTACTGCTCTTTTTAACCCAGAATAAATCACGCCATTGCCATGGCGGGCCGTTAAGTGCTCGGGACAGTGGAGGGCTAATCCACAGAGACGTCAGGCCAATAGTTAGCACTAAGAAGACGTCTCAGTTCCCACTGCCTGTTTTCTCAGTGCCCTTCTTACAGAGCCTCAAGGTGAGACAAACCTGCCACTTCAAAACTAGAGCGCCGGCCTTGCTGCTTGTGATGCATTTAAACTGTACAGTTTCAAACAATCGCTGCCCTGTTAAATATAACTATCTGCCCGATTTATTACATAGTAAATTTATATGCATGCTTTACACATTTTTATGCAGTTCTTATTTGCCTTTAAAACAATATAGTATATTACACAGTGCAATCCTTTTTGTTATCTGATCAAGATGTCTAACAGATGATGAAACTGGGTTGCCAGTTAATTATTTGCCTTCTGAGCACAAATACAATTAATTAATTATCATTTTGTAAAATGTTTTCAGACCACTGCAATATTTATTTAAAGCATCAGAGGTTGCCTGTGGATGGAAAAATAGACAATCAAATGAGCTCATTATAGATTATGAAATCTATAATAGTAACATTCTTTGTCAATTGCCCCATTTAATTTAAACGCAGTCAATAAATGCAGGACAGCAGCAAGCAATATCGCCTTTAACAATCCCTTAGTTGGCACTTTGTATTGCCAATGATGAAATTGTTTTCTAATTATTACCACAGTTCCAAATGTCACAGCCACAGGTTATTTATACACATTTACTGTATGGCTATAGCACAGTTAGAAATTAATAGTCATGTAGAGATTCGTGTATCCATTTTAAATGTGCTTTTTAAATTTTTTTATATTTGCACAATACATCATCATTATTATTATTATTATTATTATTATTATTATTATTATTAGTAGTAGTAGCATTCAACTGTATTTATTTAACCCGAGGTTATGATTTATTTCATGCATGAGTCATCAACAAATATCTGTTGACCTTCGTATGCGTGCAGTTGTTGAGCTGTTTTTAATACAAACTTAATTTAGAATAACATTCCACATTGAAAGGAGGAATATTAATATTCTTCGAAGTGATGGGCCACAAGTCTGTGTAGAGTGGAAGCACGGCGGTGATTGATGCAGCAGCTCTCTGTAGTGTCGTCATGTTTGATGTGTGCTTGAAACGGCTTCGGTTGCAACGTGATCCGACTCGGTTCTGTCTACTCAACCCCTTGTGTAAACCCAACGCTACAAGAGAAGACAAGTTCAAAGCGGCAAAACATGTGTTGGCTTGTTTAGTATTGTTCTTGAAATCAAATTCCAGTTTACTGTACAATCGGTAATTACCGGTCATTAAATTAGGGACGGAGTGCAAAGAGCACCAGACAGTTTAAGTAGCATTGAAAATAGGAGATTAACCCGAAAGCACCGCAAATCAAAGGAGGCTATTTTCAGTCAATCAAGACAGTGGCTGTAGTCAAGGATTTGTTAAACATGGCTGCATCTATCAGCAAATGTGTCAATGTAACAAGAACATAATTCTACAATTCAACCAACAGGTTCAATAAGTATTTTATACTTTGTGAAACATTTAAAAATCTAAAAACTACTTTGCTGTATGATGAAGTAACCCATATTATAAAATCTCAATTAATCCCATTTATGAAGCAGAGTGGCTTGTGAATAGGTCAATAAAAAGTGCAGTTGACAGGCCTAAATATTTAAACTATTTTATACTGCATTTCAAAAAGAAATACAGACGGGGACCTCACAATTTCATGGGGATTAAGAGTTTCAAGTCTCTTATGACTGTGAAAATCTATAAATTATGCATTATGCATTATTAGACATCCACCGAACTTTGTCTGGTGTGTCATTCAAGCAAATTCTACATATTAAGAACAATTAAAGGTAGTCTGTTGCTTTGGCACATGAAAAGATATGTTTAAGAAATGTTATTTCAAAGATCTAGACGGCAAAGCACAGCCAAGTAAGATCTCTATTGATCTAATGATGGTCTGACATCTAATCTAGGGGAGGAGAGCTAAAGAGCCCACCACAAACTTTTATGTCTGTTTAAAGTTTTCAGTTTGATCTCAGCCAGGCTTTTGTTCTACCTCACAACCCACTCCAACAGCAGACAGCTTTCAGAGGATTATTTCATATTTATTTCATATTTCATTATTGCTGGATAATTTTTTTAAAGGTATGTTCTATATTTATTGTGTAAATTAAATTTTTGAACTCTCTTTTTTATAGTCAGTCAGAGCAAGATTGATTTGCTGTTATAACATGGTGTTTCATGCTGTCAGTCAGAAAAAAATGGAAGAGCAAGTGGGTTTCCCGTCCCACAATTCCCATGGACAGTGTGGTGTAGTGCTGTCTATGGGAATTATGTTAAGTATATTAGACAAAGTAACCTGATTGTTAAAGTAAATATCCAGATACATGCATAATACATAAAATAATGAACTATGTAAGTTGCTTTGAATAACACAAATACATACATAAATACAAACTTTAAACATAGGACAATCTTTTTGTTTAACATGGGACTGTACCAGAACTAAACATGACTACTGCACAAGAGGCATTCCACACAAGACATTACTTTTACCAATTGCATTTCCAGACACTATTTCTAGTTCATTGCTCAGACACATCCTGAGTAATGTCACATTCATCCACACCTGTGTTATAATTACTGTACAAATTAACATGAGCAATTATACTTTATACTTTACAGTACATGTGTTCAGGCTGCACAGTGAGTTGGGAATAACTCCCCAGTGTGGTCCTAATACCTTTGCGTATGTGAATTTGATAAGGCTTGGTTACAGAATAGATTTGTCGCCAGACTGTCTGTTCTGACACTTGAAGATTGTGTGTTTACACTCATAGTCAATCATACCCAGTCATTCATATCACACTTGTGCCAAGTGCCCTGGCTCCTCATGTTTAGTCCTGGCATGCTGTAGTCTCAGCAGTCTGACTCCACAAACCAATGGATATAAACAGCATATTCAGTCATTGCATTTACAATCTTTACCAAACAAATGTTTGGAGCTAATGTTGCTTGAACAAACTTATTTGATTGTGATTTAAAGTGTAGCAAAAATGTAGCTAGGCTTTTCTAAGATGTTTTTTTCAAGATCTGGGCTTGTGATAATTATGAGTATAATTTAAGTGTGTAAAACCCATAGTGTAATAGTGAATCTCATTTCCAGTCTATAGATTCACCCCCCCCTCTTTCTCTCAGGTGAAGTAGTTACCCCTCCCTCTTTCTGGGGCGGGGACAGGTGAGCAGACACTGAATCAAATTTTCTTACACAGCTCTACACCGGCCTGAAAAAAGAGATTCCGGAGTGAGGAGCACAGCACAGGGCATCACGCTTTAAAACACGTTGAGCTGCACGGGAGACAGCCTGGCTTCCGCTCAGACTGGTCCAGTCCCAGTGCAAAAGGAGGCAGCAGCTTGCGCAATCTGACCACTCTCTTCATCTGGGCGTCAGGAGGTAAGCCTTTATCAATAATCTGTGCAAGGCGGCCTTATCATTTATGCATCTAACATAGCTTCAGTATTGCCTTATCAAATACAATTCCCTGGGGCAGTTGCAATAAGTTTGGAGTTCCTGCCATAGGTGAGTTTGCAAGAAGGTGTAGGATACATTACCTAGTGTACCTGTTAATATAATGTCTTTAGCTCAGTTTTCTTTGAATCACAAAAAGTGTGACTGGGTCAATGCCAGACAAATACACAAACTCTCACACATTTACTGACAATAATCTCATCAGACGTATGGACTGATGGTAGGAAATATTACATATGAATAATGTATTCTTTAGAACTGGAGATCTATACTTTTACTCACAGACATGTTTTACCTTTATGAGACATCATTAATATCTGTAGATCAATACCATTATTGTTTTTCATAATTAAAACAGTGCATTTACATTTTAAATGCTGTTTCTCATCATTTTGAAATGGCCAGCAGTCTATACACTGCCATCACTTGGCCCTTAAAAGGGTACAAAGTTATGAAAGGATAAAGATGATGAAATTGTCATGAATTATCTGTCCTTAAATTTATGAACATTTGGTTCAGATTTAGTGTAAAAGTGTGTAAATCAGGTGTATCCATGTCTATTCTTACTCTGTGATATTATTTTGTTTAATTATACAGTATACCTGATGTCCATTTTTTATGATGGGCAGAGTGTTCCTACTGATAACTACATAATATTAAAATTTTTATGCAATAAGCACAATTGAAAATGGCATATTAGGAGGAACTGTCAATAAATAACAGGGTTCGCAAAGAAAACATTGAAAACTTGAAAAAAAAGTAAAACAGCAGGATATTTTGAGATGTCCAGAATATGACAGCTATTTGACACACATTTAGTTTGTGTTTCCACATGCTATTGATTAAATCACTGCCTCCACTTCATGCCCAGCAATCTTAATCAATCATTTTAGTCCTGTTCCAGAAAGCTTAGAGAAGGGAAAATGTCCCATGAATGCTACTCTTTTCCATTCCCAAGTGCTTTGGGCATGGCAAACAGGTGCTGAAGATGTGCTATTTTACTTATTAATCCTATGCACTGTGCATTGAGAACTATTAGTCTTAAACATGGATATTTATTGGGGAATATAAGTATAATCAAATTTAAAGCATTATCTAGCACTCGTTTGAACGTATACATTTTTTCAGAAAAAGACATTTCAACATGTGTTGCCTTATCATCAAAGTGACAATAAAATTTAACTTGGAGACCAATTGTAAGAAAAATAGTAATGGACAGTAATCCGTTGCAAAATGTTATCGAATGAAAATGATGCGAAGAACAGGACACAGCATTAAGACTGAAAATGATCCATACAAAACACAATTTTAAATATAGTTGAATGTTTCTGCATGCTGGCAGGTTTCTCCTTGAGGAGTTTTGAACACTTCAAGCATGCCATTTGCAATACAGCACATCTGCATTGTAAAACATTTTTTTCCCCTATTTGTAATTTATATTTCACAAACTGCAGTGCTGCATTATGCCAGGTCCCATTGTAATCTGCAGTAATCTGCTTTGCACTGAAACATCCAGCTAAAATGCTAACTGTCGAGCAGGGAGAAAGGTAACTTTAAAACTATTTCCACTACATAGTGTAGGTTAAGCTGGAATAAAGAGGCATAAAGTGCCCACAGGATAAGAGCACTCATCTGGAACTGCTCAGGCGGTTTTGGCGGGTGTTACTCGCTCTCTTTGGGATACCTGATACTTCGCCACACAAAGATGGGGAATCCCCATGCACTCCACTTTCTGCCAAGCAGGCTAGGAAATCTTTTTAGGGGTAGGGCAGGGAGATTCAGGGGAGGATTAAAACCAGATAAAAGGGTACACTAGGAAATGACAAGTCTACACTTCTGTTTGACACTCTGCTTAACCCTTTAAACGTAATTAACATCAATGGACATGGACCACCGTCACCGTTTACACTTCAAAAATGCACTGCACACTTTACCAGGTAATGGGATCTTACAATAGCCATTTCTTTGCACTTTAAAAAAATCACCTAACCAGGGTGTGCCGTCACAGTCCTTAATCAGATCACAGTTTATTTCAGTTACAAAAGTGGTCTATTCAGTACTGTAAATGGCACTGTGCCCTTGGTCCCCTGCTTGTTAAATAAATAAACTCCTTTATCAATTCTTTGTGATTCTGTAAATGCTCACTCATTTTATAAAGCAGGTTTAATTTTTTGTTCTGTCTTAATTACACCCACAGTGGCTGGACGTGGAGAAGAGCAAGAAATTTAAAGTGCATACGACACTGGAATCAAAACTGGAATGAGTCTCTTACTCACATTGTTTTTTTTTATGCCAAGACGTGCAAGGACCTTTTTGGCATACAGTCTTGGCACAAAACAGAACTAGCTGAATCAATTTGTAGCTCTGTAAGCCATATAATAGTTATCAAAAAGGACTGAACTTGCCCTAATACATGGTAGAGCTTAGTAGAGGCTGTGGGCATCCTAAACCATAGTGTACCACTAACTGTAGTCTTCTGGCCATGTATCACTATCCAGCGTCTCAATCTTGCCACCAAATAAACATGTACAGTGGAGCAGCCTCATAGAGCCTCAAATCTCATTGCACACCTTCTGTCCACAGTCACCATTGTAAAGAAGAACTGAGTTTGTACTTCCTGTATAACTAAAGGATTGAAAATCCATATAAGTCCATCAAGAAACAGTAGTCCCAATAAGTAACCAGCTACAACTCCTTTGTGTGCAGTCCCACAGGGGGGCACTGTAGGATCAGTGGCAGGCAGAGTCACTCTGTGACTGGACTAACCATGAATGCTGGCTTCTCTCATGGCTTTGTGGAGCGGCGGCCTGGGCTCCTCAGCGGCAGCAGCCTACAATATGGGATGATGCCCCCCGGTGGCCACCCAGAGCATCGCCACCGATCCTCCCACCTCCACCCTGGCGGAGACCCGCTCACCCACCCCATGCCCTTCCTGCTTTACCCCGCCAACATGGACACGGGGCTCTACGAGGGCTCCTACAGGGGCGGCCCACCCCTCTTCCCTTACCTACCCACCTTCCATGGGCACTTTGGGGTGTATGAGTGCCCCTTCGAGCCGGCATTCATTCAGAAGCGAAACGAGCGGGAGCGGCAGAGAGTCAAGTGCGTCAACCAGGGCTACACCAAGCTGCGGGATCACCTGCCTGGGGGTGCCAGCGACAAACGCCTCAGTAAGGTGGAGACGCTGCGGGCCGCCATCCGCTACATCAAGTACCTGCAGGGGTTAGTGGGGGACTCCACCTGCTCGAGCCCCAAAGCCACGCCCCTGAGCCTGGAAGACTCAGGCCACAGCGATGGGGGGTCTCCCCGTTCCACATCGGAGTCCTCCTCTCCAGGGCTCTACTGCGGCGAGTCGGAGGGCTCAGGGACCTAGACTGGGCCTGGCTCTGAAATTCCAGGTACTGTTGATACACAGCAGTGGACTGTATTAGATGTCCGTCTTCGATGTGGATGGATAAAGAGGGTTATCCAGCTTTTGAGCTGGTCTGGAAAGGCTATGAAAAGCTTGCACTGACTGTATTCTATCAAGGACTGAAGTCTGTAAAACGAGGTGTATCCAAAATATATGTAGACAAGCACATGCTTCATCAGAAAGTTTCCTAAAGATCTAAAATCTCACACGAAAACTGCCTTGGACGATCCAAAACATCCATGTAAACTGATGAAATATTTTTTTAAAACACAGAAAGTGAACTATCTTTTTAGGGAGATGGGTCTGGTGGATTTCAATCAGGTTCTGTAGAAGTATTTTCCACTCTTAGTTTAATCTGCTTTATAAAAAGGATGTGCATATTCAAAGTGACCACATTACAGGGTAGCTTAGCGGATGACATAAAATAGGTGCCTTGCATATCATGTCATTTACTTGGTTCATACAGCTGGATATACTGAGGAAATGCAGTTTGATTAACAGTTACAACAGCAAAGCATAACTGCATCTCTCTCTGTCTCCATCTCTCTTTCTATAATGCAAGTTTGTAATGTATGTGCAGTTTCCACACGTGCTCACACACACTCACACTACAAACTTAGTGTGAACACTATTGTTACTCAGCAACTAACAACAACATGACACAAGTCAAAAAGGCTCTGAGTCTGTTACCTGAAATCACCACCTGGTGTTTAGTTCAAGAAATGTGGAGGGTGCTTTTGTGCAGTATGTCTCGATTGCTTTTGTTCCTCCCACCTCCACCCACTTACCCACACTGTACCTTTCCTGCAGCACCCTACCAATCACAGTGTGCTTTCTGCTCCACCCCACCAATGGGGACAAGGAGCTCTACAAAGGCTCCTACAGGGCCAGCCTGCACCTCTTCCTTTACTTGTCCCCCTTCCATAGGTATTTTGGGTGGTGTGAAGGTATAAGCTTTCAAAAGTGGGGCTGGTAGAGGGTCAAGGGTCTCCAAGCATTGTACAAAAGTGTTTTCTGCAGGATCTGGTAGAATTACAGTTTTCTTAGATGCATGCAGTTAATATGACAATATGCTGAATATCATTATGAGATTAATACGATCAACAAAACACCTTTGTTTTACATATCATAATAAATGTGTAAGTATAGGTTGACTAAGATAAAATACAATCAGAACACACAATTATTCTGCATATTGCTGCCATTTCTATATTCACAAGGTAAGACGGCTACAGAATCTGTTAAGCTGCTGTTTGAATTCTTTATAGAGCATGTAAAAAAAAAAATTCTAGGCTAAAATTGCAGTCACTTACTCAAAGTAATTTGCCAGGAACACTGCCAGGATCTTGGCCATCTTATTATTTGCATAGAATTTCAGTGCCTCTATAGAATATTTCCATGTTGTTTAGCAAATACTATTTAGAACAGGTTGTTACCAAGAACATTAGTGCTTTGTACAGTTTGTGTCTATATGACTGAGGTCTCTTAGAAAAACCTGATAAACCAAAGTGCAACTGAATGAAGAATGTCAGACATGAAATTTCCAGTTCTGCCTAATATAATTTCAGAGATGGAATGACACTAATCTTCCAATGATTTCCCTTTTGCAATAGGATGTCAGAGTGGTTTTAAAATGAATGGGTTATCAAGTGCTTCGGGGACAACCCTATTCACAACTTTAATCTGCTGTGGCACTTATGAGTGAATGTTGTCAGAAAAGCCAACTTCTGCATGTGTAATAGCGAATAAAAGAATGGCAGTTTTGCTGTCCCTGTTGGTTTGTTAGTATTTCTTCTGGTTGGGAATGGTGGGTTTATACAATTTTAAGCTAAAAGTTCTTAAACTGTTTGCAATGATGTAGGCGTAGTCAATAAAAACACATTTTTTGTATGCCACTCACAAAATATGCCAACCTGTGGTATGAGAAGACTCATAAAGCCATTTTTGTCATAATGGCCGTTAGATGGTGACATTTCACAGAATGCATTTTTATCTGCTTCATGCGGATTCATGAAGATCTTCGCCACACCCGTTTAAGAGATGTACCCATTTAATCCAGTACATTCCCTCCATCCACCACAAAGACACAACTGAAAATTGGCCCAAAAAGCAGAGAAACATACTATATGATCAAGCATACATGCGTCAGATTCAGAGCGAGGCCCTTTAGGGTCCTGTCCTTACTTGTCAGAGGAAGTGTTGTTCAAGCCTCCCAACATCAACCGAGACAGGGGAACAGGTAAGTGGTCACAGCAGGTTCACATTACAGACAACAATAAACCATACATATATATTAAAGCATTCAACTTAGTAACAGGAATTGTTTGCGATCAACTTTCGCATATTGCGCCCACCCATCTCTGGTCTTTCAGGGGGGGTGTAAAAGTTAAGTCTCTGACTCCCACCTCTTTGAAGAGTTCTAAGTGACAACAGATAAGTGTCAGATTTATAAACATTGCACATTTTCATCATGAGCCTGATTAAGTGAATTACTGAAATGATTGTTGCAATTAACTGAATGACTGATTTGACACATAGCTTGCAGCAGAGGCTCCATTGACCTCTTTGGCAGTGGGAGGACTGAAATACAAGCAAGATAACAAACCAAGCATTTCTCCGGGTCCAAACTATGACATCCAACCCCACTACATACTCCAAAGGGAGTGAGTTGGAGCAAAGGTCTCGCTGAATCAAACTGGTGACAGTGACAGTGCCTCTGGGGATCTGACGAGCGTAGCCAAATCTTACTTCCATTTAAGTTACGATATCGCTGCTCTGCCCCCACAAAGATCAGCTCATATGGCTGAGCTGAAGGGTTGTATACTTTAATTATAGCCAAGACTTCACTGAGCAAAATATCGTCTTACAACAATGTTTATTCAGGTTACCTTTCCTAAGCGTGTAAATATGTACAGTATATCATCTAAGTATAGAAAATGTTACTTGCTTTTAGCCAGAAATAATATTTTTTATTGTAAAAAGGGCACAAATAAATTGCTTCATGCCAATTAAGGTGTGCATTGTACTGTTTTTTTAATTTTTTATTCACTGTTCGGAACCATTATTTGTGATCTGTGAACTTCTCAGGCATTCTTAAGAATCTATATACATTCCAAACGTCATGTAGAGTGTGCAGGCATTTCCCACTATCTGCGCAATGTCAGATGAATAAGGCCGCCAGCCCCACATGGTGGATGCCCCGCCTCCTCGTGTCTCTGAAGTGTCCAATGAGAGGCCTCCCTGGGCATGGCAGCTGCTTCTCTCCTGTCCTCTCTGGCCCCTTTGGCCACTCCCTTCCTTTCCCGCTAAGTTCGGAGTGCGTCACTCATTGTCTAAATTTATTCTCTACTGCGAACAACTGCACCTCACGCTATCGTTCCTGGTACTTCACCCTGCTGGTGTACTTTTGCTCTTGTGGATCACCATCTGAATAGATCAGCCACCCAGTCTCAGGTGAGAGAGAGATAAAGTGAAGCGAGAGCAAGAAACGGAGAGGTGCCTGCCTGCCAAGGAGGAACCAGGACACTCATGTGCAGAAGGGACTGAGCGACGGATTGTGCTTGTTGGAATACGGTAAAAATAAGCTTAGGGGTGAAAGGTGAACAGGGCCCAGTAAACATGGAGGCCGGCAACGACCCGCCGATGACGTCCTTCATCATGGATGAGGAGACGCTGAAGAGGAAGCAGAGGGAGAAGTTGAAGAAACTACAGGCCACAGGGGGCAACCCCAGACCTGCCCGCTCCCTCTTCTTCCTCACGCTGAAGAACCCCTTCAGGAAAGCCTGCATCAGCATCGTGGAGTGGAAGTATCCTTCAACCCTACAACTCTCAACACGCGCATAGGGGCACCTACACATGCAAACTATTATGAGCGGGCACAAACACACACACGCACACACACACACACACACACACTCACACACACACACATCCAACACACAGACAGACACACATACGCACACCACACATACACGCACACTCACAAAAAGCATTTAAAGAGAAGAAATGTGGTCAGAGAGTAGTCATAAACAAGTACAGGGCACAACACATACAGAAAAGCAGTGTTGTCAGAACATTCACACAAATTGGGCAAAGCATTCACAGACAAACTTACATACACTACCAGTCAAAAGTTTTAGTACACTACTTATGTTTTAGTACTCTGTTTTTAGTGCAATTTAAGCAGTTTCTTTTGTAAATAACCTTAAAAAGGTAAAACGTCATAAATTAAAAATAATTTTTTACTTCCAAGGTTAATTACCTAAATTTTGGAGTTCATAAAAAAGGCATATTTGGCCAAATAAACAGGTGAACAAATTATTTTCATTATCCAACTAAAAAAGTAAAATCAAGCTAGATTGGGACAAATTGGACAGAAAGGTCAAAGAGAAGCAACCCACAAGTGCAGCATGTCTATAGGAACTTCTACAGCAGTGCTGGCGTGAACTTTCAGAACCATATGACTGCCCTTGTAGAAGAAACGGCACGAATATGCTCAGCAGTTATTACTGCAAGGGGTGACTATTTTGATCTAAGATCTAGATTTGTTTTGTAATATAAAAGGTGTACATTTATTTTTTTAAATCTATGATTGCAGGTGAAAATTGAAGGTGTACTAAAATGTTTGACCGGTTGATGTAGTGTATAGCACGTATGTAAGAAGAATGAAAACAGCAAATGGAAGTAATAAGCCAGGGAGCGCATGAAGACCACAATTTTCAAGGCTGTGTTGTGGGAACAGGTGGTTTTGTTTAATATGTAAAGAGACAGACTTCTGAAATAAGTTAAATGCATTTAGTTTGAGTCTATTCACTACTTTGCACTTATGCATCCACGGCTCGGCCGCCAACAACCTATTTCATGTTTGGAGTTTATAAATAGTTAATTTAGTTATTGTTTGCTTGCTTACTTACTTTACAGAGATACAAATACCAGAGCTGAAATATTGCACTGAGGGTAACCTTGAAGATTCCTGACTAATGTCTTACTGAGCTGTTGATGGAGAATGGTTTGGATGTACACCCTTCTACAGTTCATCTAAGTTGTCTACTCATGTTACTGTTGCCAGATTTGGTGGCAATGAGCATTCCGTGTTGCACAGTTAGCTGGTTATTTCAGTCATGTGACAAAAACTCAGGGTTTGATAAAGAAACCTGTAAAAAAATTTACGTGGAGATCAATGGAGAAAGCCTATGCAGTACATTCTGGTCTATTGCTCCACGTCATATTTGCTTGAGACCATATTTTGTGGACGTGTTTTATTTCGGACAAATTTCACATTTAAAAACAGAAAATATGTGCTTTCTGAATGCTAACAGGTGTAAATTTGACCTAATGTAAGCACCCTGTATACCTGTTTAAATACAATGAGAACAAAATAAACAGGAGAAACTGAATCCCCGCCCGTGTTTCCAGTCAGGAGTTCATTAAGACCAGGGCACAGAACTCAGATGAATAATGGTCCAGAAATAATCCAAAAAGAGATAATGGTGACTGCAGCATCTTTTACAGAATTGTAGGAGGTAATGCAAGAGATATAAGGACACTTATATAATTCACATAAGGGAATGCCTGAGCCATAACTCATTACAACTGATGATAAAAGTTTACAGCTGTTAAAATTAAGTTTATTGAAATTGTGTTGTGATATGGCCACATAACTATATAATAAAGTTCTGTGGATATGGCCCAGCAGCTGTCCTCTTGCTGCATCACCGCCTAAAAACGGACACGCTAAGCCAGAAAGAGAATTTTGACACACTGCCCCCTGATGGCAGAAATGGGTAATGAAACTTGACAGGAGCGACAGAGAAGATTATGACAGAACACTAAACAATCTGCTGTGGGTTTATAGGGTTATAGTGTACAACAGGAGTCAGTGTTACATGTCGGTTATATCTATTTGTGTTCAGTCCTACCACTCGAGCAACTGTGCAGAGTTTACCGTCAACAGGAATGATCTACGGCAACATTTTCTTTTTTTAAATGCAGGACAAAAAACTTTTGTTTATTTAAATGAATTGTGTAGATAATCACCAGAATCGAGCTCTGATTACCTTTTGTTGTGATCTTATTTTAAAAAGTGAGCATTTTAAGTGAAGTTTAAACATTTATTTGCAAGAAACTGAAAATCACAAACAAACAACAATATGCAGGAACACTCCATAAAAGACAAAAGAAGGAAAAGAAGATGGGCTCAAAAATGCAAACTGCTCATTAACAAATGATGCTCCTGATTAACTGCCCAAAGTGGCACAGCTTACCTCCCATTACAATTAATTCCACAGCTTGTTAAAATACAGCAACGAACATCCAAAGCTATAGAACTGAGCTACTAAAATAGGATTGCCCATGTCCCATCGCTGCTTTCATACACATAAAGACTCCTTCTTGGAGACATTGTATTTATAGCTGCGAGTACATCACTCTCACTGGTACAGAACAATGATTCTTGTGGCTAAAACTGACAAAAGAATTACCCCAGTCTAAATACAAATATCCACCTAGCTTAACACTTGTATAGTTATTACAGAGTCATTAGTCATCTGTTAATTATCACCTTCTGTCGGTTCAGCAGAGGAAGTTGTCCTGCATCACTGGAGGGTTAGATGATAAATTGAACTGTTTCTTTTTTTTTTTGCTCTCAAGAATGAAAAGTTGATCTTATACAAAAAATAATAATGAAGTGGAACTTTTTTAACCAGGAACATAACCCTCTTGCAATTACAACAATATGAATAAGGTAACATAAATGTCATTGTACAATAATGTGTGTCATAAACATCTTAACTACTGCACAGTAGCCCTTCAGGCAGTGTGCATGTCTTTGACTTCAGCCATTAGTGATCTAAGTGGTCAGGGACTGTCCTTTGAGTGATTGATGGGACTTTGACGGGAGAGCTGGGGTGACTCACACTGGGCATTATCCAGTGCAGCTTGCAGAACTGATCTACAATGTGGCAGGTGGACAGATAAAAACAGAGGTTTACTGTATACAGTAGAAGCATAGGAAACAAGCCTAAATGGTAAAGGTAATTTCTTCTTGATGTGCATTCGTATCATTTGCTATTTCAAGCACATAAAGTCAAGCCGGAAAGTCTGCCCACCCCTTTCACCTTCTCCACGTTTTATTACGTTACAGACATATTCTACAATAGATTGAGTTCATTTTTTGTCGCAAAATTCTACACAAAATAGCCCATAATGACAAAGTGAAAACATGTTTTTAGAAGTTTTTGCAAATGTATTAAAAATCGAAAACTAAAATCTCTCATTTACATAAGTATTCATACCCTTTGCAGTGAAAACATGTTTTTAGAAATTTTTGCAAATGTATTAAAAATCGAAAACTGAAATCTCTCATTTACATAAGTATTCATACCCTTTGCTTTAACATATGTTTAAAGTATCATATTTAATATTTGGTCGCATATCCTTTGCATGCTGTTACTTCCTGAAGTCTGTGACCAATCAACATAAAAAGACTCTCGATATCTTATTTCCAGGTACTGTTACAAGCGATACTATAACCTCTCTGCATTTGAACTGATCTCTATGAGAATTGGGGGGTGAGACTAGATTCAGATGTAAATTACGCTGGTACAGTATAGAACACATGACTGGGGAAATGGCTGTACATCATCAAGAGTCTGAGCTATCGAACGAGCCCCAAACCATCACTCTGCGGCCAGATACGGAGTAGATGTGGATGGATCCCTTTAAGGGTTGTTTCTCCTGACTTTTTTACCCATATAGTTCTATAGGAAAATGAGTCAGGAAAAATAACCCTTGCAGTGATCCATCCACATCTACTCCATATCTGGCAACAGAGTGATGGTTTGGGGCTCGTTCGATAGCTCAGACCCTTGATGACTTACAGCCATTTAGCCAGCCATGTGTTCTATACTGTACCAGTGTAATTTACAGCTGAATCTAGTCTCACCCCCCAATTCCCATAGAGATCCATTAAAATGCAGAGAGCTTATAGTATCGCTTGTAACAGTACCTGGAAATAAGATATCAAGAGTATTTTGATGTTGATGAGTCACAGACTTCAGGAAGTAACAGCATGCGAAGGATATGCGACCAAATATTAAATATGATACTTTAAACATATGTTAAAGCAAAGGGTATGAATACTTACGTAAATGAGAGATTTCAGTTTTAGATTTTTAATACATTTGCAAAAATTTCTAAAAACATGTTTTCACTTTGTCATTATGGGCTATTTTGTGAAGAATTTTGCGACAATAAATGAACTCAATCTATTGTTGAATATGTCTGTAATGTAATAAAACGTGGAGAAGGTGAAAGGGGTGTTCAGACTTTCCGGCTTGACTGTATATAAAGAACAGTTGTCACAAGAGTCACAGATCGGAGTCTGACGTTGTGGGACGGGCATAATGTGATGTCTGAACAAAGGAGAACAGCTGTCATTCCTGACCCCATTCTGTTGCCCTTGTCTTGTGCTGACTCCAGGAATGACTTGGCACATGGCAGTGTTCTTTTCCGTGAGGGCATAACTAAATAGGGCTGAGAGGCAGTTTACAGATGAATTAAGCAGTACTATTGTATTTTTCAGGTGGATATGGTAGAAAAGAGGGCCTAATCCCTTCATGATGCTATTTATTATTTATCCTGCACTAGGTTATTGGTTATAGTCTGGTACAACACAGGGATAAGTTCTGTAGACTTGAAAGCAAAATACAAGGCTGTTTCCAGATTAACGATACATCTCGATATTTCACTAGATACTTCAAGTATGTATAAAAGTTATATTGTGAAAATTTGCCTACGGTTTCCCAAAGCATGTCTTGAAGACATCAACCTCACAACTTACTTGCAGATACATAGATACTTAGAAAACCCTGCCTTCCCCCAGCGAAACCACAATAAGTAGTCTACTGGATTAATAAAGTTGTCAAAGCTGTATTGATTGTAGGCCTATTGATTAGCATTATACTGATTTGCAGCGTCATATTTTATTGTTTTCTTAAGCAATAATCATAACTTCATCTACTCAATGTATATCTAGGCAAAAAAATCTATAGGCCTATTTAGTTTTCATATATTGGGGTTCATTATCAAAAAAAAGTTACACGCAGTTCATAGAACCATTGCTACCATTTATGTGGATTATAGAAAATCTTGATGGCCTCTGCTGCCAAAAAATGTTAATGAATCCAGGTCATGTCTCCAACAACTGAATAAAATAAGAAAAGTGATATTCTAACAACATCCCAAGCAGCTTTGAGTCTACCCATTATCAGCTCATAATGAGACAGCAGCATCCAAGTAATGCAAGAAAAATATCCATCAATGTTATAATGTTATTTGGATATATAGTTCATGCATATGTACAGTGCCCTCCATTATTATTGGCACCCCTGGTAATGATGAGTAAAAAGAGTTATTCATAATTCACCGTTTGGTGAATTAGCTTAATCTCACACTGAAAACATGAGAAAAATCCAATCTTTAATTGAAGTAAATTTATTATGAGAAAAAAAAATCCCTCATCAGAAAATAATTATTTTTTAACAAAACCACGTGTGCCACAATTATTGGCACCCCTGCATTTATATATAGAATAAGGTAATCATTTAAAAATATTTGGTCACATATCCTTTGCATGCCATGACTTACTGATGTCTGTGACCCAACAACATCAAAAGACTCTTGATATCTTATTTTCTGGTAACTTCAATTAAAGGTTGGATTTTTCTCATTTTTTCAGTGTGAGATTAAGCTAATTCACCAAACAGTGATTTTTTTATAACCATATTTATTCATATTTACCAGGGGTGCCAATGTAGAGGGCACTGTATATGCAGTGTTTTTTTTTCTAGCTTTTCTGTACTTACAACCATATTTCTGTACTTACAACCACAATCCTTTGCACTATCCTTTGCATGCCATGACTTCTTGATGTCTGTGATCCAACAACGTCAAAAGACTCTTGATATTTTATTTTCAGGTACTGTTACAAACAATACTATAATCTCTTGTTTCTCCTGACTCATTTTCCTATTGAATTCTATAAAAAAATAAGTCAGGAGAAGAAACCCTTAAAGTGATCCATCTATATTTACTGCATATCTGGCGGCAGAGTGATAGTTTGAGGCTCATTTGATACCTCAGACCTTTGATGATTTACAGTCATTTAGCCAACCATGTGTTCCACACTGTTACAGTGTAATTTACAGCTTAATCTAGTCTCCCCTCAATTCCCATAGAGATCCATTTAAATGCAGAAAGGTTATAGTATTGATTGTAAGTGTAACTGAATAAGATATCAAGAGGCTTTTGATGTTGTTGCATCACAAACATCAGAAAGTCATGGCATGCAAAAGATATGCAACCAAATATTAAACATGATAACTTTATTTAATTTTGTTCATTTACTTTTGGTCTCCTAAATTGGGGGGACTATGTATAAAAAGGGCTACAATTGCTACACGGTTCACCCAATATAGATGTCAACACCCTCAAATTTAAGCTGAAAGTCTGCACTTTAACTTCATAGTTACTGTTCCATTTCAAATCCAATGTGCTGGAGTACAGAGCTGAAACAACAAAACGTGTGTCACTGTCCAAATACTTTTGGACTGCATATGAAAACGTTCTATCTACAGAAGTCTGTTCTGACCCTGAATGTCTGAGTTAGACTGTTCTATCCACATATCCATCCATCTCATCTCATCTATTCATCGCTGGCCTAAATATCACCACTCTGACTTTCGTATGAACCATTTTGACTGTGAATCACAAGTGATTTCCTGACCAGTTCTCATCAGGCCTTTTGAGATTATCATTCTGCTGACCATCTTCGCTAACTGTGTTGCATTGGCCGTGTTCCTGCCCATGCCAGAAGAAGACACAAACAACACTAATACCAACTTGGTGAGTATTTTTCCCCAGTTACGATAACTTTTGGCACCCCTGGTCAAAATGCTGGGTAAAATGCCTTTTACAATCAATATCTAAATGAACAAAAGCTAACCTGACCTCTAAATGGTACAAAGTTAAACATGACACATTTCTGACATTTTTAAAGCAAGATTAATTTTTTTACAGTTTCAAAACAAGAAAAAGAAAAAGGCCCTGTGCAAAAGTTTGAAAACCTTTTTGGATTTTTTTTTGTTACTTTTTAAAAAGATTATTACTAAGACCCAGGTGATTTACACGTTAGGGTTTCAATGGGTCAGGTGACTACTTATTTATTCTGAAGTAACTCCATGCTTTCTAAAGCATCCGACTGTGGTGGCTGTTCTGTCTGGTGTTAACAACCATGGGTTCCTCTAAACAGTTGTCCAAAGATGTCAGAATCAAGATAGTTCACTTCCACTAACAAAGAGAAGGCTAAAAAAACCCACTCAACATTTCAAACTACCTATTTCCACTGTGAGAAACATTATCAGAAAATGGAAGATAAATCAAATCAAATCAAATCAATATTTATTTATATAGCGTATTTCACAACAAGTTGTCACAATGCGCTTCACAGAAAAAACCCAGCCTAAACCCCCACAAGAGCATGCCAGAGGCAACAGTGGCAAGGAAAAACTCCCTGGTGTAATTAGGAAGAAACCTTGGGAGGAACCAGACTCAAGGGGGAAACCCATTCTCCTCAGGTCGGCTCAGGGTCTAGATCTTAATGACCAGCATGGTCAAACTGACTGGCAATATCCATGATAGTGGAAATTGCAGCAGCTAGATGGCAGTCCAGATGTGGCGGCAATGATGATGGGAAAACGGGTGCCGATGGCGACAGGATCGGCTGGTAGCGGTGGTGGGGAGGGAGGGGCAAGCGGCGATGGACAGGAAGCTGGACAGGAAGCTGGACAGCAACTCTCGAGATGCGGGGCATGAGCCCCGCCGGCGGAATGTGGGAGAGAGAGAGAGAGAAAAGTTAGGGGGGGGGGGGGTTGGACAAGTACCCCCGCCAGGAGTAACTTATGGCTGCATAGCTATGAAGACAGGGTTTGAGAACCCATCCAGTCATGAGAGAGTAAACAATCCTACCCACCTATCAAGAGCCAGCCCAGGAAGATGGGGTCACAGCTGTTGACAGGTGACAGTAAGGAAAGGATGTCTCTCCGCATTACTCTATGACAAAAGGGCTTCTCTGGTCCTGTCTCAAATGGAACAGTTGAAGTCAAGGCAAGATCTGGAAGACCAAGAACAGCAGGAGGCACAGGAAATATTGTGCGGGTGTGATAGATTTAGTAGCGGATAATCAAATGTGGAGGTAGAGGGATCAGAACAAGTCACTCATGCAAGTGAGGACACTAAGGGAGTACTTACTATAAATACAAAGAATGAAAAAACAGATTCCTGTAGCTAAACAGCCAAAAAAAATCAACCCACGAAAATAGGGCGAACTCGAATATATGAGTGAAAAAACAAACTAAATCTCCCGAGCTCAATATTGGAGCCAAACCGGGAAACTTAGAAAAAAAAGAACACCTTCAGCATGTAAACTACCAGAAGAAGGTAAAACCAAAATGAAACCACAAAAAAAAAACTGCCTCAGTCGTGAGAACAGCAAAAGAAAACATAAATAGCGCAGAAACGCTAACAGGAGGACACAAATTCTATACCTGAGAATAAAGCTATAAGCAAGTTCCTCATGAACATAAAACAAAGTTTAAAAAATAAAAAATAACCCACAAACCATGACAGCGGGTGGAAGGAAGAATGGATTCCACCAAATATCAAGATATTTTAGAGGCTAATGTTCAAAGTTCAGTCCAGACATTGAAGTTGAAAAGAGTTTGGGTATTCCAGCAAGACAATGATCCAAAGCATACCTCAAAATCAACCATGAAGTACCTCCAGGAAAGACGGATGAATGTTTTGGAATGGCCACCACAGTCCCCAGAATATTATTGAAAATCTGTGGAGAGATCTCAAACATGCCATGGAGGCTGAACAATATTTCTGAGCTAGAGGTGTTCTGCCAGGAAGAATGGGGGGAAATTAGCAAAAGCAAGAATTGAAAGACTCTAAGCTGGCTACAGGGAGCGTTTCCAAGCTGTTATAGTTGCCCGAAGAGTAGTTACAAAGTACTAACTGACAGGGTTTCCAAACTTTTGGACAGGGCCGTTTTCCTTTTTGTATTATTTTGAAACAGTAAAAAATAAAAAATAAAAATAATCTTGCTTTAAAATGTTAAGAAATGTGTAATGTTTAACTTTGTCAACTGTGTCAGGTTAGCTTCTGTTCACTTAGATATTAATTTAAAGGCATTTTGACCAGGGGTGCCCAAATTTTAATCTACAAACTTTTACAAGTAAACAGAAAATAAATTTAAAAAATACACAACAGTGCCACCTGTTGTGGGTTCTGGATAAAAATGTCAAAAACTTACCATTTTATTGAAGAAGGGTGGTGTCACCATTTTACGGAGATCTAAAATAAAAAATAAAAATTAATACCTAATCCAATAGCATGCAACCTTGATAATACACTCAATATATCACAGATGCAATGGGTTGGTGATGACAAATATGCCTTTTAGACTTTCATTGTTGGCAGTTTCTGTTAACTCCTAAGTTTGCCTCCACCTCAGCAATACAGCTTTTTATTGGATGGACACTCTTCTAAGACAGTGAGAAAAAAATCTCAGTTCACAAATGTACATCAGCGATGTGGTTATGCAAATGGCGCCAACTTCCAGGACATAAGATATCTATTTGTCAGTATTGGGGTCAGATTTCCCTTTATGCCATGATGAGTGCAGAGAAAGTTGGTGGTCTTGCGTGGTTACACATGCCCCTACCCACAGTCATCCCTTCTTACGGAGTGCCAACAGATGAGATCACCCCTCTCAGTCATTTATCAGACTATGAATTTGAGACTCAAGGGACAGCAGGATTAAACATGGCCGCTGAAAGAGGGCAAGGTCAGGAATTTGGCACACCGTGGCACATATTTGGCGGGTAACCTGACTCCCAAGAAACCCACCTCCGAGCAATATGTTTGTTATCTTTAAGAGTCACATGAGACACGAGGGTTTTGACCTGGGTTATATACAGTCAAGCCGGAAAGTCTGCACACCCCTTTCACCTTCTCCACGTTTTATTAAGTTACAGACATATTCTACAATAGATTGCGTTAATTTTTTGTCTCAAAATTCTACACAAAATAGCCCATAATGACAAAGTGAAAACAGGTTTTTAGAAATTTGTGCTAATTTATTAAAAATCTAAATGTTAAATATAATATGTACACAAGTGTGCACACCCTTTGATATGACACCCAAAAGTGAGCTGAGGTGGATTTTGTTTCCACTGATACTGCTTGAGATGTTTCTACAACTTAATTGGAGTTTACCTGTGATAAATTCAATTGATTGGACATGATTGGGGATGGCCAACACATGCCTATATAAGGTCCCACAGTTGACAGTGCATGTCAGAGCAAACTCCAAGCCATGGGCTCAAAGGAATTATCTGCAGACCTCAGAAACAGGATTGTGTCAAGGCATAGATCTGGAGAAGGGTACGGAAAAATCTCTGCAACTTTACCGGTTCCAAAGAGCACAGTGGCCACCATCATTCGTAAATGGAAGAAGTTTGGAACCACTAAGAATCTTCCTAGACCTGGCTGCCCGGCCAAACTGAGCAATCAGGGAAGACGGGCCTTGGCCAGGGAGGTGAGCAGGAACCCGAGGGTCACTCTGACAGAGCTCCAGCGTATCTTTGTGGAGATGGGAGAACCTTTCAGAAGATCAACCATCCAGGCAGCACTCCACCAATCAGGTCTTTATGGTAGAGTAGCCAGACGGAAGCCCCTCCTTAGTAAAAGACACATCACAGCCCGCTTGGAGTTTGCCAAAAGGCACCTAGAGGACTCTCAAACCATGAGAATCAAGATTCTCCGGTCTGATGAAACAAAAATAGTTTTTCAGCAGCTGGAACGGGGCGACTAGTCCTGATAGAGGGAAAGATGAATGCAGCTAAGTACACCGAGATCCTTGAAGAAAACTTGCTCCAGAGCGCTCTGGACCTCAGACTGGGGCGAAGGTTTACCTTCCAACATGACAACGACCCGAAGCACACAGCCAAGAGAACAAAGGAGAGGCTTCGGAGAAAGTCTGTGCATGTTCTTGAGTGGCCCAGCCAGAGCCCAGACCTGAATCCAATTGAACATCTGTGGAAAGAGCTGAAAATGGCTGTGTACCGACGCTCCCCATCCAACCTGATGGAGCTTGCAAGGATATGCTAAGAGGAATGGGCAAAAATGTCCAGAAACAAGTGTGCCAAGTTCGTAGCTTCTTTCCCAAGACGCCTTGAAGCTGTAATCGCTGCCAAAGGTGCAGCAACCAAGTATTAGGCTAAGGGTGTGTACAGATATGTAACCCCTAAATAACCTATTTTTGTCAGTAAAATAAAATTGCATATTTTCAAAAAACCTGTTTTCACTTCGTCATTATTGGCTATTGTGTGTAAGAGTGTTTGAGGCAAAAAATTAACTCAATCTATTGTAGTATAAGTCTGTAACGTAATAAAACGTGGAGAAGGTGAAAGGGGTGTACAGACTTTCCGGCTTGACTGTAGATGACCTCCTGCCCTTTCCCTCATTTCCTTCCGTATCATTTACAGGTACAAATTTCAAGACGGTTCTCAGTTTTTTTTTTTTCTCAATTTGCAAATGGAGGTTTTTCTATTCCTACCAGTCCTGGCCCTGGAGAGGAACAACAATCCAGTGTGTTTTATTGATTTCATATTCATATGATTAACTACACTCTCCAGAGGAAGACATCGCCCATGTTTTAAACTCAATCAATGACGAAGGAGCAACAACTAAAGAAAAGTAAGCCAAGTTCAAAGAAGATTATTTTTTGACCGTGGTCCCGGCAAATACACGACCTGTTGAGTGACGAATAAATAAATAAACAGCAATTCAAAGCATTTAGCCTCCTGTTCATCGATGGTACATCGACAAGTTTTCTGCACAAAGATACAAACAACAACATGCCTAAATTCTGCTAATAATATGATAACGTGTGGGCTAACTGTTAATGCTGATATATGTCTGAATTAACATTCTGTAGCCTTTAATGAACTTGGCAAATCGCTACTTCTAATTTATTTGAAGAAATCAACAACATGGTTTGGTGATAATCAAGATTTAAATCAGTATATCTAGCTTAATATTTAGAGTAGAAAGGTAATACTGTCATCGGCAGAAAGCTTAGACTATCCTATTTATAACCATTTTTAATACTCAAAATGGCATAGCATCCGCCCCCCCCCCCCCCCAATCCTTTAAAAAAAAATTTGAATATATGGTCACCCTAGGCTACAAAATAAACTAGATGACTACTCTGATGATAACAACCATAGTAACATAATCTGTATTATAGTACAACAATAAACGACTTGTAGGCACTGCATTGGAGTCATGTTTGCACTTCAGAAGGCAGTGATCCTTGTGACGACATTCTCAACTGAACATTCTAATACTATGTTCTAATCATATATTTGTGATGGTACGCTTTTGGGCCAGTTCTGGAATGATCACATATTTGTGATGGTACACGCGAAAGGGTTAAAAGCAAGGGTCACCATGCCTAAATTTTGAGTAATTATGGTAAAAAGGCGACGGCAAAATAATCGTTCATTACAAACAATCAATCAGACCTAAACCACCCACATAAAAGGCAATGTATGTGGGCTATTTGCGGGTATAATAAGCTACTGTTGGAATTGATTTGTTCTGTCTGGATGCTGCAGTATGAACTAAACTAACGTGGTATCTAAATAAAACAAGACTAGACAAGTCTAACTCAGCCCCGACACCTGTATGCTGCCAGTGGGCAACATTTGACACGGCGGATATTGTTCTGGAGCATGCAGGTTGGCCTGCATAGAGGGGCATCGGAGTGCATCTGATTCTCAAAGGAGTATGTGAGTGGAAAACCGAGCAAGGAGGGGAAGCAGACCTAATTTAATTAGAGTGATGAGGATTATTAGGATGTTACCACTCAGCAAGCTCCAGTTCGCTCATTATATATTGTGATAAAAATGAACATTCTTACAGTTAAGAATACGGTAGGTGTTATGGTTGTGGCAGGGTTTGGGTTATGTTCAACCTAGCATTACAGTTTGTGCAAAATATTTTTTGAATAACTCAGACTTTGATTTCTAGGCATAACCCAATAGCTTTATGTATTTTGATATTTTTTACAGTAAAATATATTTAATAATAAATTAATATATAAATATTTTCTTATAAATATTTTAATGTTTTCAGTGTATTTCATTTTTTTAAACTCATATTAATGCAAATATGTCAGAATTAAGGTGAATTTGTTTCCACGTTTTGATGGTAAATCTAATGTCATGTGGCTGAAATTAGGGTTACAAATCAGAATATAAGTGTTAGGGCTTGGGCAGGATTTGGCCTATATTTGGAGCTAGCATTATGGTTAGTACAACACGTCTTTTTTTTTAACTCACATTTTTTCTGTTTTGTTGATGTAAAAATCTTTTTTTTATCAATGAGTGATTTCAAATACATGGCCTTGTAATTTTTTTTTCCATTGTATTTTATTTATTTATTTATTTTACTCATCTCAGTGTAAAGAAATCACAGATTTAAGATTGTTGATGATAAGTCTTTAAATCATGTGTTAACAAGGCTGAAGTGTTAAGCATACCACACGTGTTAGGGTTGAGGGTTGAGGCAGGGTCAGGGTTATTTTCAGCAGCTAGCATTAAGAATAGTGCAACAGTTTTTGTTCTGGGCAACTGAAAGTCTTCATGTATTTCCATTTTTTGGTAAAACATTTTTCATAAAAAATGACATTAAACAAATGAATTGTAAATATTTTCTTTCAAAATGTTGTCTTTAAATGTGACAAACAAATACAAAACTTTCATTCAAACAATGTTTTTTAAATGGTGTTCACTGAACTCACAAAATGTACAAATGAAAAAAAATGTTTTAGGTGGAAGTAGTCAGAATGAATCATGAGCGTTGAGTGAATCTTTGTATAGGCTACTGATAGTGGTCAGTGTTTTACTGCCATGTCCTTGATTCAGGTTGACAGAAAGGGACAGGTGTGCCTGTTCTAGCTTGTGTCCGTGTATGTTTTAATGATTTATATTTAGATCACATTTAAATTTGCGTGGCTTGAGAAGAGTGTGTGACATCACTTTGAGGGCACAATCCATGGACAAGAGCGTGACCTAAAGATATCCCAGCACCCTCCAGCATATTGCCACTGCTTCCCTTTTAATGATTCACCTTTCCCATGCGTACAATCTGTTAGAGACTGTGTAGGCCTTTTAAGAAATGAAAAAAAAAGTTTAAAATGTCAAAAAATTATATTATCTGTAATTTATTGTATGCTAACAAAATTGTAGCATTTGGTCATTACAGGTATTCATTTTTTTTCCTTTAGAATGCCTGATGCTGGGATAGATTGTCACATCTTTTTGACCATTGTGTTGTGTTTTATGTATTTTGACTGGTTGTATTGCTATATTTCCTTATTGGAAGTCAAGGGGTTGGAGCACTCGGGTTAGACAATTGGTTACACAAACCTGCCAGTAATACTTGCACAGCACTGACTGATAACCTTGGCTGTGTTCGTAATGGCTCCATATACACTTTATAGTGCGCTATTCAGGGGACTGGCCATTTTGATCATTTCTGATTCTCAACTGAGAAAACCGATCATTCTGACACCCTACAAAATGGCTGATTCCCTAAATCGTCCACTATAAAGTGTATTAGGAGCCATTCCAAACGCAGCCCTTATGTTTTTCAACAATATGCCCACAGCAAAAAAAGATACAGTTTAGTGTGTTTCTGAGTGCCATCCAGGATGACCTAGTTCCCCTTGACCTGTATGTCTCTGTTCCTTCTGCCATCCATCTCAATTGTCAGCGTGGCATTCTCTGGATGCCATCCTTGAATCGAGAACTGGGTGACAGCAGGACAGGCAAGGTCATCAAAGAAAATCCACTCACTGGCAAAAGCTAATTGAGGCACATCAAAAATGAACCCTAAATTCACTTTATGACATTGTCACAGTAAAGGACCACTGTGCATTTGATAGTTACAAAGTTGTTGCGTTCATCAATAAGTATTCCAAATCACACCTTTTAAATATGAACTTGCTCTCCTCCTACCCTATCAATACAAAGAAGGGAATATAGCAATAATATCAAACACATTCTAGCTAACACATTCTCATATCATGTTCTCAGCTATGTTGTTAGGGCATTGTACAAATGGTGTCTTCATCTTGTTTATACAATGCAATGACTTATTCACTGGGTTTGTGAAAGTCAGAATGGGAACAGTACAGCATCTGTGAGGAACCAATGCATGTTTCTGTGGATATACATGTGCAATGTAGCTATCATAGTTCCTGGGCATTGTTGTAAAAGAGCATGCATGCTCAGCAACCCACCCTGTATAAATAAAGCTTTAAAAAAATTTATCTGGTTGTTTTCAGTCAGTGTTAATAAGTTGCCTTTATTTGTAAAAGTAAAGCACAGAAATAATGGCATGATGTATCACATCTATTCATTGGCTTCAGCCATCATTTGGATTTGGATCATTTGAAGGAAAATAAGATAATGATTTGTTAATACAATGTTAAACTCAAATTAAAGTCATAAACGTGGAAACTGGTGACATCCATTTTTCTTCCTGGATAGGGAAAAGTTACCGTACACTGTGTTTGTGTGTACATATATCTGAAACGTACATTATCCTTTCCACTTATGTTTGCAGGAAAGTCTGGAGTACATCTTTCTGATCATCTTCACCACGGAGTGCTTCCTGAAAATAGTGGCATATGGACTTCTGTTCCACACAGACGCATATCTGAGGAACTGTTGGAACTTTTTGGACTTTGTCATTGTGTTTATGGGGTAAGCTGAGTCCAGCGGGCAGGCCTGGAGAGTGAACAATGAGAATTTTTCTAGGGACCACAAGCTAGACTGCGATGTTCTTCTAACATTAGGGAAATGATGGCACTGCTGACCAGAGTCTGAAAACAGCACGCAATCACTCATGCTGATTTAGTGTCGGTCGGTGTGGTGTGGAATACAGTGTCTGAATTTTATGTCAGGGGGAGCAGATAGAAAATGCCATTCACTGCAGAGCAGTATGGATTATATGACTAACCAGTTGAAAGAAACAGAGATGAATGACTGAAATGAGGATATCTTTAGTGGTAAATGTCTACTGGATGAAGAACGGTATTCATTCAAGGGTTTTCATTAAGTTACTATGAATCATGGTTTTTCAACCAAATTAATGGTATATTAAACTCCCCCCCTCTCAAATTCACTCTGTACCTAGGCTCTTCACCATAGCACTGGACACTATCAACCACATCAGCGGGGTGGAGGCTCCAGTTGGGGAGAAGGGAGGCGGGTTCGACATGAAGGCCCTGAGAGCATTCAGAGTCCTGCGGCCGCTGCGTCTCGTCTCAGGAGTCCCCAGTAGGACCCTTTCTCTGAACACCTACCACACCATTTATCACCACACCATCCTGTCCTTTACTGAACAGCTACCACACCATTTATCACCACACCATACTGTCCTTTTCTGAACAGTTACCACATCATTTATCACCACACCATCCTGTCCTTTACTGAACAGCTACTACACCATTTATCACCACACCATCCTGTCCTTTACTGAACAGCTACCACACCATTTATTATCACACCATCCTGTCCTTTACTGAACAGCTACCACACCATTTATCACCACACCATCCTGTTTTTCACTGAATCTTGTTGCATAATAATTCCTAGTTTGTTTTGTGCTATGGAAATGTGTCTATACTGCATGTCTTTACATCAAGGGCATGGAGATTAGCAGGGAGAAGTGACAAAGTGTAGTGAGTGACAAACAGTATTGAAACAAACATCAGTGTTACTCACAGAAAGACAAATGCTATATTATGTGATGATATAACATATTTCAAGTCTGCACCATCAACCAATGAGACCTTTCACTTAAGCTTTTTTCTCATAATGACATACCATAGTTACACACTTAGTCTTTCTAAAATGTGGCTGTTGTTTCCCTCCAGGCCTGCAGGTGGTGATGAACTCCATCCTAAAGGCAATGCTGCCACTGTTTCACATTGCCTTGCTAGTTTTCTTCATGGTTACCATCTATGCCATAGTAGGCCTGGAGCTCTTCAAATGCAAGATGCACAAGACCTGCTACTACACCGGCACAGGTTAGAGGGCCTGGAAGCAATGAGAACATCACCAATTCACCATACACAAAATTACGCTATGAGATATTTCAAAATTTTGCCTTCTGGAAACTTCACTCACATCCTTACACAGTTGAGTCTACAGAAATATACAATGTATAGTGCTATTAAGAACATGTAATATGTAAAGAATGTGAAATATCAAACCCTGGTATAATCCCCAAGTTAACATATATCATGTTCTCTCTCTTGAGTTTGTCATATTAGAGAATACATTTTCAGAAGGCGATGATGTTGACTAATATGTCTAGCATTGCTTCTGTAGAATGTTTAGCATGTAAACAGTTTAGCCACTATTCACCGTTATGTACTGTATATCAAAATCTACAGGTAAATTGTCATAAATAACTCATTTAAAATGTAAAAGAAAATTAAGTCACCCCAATGTGTCCATCCTCCAGACATCATCGCTACTGTGGAGAATGAGAAGGCATCTCCCTGTGCCCAAGCAGGCAATGGGCGCCGCTGCACCATCAACGGAACTGAATGCAAGGCTGGCTGGCCGGGCCCAAATTATGGCATCACCCACTTTGACAACCTGGGATTCGCCATGCTCACTGTCTACCAGTGCATCACCATGGAGGGCTGGACTGACGTCCTCTACTGGGTGTGACTTCCTGTGCCATTTCTCTCTGGACAATAAATTGTTTTAGTTTTACTTTCAGCAGACCACCAGATTTCATTAGAATTGCATTTGATTTCACTGACTTGATTTTATTGAATTTTGTTCAATTCTACATCTGTTTGTCAATTCTACATGTGTCTGTTTTTGCCAAGAAAAAGGTGGTGAAATGTTAGGATTGAAGTCTCTTCCATACTTCTAGGTTGACCTCAGTTTCACTCTGTCCCTCCCTCCATTTCTTCTTCTCTGTCTGTACAGGTGAATGATGCCATTGGTAACGAGTGGCCCTGGATGTACTTTGTGACTCTCATCCTTCTGGGGTCCTTCTTCGTGCTCAACCTGGTGCTCGGTGTGCTCAGCGGGTCAGAAACTGTTCACATTTATTAGATTTTATAATCAATCAAATCATTTTCAAAACAATTATTCTCTTGTTCTGATCTGGGTTCTGTCATGAGCCAATTATGACAAGTATTATTAGAGAAAAGTAAAGTACTCAAAGGGGTAAAAAGTTAAGTTTGAATGCAGAATCTCTATTTTTCTCTCTTTTTCCTTCTCTGTCACCCTGTGCTCCTTCCCCATTTGTTCTTTCCCCTAGAGAATTCACCAAAGAGCGAGAGAAGGCCAAATCACGAGGGGAGTTCCAGAAACTGCGTGAACGACAGCAGCTGGATGAGGATCTGAAAGGCTATATGGAGTGGATCACTCAAGCGGAAGTCATAGACAATGACCAGGAGGGCCAAGGTGTTAACCCCTCTTTTATACTGGCTGTCTAGCTGTATCTATGGAATAAATGCACTTTGAATAGTGGTATAGCACTAGAGTCAGAATCTGCAATTATCTCAATTAAGAAGCATAACTACACGTAGGGCTGGCTGACATATTATGTAAGGTAGATGAAGTGAATTAAGTAAATTAAGTCAAATTAAAAATTTCTTATTTATGGGCAACTGCGGCTGAAGAGGAAATGATGTGAGGAATTGTTCAGTGAGTGTGGAGTCACTGTCACTGGACGGTTGTTGGACTGTAAACCATAGAAACTGAAACACAACTACAATTATGACTAGAGGCAAACTTTTAATTACTTTTAATTACCACAAGTCCATACATTTGGTCCTGCACTGGGATTGAGTGTAATTCTCTTTATAGGTCTCCTACCTCTTGAGGAGGGAGGCTCAGAAACAGAGAGCTTATACGATATGGAGGGCATGGGTCGTGTCCTTTACTACTTGTGAGTACAGCACAATGTAAAAGCATTGGGTTAGTTTTGGGTGGGCACTTAATGCAAACCTGCCAGGTGAAGGGTGTAATTCTGATCCTTTCTTGCTCCATTTTCAGTCGTCGTTGGCGTCGTTGGAACCGTTTCTTCCGCCGGAAGTGCCTCACATGGGTGAAGTCAAACTTCTTCTACTGGCTCGTAATCCTACTGGTTTTCCTCAACACTCTGGCCATTGCCACAGAGCACCACCACCAGCCTGAATCTCTCACTAATCTACAAGGTCAGTTCCACCATGTGTGTAACAATGAAGACATTCTGTACAGATTTATGAAACAGATTTATTATTCTGAAATATTCCCAATTTGTTTCCTCTCGAGTTAAAATGTGTTTATACCGCACCCACTGATATATTTAATAAAAATTTATTTTATCATCATGAAATTCACTCCCTGTTAACATTTATAAGGCACAGACTGTTGATAGGTTTAAGTCTCTTTTAAAAATACATTATTTTTGATTAGCCTTTTGTTGAATGATATTTAAATGTTCTGTTTTCACTAGTCTTATTTTATAGTTTTTTTTCTTATTTCTTATTTTTTAATCATTTTAATTCTATCTATGTTCTGTTAGTCTAATGTTATGTGTTACTTTGTTAATTTTATCCTGTTTTTACTGTTTTGGAGAGTGCTTTGAGCGACTTGTTCTGAAAAGTGCTATATATAGAGAGTATACAGTGCGCTCCACTATTATTGGCACCCCTGGTAAAAATTAGTAAAAAAGGTTATAGACCGTTATATTCACCGTTTGGTGAATTAGCTTAATCTCACACTGAAAAAAATGAGATAAATCCAACTTTTAATTGAAGTAAATTTATTATAAGAAAAACTAATTCATCATGAAGAAATAATTATTGACACCCCTAGAAATTATTATGAACAAAATGTAACTGAAGCATTTTTTCCATTTATATTTTACTTTTTAAAGTAGATGAGAGTGTTTAGGAACTTTCAAGCAGTAATCCATGACTTCCTGTTTCACTGGGGTATAAATATGAGGTAACACAGAGGCCATATTCCCTTATTCATACATCGACATGGGAAAGATAAGAGAACACACAAATCAAATGAGGGAAAAGTGTATTGAGCTTCATAAGTCAGGGAATGGCTATAAAAAAATAGCTACTCACCTGAAAATGCCCATATCTACCGTTAGGGCAATACTTCAAAGCAACTGGAACTGTTACAAACTTGCCTGGAAGAGGACCCAAGTTTATTTTGCCCCCATTCACAGTGAGCAGGATGGTAAGAGAGGCAAAAAAATCCCAAAGGATCACTATTGGAGAATTACAGAAAAAAGTAGCATCTTGGGGTCATCAAGTCTCCAAAACTACCATGAGACGTCAATTCCATGCCAACAAATTATTTGGAAGGCATGCCATAAAAAAGCCTTTCCTGTCATTTTACCACAAATGTAAGCGCCTGAAGTTTGCTAAACGCTACTGAAACTTTGACTGGAACTGTGTTCTATGGTCAAATGAAATGAAAATTTAACTTTTCGGCAACCAACACTCAAGGTGGGTTTGGCATAAAAAGAAGGATGGCTATACCGAAAATAACCAGATTTTTAAGTATGGTGGAGGTTCCATGATGTTGTGGGGCTGTTTTTCCTCCAAAGGCCCTGGCAACCTTGTTAGGGTACATGGCATCATGAACTCCATGAAATACCAGGAAATTTTTTATCTGAATCTGGCTACCTCTGCCAGGAAACTAAAACTGGGTCGTCGTTGGATCTTCCAGCAGGACAATGATCCAAAACATACGCCCAAATCAACACAAAAATGGTTAACTGAATACAAAATCAAGCTTCTGCCATGGCCATCTCAGTCCCCTGACCTAAACCTCATTAAAAATTTGTGGGCTGAGCTGAAGAGGAGAGTGCCCAAGAGAGGACCTAGGACTCTGGATGATCTGGAAAGATTCTGTAAAGAGGAATGGTCTCAGATTTATTGCTCTGTATTCTCCAACCTTATTAGATTTTACGGGAGAAGACTGTTTTATTGGCAAAGGGAGGTTGTACAAAGTATTAAATGCAGGGGTGCAAATAATTGTGACACACGTGGTTTTGTTAAAATAATTATTTCTTGATGAGGGATTTTGTTTTCTCAGAATAAATTTACTTCAATTAATGGCGGCTGGATTTTTCTAATTATTTCAGTGTGAGATTAAGCTAATTCAACAAACGGTAAATTTTTTATAACCCTTTTTACTCATGTGTACCAGGGTTGCCAATAATAGTGGATGGCACTGTATATATATGTAAGTTCTTCTTATTATTATTAATATCAAATGCTTTCTCTTGATTTTTATGTTCCTGAATGCAGACAACACCAACAAAGTGCTGCTGTCAATGTTTGCGGCTGAGATGTTCCTGAAGATGTATGCTCTTGGCTTGCCCTCTTACTTCATGTCCCTGTTCAATCGCTTTGACTGCTTTGTGGTGACCATGGGTATCCTGGAGCTCATCCTCGTGCACATGGATGTCATGACGACCATGGGCATCTCAGTTCTGAGGTGTATCCGCCTCCTACGCCTTTTCAAGGTCACAAAGTAAGAGGCTCTGATGGCATGCTGGGAAAATGTTGTGGGGTTGTGGTGGGGGGTTGACAGGTCAGTTTCTTGGAATTTACAGTAGCAGAGCTTTACATTGAATGTGGTCTGCATATAAGTCATGCACTGGTTTTAGTTCACTCTATTTTCCATATTCCACACTTTACCACATAAAGTATGTGCCTAATATGCATGTATAATACAGTGTAGGTTAGCAGTGTACTAAATAACATGGTAATATATGTATATTGTGATAACGTGTTTGTTTTCATGACATAATTTGATAAAATGCCCATTTTCAGTGTCATTTTAACACACATTTGAGATTTTGAAAAGTTATTTATAACTAGAAATAACCGCCTTGCGGTTGCATGCCTCCGCCAACAATTCAAGTTGCAGTTTACATGTCATGTTTACAGGTATGTTACCATAACAGATGATGTTACCATAACAGATGACAGCTTAGCTAAATAATTTAGTTATTCGATAATGAAATGGCACCCAGCGCTTTAATTCCAATGGCAATTATACATATTTATTCAAGAACTTTAATTCGCTTGGCGTTTCACTGTGGCACAATTCAGGGTGCTTAGCCAAAGTCACCTCTCCAGTATTTCAGCCCTGGCTCTTTACCCATTCATCGCAAGAGGGTCATTCTACAGAAACCAAACATTGAACATTAGATGAATAAACTTTGTTTTATCATTGCAAGGACAGTCTTTATTTATTGAACATATATAATTCATGTGATTATTAGATAGTTTTCTCAGCTACAGTGGTAAGCAAAACATTATGATGTCACAGTGAAGTTGACCTTTGAACTTTTGGATATAAAATGTCATCACTTCATCATTTTATCCTATTAGACATTTGTGTAAAATTTTGTAATAATTAGCGTAAGAATTCTTGAGTTGTGGCCAAAAACATCTTTTGTGAAGTCACAGTGACCTTGACCTTTGACCACCAAAATTCCCTCAAGGCGTTCCTGAGATATGGCGTTCACGAGAATGAGACGGACAGACATACGGACGGACAACCCGAAAACATAATGCCTCCAGCCACGGTTATCACCGGCACGGAGGCATAAAAAAAGCAATATCTCAGGTCTTTGCTCAAGAGCATAGACTCACTTGAGTATGAGTCACAACTGGTCTTGCCTTGTTACGCTTTTATTCAGAAATAATTCCCCTTCGTCTGCAGATACTGGACATCCCTCAGCAACTTGGTGGCCTCCCTGCTCAACTCTGTGCGGTCCATTGCCTCCCTGCTCCTCCTGCTCTTCCTCTTCATCGTCATCTTCTCTCTCCTGGGCATGCAGGTGTTTGGGGGCAAGTACAACTTCCCTGACCAAGAGGTGCGGCGCAGCACTTTCGACAACTTCCCCCAGGCCCTCATCAGCGTCTTTCAGGTACAGGACAGTCACACCAGGCCCTCATCAGCGTCTTTCAGGTACAGGACAGTCACACCAGGCCCTCATCAGCGTCTTTCAGGTACAGGACAGTCACACCAGGCCCTCATCAGCGTCTTTCAGGTACAGGACAGTCACATCAGGCCCTCATCAGCGTCTTTCAGGTACAGGACAGTCACACCAGGCCCTCATCAGCGTCTTTCAGGTACAGGACAGTCACATGTCAACATACAAATATAACAATCGACTCTATGGGGGAGGGTTTAGGGTTCAGTTAGCATTGGTGTGTTGCCCCTGCCTTTGTTCATCTTATTAAGTGCTTTTTTGGGACAATTAAAAGGTATAGTCACTGTACATGCATCTGAATAGGGATACAGTAATATTTGTCAGTATAGCTCTCTTATAAAGACATCAGATTATGATGCAGTGCCTCTCCTTTGCTGTGCCCAGATACTAACAGGAGAAGACTGGAATTCTGTCATGTACAATGGAATCATGGCTTATGGGGGGCCAGTCATGCCAGGAATCCTAGTCAGCATCTACTTCATCATCCTCTTCGTCTGTGGCAACTGTATCCCCACCAGCCTTTCAGAGTGAAAGTTGGCACCGGTTTCTGTTTTTGAAGGAGAGCAGACAGCCCGCCCTCCTTATGCACTTTTTCTTTTTATTCTGATGGGGGACAGCAGCGAGGGCTTGAGATAGAGCTGGGATCACAGTAGAGAAAGTGCCAGGATGAGAAATAAAACACATGCTTCACAAACTGTGCCACATGTCTCATTGTATGGGGCCTGTTTCTATATATAATACAGAAATATAATATGGTAGGAGCTATTTTCACCTTTTAGATCTGAACCTGAATTGTTTCTGTTCAACAGGCTAGGGAGTGCTGATGGCTTTTAGACTTAGATTGCGTCACGTGGCGCTGTAATGGCAACATATTCTCCAGCTGTTTCTTGTGTTTGTGTTTGTTAATTTGAATGTGTTTTGTTGTGTCAAGCTTTTGTCTTTTCTTTTTTTCATGTGCTGTGTGTCTGTTGTGGGACAGGGAAGTGGGCTGGAGATTTTTCAGGGCACTCCTGCTGCTCGTTTTGATAATATTGACGAATTTTCTAGTCGGGATAATTTTGTTTGTGGTCATCACCATGGAGAAAGATTTGCAACATATGCTCGGGAATGTCCATTGGATCTGCAGCCACAAAGTTTACCATCGCTCTTCACTGGACTGGAGTTGAAGATGTCTGGACTGATCCAGGACTGCAGGCATTCTTCAAAAGGCCACCAGGGAACGGAAAGAGAAGATAATGCAGGGGAGGAGTGAGGCGGCCACTGGGAAGACTGAGCTCCGCTTCGACAGTGGACAGAGACCACGACACTGTGTGTAGCCTATGAAGTAAAGTCATGGAGGCGGAGTTTGCGTGTGGGACACTGGACATCTCGGGACAGTGGGGGCAATTTTTAATCATGACATTTGGCTGTATTCCGCTGTAATTCACTTAATTTGTTTGATTAATGCAATGATTCTATTGAATGTCTTTATTTGATACGTTTGTTTGTGTGCTGTGGGTCTGCCCCACTGTCTATGTCTTTTTGTTGTTGCTGGTGGCTACAACTGAAGTTTCTTAATTCTATTCTATTCTATTATATTCTATTATAGGTGTAGTGTAGTCTGGGGGCTTATCGCTGTTTAGTAGATTTAGATTCCAGCTACATTCTCCTTAAGTGTTCGCACAGACATCCTCCTGAATGTCTTCTTAGCCATTGCTGTTGACAACCTGGCTGAGGCGGAGAGTCTGACCTCAGCACAGAAAGAAAAGGCTGAGGAGAAGAAGAGAAAGAAGCTGCTCAGGTGAGCATAGCAGGTCTCAGGTGGTTTAAACAGTCTTATATTTAGATCTAGTTAAGGTGAATGTTGGCTAAATAAATACTGCAAAACACTTCAGCATATTTAACCTTCATAAAGCATTACAATAAACAGGAGATGGTTGCAGGTTGAAAAATTGAGCAATTGTTTAGGAATCATTTTTCAATCAGTTCTATTCATTTTAAATAGTCTTTGAAAAGTAACAAAATTAGCACAGTGTTCCAGCAACTTTTTTTGATAATGTTAAATCCCTGAATGTGTTTAACATGAGTAGACACTAGGTTTGGCTGGACCTGAGGGCGAATGTTCTCACATGTATGATCCCGTTTTACAGTAGCCGTTGCACCTCCTCTGCACTCACACACATGTAGCCTTCATTCTGTTTCTTTGCCGTTTCCTGGTAAATCCATTTGTTCCTTGTTTGATTCTGCCAGAGCAAACCTCCCTGACAAGGCTGATGAGGACAAGGCCATGTTGGCCAAGAAATTGGCAGAGCAAAGGGCCAAGACTGAGGGAATTCCCACCACAGCCAAGGTCAGTCCAATAACTACCATACTCTCAATCAATAAATTGGTCTCATTTAGTAGGCTAAGGGCTTAGAATGATTGAGTAGTATAGCCATAGGCTATAACAGACACGGTTATGTTCAATGAGTCTAACTTATGGTTTTATGTAGCATCATTTTCACTTAGCAGTTTAGACCTCACTTGTTACCAAAATATTTCAAATAGATGAGCTAAAGCCATTTTTAGATTTTAGATGTTGTTTCTTTTACAGCTTAAAGTGGATGAGTTTGAATCGAATGTCAATGAAATCAAAGATCCATTCCCCCCAGCTGATTTTCCAGGTAAACATATTTTGTGAAATGAAGCCAAAGAACACACGGTTTGCTATTCCAAAAAGGTTCTTGACCTGTCTTTCTTTGTTTGTTTCCAAGGTGATGATGAGGAGGAAGACCCTGACATCCCACTGAGCCCCAGGCCCCGCCCCATGGCAGACCTGCAGCTGAAGGAGAAGGCTGTGCCTATGCCAGAGGCCAGTTCCTTCTTCATCTTTGGACCCCAGAACAAGTCAGTACCTTATGCCACTAGCCGAGCAACTAATTGGAGCCGAGTAGTGGCCAATATTTAGCTTATCCCTTTAAGACCCCGATTTGAAAGCACATAATATGAAAGCTTCTCTTTATTCCATTTCTCTTTGTTAGTCATGAGGTAAAGAGAAAACTTCTACTGGTATGGTTCCATGTTTTCTGTGTTGGCTGAGGCCACAGATTTAGGTGCTGTTCCTGGTTGAGCTGTGATAGTCACGTGCTCCCTATGTGGCTTGTGTGGCTTTTTAACCCTGGCAGGTTTCGTAAGCTATGTCATCGGATCATCAATGCCACCACCTTCACCAACATCATCCTCCTCTTCATCTTACTCAGCAGCATCTCCCTGGCAGCTGAAGACCCCATCGACCCTGTGTCCTTCAGGAATCAGGTGTTCATGTATTGTAATTCTGAAATGAGTCTTTCAATCAAGCAGCTTGTCTGGAAAATATTTTTAAAGTCACCTATGCATTGTGCCTGTAGATGTAGACTATGTTGTGTACCCTAATTGGCAAAAATAATATGTGAATAAGTCGATTTTTAATAAGTTGATTTTTAATTTGACACTGCTCGTAGTTTCTCATCACATGCAGCCTATAAATGGAATGAAGTATAAGCCATTTACAATATAAACTTAGATTTGTTTATTTTCATAATTTAAGTCAAAATAAAATGCCACAAATGCAAAGAAACTTTGGAAAAATGCAACATAAAAGCTACATAAGTGAAACAGGTAAATCTATACATTTCCTGGATCATAAACTCCATGTCCACAAGTGTACCAAAATCTGAGGATGCTATGCAGAACTACTAAAGATCTATAATTCAAAATATAGGCAGTGTACCCTGTTGTCTATTAGTGTCTCCAAATCTACCCAAATGGCTAAATTGTGCGCTGCTCTAAATAAAATAAAAATTATATATTTAACTGCAAATCAACAGTTTTGGCTCACTTTTGCAGCATTTTCAAGTGGAAATTACTATTCTTTCATCAGTATAGGAGGGTAGATATCTATGGGTCCAAAACCCTATCCAAAACATTTCATAAAATGAATACAATTTGTTTTGTCCATTATAAAGCATATACATTTGAACTGTGGTATCACAGTGTTACATGCACCTAAATAAGTAGCCTCATCATTCACTCTTGTACCTCAATAAAACATCACTTTTACCTGTACGCTACATTTTTCTTGCACCAATCATTGGTTGTGTTATTCGTTTTGCGAATGCTAAAAGGTTTTGCACATGTTAAATGTCTTGGTAAATCAGGCTCAAAATGTATATTTTCCATGCCCTAAGTCACAAGTATATATGCCATAGCCTCCATGAAAACAATAACAATAACATGAAAATAAAATAGTATTCCACCATCTGAAAAATGCCACCAAATGTTTTATCGTCAATGAAAATCGGTAGCCTACATCAAACATAAAATAAACTATTGCACTACAGTATGTGAAATGCATGCAAAATGTGAAAAAAAACAATCGGCCTATCAATCATATTGGACAAGACAGTGCTCGAGTGTAAAAACTAATGTACATATGTAGCCAGCGAGACCAACCGCATATTAAAAGCAGTAATACTTCCATATCGGGAAGGGAAAACTCCCATTGGGGAATGTGTTTTCTGTAGAGCTTGCATAATACTAGTCCGTTAAAATGAAAACTGCCGTTACGCTGGGCTGTAATTAATTGTTCAAAGCACCCAATAAAACATTGCATATATCGTTGCTAAGGTTATAATGTACTCTATTGGATAAAAGAGCCAACCATTAAACCAGAATGAACTGAGATAATCAGAATTTACACAAGTTTGATGAATCACACGTAAAATTTTCGTACGCAAGTTGTTTCACTCATATATACACTCAGTTTTATGGTAATATTGATAAATGAGGCCCTATGTGAGCAAATTCTGTAAATCCAGGTGCATTCCTATACAGTCCCTAAAAGGGGGAGTTCTCAATGGGAGGGAGATCAAAAAAGTGAAAAAATCAGAAGAGCAAAAGTGTCATTATAATCATCTCATTTAATTCCAGGTCTTGGCTTATGCTGACATTGTCTTCACATCAGTGTTCACAGCTGAAATTGTGCTCAAGGTAAAAAAACCTTGACTGAATCAAGAGTGTGACGCTGTCATTTTGACACTATCGTGTGTAATGCAATATGTTTATGGATCAATCTGACTACTTTATTATGCACCTCTATGGCAGATGACCACGTATGGAGCAATTTTACACAAGGGCTCCTTCTGTCGGAATTCCTTTAACATCCTGGACCTGTTAGTCGTGGGCGTTTCCCTCCTCTCCATGGGAATGGAGTGAGTAAAGTAAAACCAATGCTAAAATCTGCTTGCGTGTGTACGTGGAATATAGTACAGTTAATAGTATGTATACTGCATTGGATTGTTGTGAGGATTTATGTTTACGAAGTCCAGAAAAGCAACTCAACATACATTTATTTTTCTTCTTGTGATTACATCGTGTGATGTATTTTATATTGTGATCTCCACATAACAAATGTTGTTTTTTTATGATCATGACTAACTTTCTCCTAAGCTCAATATAACAAAATAGTTTTCTTGTGAACATGCCTTATTTATCTTGTGATCTCGGCAAAACAACCGTTGTTTCCTCCTGATGATGACCCATTTTGTTGTAATCTCATTTTCTTGTGATCACAATTTATTTATCTTGTGGTCTCGATATAACAAAAGTAGTTTTCGCTTGATCATGACTTATTTTCTTGTAATCTCAACATAACTGAAGTTTTTGTTTTATGATCACAATTTATTTTCTCGTTATCGCGACATAAAAGTTGTTTTCGCTTGATCATGATTTATTTTCTAGTAATCATGACAAAACAAAAGTTGTTTTCACATGATCAGTTAGTTATCTTGTGGTCTCAACATAAAAGTAGTTTTTTCGTGATCACAACTTATTTTCGCGATCACTACTTATTTTCTCGTAATCTCGACATAACGTACGTTTTTTTTCATGATTACAGCTTATTTATCTTGTCATCTCCTAATAACAAAAGTTGTTTGCTTGTGATCACAAATTATTTATTTAACATAACAAAAATCGATTTCTTGTATTCACAACTTATTTTGCAATCTCAACATAACCAAAGTTGTCTTCTTGTGATGACAACTTATTTGTCTAGTGATTTCGACATAACAAAGGTGTTTTTTTCTTGATCACAACTTTTGTTGTGATCTCGACATAAAGGTTGTTTTCTCCTGATAACAACTTGTTTTCTCATAATTTTGACAAAACAAAAGTTGATTTCTTGTGATCATGAGTTATTTTCTCATAGTCTCAACAGATCTTGTGATCTCAAAATAACACAATTTTTTGTGATTAAAACTTATGTACTCTTGTGATCTCCACATAACAAAAGTTGTTTTCTCTTGATCACGAATCTCGACACACAACATTGCTGTCAGTATTCTCACCTTTTTCTTGAGATATCTTTTTACAGTGTAACCATTCCAACATGTGAAATCTCTCATTTAAATAGGGCTGTTTGCAGCAGGAGTAATTTACATAATGACTCTTAGTTGATCACCCGCAAAGTGTGAAATGATAACACATGCAACTACTTTGGCTGCGCACGCAAAATAACTTAGATCTTACTAAATCAACCCTAAGTGTAGATTTAGAAGGACTATATGGGAGAACTTTGTGATTAACATATGTGCCCATTCAGTGTACCAATACTTAGCCAATGTTTTCAATCGCATGATAGCATGATGCACTGAAATAATAGTCCTTTATTTACATTAAGGATTAGGGAAAACCTGGGGATGGGTCTTCGCTCAGAAGCTAGGAGTAGGAAGTCTCCGTAGCTTTAATGATATGCTGGTTCTGTAATCTGCGAACGACTGCAAACGCATGCATTATCTGTGTTGTTCACCCTTATGAAGGTCCAGTGCCATCTCTGTGGTGAAGATTTTGAGGGTGCTAAGGGTCCTTCGACCCCTGAGGGCCATCAATCGGGCTAAGGGGCTGAAGGTCAGAATTTGTTCCCCTTCTCACTATACCTGCTTCAGTGACCAAAACCTTTTAAGGAAACCTGTTGTACACCTAAAAACTGACTTTTAAATGGTACCAAACACCATTTTAGTGTTTTCTGTTGCTGCATTAAAAATCCAGTGCTGCTCTATTATTATCCACAGATCTTAAAAAGTTTATAGAACTGATAAATACCTAAAAAAAATTATAATCTTAATAACATTTAATATTGACACTGAATTGTATGGACAGGTATGTTGGGGGAAATTAGACATCAAGATAGTTGTGTGCATGTGATACAGAACAGGGACTTGCATGTCATTTCACGGTAGAGTTGGATCACAGTCACAAATCATATTGACATTGTTGTGTGGGCAGCAGTTTTACTGATGTGTTTCTTGTTTTTTTTACTCCTGTTGAGCAGCATGTGGTCCAGTGTGTGTTTGTGGCTATCAAGACCATTGGCAACATTGTCCTGGTCACCATGCTGTTGGACTTCATGTTTGCCTGCATAGGTGTGCAGCTTTTCAAGGTGAGGTATAAGACCCTTAGAGTTCCTGGTGTTCTTCACATGAGGTTTTGAGCTGCCACACAAAGCAAAAGCATGCATACACATATGGTTATCTAATTTTATGATATTTATATGTGGTATTACTGATATGTGTCAACAAATTCAGATATGATTCAGACTTTGAACTTAATTCATTACCCAAAAAAATCATAATTTTGACATGTAAAACTGATTATTGAATTGACTTTGTTGACACCTGATATAACTATTTGAGATGTTTTTCTTTTTCTGAAGGGCAAATTCTATATGTGCACAGATCCCTCCAAAATGACAGAGAGTGAGTGCAAGTAAGAAATAGCATCTAATATTTTTTATTTGCATGTGGTGTGATCTCAAAGTCCATTGTCACACCTATTTTTGATATAATTTTTTTAAAGTTGAGAGGAAGAACAATTATAGACTTTTAGCAATCACGCACCAGAATGTTTACCCAAATGTTTATTCAAATAGCCATCCACCCACCTCTTTACTACTGTACTAATGTCTCTATGTTTTTTTTGCACAGGGGATCCTACATCAAATATCAGGAGAACCATCTGCATGAAATGGAGGTCGACAAACGGGAGTGGATCAATAGTGACTTGAACTTTGACAATGTGCTGAATGGCATGCTTGCACTCTTCACTGTGTCCACATTTGAGGGTTGGCCACAGTAAGTGTTACCCATAAAGGAAGTTTGCGTGAGAACCAAGTCATTGCACTGTCACAGGGATACATCAGTCTAGGACACGGGTGCCAGAATTAAGTCCTGGAGGGCCGCAGTTTCTGCTGGTTTTTGGTGGCATCTTTCAGCCCCAGTGTTTCATTTAAGTCATTGATTGGCTAAACAATCCACCCAACTTGTTCTCAAGGCCTTCATTGGCTGCTGATTGAAAAGTAACTACAAATATCTGTGTATACTGAGGCCCTCAAGGACTTTAGTTTGACACCCCTGATCTTGGATTTAAAAATTATTTTTTAAAATGTACTCTCCTCTCCACCCTACCTGCCACCTGCTCCCACTATTCTGTTTTTTAGGTTACTTTACAGAGCCATTGACTCTCACACCGAGGATATGGGCCCCATCTACAACAACCGCATCGAGATCTCCATCTTCTTCATTGTCTACATCATTCTCATTGCCTTCTTCATGATGAACATCTTTGTGGGCTTTGTCATCGTCACCTTTCAGGAACAGGGTGAACAGGAATACAAGAACTGTGAGCTGGACAAGAACCAGGTACTGCAGTAATGACTTGTAACAATAGTCTACCAAGTAGACCTGCGTCAAAAACAGCATTTAAAAAAAATAATTCATCCATCTTCTTATTGTTTGCACCTCCACTCCCACAGCGACAGTGTGTTCAGTATGCCCTCAAAGCTAGACCTCTGCGATGCTACATTCCAAAGAACCCTTACCAGTACAAGGTGTGGTACATTGTTACGTCCTGCTACTTTGAGTACCTCATGTTCCTGCTGATTATGCTGAACACCCTCTGTCTGGGCATGCAGGTAAACAGCAATAACACACTCTGTTGAATTCTGCGTCATTGAGAGGAGTTCATATCTATTAATGCCATCTTTCTACCCTGTATCCTTTCAAACAAACAGCACTGCAACCAGTCTGACCACATCACTCACCTCTCAGACACCCTGAATGTCATCTTCACAGTTCTCTTCACCGTGGAGATGATCCTCAAGCTTATGGCCTTCAAAGCCAAGGTGAATGTCTTGTGTACAACTGGTATAAACATTTCCTACCAACACAATAAATATCAGTTTGTTTAATTTGGTTATAAAACAATGTTTGGCCTCTGATTGTAGTGGCATTTTATCAGCTGCAACTAGTGAACTTCCTCCTTTTTTGTGAATATATTCCTTTTTGCTTCCAAATTCCAATGGGCAATGTCCTGCCTCTGTTCTCCACAGGGATACTTTGGGGATCCCTGGAATGTGTTTGACTTCCTCATCGTCATTGGGAGTGTCGTGGACGTCATCCTGAGTGAGATTGATGTAAGTTGTATCTCTGTGTTGATGATGTTGTAGTAGAGTAGTTTTTTTTTTTTTTGTACAGCACTGTTATTCAATTAACATGCTAAGTTCTTGCAACTTCCTCCGTGTCCCATCACTGATTTGAATCGGTACCCTTTGGGTGCAATTCTTCTGGATCCATGGACGTACAGTTGAAGGTCTCTGGTTCAAGTTCTTTGTGGGGCACTGCTTTAGTACCCCTGGAATGAGGTACTGAATGCAAATTTCTTCAGTAAATGATTTGGCAATATAAGATACATCGTGTGTGAAACGTGAGCTGTGGTAGTTGCCCCTTATTGAGCACATCTGTTACCCAAATAAACAGTGTAAAAATACCAGATACACTGTGAAATTTATTCAAGAGCACCTCTCTCTACAAACGTTCATATTTGACATGGATTGTATTTATCCAATACCCTCACCTAGAGACACACAAGCCAATCACCACAGGAAGCGATCGGTTTCAACACTAGTTCACAGGACGTGGTCAGTATCAGTTTCACCCAACCCCCTGTCCAATGTTGTGTGCTACCACACTCAAATCCAGCCGCTTCAATCCCCTTCCCACCTCCACTCATGCAACACTTCAACCTCCAACATGCCATCATATGTAGCAACCCCTGTCCACCTCCCCACAGTTCCTCTTATAGAAACACTGATGTAACAGGGCTTGTGAGTTGCATTTTTGAATGACAGGTAGGGGTACTATTGTGCACTTCAGTAAGGTACTTTCACTTGCTTGTTGAGCCGTATAGTTGCGTACAGTCGCCATATCCACCGGGTTGCAGGCATAGAAATTTTACTCAGGCATACCTTGGACTTCTCCCTCTGTGTGCTGTGCCATGTGTTCAACACTTTGCCGTATTTTGGTTTGCCCATTTTTGTCTTATCCCTACATTCTCCCCTCCCACCTCATTTACCTCTTTGGCTGGTTTTTTCCCTATGCCTGGTCTTCATGCAAGCCTCTCTGTCTTTGTCTCACGGTTTCTTTTCTTTCTGACTTTCATTTTCCCTTTTCCCTTCATCCCACAGGCTGCCCTCGCCTCTAGTGGAGGACTATACTGTCTTCACGGTTGTGCGGTAAATACAAGCATGCCTTGCATGTCCAGGGTGATCATGCCCTGGGTAAATAATATCTATGATTCAGCCACTCTGTCCTCCGCACTATGTGTAAGGACAGTGCATCTCCTCCCCCTCCACTCCTGGGCCTCATAAATTCCTGAGTATTGCCACCTGTGTTTCTGTCAAAAGTGGAAGTGCTTCCCAGAACCAAACAGCTGTTTGGCCCCATTCAGTCTGAAACGCTGACCGGGAGCTGAGACTGGCAGTGACAGCTCACCCTCGGGTTAAACATGAAGAGGATGGGGCAGGGTGTTGTCTGGGGTGACTTAACAGTTGGTGTGTTGTGTCACTGTCGCTGCTGTCCCAGTTCCAGTGACTAATCTCAAGAGTTGTTTGCTCTGAAAATCAGGTTCTACAGTACCCCTATATGGTGTCCTGCACCTGCATCTAACAAATCCCTTTACAATTCCCTGTCTGGTCATCCTCAGCAAAACAAGCCAGCCAGTATATTTGTGCCTGCTGACTTAAATGTTTAAAATGTATTTTAGCTACCTATGGGTATGATACATAGTGACACCCTGACACAAATACAATTATTCAACTGACCAATTTACAGATTTAAGAAATGTATCACGAATATCTGTATTTTCTTGCTGAGGCAGTGAGACAGTGCTTACTGGCTACAGTGCTGAAGAGACAATATATGTGCTTGTTTTTTTTTACCATGTTTTTTTCTCAAATACTTCACTTCAAATGTATTTGACTGCATTTAAAAGCAATTTTGCAATGGGTTAATAGCTAATATTTTTGCCTTTTTATATTTAGGAGGTGAACCCGATGCAAGCTATAGCAGTAAGTGTCCCATGTGATTACAGTGTAGGCCTTTCATTGTCAACAATTGTGTATATTACAGATCTGAATGCACACATAACTTAACTTTTTAAGTGTCTGTGACCTTTGGCTATAATGTATGTATTTCTATATATCTTGTTGCTGCAGTATTTGTTTAATATTCTTAAACTAATATGAGATTTAATCATTTTAGTTCAAATATTGAATGGCAGATCTAACAAATATAATGTAGGAATTATTTGTTTTAGTTTGGCATGATGATACTCATATTTTTAAATCCCAGTCATAGTTTATGGTGAGATAGTTAGATTTTTCGAAATGAGCCTACAGATAGAGTGTAGTCAATAAGTATTTGGACAGGGACACCATTGTTGTTGTTTTGGCTCTGCACTCTATCACATTGGATTTGAAATGAAACAATGAAAGTGGGGATAAAATGCAGACTGTGAGATTTAATTGAAGGGTATTTACATCCATACACAGTGATCCATGTAGAAATTACAGCTCATTTTGCATATAATCCCCCCATTTTAGGGGACAAAAAGTACAAACCCCCTGTAAAATGCACATAAAAGCAGAAAGCAGTGATTTGTAAATTCTCTTTTACATATATTTAATTGAAAACAGTACAAAGAAAAGATATTTAATGAGCAGACAACTATACAATTACTTTTGGACTGCCAAAATGGGGGGACTATGTATAAAAAGGGCTGAGATTCCTACATGGTTCATTCAATATGGATGCAAGTACCTGCAAATGAAAGCTGACAGTCTGCACTTTAACCTCATTTTCATTGTTTTATTTCAAATCCAATGTGCTGGAGTATAGAGCCAAAACAACAAAAATCAACGTCATTGTAAAAATACTTACAGACTGCACTGTATATGTGTGAGGAATTCCACATGATCCAAGTGGCTCATTACCCAAAAGCATCTTTTCTTACAGACACTTCTTAAGCTTCATCTCCTTTCTTCTATAGACAGATCACAGAGTGCATTAAAGTGCATTTTATGATTACATGATTGTGCCTGTTAAAGCCGATACCAATTCTGATTGGTCTTTTTATTTGACTTTACAGGATTCAGAGAATGCCCGGGTTTCTATTACCTTCTTCCGACTCTTCCGAGTGATGCGTCTAGTGAAACTGTTGAACCGATCGGAGGGAATACGGAATCTTCTGTGGACCTTTATCAAGTCCTTCCAGGTCTGTACCTGGTGGAATCTTTTCAATGCTGGAAGACTTAATTGGGAGGTTGAAAACAGATCTGCCACTTTGTTGCCTTGTTTTTTCATATGGATGTCGCATCATTATATTAAAGGAAAAATTCACCCAAAAATTTAATTTTTTTTTCACTATCTACAAATAAGACACCCAGACCATAACCCCCAGCACACAAAAACATATAAAGCCCTTCTTTATAAGATAGTTCTCTTAAAATTTAGACAAATTACTCCAAATGACATAATAAAGAAGAACTTTGTTTTATAAGTATATGTACATTGACATTCATGCTTCTATTGTTAAGGTTCCTGATCAGAACTGGACTCAAATGCATGACTCAGAGACAGAACTCACAATAAGCTCACAAGGAGCGTTTATTTACAACAGCAAAACACTTGTATCGAGAGAGGGGAAGGAACTGAATCCTGGGTAGGGCAGAACCGGAGGGCAGAGCAGGATAGGGAAGCAGGCAAGGAGCTGGATGGTGACTGACTCCTGGGTTGGGCATAGCAGGGGCAGAGCGGATGTGGGAAGCAGGGAAGTGTGGCGTGGAACAGGCAGGAAACTGCAGGCAGACGGGTACAAATAGAAAGGCAAGACTGAGACCGAGTTCCAAACTTGACATGACCGAGGTAACAATGAACAAGACTTAACGAACTGGCAACAACGGTAACAACGGGAGAATATATAGTGTGGTAAATGAGATAATGAGTGATTGCAGTGTGAGAATGTATGCAAGCATGATTGAGCGGTAACAAGGGCGTGAGGAATGCAAACGGGAAAGGAATGTAATTGGCTGGGGAATTAGCAAGGGGGAAATGGGCAAACAAGAAGGAAAACCACGCCAAACCTGCACAACACAGAAGACAGACAGGGAAACGTAAAACATGACAAGAGACGTGGGGAAAAGACGGAGCGCAAACAGGGATGGGGACTGAGAGGGAACGGAGAGCGTAACATCTGTTTATTACTGTTATTATTATCTACATTACTGTTTATGCTGAACAGCATTTTAGCATTAAGCTTTAGAAGCATTTTGATTCTCAGTATAGGGCAGACTAAGGCCATGTTTGTATTGAGTTCCCATTTCTTTCTGTGTTCCAGGCGCTGCCCTATGTGGCCCTTCTCATTGTCATGCTGTTCTTCATCTACGCTGTTATTGGGATGCAGGTAAATGCTCCATGTCTCACTGGATGCCCTCGTCAAAGGGGAGTCAGCACTGGGGGCTCAGGTGCTGACTCTCGAGTGTTCTGTCTTTTTCAGGTGTTCGGTAAAATAGCTCTGGTGGATGGTACACAGATCAACCGGAACAACAACTTCCAGACATTCCCGCAAGCTGTCCTGCTGCTTTTCAGGTGATTGTTGATTTTCAGAGATGGCATGGTGATTCCAAGATTGAGATTTTAGTGAGATATTCACAACAAAAAAAAACTTTGGCCAATGTCTTATTCAGATTATGATAAAATCTGAATGTGAAGTCTGAATGTTATGGGGGGTTCAGGTGTGCCACAGGGGAGGCCTGGCAGGAGGTCATGCTGGCCTGTATGTACGGAAAGCGGTGTGACCCAAAGTCGGACTACCTGCCAGGAGAGGAGTACACTTGTGGGGCTAGCTTCGCCATCCTCTACTTCATGAGCTTCTACATGCTCTGTGCCTTTCTGGTGAGTACAGTGGCCAATATTTGGATCAATTTGTATTGTATTTGGATCAATATGTAGGTTTGCTCCAGAATGACATCTAATTCAGAAGTACGCTTGGATATGGCTTGAAATAACTTTTTTCTTAATTTTCTTTATTCTCAAAGCGAAACACAATCAAGCACAAGTTCAGGAATTAAGCCTCTGACCTCACTGAAAAACGTTCTTTTTTATTTCAGATTATCAACTTGTTTGTGGCAGTTATCATGGACAACTTTGACTACCTGACTCGTGATTGGTCGATCCTGGGTCCCCATCATCTCGATGAGTTCAAGAAAATATGGGCAGAGTACGACCCTGAAGCTACGTGAGTATACACATAATGCTCTCGGTTCTAATGCATAAAACTACTGTCTCTTAAAACAACAAAAATATTTTTTTTTCCATTTGTAAGGAGTTGCAAATCCCCACTAGGCGAAACTAATACAGAATGACAGAAAATAATATTGGTTTTCTCCTTTGCTCTAGGGGGAGAATCAAACACCTGGATGTGGTGACTCTTTTGAGGAGAATACAACCACCACTGGGTTTTGGGAAGTTCTGTCCTCACCGTGTGGCATGCAAGGTGAACCAGCCTTAATCGTTTCCAGAGTTCTGTATTTTCTTGTTTACCTCTGTGCAGCATAAAATCATGTCTCTCTTACAACTAATGGTGACTTTATATACAATATATACTTTTGCACACTTTGCAGGTTTCACACAAATTTTTTGTTGTTCTTTTTATTGATTTGCAGTAACTATCCAATATCAATCTACAGGAGATCACAAATTGAAGGTCATTAGTGCTGGTAATGATTATTATGATTATTATTTTGATTATTTATTTTGTACTGAAATGTGATTCCAGCGCTTGGTGTCTATGAACATGCCACTAAACAGTGATGGTACAGTGACCTTCAATGCTACCCTGTTTGCTCTTGTCCGAACGGCCCTCAAGATAAAAACTGAAGGTGGGTCGCTACATCTCAGCAGTGTGCAGTCCATTATGTAACTAAGATCCGAAAACAAGCTATTCATAACATGCAAGCAGGTATCGTCCACCTGCTTTCTTTGTGTGAGCTAATTTGACCTGTGTTCTGTGTATCAGGTAACTTTGAGCAGGCTAATGAGGAGCTGCGAGCCATCATAAAAAAGATCTGGAAACGCACCAGCATGAAGCTGCTTGACCAGGTCATTCCCCCTATTGGAGGTAAGCATTGTGGTCATATATCAGAACTTAAATAACCACCTCCCTAATATCCACATCCTACACTCCAAAGCTTCAAGTCCGCCCTGCTGAAAGGCCACAGTCCATTGCCATAGCTGGTACAATCCTTGCAAATGGCTCTGTACTAATTTTAGGCAGAATGTTAAAGGGGCATCTCACCCAAAAATCACATTCTGAAATGTTCTTCATACCCGGAGTGCTATATATCCATCCAGGTGTTTCGCTGAGAACTCGCTAGTTTGGCAGATATCTGCCACAGTTCCCTGTGATATCACCCTCATAGAACGGACATCATGGGTCAAAAGTTTTTGGTGCTCAAAGCGCTAAAAATGTACGTTTGACAAAATCAACAGCAACATCTCTTTCCAAATATAATGACACGGTTACTCACAAACATCCACACACCTTGTTGTGCACGTTTTGTTTTTAAAACTATACTTTCTACCGAAGTACACCAACTGTCTATATCTGCGCAATGTCTCAAACAAAGAATGCCAGTATTCTAGGGCGCACTATGTTGACATAAGCCCCAGAATACTGGCGTGCTTCGGCTAATAATTTTTTGTGTAGAAACAGTTCATACACTTCGGTAGAAAGTAGTTTTAGAAAAAACCGTGCGCAACAAGGTCTGTGGATGTCCGTGAGTAACCATGTTATTATATTTGTATTTATATTTCTAAAGATGTAGATTTTTGGTGCTTTGACCGACACAAACTTTGGACCTGTTGAGGTCCGTTATGATGTGTTGATGCCAAGTTGCAGCAGATATCTACTATACTAGTGAGTTCTCAGCAAAACTACTTGGATGGATAGATAGCTCTCCGGGTATGTAGAAACATAACAAAATAGAAATTTTGGGTGAACTGCCCCATTAACAAATGCTAACAATGCCTGCTTCAGCAGCATTCACAGAACTCAATGGTATCCAACGCCAGCGTGTCTTATTTTTTTCTTCCATTTTTTAACTTTACATAAAATAACAATATGGAAAGATGAAACGTTTTAAAGCATTTTAAAACGTATTCTCTCTTAAATTTGTTCACCGTGCATCTGTGAAATGTATGTTTCTAACACTGATTATGTTCTTGTCAGATGATGAGGTGACAGTGGGGAAGTTCTACGCCACCTTCCTCATCCAGGACCAGTTCCGCAAGTTCATGAAGCGCCAGGAAGAATACTACGGGTATCGCCCCACCAAAAAGAATGCCACAGAGATACAGGTGAAACCTTGTCCCACTGTCCCAGCAGCCTGCATTTGTGTCCTGCACTCCTTCCCTTTTCCTCATTATATTTCTTGCCTAATTCCCTTGACTCTTAACTCAGACCTTCTCACCATCTTTTCCTCTCTGGCTCTCTCAACCCTTGCCCTAACTGTACCTCAACCCCTCCAATCTCTTTCCCTCACCCCCTATTTTATCTCTTCTTTCTGCCACTAACTTCCAACTCTTAACTACGCCCCTTAACTAATTACCCACAATTTGCCCTGGCCCTGTCCTCACCATATACTCTCTGTCTCTCGTAGGCGGGTCTTCGCAGCATTGAGGAGGAGGCGGTTCCCGAGCTGCATCGGGCGATCTCCGGAGACCTGATGGCAGAAGAGGAGATGGACCAGGCCATGGATGAGGTTGCAGAGGATGGCATCTTTAGGGTGAGAGAGCTGTTGCCATTGTTGACGTAACAGGCGCTATGTAATCAGATCGCCAGGAGGCTATCAAAGGAGGCTATTCTCCCCATGACTTTTAATTGAAAAAATACATTCCCTTTGTCTTTGCCTTTGTCCCCGGACAGCGATCCGGTGGCCTGTTTGGCAACCACATAGACCCCTTCAGCCTGGAACGGAGTATCCCTCTGTCGACCCATGTGACCAGCCAGCGCCCCCTGCAGCTCTCAGAGAACCGGCATGGCGATGCAGAGTTGTCTCCCGACTCCGTCTTCCAGCCCAACACTGAGTTTTTCCCCATGTCTCCCTCCAAGGCCAATGCCAACAACAATGCCAGGGCATGGTGAGGGTCCTGCCCAAAGACTATCTATGGAGCTCTCACACTCACTCAGCGTGTGTGTGTGTGCATATGTGTGTGTGTGTGTGTGTGCATACCAAACTTTGAGCATGAGGCTGTCACACTCAACGTGTGTGTGTGTGTGTGTGTGTGTGTGTGTGTGTGTGTGTGTGTGTGTGTATGCGTATGTGTGTGTGTGTGTGTGTGTGCCAGTGCCATAGGCAGAATTTTTTTTTGGGTAGGCCTGTGAAAAAGTGGGTAGGCCGACTATTATTTTTTTCAAAATAATGTTGCATTTTCCCACACGCTCTATGCTCCACTCCAGCGCTCATTGGAGCTATCTTATGATATTACTGTATTTCTAACGGCAACGACAAACAAATTACGTTAATACATTTTTCTCTATTTTAAAAATCAATATTAGATACAGCAAGACTAAGTAGCTACACAACAAGGAGAAGACAGGCTTAACATATCCCCAAACCAACAATGCAACACCCCTCCCTATAGCGTGTGTCTGCTGGTGACAGGTGCAGCTTATTATCCTGAATTAAGAGAAAATGTAATTGAAAAACTGAATTAAAATCGGACGGCTGATATGTGGGCCTAAACGACAAAGTTGAGGTAAAAACAAGACCAGCACACTTAAATACCCATACCATCAAGCATCAATATAGGAAGCCAATACAGTCTCTCCACACTGCAATATGTCATTGGGAGTGAGACAATGACTCTTAATAGTGAATTTAAACTCGGGAAAACGTTTTGAGGGCAACTGTCCAGTAAGCTACATCCATTATGGAGGAACAGAACAGGTTCCCGATTAAATTTTGTGGTTCAACTGCTCAATGAAAACGATGAATTCAGCATCAGGCATTGTACCATATGGCTTGCAGTGGGCCTTCAGCTGTTTTGAATCTTTGAGAAAGGAGACCGCCGCTGGCATAAGGCCATATGTGTCTTTTTGAAATCTTGAATTCTGTTCTGCGATCTGCATGTCCAGAATTCTATTCCATATTTGCTTTAAATCGTTGTTGTTCTTGATGCTTGACATTTTTCCTAAAGTAGGCTGTGTTGCAATTAGGCTATATAGAATCGCTCAATTTGTATTTATTTTTTTAACTGCTCAGTAACTTTTTTATGATCCAGAGTTTTAATTGGTCACAATACAATGTTGACACGTACAGAAACAAATCAAATTTTAAAATTCAAATGAAAAAACATGTTTTCTGCCCTTTGATTGTGTAGGCCTAAGATCAATATGGATAGGCCTAGGCATACCCTGGCCAAGCCACTGGTGTGTGCATACCAAACTATGTACATGAGACTGTATAACTCAGTGTGTGTGTGTGTGTGTGTGTGTGTGTGTGTGTGTGTATGCGTATGTGTGTGTGTGTGCATACCAAACTCTGCATGAGGCTGTTGAGTGCAGAGTGTGTGCATGTGTGTGTTTGTGTGTACATATAGTATATGTACGATTGCAATTGTGAATGTTTATACATTTTGTATGAATGTATGTGTGCATTCACAAACGTTATGTATGTGCATGTGTGTAGCACTGCTGTTTTACCTTTGCGCCAGGTTATGCAGAGACACAGTTAGTCGTTTTACAGTTCAGAATAATGAATCGGCTGCTGATTGTGTAGGTTGAAAATGTACTGTATATGTTTACTTGTATGAGCTAATAGTAAAGTATTGAACCTTTTTTTCTGGTCCACATATTCTCAGAATAACATAACTCAGACAGGTATGCAAAGTTCAAAGATTTGTTGAGCTGAGCCAATACTCTGTGTACTAAATGTTGACCGTGTTGAAAATTGTATAAAAAGTGGCTGCCATTACTGTGCAACAGGACCAGCTCATTTTAATGAATTATTCCTTCAGGTGTTCATGGGAACAAGAGAGGAATGTACAGTTTCAAACTACTGTGGAAAGCGACTACCATTTCAGCAGAGACAAACAGTGCTTTTTAGGTCAGTTGAAAAACAGTTGGTTTGCCTATTTATTTTTTAAATGTCATCTTGCATTTTTTTGTCAAATACCTTTTTTTTTACAAAACAGAAGTGTATTGCAATTTTATTACTTTATGAAAATTATGTTTTTTTAAAAAGTTTAGAACATACAAGCAAAGATGTTTTTTCCATGTGCAGCTGCATATGAGATCACCCCCCAAACAGTTGTGAGTGAGTGTCCTTCGTGTCGCCTGTAGGAAAGCCCATGATTTTCCCCATGAGTGGCGCCCCCCAGAGGGAGAATGCAGATGTGCTCCTGTCAGAAATCACAGTGAGGACAGACTGTACTCAGGTAAGTGTGTGTTCATTGGACTGACATTATATGGCAAATTAAGTTAAATGATTAAAATCGACATCACGGCGCACAGATTAACTTTATTGTGCCAATGTTTGTATTAATCAGGGGTGGGTAAGGTTTGTCCTGGTGGGGAACAGTGAACAATTTTGTAGGTATCAAAAGAGCTTATGCATGTAGAATAACTATGAAGTAGGTCCCTAATACAATAAAGTACAATCAAGTAAATTTAGTGCGATTGCAGCTACAGCATTCTTGCCTTCACATTGAGTGCATTAAGATCACAAGATGCTCACTGAAGCCCACTTGTGTCTTTGCAGTTTCCGTGCCGCCCCATTCACAGTGGTAGGGAGTCTAATAACTCCCAGCATGCAGTGGGACTGGGCCCTGTGCCTGCTACGGAGCAGCTCATCCAGGAGGTGAGTACTGATTCAGATACACCCCCTGCTTTCCTAATGACATTAAAATAACATTATTGCTGTTGGTATCAAATTTGAAGTGTGGTCTGTTTTTATTTTGCCTATGTATACAGCATGAGAGTGTTGTCTCTAAATTATAGTTAAATCTGACTTTTGCTTTTAAACTTTTCTTAAACACTTCTTTAACCAGACTCACATACAGTATATAATAAATCATATTAAATCATATCATATTAAAGCCATATTAAATTTCAGAGCTTTAATTTCACTCTAATGTCACCTTAAAGACAAGCAAGTGGCACTTCTGTCAATTACTTGCATTTTGTGTTCTCGAGTTGCTGAAATTGCTGTAAATAGGTTGTACATGTAAAAAAAAACATGAAAAGATTTTTAATTAGATTGAATCTGACTCTGTTCCCTCTCTCAGGTCCTGATACAGGGTGGTATGGATGCCTTGGCATTGGACCCCAAGTTTGCGACAGTGGCAAAGCGGGAGATAGCAGAGGCCATGCATATGGACTTGGCGACCATGGAGGGTTTGGCCACGGACATACTTAATGGGCGCAGAGGCCATGTAGTCAAACGGCAACACAGACCCATTCCCACTCCTCCCTGCCCAGGTCAGGCCAAAACCCAGGACTCAAACAAGGCTAGCAGCAGCTTGTAGGCCCTGTCAGAGAACAACTTTGTGACTTTACTGTGACATCACAGAATCTGAGGCTTTCCAAGTCACATGGCGAGAATGTAGATCCTGATTGGTGGCCTTTGAAAGGATTTGAGATTAACAAGGCTGAGCAGGCTAATAGGCAGTGTCTGGCCCCATTACAAGAGATTTAAAGGTGACTAGAGTTGATGTTTTTTATGCAGAAATAAGACAAAAATGGTCCCTTTACAGACAAAAAGGGTATTGCTCTGCCACCTGAACAGCTCATAATTTCTTTCAGCGAATGAATGATAATTGAAGAAAAAAAACTGTTTTTTGAACGTCTTTTTTTCTGTTGTTGTAGGCTTTCTAAAAGAAATACCCTCTGAAGGCTTTTATACATTATAAACCATTTTTAATGGTCAGCATGCAGAGATCATCCAGCCCACTATTAGTGGCAGTTGTTGCACTGGGTAAAGAAAGAGCCAGTGAGTCTGTTGGCAAATGAGAACAGTCTATAATGGTGAAGGGGTCAGCCTACAGCCAGGAGAATGAAGAACCTGAAAGGTATACCCCATTTAGCACTGACCTCCTCCTCCTCCTCCTCCAAAAAAAAAATCTAATTTCAACACTTTTTTCTGCTGGCAAAATCAATCATGCAATCAACCAATAACATCAATTAATAATGCATAAACACAAATGCAGACAAATGCAGAAATAAATTCATAAACACAATTGAGAGTGCTTTACAGTGCTGGCTGTCAGCTTGGCTTTGATGAGCAGTGCCCATGGAGAGACAACAAAGCAGTTTGAGGAATCTGCCTTTTACTTCTTTCTGTAACAGTGATGATGCGCTTCAAGGCAGTAAGAATGTGAGCAGGAAAAAGTGAGACAAACTAAACTTTGAGACAAATTAAAGTGCTTTATTGCTGATTCTGTATCTCTGCTTGTTGGTTCAGTTTTTTATTACATTTTATATTAGTCTTTTCTGAGTGTCAAAAGTGCTGTAGTCTTGCTCAATTCATTTTGAAATGTTTTATAATTTATTATATCTACCTACTTTAAAACGTTTTTTGTTGTTCTTATAAATAAATACTGTTTACCTTCACTGTCTGCCAAATGTGTAGTTCAAAGGCAAGAAATAATGTATCAAGCCATTTTATGACTTTCCCTTACTTTGCTAAGCAACATATTCTTCCTGTGAATATGTTAGCACTGTCAAATGCTTCTCAAGTTTTTCCCCCCCAAAATAGCTTCATATCAAAGACGCAGGTGTTTTTATATCAAGCCAAGATGCAAATGAGAAAAACCCTTTATGGAGTTAATTAATTTGTATGTGTCTCCCATTACATTATAATTAGCAAGATTCACATTTTTCAACCCCATTTACATACATTACTACATGCAACCCATGTTACGAGACCTGTTTTATGTTGTGCTCAGAGGGGGGGTTTTTATATCAAAATCAGCACAAATGTGACGCTAAAAATAACATTGATGAAGAAGATTTTGCCAAAGTAAAGAACATATTTTCATGATTCTATTTGGTTAGCACTCTCTTTATCTGCATTTTAATACAGGCTTACCTGTATTTACTGATATTTGCATGTTGATTTCTGTACATAAGTTTGACTATGCATTTCCCCCCAGTACCGACAGTGTATTCTTCTGCTCCAGTAAGAGTATAAGAAAGGTGCCTCGTGGGAATGTTTCTGAGGGGTCTCGTGCCTGCATCAGAATGCAGAATAACTGCCTTTTCAGTTTACAATTATATTCATTGTCTCTGTTTATTTATTCACATGAAACGATGTACAGTGCAGATTTCCTTTACCATTCCTGGACTAAATACAGAGGATTTGGCAATTGATATGAATATAATTTGTGGTTTTGTACTTGTTGGTCACTTTTAGCAAACTATTATTATTAGTAGTAGTAGTAGTAGTTTATATTTATTTAAATCTAGAGATTAAGGAAATGCTGTGATACAAATATATATATATTGTACATCATGCATTTTTTTGTTATTTATATCATAAATCTAAGACTCAAAAATATATTAATTGAAAATAATCTGATGGCATAAAAAAGTAATATGTCAAATGTTTGATGATGTTTCAAGTTACAAGTGTATTCTGTCAAAAATATCTGAAAGGCGTTCGTATCTGGTGATGTTTTACTGACTTATCCAAAAATGTATATTTTTCATGGTGGCCCAACACCCGCTGCTTGTATTTAATTATTTTTGTTTCCATAAAGTATGGTGCACAGCTGTTCACACAGAAACACATTATTATGAAAAACTTACAATATAATAAAAAGTACAAGTCAAGCAACTATTAGGTACATTGTAAATTCACCATAACCATGAAAGGTGAGTTTATTCACAATATATCAGATTATGTATTTTGTATTATGTATAAACATTTTTCTTTAACTGTAATTATTCTTTGTGAATAACACCATTTTTTGTGAAGACAAAATATAAAAGCCTACTTTTATGCTCTGAAAATGCATTTAAGTATCACACTTTTGTTTCCAGAGTTGTGCACATTATAAACGGTAATCTCATTCAATATTGTGTTTATTTTTGATGAATACCAGTAATTCCGTTTTAAATATCACATAATTTGTGAGACCACATAGAAATATTGAAACATTTAACGGATAGGCCTAAGAAGAACAGAACATAATTTGAAGACCGTTATGTATGAATTTCCATGCATTACATACACAGATTAAAGCAAACTATTTTTTTATCTGGTCTTGAAAGCTGAGAGGGGTTGCACTGTTCTTTAAATACTGTTGACCATGGTGAAGGTTATTGCCAACTATGGAGTGGAAACTGGAGCTTCAGTGAGGTGCTTGTTAAAAGTGAGGCACAAACTACCAGGGTAAACAAGAATAATAAAGGGATTACTGAAAAATTTGACCTGTATGAATTTTAATTCGAAATATACACTTTTAACAAAAAAAGTAACAATTGTTACAAGATAATGGATCAATTGTAAGCTTGATTTACATGTAAGTTTGTTATTGAAACGGTATACCCAAACATAAAAATCCCAAAATAAGTGGCGGTGCCAAATTAACGTTGTCAGAGAGCTGGCGGAATACGGGGTACATCCTATTTCAAACAGGCTGCCTGAATTATTTGCCAAAAAGGTAAATTAAAAAGTTATTCTGCACATTATTCTTGGTGTGTCACGCCCTCTGGTGGTCATATGGATTCTGCACGCAAGCGTGGTAAAGTGCATGCTCCACCCCCTTAACTGCGTCAGAAGTTGTTTTGGTAAATTTCCTGCTCGGATCGATCATGTGACACAAGCTGGTAGCGAGGCTTGAACATCCTTACACCCTTCTCCCGAATAAAGGCCTGGCCGAAGTGGATTCCCTTCGGAGTTGGTCACTCCAGAAAACATGTCAGTTGAGGGGGGTGGGCAAAGGGGCCCTTTGTTCGAGCGTAATGGGGTTCCGGGTACGTCCAGCGCCCCGGTTGATATGGATACGGCGATAGTGCTACTGGGAGCCGGGGTGACGGCGATAACACATCCCCTGCTCTACGTGAAACTGCTCATTCAGGTAGCTAGCAAGCTGTCCCGAGCAAAATGCTGAAAGAAAATAGGCTGAAAGAAAACATGTTAGAAACACTTAGTGTGTGCTCAAGAAACCGTGTAGGCATTAAAAGTAGTTTGGCGGAGAGTCTCCTTGGAGAACAATTATGCACCGCGTCAATAGGCTACAGTGGTACGCCATACCGAAAAGGGTGCAGTTAGCACTATATGTTGCTGGTATTTTATTATAAATGGGGATAATATAAAGATAGCTGTGTTCACAACGTTGTTACACAATGTCGCTATGCATGTTTTTTCGCTTCTTGTACTGTATGTTCTGTTTTTACATACATTTTCAGTATTTTATTGTTCATATCATTTTTTAGAGTCGTTGGAAGAACTCCAACATGATCTCACCTAATCTACACTCAGATCCCCTTATCGTTTATTAGGGGGTTGATACTTGTATTCTACAGACCGCAAAAACACAAGAATGCGGCCAAAATAGGGAAACAAACCCATCGAACAATCAGTGTGGACAACCACGCAAGACCTGCAGCATAGAATGGCAAACTGGTATACATCCTTAAAAAATGACATTTTTCTGATGTTAAGCACATTTTGTTTTGTTGCACTTGACAGAAGATTGAATTTACTATTGGCAAAACAGTTAGGGCACTACTATACCCGTCTACAGTAGCTGCAGGGTCATTGTCAGCATTTATACGCAGTTGTCCTTAGAGCATTGCTGAAAGAATGTGTTATGCACTAGTATGTTTTTTGCCCAAGGACAGACTTCCAGGCTTTGTCATTGCTCATTGTTGATGTGACTGCTGGTAAGGTAGTCTGCCTCTCAGATTGATCTTTGTAATGTCTCTCCTGCTAGGTTGGACATGAACCTCTGGCCCCAACAGTAGGCACCACCATGTTTGGGAGGAAGGTGATGTACCTTCCTGGATTTTTCTCTTATGGTGAGTGTCCCAAGGGCTGAACAAGCAGCCCTGGCTCAGAAACATTGTGTAGTAGCACATCTGACTTGATTGGCATTCCACATACTGAACAGGATTTGCTAGCAGAAGGTTGCAGGTTTGAATCCCAGAAGTTTTCATCTAAATTGCTATAATAAATATGATTCGGGCACTGTACAACTTGTAACTAGGTACACTTGGCTGGTCTGTCAGGAACACCACTTTAAAAATGTAGGTGTGCAGCTGCCTACAAAGGAAAAAAGAGCTGATGATACACTCTCACAATGACAGACTATGATTACTGCCATCTTGTGGACTCAAGTCAGGATTTTTTCCCCCTTTCTGCCTTACCAGCAGGTTATAGGTTGCATACATACGGGTACCAAAATAAAGGAAAAACCCCTACAGTGAGGGGGTCCAGTGTCTTTGTTATGCTGTGGGGGGAATTATCCTGGCATGGTTTGGGTCCACTCGTCCCCTTAGAGGGAAGGGTCACTGCAAATCAATACAAAGGTATTCTGAGTGATCACCTTTATCCTATGATGAAACATTTCTATCCTGATGGGAGTGGTATTCTCCAGGATGTTAATGCCCCATCCACAGAGCATGACGGGTCACTGAATGGTTTGATGAGTATGAAAATTATGTGAATCATATGCTATGGCCTTCACAGTCACCAGATCTGAACCCAATTGAACACCTATGGGAGATTCTGGGCCGACGTGTTAGACAGCGCTCTCCACCACCATCATCAATACGAATGAGGGAATATCTTTTGGAAGAATGGTGTTCCATCCCTCCAGTAGAGTTCCAGAGACTAGAATCTATGCTAGACTAGAGGTAGAATCTATGCCAAGGTGCATTGAAGCTGTTCTGGTGGCTCGTGGTGGCCCAACACCTTACTAAGACACTTTATGTTGGTTTTGCCTTTAATTTGTCACCCGTCTGTATGTCTCCTTTGGTAAGGCGGTAGAGGATAGAACCTGCAGACTAGATTTGCTCGATTGTCATGCCCTCTTATCTCTCCCCCATACCGCAGCGCGCCAAATCATAATGGTGGATGGAAAGAGAGGGCTGTTCCGCGGCCTGTCGCCTCGCGTCATGTCAAGTGCCATCTCCACCATTGTGCGCAGCAAGGCCAAACAGGTCAGTGTACTGGGGCGTCCTGGGACAGACCCCCTTAGTTAGCTAAGGCTCCCACTACATATAGAGATGGTTGCCTTGTAGAGGTCTCTCTTTTCAGTTATCTTTTCCAACTACGATCGCATAGAGCTCCAGGCAATTTTGTTTTTTTTCTGGGTTATAGTGGGCATTGCAACTGTAATGTTTATTTTTTCTTAGGTGTCAAGGGGAAATGGTAGAATGTAGTTACAGTGAATGTTATTGCCATTGTAAAGCCATTGCATCATCCTAACTCCTAAACTAAAAGGTGTTCAGAAATGGAAGTCTAATCAGAGCTTGTATGATCACATACATTTAAATAAAAGGAACATTTAACCCAAAACATGTCGAAAGGCTTCACAAAAAAATATATAATTGTGTATGTATATATACAGTCAAGCCGGAAAGTCTGAACAACGCTTTCACCGTCTCCACGTTTTATTACATTACAGACATATTCTACAATAGATTGAGTTCATCTTTTGTGTAAAAAAGGTGTGAGCATCACAGAAACGGCTTGGGAAATGGCTTAAATGAAACAAGACAGGTGTACCATTTACAATACTAACTTAGATTTGTTTATTTTCATAATTTAAGTCAAAATAGAGTGCCACAAATTCAAAGAAACTTTGGAAAAATGCCACACAAAAAAAAGTTTTTTTTAAGTTTGCAATGAAATACTGAGAGCTACATATGTGAAACATATGGGATCATAACCTCCATGTCCACAAGTGTGCAAAGTCTGAGGATGATATGCACAACTACTAAATATCTATGATGCAAAATATAGGCAGTGTACCCTGTTGTCCATTAGTGTCTCCAAATCTATCCAAATGGCTAAATTGTGCACTGCTATAAATTAGGGTGACCATATTTTGGATTTCAAAAAAAGAGGACAGGGTTAGACGGGCATTATGAACATAATACTAGGCTATTTGTTTGCTTATATATGGTCTATGGAACAAGGAAATCCTAAACAGAAATTTTAGGAATTTAGAAATCCCGCCTGGACGGATATTTTCGGTCCCAAAAAGCAGAAATGTCCGGGAAAAAATATATGTCTGGTCACCCTATATAAATAAATAAAAAATTATAAATTTAACTAAAAATCAACAGTTTTAGCTCATAAAACTTACTATTGCATAGTTTTCCATTGGGAATGACTATCTTTTCATCAGTATAGGGGGGTAGATATCTATGGGTCCAAAACCCTATCAAAAACATATCATAAAATGAATAAATGTTTTGTCACAAATATGTAGCCTAATCATTCACTCTTGTACCTCAATAAAACATCACTTTTACCTATCACGCAGTGGTTCCCAAACTCGGTCTTGGGGGACCCCTGTGTATGCTGGTTTTCGTTCCAACCACAATTGCAATCCCAGAATTTTAACAAGCTGTTAATTTATCTTAATTAGGTGCTTTTCATGTTTAGAGGGATTATTTACCCTCTTAAGCCACAGTATCTTATCAATGCATGCCATGAATAATAAAAGTCCAATATTCACATTGTGCTGTACTGAAAATGATTACAAAAAGAGAGGTAAAGATATTTTAACTGATAAAATGAAGACATGAGCTGAATCAATAGGATCCTAATTGGTGAAATTGTGGACACATGGCTACTAAAACTAACCATTTGTTAAATAATGAAAAATTCAAAGACAAAGCAAATGATGACGAGCCAAACCTGCATTGTGTTAATAAGTTTAAGGAAGAAATTATGAAGGAACTTAAATCACATGTGTTCAACAACCTATTAGGAGCTAAATGGGAGCCTTTTTTTAAATTAGGTAAATAAAATAGTTAACTTCTTTTGTAATTGTTTGCAATATAGCACAATAAGCACAAAGTGAACATGGGACATTTATTTTTCATAGGAAATAGGAATTTCTATGTGTAAAACCAATGGTAGGATTTTATATTTATTTAATATTTAGTAGCATATATTCATAGTAGAATGACATGCTATAATGAGACAATAATTTCACATGTTTATTTAGCATTTACGTGATTCTTTGGCATATGATCAGGCTATTGTTGGGTTTATCTTGTTGCTATGATGGAATTCTGATTTTATATGATGAATAAATATATTTATGAACTCACACATAGATGCTATTGTCCACTATGTCACGCATGGGTAGTAGCAGACGAGACTGGGTGGGGAGTTCTTGTTAAATGGACTTGGTACGGGAAAATAGTGACACTTAGAAACTCCGTATTTGGCAGAGTTGTCACGAATCGTGTACCAATAAAGATAAAACAGGTTGTGGTTTGAACTCATAGTTTGGCTTCAGGAGCAACGAATGTCTCAGTTGTGCAAGATCTTGCCGCCGGCACCATGGCCACTAGGTATCTGTGCAAAGGGGTAAAGGGGTCTTAAAATAATTTTTTTCAGATTTTTTTTTCTTTTTTTCCAATTTGGTAGCCAATTGAACCCTATGTTATTCAATTCCCCCCATGTATGTAGCAACTGCTAGAGAATCGCCGCTACACAACCCTGTCAACCGATATTAGGAAGAAGGGCGCCACGTCCTCTTCAGGGCATGACTCCTCGCTCCTGATTGTGATTCCAACTTGCCCAGGGCTATATTGTGCGTGACGATTCTCACTGAGTCCCTCCCCCCATCCCAGGAGCAGCCGCCAATTGCCATTCCCTCATGGCACCTGCCATACTCGGATCTGGCAGGACTGGGGGCGCAAACCCTGACTGAAAGTCTACCATTTTACTGCTAGGCCACCACGGCTGCTGAGGAGCTTTTTAATGCTGCCGTGCCAGATAGACCAGAGAATTCCAGACTAAAAAACAAATCCTTGGAAGTGATTAGCTGTCCAAACTTTTCTTCCATTTCATGTCTCCAGGCAGTTCCAGCAGAAAATACAGAGCACGTTTCCAACAGGGACGACCTGAAGACGTCCTTCAGGAAGGTGGTCAGAGAGGTGAGTGGCCGGTGGGCAGTCTGACTGTGTGTCCATTGTGATGCAGTGCTGGGGTTAATTACAGCTCATGTTTTGTGTTCCAGACCTCTCACGAGATGGTGGTCCAGTGCCTGTCCAGAATCGCCACCCACCCGTTCCATGGTAAGGGTTCATCGGCAGGGTATGGGGCGCTTGACTGAATTTAACAAGGTTGTGAATTTAAATCCCAGGTGGGAGTGTGCTCTCATGCCTTTAAAGTGCTTTATATTAATTCCTTTAGGGCATTAAATCCATTTCACAGATATTCTTATCCAGAGTAGATTACAACTATACAAATTATTTCTAATAAATTAGAATGAACAGCAGTGCTACAGAAAATAACACGGCCAGAGCTGGTAACAGTGAAGTTCTGCAAGACATTCTTGCATTGACTGTATTTGTTAGAATAAGATGTCCTGTTACACTACATGGCCAAAAGTATATGGACACCTGCTCATCCAACATCTCATTCCAAAATCATGGGCATTAATCATCGGTGGGTCCCCATTTGCTGCTATAACAGCCTCCACTCTTCTGGGAAGGCTTTCCAATAGATGTTGGAACATTGCTGTGTGGACTTTCCATTCAGTCGCAAGAACATTAGTGAGGTTGGGCACTGATGTGGGGCTATTAGGCCTGGCTCGCAGTCGGCTTTCCAATTAATCCCAATGATGTTTAATAGGGTTGAGGTCAGGCCTCTGTGCAGGCCAGTCAAGTTCTTTTGTATGGACCTCTATTTGTGCACAGGGGCATTGTCATTCTGAAACAGGAAAGGGCCTTCCCCGAACTGTTGCCACAAATTTGGAAACCCAGAATCGTCTAGAATGTCATTGTTTGCTGTAGTGTTAAGATTTGCCTTCGCTGGAACTAAGGGGCCTAGCCCCAACCATGAAAAACAGCCCCAAACCAAAGGGTGTCCGGATACATTTGGCCACGTAGTGTATCTGACTAGAGATGGGTGTAAATGCTTCTGTAAAGTCAGGTTATGTGTCTTCTAGATTTCCTCCAATAAGAATAAAATGTAATCCCATTCTATCAACATAAGTCTGTATGTGCACCCTGTTCAATACTTTTTTTGGTATTGTGGTATTAAGATTTGCCTTCACTGGAACTAAGGAGCCTAGTCTGAACCATGAAAAACAGCCAAAGACCAATGGGTGTCCAGATACTTTTGGCTATATAGTGTTTGTGATGGGCTGTAAAGAATTTGATATGTTAACTGTGAACACTGTAAAATGATGTAATTCTGAACATAACATAACAAAGTGGGTTGTAACATAAACCAAAGCGCACATCTAAGATTTAAGTCTAAGTGCCACATTTAGCCAACAGCATTTTCTGTGTGAGATGTGCCTGATCAGAACATTTAAGGATAATATATTTTTGGTTATGCCAATATCAGAGGCAGATGATCTGTCACCCCTAGCATGTATTTCCCATTTCAGAGTATGCTTGGCTGAGTACAATTTGTGGTTCTATTTTGATGTGTTATATAATGAGTATTCTTATGTATCTGCCATTTTCTCTAACAGAATTCATTAGTTTAAAATTTTTTCGTGCACATTGTGCAGAAACAGCCCAGAATATGCTATATCTCTGATCCTGTGCTCCTTCCACAGTCATCTCTGTGCGCTGCATGGCCCAGTTTGTGGGGAGGGAGGTCAAGTACAGGTAAATCCGTCTGTGAGAGGCTTTTCCCGTTGCCATGGTAACATGTTCTCTCACAATGATTTGTGCTGCTGTTGTTGCTCTGAAATGCTACAGAAGCTGCTGCCATTTTTGATGTTGTTGGGAGCTGTCTCAAATACCTCTATCCGACTCTATCCTTTCTCCATTCCCAGGGGTCTGTTCAGCTGCATCACCAAAATTTTCCAAGAGGAAGGCGTGGGTGGTTTCTTTGTGTACGTCTGTCTGTATCCATGTCTGTGTTCAAATGGTAGCTCTCTTTAGCTTCCTCTTAACCAGCTAACTGCATAGGGTGGGTTATAAGAGTGGACTAGCATATGTACATTGTGTAATGTCCTCAGCTATTTTTTCTTGATGTATTACCATCGCTTCAGCATTTTAAGATTATTTTTGCTTCTTCACAGTGATTACCTTGGCATCATTTTCCTGAAACTTTGGTATTGCCTCATTAATGGGAGGAAGTATTTTTGGAGCTGAGAGCTCTTCTTTTCTTTTTTTTCTAAAAAGAAGGAAAAATCTAATAATTTTTAAAACCATCCATATCTAACAGATATGTTCATTTTCAAAGCCTTATTTAATTTTTGAAAAGATTGTTTATGGTTATATACAGTATGTGTGCAAGTGCTGTATATATTATGTAGTTCATTTAAAAATAAAATCAGGCATGTAAGCAGGTTGACATATAAACTGTGTACAGAAGGTGTGTAAGGTTAGTGACGTTTCATTTAAACAGAGCTTGTTGATTAAGCTGTAATCAGGATACAGCTGGTATCTTCTTGACTGGCTGCATTTCCAGTTTTTCATATTCAAATACCATCCTCATTATCAAGAGTGACTCACAGATCATTTTGTATGTGATGAAACTATTTGAATTGGAGGTTTGTATGCAGCTCATCTCAATAGACTATTACTTTGCATCTCTAGTGGCCTAATACCCCATGTCTTGGGTGAGGTGATATTCCTGTGGTGCTGTAACCTTCTGGCTCACCTCATCAACACCTACACTGTGGATGACAATGTGAGTATGACTTCTCTGGCCACGAGGGGGCAGAAACGGCTTACTGTCAAGGCTTAACAACATAGCTGAGGTCATCTTTACAGTTTCCTCTGTTCACCTATTTAAGTAGATAAAACATTCAAAAAATAGTTTTTGTTTTGTTTGTGTGTTCGTTGTTTTTCCATTTCCAAAATAACTGTGATGCCATGTTGTGGTACAACAGAAATAAATTCAAAGGACATACTAAGTATGGACTAGTGTTTGACTTAACCGGGGCCTGTATCACGAGGCAGGATTACAGAGTTAGGTGGATAACTGCACTGAGTAAAACCCAGAACCCTCCCAAATCTGGAACATGGACTGAAGTAAAAAGAGCTGTTCCAGGTTTTGCTCAGTGCAGTTATTCACCAACTTGGTAATCTTGCTTTGTGATACAGGCCTGTGGTGTGCAATGTACAATAGCAATAATTTAATTTACAACAATAATATCTAATTCAGATTGTATGAAGCCTTGGTGTTGTATTTGTGTTACCTTATTTATTTTTACTTTAACAACATTGTGCAATGAAAACCATAATTTTTTGTCATACAAAAATTACCAGAGAAAACCAATACCAATTTAGCCTGTTTTATTCAGCTAAGAGTTTTTTTTTTTATTCCAAAAGCAACAATGTACTTTCATTAAATGCTAAACTAGGATTTAGTTTTGTTCTTTTGGGGCTGTGTTGCATACGAAAGCAACATAGTAATTTACACGTGCTTCCAATTCAAGGGTGGCCAGTCAGAAGTGAAATTGAGGTGGAATATGCATTACAGAACAGAAGCACTGCACTGTTTGAAACCTTCAACTATGTTTAAAAATGACATACTTTTACATCAATATAATAATTTTGGAAAAATAAGCACAAATCTTTAACCTGTGATTTAATGAACATTTTAAATGTAAAAAAAAATATTGCTCGGGGTCTTTATGGCTTAAGTTATAAGTTATTGAGTTATAAACTCAATTTGTGTCACGGTTACCATGCTTTTTTATAATGGTAATGTTGCACTGTCACTACTCCTGTGAAATGTATTATCTTGGCTTCAGAAGATGCAGTTTTGTGTTCTGCAATGATTTTGTTCTCTATCTCATTTCCCCAGTTTAGCCAAGCCCCAGCAGTAAGGAGTTACACTAAGTTTGTAATGGGGGTGAGTAAGCTGTGCTGTCCTTTTTAATTCAGTCAGTTTTACAATTAACTAATTCTGCAGTTGTCCTTTTTTTTTTTTTTTTTAATGATTGAAAAAATATTTCACCAGGTAAAGGAAATGTATGTGCTGAATCATCCTTCACAACTATCAGGGCAGTGGAATGATATATCTACAAATAACATATAGGTCTAAACTGCAGTTTTTCTAGAATGTATTATATGTAAAATAACAGCTGATGTACCTAATGCATTTAGTTTAAGCACATTCAGTTGGACAGCTTGTTATCTGCTCCAACCTGAACACTGGCATACCTGATTGTACTACCTGGGGGGTATACTACGAGCAGGGATTAATGAGTTAGCCGGCTAACTTTTTGTAAATATTAGGAATTTGACTACATCCAATTGGATGAGAACCTGGGTTACTTCAACATATTTACAAAAGTTAGCCGGCTAACTCTGCTTTGTGAAATACCCCCTGGTCTGAACAGACCCAGCTAATCAAATGAATCATGAGAGCATTCACTGGGACTGCTCCCCATCAGGAGCTGAGCAGAGGGATGCTCTTGCCTTTTGCATTGTGAGCATAATGCAAACCTGGCAGAGAGGTCGATTGCCTCTGATATTCTGCCCCCCGTTTGATTGGGGATGTATGGCTTATAATAAGAAAAGGAAACGGCCAGCATTCTCCAATATAAATTTAATAGCAGCAGTCATCAGGACGTGTTTCGGCTACACAGCCTTCAGTGAAACGCCTTCGCTGAAACGCATCCTGGGCTACAGCACCCGTAAGTTTTTTGTGAGTAGAGCATGCGTTTTCCTACTACTGATGTTTGGCTTATGATTTGTTCCAGATTGCGGTCAGCGTGTTGACGTACCCTTTCATGCTTGTGGCGGACCTCATGGCGGTAAACAACTGTGGGTAAGGGATTCCTCCCCGCCGGATTGTTATATCAGCTATCAGCACATTGTGGAGGCTGGGTAAGGGATTCCTCCCCGCCGGATTGTTATATCAGCAATCAGCACATTGTGGAGGCTGGGTAAGGCCCTCTCTGGTCAGTCCGTTTACATTTTTCTCATCCATGGTCAAATTAAATTGAGGCAGAAAGCTTAGTGGTTGTGTGTAGTTATTTGAAGTCAAGAGTTTTAACAGATTATGATCATGAGATATTACTCAACCAAATTAATTCTTAACAATATAATTTTAAGCTGGCCAGGGCTGCATTGAAAAAGATATTTCCGTCTTAAGACTCAGCTGGACAAATGAAGGAAAAATAGATACTACTCAGGACCTAAAACACTGTGTTGTCCTCCTTTGGAATCACACATAAGGGGGCTCCAGCGGGGGCAGTGGTGCTCCCCCATGCACCTTAATCTCAGCAATATTTTTGTGGATGATTGCATGTTCCTCAGAGGATGTGCATGCTAGTGTGAACCGTGCTGAACTCATGAAGAACATTTCAAGGGATGGGCATTCCAAATTGTGGAAGGGGGAGAGGGTTTTGGAAGAAAAAAAAACAAATGTTGACAGATGATAATAATCACATGTAAAATGACAGGGTGGACTTGGAAAGGAACATTCTCAGTATCTGCAGTGTCAATCTTTGCTGTGAGGATTGGTGAAAAGGACATGTTCAGTCTGGTGCGCTCAAAGGGATAGCATGACTGTCAGATATCATGGCCTCATTGTATTGTGTGCTTGCATCTCCGCAGCCTGGCAGCTGGTATTCCCCCAAACTCCCCCATCTTCAAGTCCTGGGTCCACTGTTGGAGGCACCTCAGTGTGCAGGTAAGCCTCACTGAGTGTTCAGTGATTCAGTGATATGGTTTTGGTGGTATTGCTTTCATTTTGCTCTTAGTTACTAATTTCACATAATGCTAGCCTGTCAGAAATCAAGCCATTTATCAGAAGCATTATATTGGAAATAAATGTCCCAACATAAGTCAAGCCACAGCACTTAAACTTTAAATTTCCCTGCTTTCCTGGTTTTGTAAACTTTCGCAGCCTCGTAAAAGAGTTTTTCATTTAGAATATGGTGTGTGTGACTCCTTGCTCCATGGTTTCCAGGGTCAGCTGTTCCGCGGCTCCAGCTTCTTCTTCCGCAGAGCCCCTGTGGCGGTAAAGGCCTTGGATTGACCTCAGTCTTGGCCTTTTCTGTGACCATGGAGTGACCTCACCTTTGACCCTGGTGTGACCTCCACCACTGTTTACCCTTAAAACCTTGGTACTTTGAGGAGACAAAAAAGTAGCCAAAACCCCATTCTGTTCATGTTACATTTTGGGGAGGTGGACATAGCAGATACTTCCCTTCACTAATTTATTCCACTGTCGTTTGTCTACTTTGATCTGATCCAAGCAATTTTATTTTACCCAACAAGGTATTAACCTATACATCTGAATAGGTCCATCCACTTGCACCACAACAAGAAATATATGCTATATGGCTAAAAGTATCTGGACACCTCTTGGTCTGGGGCTGTTTTTCATGGTTGGGTCTAGCCCCCTTCGTTCCAGTGAAGGAAAATCTTAGTGCTACAGCATACAATGACATTCTAGATGATTCTATGCTTCCAACTTTGTGGCAAGAATTTGGGAAAGGCCCTTTCCTGTTTCCGCATGACAAAGCCCTGCACACTAAGTGAGGTCAATACAGAAATTATTTGCCCATCAAACACCTTTGGGATAAATTGGAAAGCCGACTGCGAGCCAGGTCTAATTGGTCAACTTGAGTGCCACAACTTCACTAATTCTGTTCTGGCTGAATGGAAGCAAATCCCCACAGAAACATCTAGTGGAAAGCCTCCCCATAAGAGTGGCAGCTGTAATAGCAGCAAAGCAGGGCCCAACTTCATATTAATGCCCATGATTTTGGAATGAGATGTTGGACAAGCAGGTGTCCATGTACCTTTGGCCATGTAGTGTATATATTTTATGTTGTTTTATGTTGTTCTTTTTTGGAATTCCATCAAGACATGTTCCAGGATAAGACCCTGCATATTCTGTTTAGCTTGCTGTTAAATTGCGCACAGGCTGTTACATTTCAGAAAAGTTCTTTTTTTTCTTTATTCAAGTGACTATCTGAAAGTTAGAGAGGCCAGTTTAAATCCTGCCATGATTTCTGAAAACATTGTATCCTCTTGCTAATTGGCATTCAAGGCTGTTTCTCAGCCAAATGTCAATGTGTTTAAAACAAATTCAAGACTAATATTGTAAAATACTGGAGTACAATGGACTCAAGGTTCTCAGTTATTCTACCAGCAGCTAAAGATGGGGGAGATAAAGCCACATGAAGGATCTGTCATTGCACATACAAACAGTTTTTAAAGTCAGTTTTACAACCATTTAAAATGTGTGGTCAACCAGATCACTGTTCGTAGTCTGAATTTTAAATTACATGTTTTCACAAAAATAAGTCAAGTGGACATTGGCTGCAATGTGTTGAAAATACATGGTTAGCTTTGTGAAAAGTAATGTATATGAAAATATAAAATCCCAAATATAAGGAACATAAGGAATATACATCTGATACTTCATAGACTATGCAGCATATCAGTTATCTTGTTCATGTGTTCAATTGAGTCCATATATTGGAGAGCATTGTTTTAAAATCCATATTATGAACAAAAAAGTATTGAACAGGGTGCACATACAGACTTATGTTGATAGAATGGGATTACATTTTATTCTTATTGGAGGAAATCTAGAAGACACATAACCTGACTTTACAGAAGCATTTCCACCCATCTCTAGTCAGATACACTACGTGGCCAAATGTATCCGGACACCCTTTGGTTTGGGGCTGTTTTTCATGGTTGGGGCTAGGCCCCTTAGTTCCAGCGAAGGCAAATCTTAACTCTGCAGCATACAATGACATTCTAGGCGATTCTGGGCTTCCAACTTTGTGGCATCAGTTTGTGGAAGGCCCTTTCCTGTTTCAGAATGACAATGCCCCTGTGCATAAAGCGAGATCGAGGTTTGTCGGGATTGGTGTGGAAGAACTTGACTGGCCTGCACAGAGCCCAGACCTCAATCAACCCCATTGCACACCTTTAGGATCAATTGGAAAGCAGACAGCGAGCTAGGCCTAATCGCCTAACATCAGTGCCCGACCTCACTAAAGCTCTTCTGTCTGTAGAAGCAAATCCACGCAGCAATGTTCCAACATCTAGTGGAATGCCTTCCCAGGAGAGTGGAGGCTGTTATAGCAGCAAGGGGCAGACAAACTCCATATTGATGCCCATGATTTTGGAATGAGATGTTGGATGAGAAGGTGTCCATATACGTTTGGCCATGTAGTGTATATTGGGTTATTAGCACTGAGAGACATTGTTTTCTTCTTGTAGGCATGCTAAAAGGACCATTTAATTAAATGTTCAGAAATGTATTGTAAAATGCGTGTATCAAATTGCTGGTATAAAAGTTCAAATAATTTATATGTCTTGAAATATATGTTGGATACTTTGACCAATGTCTAAATGTACATATTCCATACATTTTGGATTTTTCCACATATTGAAATGTAACTTTTTCATGGGGCCAAACTGAGCCTACAAGAAATAGTAGCACTTTTTATTCACTGATTTTTGTATGCTCCCCATTAGGTATATTATTGGCTGATGATTTAACTTTTCTGTGTCCGTTCATTGTGGCCCCAGTGTATTTCAGGTATTGTGTGCATACGTAAAAAAGTGCAGAGCATGAAGCCAAGAGCAACTCAAGCGGAGAGATGTGTTTGCGAGCTATTTTGCTGCTTAGTTTTAAGCACTTTAAAATAAATATTTGAACATGATTTAATTGGAAAAGCCAAATGTAAAACTCAACAGTGTAATCTTTTAGTGTTTTAAAGTTTGTGCTTTTAAATGCTTCTTTGTGTGTGTTGTGTGCATGTGCGTTTAACTAGATATTGTCGCAGTTTGAAATCAAATTTGCCTTGAAAATTTATCTCAGCAAAAAAAGTAAAGAAAAAATATGCATCTCTTTTGATTTCTGTTTTGGTAAAAGAATTGTGTAAACTTGCATTGGACTACTGTACAGTACATTGTGTTTCTTGTATGTGGTCATAAAGTTCCCACACCCATTTCCACTTCCAAGATGAAAAGCCATGCCTCTATTGTTTTGTGTGTGTGAAACTGTCGCTCATGTTTTTGTTTTTCTTGTGTTTGGAATCGACCACACTCATTTGTCCTCATCGCAGTGAATCTTTCAGTCACGCTCCAGATATTAATCAGTCACTCTGCTAAATTTAATTTGCTTCCCACCTGTATTCTAACACATGACCCCAGCTTACCAAAGGGATCCAAACAGAACGTGGCTTTTGCTGTGGCTTGATTGTGAAATAGAAAAAGGCCTTCTGAACTACAGATGCCCGTCCAGACACTGACTTTCTTTATCCTTTCAGAGGTTACAGTGGTTCCACTGTACCCCGAACCTTTCCAAGTCTTGCATAACAGACAACAGTGCAATCAGAGGACCTCCATTCAAATACAGAAGCATTGGAAAACAAAAAACATCAGAGTTCAAAACCTTTTTATTGCTCATTAAATTGGGGGTTCCGGGTCAAGTAAATGTCCCGTGCGTGATGTCAGTGACAGCGTAATAATCACATGATGCTGTAGACTCCAATAGTGGTTCACCCATATGCCGATGTTACTTTTCACAGGCTATTGTATCCTCATTCATCCTTTAATGTGCATTACATTGATTTTTATAATTTTTCTGCTTACAGCCCTGAAAAGCTTCAAAGTAATTTTATGTCCAGGTGTAAATCGTCAAGCTCTTGAAAACGATAATTTTAGCCTATAGGTTATCATAGCTATGTTTAAAAAATGTAAACATTTTTTTGAATGTGGCGACTAGGATTTGTAAATGGTAAGGTAACATAAGTTTGCAGTCTAATAACGGTGTTGTTGATGTTGAGCATTTTTATAGTTACTTTTTTCATTAATTTATTTAATTGACCATCAGAATGATATAAGTGGAAAAGAAACATGGTAGGCCTGTATGTTTAAATTTGTCCTGGCCTGTACCAATCAATCTCAATCTGATTAAGTGAAGGTGTCCCAGATCCCAGTCTTGTGTTGCCATTAACTTTCAGTGTTCTGTTCTCTGAAAACTGCTGCACATTTTCTGAAATTTCTTGGGTGGGAAATTGTTCTCTAAATGGGAATACAAATTTATTTTTGCCTCGAAGCGTGCATGTAATCAAAATTGTTCTCCCTTCCTAGAGGTTTTAGTAGCTTGCTCGCTTTATAATATGTAGAAGTTACTACTACCAATTATGTTGCACATTATGGTACACACAATAGCCTACACTAGCCTAAACACGCATTTGTGTTAATATTATGTCGGCTATAATTTTCCAATCAAAATGTTTCTTCTGGCAACCTAATTTTGTATGCATTTAGCCTACCCTATAGGTTAGAGAATCAATAAAAATAGGCTACTTTAGAAAACTAACAATTTCAGTATTATTCATGACAATAGGCTGCAATTAATTCCCTGTAACGTACCCATTCAAAGGTTATAAAGGACATAAAAAAATATGAATAGATTAATATTAGTTAACTACTCCCTCAGTAATTTCGACAGACGGCCAGGCGTCACAGTAGGACGGGTGTAACAGCATTTTTCGTTGAGGTGAGTCTACTCGCCCAGGAGGCGTTTAAGCGACTTTTATTTTGGTAGTCGCCGCCGAGGACTGCGCTTGAGGGGATGGGGAGGAGTACAGAACTGGACGCACGCTACAGAATTCAAATTCTGTGATCTGGAGAGCCATTAAAATCCACAAATTGTCTGGATAAAGAATTGTTCTTATATATTATGTGTTGAGTGGAGACTAAAGAATTCCACGAGAGGAACGTAAGTAGCTTGGTAGCTAGCTAATGTTTACAAGTATTTTTCTTACTAGCGATCTAGTGTACAACCTGTAGCTACAGTCTCGGCTACATGACTGTGCATTTGAGCATCTGGTTAGTTCGTATATGTTCCACTGTAATAGTACTGACGTGGTTGTTAACCTGTTTTTATTTATGCCCAGTCCGTCGCTAAGTTTATCATAAACTAATAAAAAATGGCAAATATAAATAGTATATCCATTCACAATTTCGCGTAGAGCTAGCTGTTGGCTAGCTTGCATGCGGCTGTGCAGTGTGCTATGTTACTTCGCATCTAACGTAGCAAGTTGGTAGCCAGCACAGATGACCCCTCTTTAGATGTTGTGATATGCCCTAATATGCACTATATTAATCACAGACTACAATGAGATTATTACAAAATGCAAGAACGATTATGACTATGTATGGATGCTTTGCCTGTGTCTGTTCGTGGCGTTGGATATTACTATTGTAACTGTTTTCTTGGGGTGCTTGCCTACTTAATGTAGCCTACTACGTAGTGTCTAAGCATTTGTGAGCTGAATTTTTTACATTTAAAAAAAAAGTATCACTTAAATGTGTATAGCCATCTGTCCCTGGTCCAGTGTTGTCACACTGCCGTATTTAGGCACCTTATTCCATACGTTCCTCTTCACAAATACCAAAGCTATCCTTGTTCCTTTGACAATTCTTACGTGCTATGGATTTAAATAACAAAATTCAATGGAAAGCTAAATGAAAATGTTACATAGAGAACGCCTGTGCCAAAGGGGAAAACGTTTAAATTCCACTATAGGTACAAAAATATCCAATATAGTAGGTCCAGATTTTTCTCAGAGACATGACTAGGTTTGTTTAATTATTTGGATAATGAAAAGAAGTAATGGTAGGTTCATGATGCCACTTTGTTATGCCAGAATTACATAACTGCTGCCACACTATAGAATATAAAGTGCTGAAATGTAAACTTCAGGTCTGGTCTGGCTGTGTGCTGATTGTATATTCTTCCTGAAAGTAGCCGTTGGCATGCTTCCTCCTACTTCCTACAGGATGCTACAGGTCTTTAAAATTCACTTATTGTGTTTCCAAGTAATGGACTCAGTTCCAATGCAGGGTAAAGGGCATTATCCATGGGCTCTCCACAAACACTGTGTAATCACTAGTGTAGCCTTATCCAGATCAGCAGCTACATTGAAATAGCAAAGATGCAGTACCTTGTTATTGAAGCTCTTGGTATGGAAGGTATACAGACTTCAAATGACATAAAATCCAATAATGGAAATTATGAAAGATGGTAAATACAATACATTTAAAAAACCAGCATCTTTATTCTGATGAAAATCATTTATGTAAGTTGCAGGTAGCCTACAACGTTATTTGTAATTGATGTATTTAGATAGTCTGTTCTGTTTAATACCACAGGAGGTTAATTAAGTATAACTACAGGTGAACTCTTGACATCTCAGCCAACTTTGTAATCGTAATGTTTGGCCTGCAGCTTCCCATCAGCAGCGTTCCCACAGCGTTCCCCCCCAAACCCCCTGCATTCCACACTTCCTGATTCCATGCCTCCCGCCCCTCTGCATATGTTTTCCTATTGCTGGCACAGAGGAGCACCCTACTGAGCAAACAGTGGGGCCTGCAGCCAAGCACCTCCTGCCCTGGTTCACTGGATGGAAAGGGGGGTGGGGGGGCTGTTATTTTGAACAGGGTCTGAAAAATGTGCAGATATATAAATAAATAAGATGCCTGTGGGGTCTGTGCTGTGGAGCTGTGTTCAAAAATATCCATCAGAAACCATCGGAAAAAGCTGGCCACCCACTGGTCTCACTTTTCTTGCTGGACAACATGTATTTAACGCTTTCTTAATATTCTTGTTAGTGGTACAAAATTGGGCGTTACCAGCAAACAACTCTGTGGAAACACTAACTGGGAATCTCCCAAGTAAGTCACTGGATTTCTCACCAGCGTAGTAATAGGATTTCAGGGCTGTAATGCAGTGCCACCGTATGCTATGTGCACAGTAAGCTGGGAGGACACTGGACACGGTCACGGTGGGCTTGTTGTTCCAGTGTGGTTACTGTTATTTATATAATTCCTATCAAAAACAGATTGACCGATTCCAACAGTAGCAGTACTGGTAAGTGGAAATGCTGCTAGGTTTGATGCATTTTAGGTTTGATGGACTGTATTTTATTTTTGTGGAAATTGACGAGGGCAAGATGGCAGCTGAGAGGAAATAATATTACTGTTACAGCCAAACATAGGAGTTGTTTTTTTTACTCTGAAATATTTTGTTGATGTGGATGCATTTTAAGTGCGAGTAGAGTAAGGGGAAAGGGTTTTTTTCATCGGTCAGCTGCTGCACTGGGTCAGTTTTAGTTTTGTTAATTATTAACTGCAGATATTTAATTGGATGCTATTGTGATGTGAACAGAAATCATTAGATTTTTTTATGTTTTGGGCCAAAGGTCTTTACCTGTATTACACACAAGTGTTAAAGTTTAGGGCTTTATTCAGTAAGTGTGTGTGAAAGGATTTCTTACTTTCTCATTCTTGTGCGTAAAAATTAAATGAAGCATAAACTGTAGGCTATACTATTTATTAGTGGAAAATAGTACTTGTATCACTTGTGTACAATACATAGGCATAGTTGTACCACTCACAATTAAGCTGCCTTTAATTCCCTCCCATTTATACAATAGTGTCATAAAGTGATAGTGTTTCACACCAAACCGGTCTTGGGGTTAATCTCAGCATTGCATGGTGCAATTATGATGTTTTGTAGACCCTGGTTAATCACATCACATTTTTACAGCAAGATTACTAACATTTTCCAATCATTTTTTAGTGTACATTCATTTGTATTTATGAAAGCATTAAAGCATTATGAATGTTTTAAAAAATATTGAATTTTCGCATATAAAATCTAATGGAAATTAAATTGTACCCATGTGCTGTAGAAAGTAATGTTTTATTGTGAATACAAGATTTCTATTTAAATCACTTTGGTAGTTGCTGTTTGTCTACTCTTTCCTCTTTTATTTTCTACATATTTTTTATGATTAGTCATTATCCTATGTTTAGTCACACAGTCACATGAAGTTATTCCAAATTCCAAACATAAAGTATAAGTTCCAAGTATCTATTTTTATATGTATTTCCATAATTCTCTGGGATGTTGTATAGGCGTTTGCTGAAGAAAATCACCAATTTGAAATTTATATGAAAACATATAAATAAAGTAATTTCAGGCCATATAGACCGAAAGGAAGGTTAAAACAATAATTGCGTTCAATTTTAATGTTGAGGTCAACTGCTTTTCACTCTGAATCACCCTCAGTGGTTTGTCGTGGTACAAAAATCGGCAGATTTCAGTACAGTGCACTCCAAAAGTGTTTGGACAGTGCCACATTTTTTGTTGTTTTGGCTCCATACTCCAGCACATTGGATTTGAAATGGTGACTATTAGACTAAAGTGCAGACTTTCCGTTTTAATTTGACCCACTAGGGGTCTGCGTGAAGGGGTTAATTTGTCCAATTACTTTTAGTCCCCTAAAATGGGGGGACTATTTATAAAAAGGGCTACAATTGCTACACAGTTCACCCGATATGGATGTGCACACCCTCAAATTAAAGATAAAGTCTGCACTTTAACCTCATAGTCACTGTTCCATTTCAAATCCAATGTGCTGGAGTACAGAGCTGAAACAACAAAAAATGTGTCACTGTCCAAATACTTTTGAAATGGACTGTATATACTGTGCATATACTGCACATTTCTATCTTGTGCTAGAGAACCGCTCCAGTAATCCCATCTGTGTGTAGAGAACCCCCTCCAGTAATCCCGTCTCTGTGTAGACATCCCCCTCCAGTAATCCGGTCTCTGTGTAAAGAACCCCCTCCAGTAATCCCGTCTCTGTGAAGAGAACCCCCTCCAGTAATCCCGTCTCTGTGAAGAGAACCCCCTCCAGTAATCCCGTCTCTGTGTAGAGAACCCCCTCCAGTAATTCCGTCTCTGTGAAGAGAACCCCCTCCAGTAATCCCGTCTCTGTGTAGAGAACCCCCTCCAGTAATCCCGTCTCTGTAGAGAACCCTTTCCAGTAATTCTGTCTCTGTAGAGAACCCCCTCCAGTAATCCCATCTCTGTGAAGAGAACCCGCTCCAGTAATCCCGTCTCTGTGTAGAGAACCCCCTCCTGTAATCCCGTCTCTGTAGAGAACCCTTTCCAGTAATTCCGTCTCTGTAGAGAACCCCCTCCAGTAATCCCGTCTCTGTAGAGAACCCCCTCCAGTAATCCCGTCTCTGTAGAAAACCCCCTCCAGCAATCCTGTCTCTGTAGAGAACCCCCTCCAGTAATCCTGTCTCTGTAGAGAACCCTTTCCAGTAATTCTGTCTCTGTAGAGAACCCCCTCCAGTAATCCCGTCTCTGTGGCCTAAGCAGGCTAGAGCAGATGTGGCCACTAATTGGCTCACGTGAAGTGTCTTGCAGTGGGCAGTTCCTGTACCTCTGTGCAGCCGATTTAACAGCAATGGGCAGGAGCCAAAGAGGACATAAAAAGTGTCTTGCCATTCAGCCTGCCTTTTTTAAACATTCCCTGCATCTTTCAGATTATCAGTAAATATTATAATAATCTTCTGGTAAAGAAAAGGGCTGTCAGCATTTGTTAGTCTGTTAGTGGACACAGTATAAATTGCATAGGGGGGTGTGCACGGTGTAAATTGCTTACTAATGCATAGGGGAGTGCGCACAGCGTAAATTGCATAGGGGAGTGCACAGTGTAAGTTGCATAGGTAAGTGTGCACAGTGTAAGTTGCATAGGGGAGTGCGCAGTGTAAGTTGCATAGGGGAGTGTGCAGTGTAAGTTGCATAGGGGAGTGTGCACAGTGTAAATTGCATAGGGGGGTGTGCACGGTGTAAATTGCATAGGGAACTGTGCACAGTGTAAGTTGCATAGGGGAGTGTGCACAATGTAAGTTGCATAGGGGGGTGGTGTAAATTGCATAGGGGGGTGTGAACGGCGTAAATTGCATAGGGGACTGTGCACAGTGTAAATTGCATAGGGGAGTGTGCACAGTGTAAATTGCATAGGGGGGTGTGCACAGTATAAATTGCATAGGGGAGTGTGCACAGTGTAAATTGCATAGGGGGGTGTGCACAGTATAAATTGCATAGGGGAGTGCACGGTGTAAATTGATTACTAATGCATAGGGGAGTGCGCACAGTGTAAATTTCATAGGGGAGTGCGCACAGTGTAAATTGCATAGGTGAGTGTGCACGGTGTAAGTTGCATAGGGGAGTGTGCAGTGTAAGTTGCATAGGGGAGTGCGCACGGTGTAAGTTGCATAGGGGAGTGTGCATGGTGTAAATTGCATAGGGGGGTGTGCACGGTGTAAATTGCATAGGGGACTGTGCACAATGTAAGTTGCATAGGGGACTGTGCACAGTGTAAGTTGCATAGGGGAGTGTGCGCAGTGTAAGTTGCATAGGGGAGTGTGCACAATGTAAGTTGCATAGGGGACTGTGCACAATGTAAGTTGCATAGGGGACTGTGCACAATGTAAGTTGCATAGGGGACTTTGCACAATGTAAGTTGCATAGGGGACTGTGCACAGTGTAAGTTGCATAGGGGACTGTGCACAATGTAAGTTGCATAGGGGACTGTGCACAATGTAAGTTGCATAGGGCTCAGTAAAGTGTAGTCTATACTTTTCCTCCCTTCTGCCTTTTTTGAAAACAGCCATTAAATCTTGGTTTGTGTGGATAGAGGCTTCCATGCTGGATCATTTGGATCATTTCCTCAGAGCAAACGCCCTGCCTTGATGTGTCACTCTCTGTAGGCTTTTTTTTGTACACATATGTGGTGTCACCATCAGTCCCTAGCAGAAAAGAGGACAATGGACCAGAATGGTCAGTTTATATTCCATTTATGACAAGAGCCTTAATCAATGTTATCTCTTGAAATGCTCCAATCATTTTAAAAAAATTCAGACATCAGGAATTTATTGTAACTGTTGTAAAATCAAGTTCAAACATCTCATTTAATGGGTTTTGAGATGTCTGAGGGATAACCGGCATATCACTTATTTTTTTCCCAGCTAATTACTGACTGTATGAAGACTACTTACAGTCAGCTTCTTTTTTCCCTCATGTAAATAAAAACCTTTATTCTGTTTGATTCATGATCGGTTGGGTGCTGCTGTGGGTTTACCTACAAGGTTGAAACATTTTTGTTTGTAATAGCATATGTAATACTAGCCAAACCTGTCTGACTACAGGTCCCAGAATGCACAGCCGGTGAAGAATTCCTTGGGGGCACACTTACATGAGGGAGGGAAAGGCAGGGAAGCTTGGTGAGTCCATCTATGCCCCTCCCCATCCCACATCCCTCAAAATGTTACTCAATGTGGTTGTTTTATATATGCAGCACCATAATTAATTGGACAGTGACACATTTTTTATTATTTTGGTTCTGTACTCTAGCACTTTGAATATGAAAGGATACAATGGGGTTGAAGTGCAGACTGTCAGCTTTAATTTGAGGGTATTTTCATCCATTCTTTATATTTGGTCGCATATCCTTAGCATGCCATGGCTTCCTTGTGTCTGTGACCCAACAATATCAAAAGACTCTTGATATCTTATTTTCTGGTACTCTTACTTTATTTTATATATAAATGCAGGGGTGCCAATAATTGTGGCACACATGGTTTTGTTAAAAATAATTATTTCTTGACGGTTAAACGGAAGTTTAAACTTAGACTAGTCGACTAGTCTAAAAGTAAGAAAACACTCAGAAAACAGTCAAAATTGAGCACAATTTAATCTATAAGGTTAAACATTGTCCGAAAAAATATTGCGTATATTAAAAATAACAATTAGGCCTACTGATCGACGTGACATTAGATTAGTTTTATTGGGCTATTCAACAACGCTTTTTTCCTCCGTTTTTTTTTATCCGGCGTTGTTAACATTAGTAACGGATGCTCGTTTTTTTATAAAGCAACATTTGACCAGGAAAACATGACATTTCAATGCAAATTATGTCAATATGTAATTTAAATGTGTACATTAATAAAATAATAAGTTTAACCGACTAGTATTTCTGGTGCCGACTAGCGAGGGTAGCAACGTTTAATCGACTAGCCGACTAAATGCGCACATCCCTAATTTTTATTTAGATTTTCCTTATCTTTTGGGAACTGTTTGTTTAAGTATTGAACCTGAAAATAACATTTGTATTTTTGGTTTTTGAACAAAAAAATAATTTGGCCCACATGACACATTTTTGTGTGCAGTATGATTTTTGTGCACATATATATATATGTATATGTATATGTATATGTGTGTGTGTGTGTGTGTTTATATCTTCTATGTAAATGTTGTAATGAAACTTCAGGTGTGAAATGGGGTGCTAATCAGTCCTGTTCATGCAGATATCAGCAGATCTTGTGGCCCAGAAATGAGTGGACATCTAGAAAGTGCTTTGGACCCAGCCCCTCCTGTTAATGAGAGGGTTACCTTGGTGGTGGATGGCACTCATTTTGTGGTTGACCCAGCTGTCTTCACCACTCACCCGGACACCATGTTAGGAAGGTAAGTCACTGTTGCCCTATAAGCCCATAAAACCCGACTGTATTCTGAGTGAGGTTAAGTGAGATCAAGGTTATAGCATCTCAGTATTAATTAGACATGATTATAAGCCGGTGTTTTCAAATCATCGCTTAAGTAACACTATCAAAAGGCTATGGGGTGGGTCATAAAGCACTGGTTCTCTGTGCAGTGACATGCCCTGTGATATTGAATATTGACCCTACCAGTGCTAAGTGTGTCTTCCAGCTCCATTGGGTATCACATAATTGGCATTCACATACATTTTTAGTCTGACTGTACTAGCTGTGTACGAAGTATACTTCTCTGTTCTGGGAAAATGTCCCTTTTTGAGGAATTCTGAGGTACTTTTGGGAATTTATACTGTTAACATACGTATGTCTTTGGTTGTTTATGTATTGGACGTATTTGAGGGGTCACTGCACACATTGTTAGGGAGAAAACCATGGGTTTTAAGAAATGTCAACAAACATGATGTTGGTTTACCACATCATTGCAAGCCGCGATGTTAGGACAGAGGGTTTTTATATCCATATCGAGTGAACCGTGTATAAATTGTCGCCATTTTTACACACAGCCCCCCCCCCCCCATTTTAGGGTGCCAAAAGTAAATGGACAAATTAACATGAACTTAAATAAAGTCATAATATTTAATATTTGATTGCATATCCTTAGCATGCCATGAATTCCTGATGTATGTGACCCAACAACATCAAAAGACTTGATATCTTACAAGCGATACTATAACGTCTCTGCATTTGAATGGATCTCAATGGGAATTGGGGGGTGGGACTAGATTGAATGTACAATGTACAAATGATTTTGTATAACTCGGATCCAACTGTCAAATTGACATTGGAGATCAAATATGAATGAAGATTCAGCAACTGCATGGCCTATTTCTCACCTCAATTATTTTCAGAAAGATATTTTAGTGGACTATTTAGGTGGAATAAGAGTGTTTATGAACAGGACACCACGTTGCTCCGGTTTAAAAACAAGGAGCCGAAATCAAAGGGCCATAGTGCGTCTAACCAATCGGGTGCCGGCTATTTCCGTTTTTGGCAACAACAACTATCTATATGATGTAGAGCAGGGGTGCTAAACTCCAGTCCTGGAGCGCCACAGTGTCTCCTGGTTTTTGGTGTGTTTCAGCATGAGTGAGTAATTTAAGTCATTGATTGGCTAAAGAATCCACACACCTTGTTCTCAAGGCCTTAATTGGCTGCTGATTGAAAGTAAACCACAAATACCTGCAAATATTACGGCCCTCCAGGACTGGAGTTTGACCACCCTGATGTAGAGGTACCTTTAAAGAGGTACTCTGACATCATGATTGGGGCGGGGGCAGTGTGGGTAGCAGAAAGGAAATTTCAACCCTTAGTGGGCAGCACAAAGACGCGTTTCTACCAGTTTCTTATGATATACAATATTATTTCAGAATTGTTGAAATAACCAAATGTATGAATAAGTTTCATTATAAGGTAGGTATACAAACACGTTTACAGCTAATAAAAAAGTGATCTAGATTGATCTAAACCCTTTAATCTTCCTATTATGTTAGGGTCTATATGACCTTAAGTTACTTTGTTTTTGTGTACCTTCAAATTGGTGATTTTCTTCAGCAAATGCCTTATGACATCGTAGAGAATTAGGAAATATGTGTAGAACTTTGGAACTTTTTTTTACACATTGACCTGTAACATCACCTTAACACAAATGTCAGTAACATTTTAATATAATAGGAAGGTTAGGCATGCGATTGCAAATTCTCAAAATTACCGAAAGTATACCTGGAAAATTCCCCTCTTTGCAACCCTACTCCTCAGACATAATGGTGGATGTTAGAGTGAATGAGATGCGTGCTTCTCTGTGGCTTCCCACAATGGGACAGGCCTACAACTGTGCAAATTAAATCAGGAGGGATGCCAGCCACAGTTGGCACAGTCAAGTTTCAGCACCAACCTGCAGACTATATCCCTCTGCCTAGGTCCAGAACTTTAGCTGGACATGCCATCCAACAGTATTCAGTGCTTCACTAGAAAATAATTTCACAGGCCAGGCAAACCGTTACTGAATCCTGGGTAGTTGTTGACTTTGTGTTTGATGCGTCTGGTTTCAGGATGTTTGGCCCAGCACGCCAGCACAACTTCACAAGGCCCAACGGGAAGGGCGAATACGAGATTGCAGAGGGCATTGGCGCAAGCATCTTTCGGGTCGTCCTCGTAAGTTTCAATTCCCTGCCCTAGCCTAAATCTCTCAGCATGGATTCTTTCACGGCAATAGCTTCAACAAAAAAAGTAATGGAGTGACAAACCGATGTAAAAGCAAGAGAAACCTCATGGAACGCTTTGGCCCCTACCCTGCCTCTTCCTCCTGTCCTCAGGATTTTTACCGGACGGGGATTCTGCGATGCCCGGACGGTGTTTTGGTGGCTGAGCTGCGGGACGCCTGTGACTACCTCTGCATCAACTTTGACTACAGCACAGTGAAGTGTCGTGACCTCAGTAAGTGCCGAGGCGGCTCCACCCCCGTCACCATGAGATTTTACTCTGAAACATCCCACTGTTCACACAACGTGGTTGTGGTTTAAGATCTGTTTTGGAAACAAGGGAGATTTTGTTTCCAGAAACAAAGGAAGGCTATACATATTAACACATTAAAAGATTAGGCTTAATCTAATGAATCCATTCATCACTCAATTTAGTGTGACAAAAGTTGTCTTATTTTGGTATACTTGTTTTGCATTGCCAAAAGAATATTTAATTTTCATACGTTATATTTTCTTTCTTTTTAGCAGGCCCGGTTCTAGACTGCTTTGACTGGGGGGGCATTGAGATATTTTGGTTGGTTCGCCAACTAAAAGGGCTTGTTGTGTTCATGGGTGTTCTGTAGGCCTGGCTAGCTGTGATGGCTGGCTGGTGTGGGGACAGATGAGGACAGAAATGTTTAAGAAGTAATTGTAATTGTAATTGCGTGGAGGTGCGTTCTCTAAATGTATTGTAGCCTACTTACTTATTTCCGGGTTTTAGTAGGCTATGCTAGTAACGTTACACAGGACAAATGATGCTGTAGATAAGTCTCTGATTTGGACACAGCCTCAATCTTAATTAACTTGACCCATGCACAATTTAAGTCCTGCCGCAGCTAACATTACTAATTTGAGCAATGATGAGCTCTGCATTGAAGTTGGAACAGTGACAACTAGTCTCCAAAAACAAAATCTTGACACATCAAAAAAAATCTTCTGTTTCATTATGCCCCAGAATGCCAGCTCTTGCATGCCTAGAAATGCTGTAGTGCCAATACTGCCAATCAAACATTTAAGTGTTCTGCTTCTTCTTACCTTTTCATCAAGGTTTTATGTTCTGTATTGGCCCATGTCACCAAAATCCTGCACAGTCCATGTCAGCGACTTTCCCATGGGAAGACAGGGCCAGCAGTAGGTTACAGGCGATTTGGTAGTGAGGCTACTCGTAAGCCAAGTGTTAAATTATACCTCCGAGTCCGACCGTTTTAATCTGCACCTTCTCCCTGTGTTCCAATGAGTGTAATGGATTTTGCAATAATAAAAAAAAATTCACCACGTCCTCCTGCGCTTTCTAACAATTCTGCATATTGTTAGTTAGCTAACGTTAGCTAAGTTCTCTCCCGAGAGGAAGAGGCATTTAAAGTTTTGATAAGCTAGCTTTCCTTCCTTTCCTTATCAATGAAATAACTACGACGTCGTCTTAAAAATATCACATTATAAATTGGCACCGATATCTTATCACAAGCTTATCTGTGCTAGCTAATATTAAATAACGTTACCTAACGTTTGTAGCCTAGTGTCAGAAAGGAGTGCTGCTGGGACATATTTTTGCTATCTTCCTCGCTAAATAACTTGGAAAAAATTTGGTAAATGGTACGAATAATATATGTTGGGTGTGGTGACGGCTTTGTTATATGCATTAGAAACATACCTCAGTCGGGTCCCGTTTGCCCGTTTTCCCAGGCGCTCTGCTGCATGAGCTGTCCAATGACGGAGCGCGGCGGCAGTTTGAGGGCTTCCTGGAGGAGCTGGTGGTCCCTGCCATGGTGGCCAGCGCACAGGAGGGCGAGCGGGAGTGTCACATTGTGGTTCTGACCGACGACGACACGGTGGACTGGGACCAGGAGCACCCCCCGCCCATGGGCGAGGAGTATTCACAAAGTAAGGGCCGCCTAACTCACACAGCCCTCAGCCTATTAAGCAAATGTACAGTAATAAAGTTAAATAGGTTGGATGTAGTGTGGTTGGATGTAGTGTGGTTGGATGTAGTGTGGTTGGGTGTAGTGTGGTTGGGTGTAGTGTGGTTGGGTGTAGTGTGGTTGGGTGTAGTGTGGTTGGGTGTAGTGTGGTTGGGTGTAGTGTGGTTGGATGTAGTGTGGTTGGATGTAGTGTGGTTGGATGTAGTGTGGTTGGATGTAGTGTGGTTGGGTGTAGTGTGGTTGGATGAAAGTGGGCAAGTAGTGTGATGCACTATGTATAGTATTAATGGACTGAATTCAGCAGTGATGGGAGTGATGTTCATACACTGTTTTTCTCTCCACTCCAGTTATTTACAGCACAAAGTTGTACCGTTTCTTCAAGTACATTGAGAACAGAGACGTGGCCAAAGCACTGCTCAAGGAGAGGGGTCTAAAGAACATCCGCATTGGGATTGAAGGTGAGGCTTACACACACACACCACACACACACACACACACACACACACACACACACACACACCTTTTTTAAACCCATCACTTTATACCAACGTAATTAATTTCAGTCTATAACTGAATGTTTCAGTAGGTATACCAGTACTGTACTCTCCCTGTGCCTGTGCCCTAGTAAAACTTGGTCCTCCTGTGTCCCAGGGTACCCCACCTGCAAGGAGAAGGTGAAGCGTCGGCCGGGCGGCAGGTCAGAGGTCATCTACAACTACCTGCAGCGGCCCTTCATCCAGCTGTCTTGGGAGAAGGAGGAGGGGAAGAGCCGGCATGTGGACTTCCAGTGCGTGCGCAGCAAGAGCGTACCCAACCTGGCTGCCATGGCAGAGGGAATATCCCGATGTGGGACCACTCCTGCCCCGCAGGTAGACGAACTGGACCGCCTCAACGGGCCTGCCCCACACCTTCCTCCAATGACCCAGCCCCAAAGTGACAGCTGAACTTGGGCAAAGATAAAGCCCCCTGCCCCCTGTGTGGTCAAAAAAGCTACATTCCAGCGGAAGTGGCACGCTGGACAGCTGAATCACACTCCTGTTTACCAGCCTCAGTAACCCTCCTGTGGGTACTGCCTGAATATGTGTGCTAAGAGGTCTGGCTTATTTGATGGTTCCCACAAGTTTAAGCAGGATTTTTGAGAAGGGGTTGATGAGGTAACTCACACCGAAGTGAAAACACAGAAAAGGCTTCCAGCAGACTGCACGTCTGTCTGATACTCACTGATATTTCATAGTTTCTTTTACTATATCTTCATCTCCTTTTTTCTTTTTCACCCAATTTGGAATGGCCAGTCGTTTTTGTTAGCCAGTTCCATCGCTGCAACATCCCTTGTAAATTTGCGATAGCGGAGAGCGAAAGGCTAGTACAATGGGCAGGTAATCAGCCGCCAGTTCTGCTGCAGTCCACCGACTAAGCTGTGCATTCATTTGGCCGGAAAACCGCTACTTGCCCAACAGATCAGGGCAGACTATAGGCACCTGATCAACCAGAGGAGCTTGTCTTGTACCATTAAGCAGAGAATACCCAGCTAGCTGATGCCATCTGGCACTGTGTGATGCCGTGGGCAATTACACACTGTCATCTTGGGCTGCCAGAATATGCTGTGCCACCCTATACAAAGGGCAAATGCTTTTTACTGGATATTCCTTCTGGCGGTTCACATTTCATTATTAGTCCATAACTGTGGGTGCATTTGGTACAGGCAGGTCTGTATTTCCGCCTGAGGACCAGGGTCAGGAGAACCATGATCATGTAGGGGAGAATAACAATCTCACGTCTGTCTGAGAGCTAGATCATTTCCTGTAAAGCTGGAGTGTGTTTGTGAGTTTGTTTGGAAATTGACTTATGTTGATTAGGTGAATGTTGGTCCTGCATTTTAGAGTGAAGTAATCAGTTATTACTGAGTTTAATTTTTTAAACCAGGAAAATGAATTACCTATTTGTAACCCTCTGAATTGTTATTCTGAGTTGCATTTTATTTTTATTCCTATAAATGCACTACATAAGTGTCAATCAGTGCTAAAAATTAATCTACAATATTATTCTTTAAAAAAATCTACAATATTATTAGAAGTACACTTAAGTTTACAATGTAACTGGGTAAATGTGTAATGTCATTTAATTTTCTGTTGCATAAAGGCTCAATATGAGGGTTTTGTCCCACATCTTTGTATTGACTAATTGCAGCTGGGAGGCCCATCCCATCACACTGCATTGCAGTTCCACAATCAACAGAAGGGTTGCTAGTGAGCAAAGAGTGGGATTCACCCTGCCAAATTAAACCAGCCCTCTGTGGAAAACACTAGACAGCGCTGGAACCATACCATACAGATCCAATTTGTACCGAGGGACTCATTCCTCACTCGTGCATTAGTCACATTTAACAATCGAACATACCCTTTGAGGCCATTTTGAATGAGAAAGTGAGAAAAGTGGTCTAAAAGTGTCACCAACCATCATCTGCTATAGAAGGACATGGAAGTATTGTTGGTGGAAGCCCCACTTTCATTTGATCTGCAGTTTTGGATAAGAGATCCTCTGCTGTTCTTCATAGTGGTATGAACCTGAGGTGCAGTAGCATTCTAACTGTAGGATCAAAATATGGAGATCCACAAGTTATAGTTTCCAAAGGGCCCAAATCTCTACCTGTGATGTAACCGCTACAATACATGATTGTCACCAAAATATATTTCCAGGGTCATATTCATATAGCTTATGCATTGCTTTGTAAATGGAACATGCTCTAAATAGTATGTTGTTCCAATAGCATGGCACCTGTGGAAGATTGTTTTTATGAAAAAAATACAAGAAGCTTCATGTAGCTCATACCAGATTTATTATGTTATTTATAACATCTTATTTGGACCAATGTAAAACTGACTGGTGTGAACAACTGTTCAATGTAACCTAAGTTTAGCTTGAGCAGTGCTCATGTCTCCAAAGAATTTTCAATATATGAAAATAAATATACTGCATGGTGTGCGTGTGTGGAACTGCCATGTAACATTTTCCTTACTGTAATGTTTGTGATACATTATGCATCCTATTGAGATTAAATACTCACTCTATTTTTTTGTCAGTTTAAAATGAATATAAAATATGAATGATCTAAAAAAAAAAAAAAGTGTGCATTCCATTCTTGAGACATGGAACATTTCTGTGACAGTGTGACCATGGGGTATTAGGGCCCCATTACTCAAATCATGGTCCTCGGGGGCCATGCTGCTTTTCCACCCTCCCTTTACCTGGGTGTGAAGTGTGAAGACAGACTGGCCAATCAGTCTGCATTAATTGTTCAGTTAATTACCTGGGAGAAGAAAAAAAAACAAGGCCGGATTTGAATTTGAGGTCCACATTTGAATATCCATGTATTAGGGAATGGATACTCAAATCCAGCCCTGATTTTCTTTCCTTCCAGCCAGTAATTCATGAACAATTAGTGCTACTGATTGGCTAGACTGTCTTCACGAGGACCGTGATTTGAATATCTTGGTATTTGGGTGTTCTTGTTAAAACTCGATCTGCTGTACTACAACGTGTGATTTCTGGATGCGTGCTCCCAACTCTCAATTATAAACAAAGAGAAGCCACACCATGTGCATTTTAACAACCCGGTATGCAGTGGGAACATTTAGGTATATATCATTTGCCAGTTTGTTTTACATTCTTTTTTTAAACAAATGTATATTAATCAGCCATATATTACTGTTGCATGAGACTTGTCATGTGAGGTTAGTAGGGATTTTAAAGGTGCAGAGGGATGACAATTCTAAACAGGACAATTCTAAACAGTGTTTTATTGAATACTTCTGAAAGCCTACCAACATTTGAACGCTCATTTCAAAGAAACAGTCTTCTTTCTCGTCTCAGACAGGTACAAAAATTGTATATGATTGGCTAAGCATAAAAATGATAAATTAAATACACAAGTAGACATTCAAACAGAATCAACCAGAGGCAGAAAGACAATCGGAACAGTATATTAAATATGTATGGGTGGGGAACAGTTCAGTGGTAGGATCCAATAATAAGTTCTCATGTCCATGCACATGTTTTCTTTTCTTTTCTACTCCAACCATTGAAAATCCCAAGCCCATCCATACTGTAAGCTTGTTCAACATTTTTGAAAGGATGAAAAACAGCCTAAGATGTACTTAAGCTGTAGGCTAAAGAAATGGGTTGCTGTAGGCTAAAGAAATGGGTTACTGTAGTGTTGAGGCACCAATACAAGTGTATATAATGAAATAATTTGACCAGTGGAAGCAATCAATACAAATAAGTTTATGGAATGAAATAATTGGACCAACTGAGGCAAGTGGCATGTGTTCAAAGACAGACTAACATGCATATGACCCACCAGGAATAGTCTAATCTAATGTTTGTGACAAGCAAATAAAGACTTATGCTTGCAATGTGACAGGGAGAGTCAGCTCATACCTATTTTATACACAGCAAGCGATAGTACAATCTCACTTGGTCATTGTTGGGTGACATTCATGCCTGAAATTTCATGGCCTAAATGGAGCTGAAAGCATCCATTTGTGATCCAGAATCCTGAGCAAAGAGTGACAGTCTGGCAGATTTTACAGTTCTCTTAAAATGTCCGTGTAGTTAGGAGAACTGGATTAGAAAATGGCTCCATCTTATAATTTACAAAAGCCTCTGACTGCATGACTTGTAAAAACTGTCCAAACGAGAGTGCTCTCACACTATGACCATATCAGGACTAGGCACATGTGAGCCAATCGGGACGAAAAGGAACATGAGCCAAGTTCTACAACATGCCAAACTGCTGCCCTGGACAGTGTTCATGTGACATCTGACCCCAAACAGGAAAATAAATGTGGTCTCTCGCTGTTTCTGGGGCAGAATTTGGTTAACTTCCGCTCTCCACATAGCGTACCTTTGGGTCTACATTCTTGTCTCCAAATGGTGTGACTATACAAACAGTGAAATACTTTAGCTTTCTCTCAGCTCTCCAGTGATTGCCCCATTCCTCAATAGCAGTCAGAATGTCCCACACCAGACATACCACGCTCCTGAACAGCACATAGGTCAGCACAACTGCCATTGTGTGTGTTTGTAAGCGAGCATATCAGTATGCTTGTCTGTCTCAAGTTTTTCATGAGAAAAGATGATTATAACATGCACTGCATTTACTGACGCAATGATACATTTTGAGAGAGATGTCAAAATGGTCTGCGGAGGCATGGATTGTTTAAAAATTTGCCTCATCTTGATTGTGAAAATATCTTCCTAGCACCACAGTAGATGCTTCTAACTAACTGCATGATTGTCTCACTCTCTTCTGCCCGAGAGTTCTCTCATCCATAACATTTATACCAAGCAGGCAGTGACAAACAATACATGTCACATCAACACAAATTACTTTTCTTTTTCCTCCAGCAGTTTCCTGTAAAAAATATCCCAAACATTCAAAGCAAACAAAATTTAAAAATAAAATTTCATATAACAGATTCATCATGCAAATAAAAAAAGGACAGACTATTTACAGACAGCTTCGTCCCTCTATGGCATTGGAAAACATCACTCACACTACGCAATCACATCACTACAGCATGTTCAAGGAAGGCTCTGCTGCTTGTATATACAATCAAAAAAATGTCTGCAAGCCTTGCTAAAAAAGATTTTGTTTGCGAGTTTAAAAAAAGTAAAATACACTACCTAGATACCAGATTCTTAGCAATGCTTAAAAAGTGAAATATTGTGCATATTAAAAAAACAAAGTGTAATTAGCCCTACTTGAGCAAGCAATATAAAGAATATTATTACATTATGCATCATGTAACTTGATGTTACATTCGGTTAAGTGATGGCTTGGATTGTTAGCCAAAATATGGCAAGTCAGGGCTTCACAATCCTGCTTCTTTGAGCAGTCATATCCTCAGAAGCACATTTACCACAGAATTTAAGACAGAAGTTCAGCACAAGATGTAGATCAACTGAACTGGATGGTTAAGTGCTCCGGTGTAACAGAATCCCTGCCATGCAGAGTGGTCCAGGGTGATCTAGCCTTTCAGGAAATGTCCTCTCTTACATACACAGTTTTGTACAGATTGTCACAATGTCATTATATGACTAATTTTTAAGTAACAAACTCCATTGTAGGGTGTGCATGGTGGTACTACTTCAGATCTCAACTCTTCAATATATAATCTCCCAAAAAAATGTTGAGTTATCCTCAGCTGAGCCACAAACCTCAAAGACTAATCACCCCCACAGTGGTACAATATCTAAACTCTACACCTTCCTCCAGTTCTTTTTTTGGCAGTTGTACCTTTAATAAAAACAACATTTCTTAAAAATGTATAATAAAAAAGGGAAAACGACAAAATAACTAAGACCACATAGGCAATGTAACCACACGTGCTTCACTCCATATGAAGCACTGTCGTGATCTTTAAGGTCTTTCCACACTTTCAATCAAAGAAGCTGCCATTTCACAAACTTTAGTTTGCATCCTGAAGATCGTATGTGATACTTTAATCGTATGTGAGTTTTATCTTATGGCTATATAATAAGTGGTAAGTTTATGTTGGCAATTGCTTGTACTCTATTACAGATATAAACACTTATTTTTCTGCAGTGAAAAGTGCACACTCATTCCCTTGTCTTTTGAAACTCCACAACATAATTCTGCTTAAACTGTGATATTAAAGGTGTTGTTTCCATTAGGGGACCTGCTCTTTTCAAAATAATTTTTCATCAGGAAGGTAATGTGCATTAAACAAGAACTATGAAAAGAACTATGAAAATACCAAGGCAGGCTCACAGGGTGCTTATGGTGAATCTACTGGACAGTTCCCCACAGAAATTCACTTTAGGAAAGCAAATCTGAACCAATAAAATCTCATTCATCCAAACAAGAAAAAAAAAGTGCTTAATTGTTATAAAAAAGAGACAGGTAGGGAGCAGGGCAAACAATATTAAAATCAGAAGAACTTTTTACCTATTTCAATCTCTTGTTCACAAACTTTACCTCTCTTCTTGGGTTGCTCATTCATGTTTGAAAGCCAGCCCCATTGCTGCACCATCCATCATCAATTTTAGAAATCCAAAAAACATATAGCCAACCAATGCTTCTTTTGATTAGAGGAATCAACTGGCCAAGCTGTGCAGTGTCCGTGGCAGAAGACTACTCCTACTCCTGCAGCTGGCACAAGCAGACAGGTACAGGTACCCAATCGACCAGGCTTAACTGAAATTCTTCCTGTCTTCCTGGACCCTATGGCAAGTTACACACTGGTCTATGGGGCTGCCAGCACTGGCAGAAACTAAAGTTTATCAATGTTCATTCAAAAGAAGAAGTAGCGCTCAACCATCACTCTGGACGGCTACAGTGCTGTTCTGATTCAACTCAACTCCAAATTTCCCTAATTGGTTTTTAAACCACAATGTTGCTCAAAACCAGACATAGTTCATATAGCTATTTAGTCAAAATCCCTTAAAATAATCAACTTGATGTGGACTGACCAGAGTTCCAGGAACCTGGAACCACAACATAAACGATAATGATGTTCTCAACTATGCAAAATAAGTGTTGAGCTGACAGGAAATCCAGTGCTCTAGTATCCCAAGATCTAAAGTGAGTTCTGTTATTTCACAGGGTCTGGAATTTACAGTTTAGACTTCAGGTATCCTCTCAACACGCATGCATGCAAAAAGCCTGTGGAGGTGCCTCCTTGTTCTACAAGGACTATGAATGAGTGTAAGCAGCTGGGCTTGACCGCAGTGAATCACCGTTGTATCTGCAGCCACCTTGCAGCCAGGGAAAGAGGGGAGGCGAAAGCTATACATGACCGTTTACATGCACCAGAGCTGCACACGTGTTATAAATGAACCGCAGAGTAAACTGTGAGGAAATGATGAGCTTGGTCATCTAACAGTAATAGAAAAATAGTCTCTTCATGCATTACCTTTATGCTTGGTGGTCACAAAGCGATTCAAGCAAAAGGAACCTTCCCTAATAATCTGCATCAATGCCCAAGGCGCAGATCTAACCGCTGGTTTAAAAGCCCGACCAGCTTTTCGATGTCCCAGACATACTGTTCTTCTGTACGGGCAAATGGAATGTGGAACTGGAATGCGATGAGAGATTCTTGTGGTCCTGTTCTTCAGCTGGTGTCTGTTCTATTTTTTAGCTTCACTTGGTGACGCTACATGTGACATCATTGGATGGATGGGAATACAGAACGAGGAGTTTAGGAATTAAAAGTTCAGGAATTAATTTAGCAGCCTGTTGCTGATGTTCAATGGATTTAAAAATATTACAATCCCATGGTGGTGTTCCAAGCAGCAGCTACGCAAACCTGAATCTCTGCAGTAGCTCTCTCAACTCTTTGGTTAGACACATCAATTATACAACATTACCAAATTACAACATGTAACGATGCAGAAACCAAAAGAACACAGGTGAACAGGGAACTGTCCCTTCAAACATGAAAATCTATATATTCCCTGAAGAGCCACAAAATTATTTTTTGTCATGGCATGAAGCAAAATTTAAAATCCTGATTCTGTTAAGCCATTCTGTCAGGCACCTTCGAAGTGATTATCTTGAGGGGGAAGGAAAAGCACAGAGAAAAGTAGCCCTTGATTCTAAAATGTGACATGCTACAACCATGAAAAGCACTAGCATGCCACTGTGTCCAAGCTAGACTGTGCATAGGGTCCCCTAGCAAGTTTAGATGTGTAGAGGAAGACATGGAGGAAGACCCAAAGGTGCCAGTTCTGTGCTGGTGTAAAACTAGAGCTGCAGCTGGAAGAGGGACCTTGAGAGGCTAAAGCAAAACATACAACTAAAACTCCAAGCAGCCATGATGCAATTAACCCTTCAGCTAATCACTCACCATACTGTAGGTTCATAAGCAAAAAAAAAACAAACAAGGAATGGTCATGAGATTTTCAAACATCCTGGTCCCAAAGTGAAGAATGGACTTGTGTGACACATGGGGTGAAGGGGGAGTCCCCGAATGACTCCCTGGTCTAATGAAATTAAATTAAGGCTTCTTGCTGTGGAAAAACATAAAATCAAGGCTGTGTATCCGAACAAGAGTGTGTCTGAAGCCAAGGGCGCAGGAGGGCCTGGAATGGGTTTAGATGGGTTTGTGGGGCAGGGGGCACGGCAGGGCAGTGTGTTTGCAGGTCTATCGTTTCCCTGTCTTCATGTAGGAGGGGATGACACCCCTTACCGTCAGCCCCTCGAAGCGTTTGTAGGTATAGTTGACAAAGACCCAATCCTTGTTCTTGTATTCGGCTTCTGTGTGATTGGTCACCACCGCAGATGCTGGGTAGAGAGAGTAGGAGGACTTTTATAACAGATGTCAATGATAAATACAGTGCACTCAAAAATTGTTAGGACAGTGACACATTTTTTGTTGTTTTGGCTCTGTACTCCAACACATTGGATTTGAAATGGAACAGTGACTATTAACATAATTAAAATAGTCATCATATTTAATATTTGGTTGCATATCCTTTGCATGCCATGACTTCCTGATATCTGTGACCCAACAACACTCTTGATATCTTATTTTCAGGTACTCTTGCAAGTGATACTATAACCTCTCTGCATTTGAATGGATCTCTATGGGAATTGTATTGGGGTATTATTGTCTCAAAAATAAATAAATAAATGCAACTGATCCACAAATAAATGTAGCTGATCCACAAATAAATGCATCTGATCCACAAATAACGTGTGGAATCGCCTGCATTTATTTGCACATTTTTGAGACAATCCTCACAGCAAAGAGCTGTGTTTGTAGCTTATATTTTGTAGGCTACTGTGCTATTAGTATTCCCAGAGATGAGCTGACAAAAAAAAAGCGTATGGCAGTACAGACTTGCAAAATTGATGCTGTAAAAGGGTAAACAATCGTGACGTCAGTCTGCAGTTTTCTACTTACAACTTCAGACTTATACTTAACTAGTTAGGTTGCTAATTTGCACACTTATTGAGTTCTAGCTAGCTGAAGTTATATCTCGCAATTGAAATACCACAACTAACATCTTGCTGACATGGTTACTGAGCCAGCAGTAGCTAGCTAACGTTATTATGTGTCAAGCTGTGGTTCAAACGACCTATCCTTGCCTTCAGCACTAAGCCCCATCTAGAGTTAACATTATGTTTTAAAACTAGTGTTTGTTCAGGGAGAGGAGTAATCTGCAGGCCTTTTCATCCACGTTAGCACATTTAATTCCAGACTGTAGAGCGCGTCTCAGCGCTAAGAATGGTGCTTCAGCTACAATGCCTGAAAAACTTTTACCTGACTTTACCTTAATCAGGTAATCACATCATCAGGTTACCTGTTGGCTGGAGTATGTCCGACTCTGGGAATTCGTCAAAATTGGACGTGTCGTCGATGCTTTTGATCTCGATGGGGATAGCGGCAGGCCTTTCCCTGTGATGCAATCACAGTAACGTCATGTTCACAGACCTAACCCCTTCATACAGAAATCATATATAAACCATTCATACACCCATTCATGTTTTATTACTCATTTTCAAGTGCAGCTGTGTGCTATAGCAGTGCTATTCAGTGTCTATTGTCCCAGTTATGCAAGCACAGCAGCTCACACATATGTGGCTCCACTGGTTCATTCCCCGCAGTGTATTCAGCCTGATTGGTGTACCTGATGTGGTCATAGTCCACTCCCTCAAAGAAGGGGTTCCTCCTGATCTCCTCCACACCAGAGGCCCCAATTCGATGCTCCCATTCACAGCAGAACCTACAAGGAAAAAAGTTGACAGAAATCAGTACCACAGTTTTAATTTGGCTGGGGAAGTCTGGAACTATTAGTATTGCCCAATACTCAGTAAGGATGATCCCTGCCATACAGATACAGGCTGGGTAGAGTCTCAGTCCAACCTTAGGATGAGGGCCTTGGCCTTCTCAGAGATGGGAACTTCAGGGGGGAATATGAGAGTCTCCCTCCAGTTCATCACCTTCTTGTACGTCTCCTGGGGTGTTTCGGAGCAGAACGGGGGGTACCCTGGACGAAAAAATAATAATAAACAGCCTCCATTATCATTGTGAGAGAACTCAGAAGGTTTTGAAGTCTGGAGGAATGCAACCTTTAAACAGGTAATGGCTGAAGGGTCCCCAGTAGGGCATTAAGGCCAGGAACTGGAAAGCAAATGTGATCTCTTAAGTTAAACTACCGTTCCTTTCACAATGCCTGGTTTCTGGGCAATCTTCCAACTTCATGGGCAACTTAAAGTGGCTCTACAAGTGGAATGCGTAAGCAACTTGCTAGCTGTGCATAATAATAATAGGGCTAGCCTTGGCTTACCACTTTGTTTATTTGTAGTTAATTACATACAGTAAGAAATCTGTATGTTCAGTTGATGCTATATTTGGGACTAATAGTAGCATATCTGTATGCACTGATAAATGTTGCAATAAACAACCATTTCTTATGCTGATCTTTGAGTCTGTGCATTCTCCTTATTAGCCTGAAAGCATATACATGGTTTTAAATGGCATGTATGTACCTACAGAGCCCTTCAAAATGATTCATGCCCTGGTAAAGATTAGCCTGGATACAACATGCGTGTATAGGCCAAAAATACAACATGGCTCACCTGATGAGACACTGTGATTCCCCTCACTATTATTATGAACAGACAAGCTATAGCTTAGTGTCTCTACCGCATCCATTTCATCAGTGTATGCCACTGTCATTTTTTAAAGCTATAAAGCAAGCTCAGATAATAACATGTCAGATTCCCCAAGCTTCTTCTCATGCATCTTCAGGATTCCTTCATTTTGTCAAATCAGTGAACCAGAGGTCCTTTAAACTTCACGCACACATTAACGTCTGGGCTGACTGCACATAGACTTTGTCCGATGAAACAACTATGGAATAGAGGCATGACTGATGCTCATCTACCATTTGCCCTACTTTTAGGATCAGGCCTGGCCAAAGTAAGATTCAAATAGTATTAATTTTGAACAAGACAATATTGCATCAGTGGGGTCCAAGAAGAGGCGGCTGTGGGTTCAAATATACAACACTGCTACAGTGTTTTAGAACAAGAAGATATTTCACCTGTATATGGACATGCGCAGGTAATGTATCGTAGAAAATTGAATAGTAATAACAGTTGATCTGCCCACTGTTTAAATACCGCGTTGAAGCCGCTCCTCCTGTGCTTACCGATAAGCATCTCATACATGATGACACCCAGGCTCCACCAGTCACAAAGCTTGTTGTATCCATTCTGCATGAAGACCTCTGGAGCGATGTAGTCCGGGGTCCCCACGGTGGAGAAGGCCTGTGGGGAGTAAGGAGTGAAACCGTGGCCAGTGCTCTTTAAGCTACTCAACACAATCAAAAACAACAAGGCTTCTAAGGAGTGAAACAGTGGCCAGTGCTCTTTAAGCTACTCAACACCATCAAAAACAGCAAGTCTTCTAAGGAGTGAAACAGTGGCCAGTGCTCTTTAAGCTACTCAACACCATCAAAAACAGCAAGTCTTCTAAGGAGTGAAACCGTGGCCAGTGCTCTTTAAGCTACTGAACACAATCAAAAACAACAAGGCTTCTAAGGAGTGAAACCGTGGCCAGTGCTCTTTAAGCTACTGAACACAATCAAAAACAGCAAGTCTTCTAAGGAGTGAAACAGTGGCCAGTGCTCTTTAAGCTACTGAACACAATCAAAAACAGCAAGTCTTCTAAGGAGTGAAACCGTGGCCAGTGCTCTTTAAGCTACTGAACACAATCAAAAACAGCAAGTCTTCATTTCATAGCCTACTCTTTTCATACTTGCGTATGCCTTTTATGCTGTATGCAGTTTGACTTTTGTTGTCTCTACATTTTACAAGTGTCTGTCAGGCCTGGGAAAAATTGATCCGGTGTTTTCCAAATACTTTTTATGCAAGGGTGCATTAAATCACGCCCCCCACCAAAATAATAAAAATAAAAAACGCAAACACACACACGGGTTGGACAAAATATGGAGCTTAAACATAAGCTTAAAACCAATCAACTACAGTATATTGTTTATACACTTTTGCACCGAGACACAGACGGCTAGTCCTCTGGTAGCAACTTAAGACACACTGCTATTAATAAGCGAAAAACTGCAAGCGAGAGTCTAAACAAAAATGATAATGGTAGGGTACCTGTAATCACAAAATATAAGTAATTTCAGCTCAGCCTGTCTCCTGTCTCCACTGCAGATACAAACTGAAAAGGCAACCTTCTGTTTATTAAGCACTAAAAAAGAAACTGTTTTCCGGTTGGCTTCTCCATTACATCACAGAAACATATAGTAAATATTCCTATTACAAATGTTGCAACTTGGTAGAAAATGAAATGCAAGCAATACTGCTTAATTACAGTTTCTGTTTCTGTGTGAATACCTCAAATACCAAACACTGACTTACCACGGTATTTGAAAATATACTTTTCAAATATATTTAAAATGTAATTCCGAAAACAAATACACAATACTTATGTATTTAACACAGGACTGTTGAATTTATGGAGGATTAGGGGGGATTATCATTGTGGGTGTCATGGGTGTGACAGGGCTGTTTTGGGTGGAGATGCTTGAAGGTCACAGACCACACCTACAGTGAGCTGACGTAGGCGCAAGTATCTAATTATGACTGTTTTCTCATTCAGTAGATGCTGGGAACTCAGAGGGAGAAATCATATCACCGTGTGCCAAAATATAAAGTTTTTATTTCTTAGCAATTTAAGATAAATATCTACTCAGCATTCTGGGAGGGGGAAGAACCAGTATTTTATGCATTCGTAACAAATTGCATCGCTTTGCATTGCACAGCATCTTTCTGTGAATAAACTTCAGTATATACAGGTGCAGCTCAAAAAATTATAATATCGTGAAAAAGTTCAATATTTTTTGTCACTCATTTCAGAAAGTGAAACTCATATATTATATAGATTCATTACACAGAGTGAAATATTTCAAGCCTTTATTTCTTGAAATTTTGATGATTATGGCTTACAGCTAATGAAACCCAAAATTCAGTGTCTCAGAAAATTCTAATATTTTGCTTTAACATATTTTTAAAGTATCATATTTAATATTTGGTCGCATATCCTTTGCATGCTGTTACTTCCTGAAGTATGTGATACTATAACCTCTCTGCATTTGAACTGATCTCTATGGGAATTGGCGGGTGAGACTAGATTCAGCTGTAAATTACACTGGTACAGTATGGAACACATGGCTGGATAAATGGCTGTAAGTCATCAAGGGTCTGAGCTATCGAACGAGCCCCAAACCATCACTCTGTTGCCAGATATGGAGTAGATGTGGATGGATCACTGCAAGGGTTATTTCTCCTGACTCATTTTCCTATAGAACTCTATGGGGAAAAAAGTATTTTTAATTTTTTGAGCTGCACCTGTATATGCATATTGTGTGGCTAATTCTTTGGTCTGTCTGCACTGGGCTGTTGTACTGAATTGGTGAGGGTGTGTTCAAGTGGGTTTAAAGCATTGAAGACATTAGTATTTTTTTTTACTGTTTTAAACGCCAACACAGAAAGCATGTTTACTGTATAGACCTTTCCCTTGTCTGTTACCAACCTACAGCTCAAGGCTACATTTTGCCATGTATATGTGCAACAATTATACTGTAAGCAAATCACCAGTGTTCCTGGTGTGAAACATCCAAACTTAGAAAGAACAATAACACATGGATTTAAAGCAGGGAAACCATCTAAGAAGGACGGACAGTGACGGTTTCCTATTCCCCTAGAGCCCTTAATCATGTAAAGTAACAGACTTTAACAGTACGAGATTGTTTGATTGGACACCACTGATTTAAAACTACCCCCATTTAAATATTTAATTAATCCAAATTTATTGCCAATACATTGTTAGGCAAGTAGCCTCATGCACAGAGAAATATTTAAAGGTGATGGTAACATTGTGTCCCAGCAGCAGCATGTAGTATACACAGGTTTAAATACACAGGTGTAGATAGGGATGTTGGGAAATCTGATGTGGCATGGGTAACAGTGTGGCTAGGTATGACAGAAAAAGACCAAGAATGCATGTACAGTTAACCAGTTCTAGTATAATTCTTATGCACTGTAGTGGAACTGTGCACTCCCAAATGGTTTTAATAACTGTCTGAGTTGACTCCAGAGGTCTGGAATGTTGGCATATAAAAAACATTCTACTGGTGCAGAATGCCTTCATTGAGAGAGAAGAATAGAGCAGCGGGGGGAAATTTCAAAATATTGTTTCATGAGGCGTTGCCTTGGATACCGCAAAAGGAGTGAAACAGAAAAGGGAGGATTTTCCCTCACACCTTCCACTCCGGCTTTCATGTCTCACATAATATTTTATAATAGATTTTTCATAATATCTATGCACTGGTTTATGCTTTCATTAATGCAACGTGCAGCACTTTGAGGTTGTGAAATAAAAATATTCCTTACAAATAATATATTTTTTAAAATCCTACATTAATTAAAGCAGTGGTGAACATGGAGAACTGAAAGTGTACAGAACCCATGTCCCCCTGGATAAGGGCATCTGTTCACCACATAATCCACCTGCAGAAATAATGAAGATACTGTAGTGTGGGCAGTGTGGGTGGCGGCTTGCGAGGTAAGAGCTCACCAGCTGTCGCCTGTTCCTCTTCCAGGTTTCAGCCTTCCTTTTGGAGTTCATGTTCTGGAGGGCTGGGGGTAAGAATGTACATTGACTCAACTCACCATGGACAAGTAACACGAAAAAGATGGTTCTGAGACATCAAACATGGCAGATTGACAAGTGTGGGGCTGTGTAAAATAACAGTCAGGTAAAAACCTGTACAGGGAATACTTATATGTGTCAGATGCACATCACGCTAAAAATACTAACTAGACATGTCGTATAGTGCGCCTGCTTACTGAAATCAGTAGAGAGGCTGTGGTTTAGGTTCCTGTAGAACTCGGTCCTGTGGGCCTTCTTCAGTCCAGTGCACAGGCCGAAATCGGACAGCTTCACGTGGCCCTGAAACACATTCATGATGCCTGTCAGATCACTAAACTCCAGTGATACACCCGGGGCAGTAGGTTATGTACAGTTAATGATATTTTGATTGTAAAAATGCCTATGTATGAAGAAGAACCTCTTCGGAGTACTATTAATGTGAAAGAAATAGCCCATGTGTCTTGGTTTCATTACATTACAGCATTTTAGCAGACACTCTTATCCAGAACGACTTACACAGATTACATTTTTACATACAATCTATTTCTACAGGGGGATATTTTTACTGAAGCAATTCAAGTTAAGTATTTTGCTCAAGGGTATAACGGCAGCTTCCCAACTGGGAATCAAACCCACAAGCCCAGTTCCCTTGCAATGATACCACACTGCTGCCCTACAGTTCCAATACAGTAATGCTGCCCTTTCTGCCCAGACTGAATCCAGCAAGAGGCAGAGCAGATGGGATCAGAGGGATGAAATGAGAACAGCAGCGAGTGAGAGAGAGTGAGAGAGATGTAAATTCGCTTGCTAGCAATGCAAAGTGAAACATTGGGTGTCGTAAGTGTCTTATCATGCCCCGAGGGATATGGGGAAGCTGGCTGCCTGAGAAGTGGCTTCAGACAAGGTTGAGCAAACAAAGAGTTCCAGTGTATTTCAGCAGCTGGGAGACACACCAATTTTATTTTATTATTTTTTTTTTTCTTGGAATAATTAAACTGCACATCTCACAAGTCACAAGCATTAAAAATAATGACGCAAAGCATCAGGGTATTCAGACAACACAGTGCAGGCACAGCTAGGCGCTGGACTTACGTTATAATTTCATAAGAGGGAAACTTCTATTATCTTTGAGCAAGGTGCCTACGATAAATAACCTCAGCACAAATCCAACAGTGTGAATTTGTTACAGTATATAAAAATGGTATGTTGTTATAAAGATGTCTGCTAGCCAAATAAATAATAATGCAATGAAGAGCGCAGGGCATCAACCCAAAACTATAAATAAAAAGACAGAACTGCAAACTTTTCTAAGTACCAATTTCAGTTGGTACTGCACTACTAAATTCTGTTGGTTCCCATCCAGTCCTCATATTACCTACTATCTGAGAATGGAAAGATCAGTAATGATTTAACTATACAGACACTGGGTTGACTGATATTAGATCCAAACAGTGGTATGTATTACACTGGCTCAATAGTCCAATGTCCACAGTATTCACTGGGCAAGGTCACTGAAATAAAAAACTAAAAATGAAGCAATAAAATAATCCCGTCATTTGTCAAACAGTTACATCTGCCACTTCCTGAGGTCGGAAGTGTGATGAAAGAAGAGATGAAAAAACTTACTGTCACACTCTCCCATACCCACCCAGACAAGCAGCCACAGTGCGTTACACAGACAGTTGTGAGAGAGGTTTAAAGTGACAGTTCACCCAAAATATATATATATTTTTGCCTTACAATACAATATACTATGCACCCAAAGGATAGTTCTCGTGAAATAGCTCTCTACATGAACATACAGCTAGAACTGTTAGCATGGATGTCAAAAAACAATGGGAATCTAGGCACCAATAGGTAGCATGCTACAAAATATATGTCAAAATTACCTCCCAATAACTTCTAACCAATTCACTCAGACATGTGCTGCTGTTGTGGCAGTGTAACCTAAATGTAAAGTAGTCCCACAGACTGGACCCCACATTCATTGCTCCATAGCCACTCTGCTGTTTCCCTCATTGTAATGAGCTGTGCTTTGCATAAAAGCAGCCCGGAAACACTGTTGCACTGCACTTACTGCAAAGACCAACCTTAAACAGCCCTGAGGCTATTCCTACTGGAAAAGAACACCATGAGAAAGTGTCCGAATGTAAAGCTACGTGCTCTAAGGCCCTTTGACATATTGTGTGCTTGGTGCTTGGATTAAAATCTATAACACATAATCAAAACCAGCTCCCTAACTTTTTGAATGATCCTGTAATAGCAGGTTGTCAGGCTTGCCGTTTCTGTGGATTGTGTGTACGTGCGTGTGTGCGTGCATGCGTACATGCATGCGTGTGTGTGCGTGTGTGTTGTATCTGTGCCATATGTGTTTGTCTGAGAAAGAGTCTCACCCTGGAATCCAACAGCAGATTGTCAGGCTTGATGTCTCTGTGAATGAAGCCCAGCTGGTGAATCGAGTCGATGGCCAGCACCGTCTCAGCAATGTAGAACTGGGTCTCCTCCTCAGTCAGCGTGTCCTTCTTCATCAGCAGTGTCATCATGTCACCTGCAGGGGCCGTGCCAGGGGGTCACGATTACAATATTCAGTCTGGGAAACCATTTCAGCTTTGGTTTGATGCACCAAAGTCAGCCAATATGCTCATACACCAGGTGAATATCACAGTATCTGCACTGACAATCTAAAGTATTTTGTGACATTTTCAGGGTTTTAACTAATCTGTCATGTATGGCAATGTTTCCTAAACAAGATCCTTGTATCTTGGTCTTTCTTGCAGTGGAGCTCTGTTTGTTGGTTTGATTGAGTCGTATTACTTTTCAGTTCATGTTTGCATTCTGGTTTTTTTATATTCATCCGATATGTTAAGAATGTAAAATGTTCCTTCTTCTCGTTTCCACCCTGGTGTCAAGGTCAGCTGAGCTTCCGTTTCTGAACTGATCTCTAATTAGGCTACGCCCCTTACACCAGCAGGCAGGCAGGCATCTGTGATGGATCTCTAGGTCTCACCTCCAGGTAGGAACTCCATGAGGAGGTAGAGATTCATCTTGTCCTGGAAGCTGTAGAACATCTTCACCACCCACAGGCTATCGGCCTCCACCAGGATGTCCCTCTCTGCACGGATATGACCGACCTAAAAGCCACACAGGTGTGTCATAGCAGACATCACACTCTGGACCGAAGCCTGACACTATTTTCTTGTGGCTCTGCTGACATAAAGAGAACAGCAGGAACTGTCCTCCACAGCAAGACATTATGATTGATTCAAATAATAAAGTCGTTGATAGGTCTATCAATTTTAAGGTTCATGAAGTCTTACCCTCCCACCATTAGATAATGTGACACAATGGATATTCTTAATTTTTTTTTTTATTGTCAGCAGCAATATATCTGCATAGGCAGTTAAAAACCGCTCAAAATAAATTTAGTGCTTGGGTTCCAAGGGCATCGACAAAAAAAGCAGCCGTTTGTGCAGCTAGGTTGAGCCAGAGTCTGAGGAATATAAACAAGGCTGCCCAATTTACCTGAACCGATTGTGCTGTAGCTTTCACCCTCGCCCTTGCTCTTGATAAACTGCACAGTGACCTGCAGTCTGGAATCTCCAGCTGCAGACCTGTCCCTAAAGGGCATACGCCTTGGGCTCCTCCCTCCTCTCACCTGCTCCTTCTCTAGCATGTCGGCCTTGCGAAGGATCTTCATGGCATACACGTGCCCCGTGTCCTTCTTCTGCACCAGTCGCACCTGGGAGAGGATATCCAGAGACATCAACCAACCACAGAAGGAATTCTCAGGTGAAGGGGATCATACCTCCATTGCCTCGTAAAAATTATGTTTGGGCTATTGTTCCAAAAGCATGAATGGGTGCAGCAGACCTCACTTTCACAACTAAAACTGGACATGCGTGAAAGAAGCTTCTTCTTTCCCACACACGGAAGCAACATAACTTGCATGCAGACCCCCCAATGCATATTTGGTGTCAGCAATACTGCACTTTAAAACTGATCTGCAATGGTTGTCCAGGACATATCTCCAGAAATTATTCTTAAAGCTAGGAGTGAATGTCTTCCTCATAATAACCCTTAATATTACTACCAGCAACATTGTGAATTACAAAGTGGGGCAAATTGAAAGAGATGGACAGGCATGGGGGTCCAGCTCAGTTACCTCTCCAAAGGCCCCACGGCCAATGACCTTCAGAGACTCAAAGTCGTCCAGGCCCAGCCGGGTTCTCTTGAGCCGCAGAAACTCTGTCTCCTTCCTGGCATGCTGCGAACGCCGCATACGCTTCTGCGGCAGACGGGAGAGACACAACTTCTCACACTTACTCTGCTCTAGAGGGGACCGTGGCCATACGCTTTACATATAGTAAAAGCCACCTAGGCAAATTATGCAAGAGGACCAAAGCCAGTCAAAGCGCTCCTTTGGACACTCCATGTGACTATGCATGTCCTTGGAGTGTCCTTGATGTGAACAAAGGTGTAAACCACCCTGGACTTCAATCTCAAATACTGCGCAGTGTACGTACTGTGTGTGTGTGTGTGTGTGTGTGTGTGTGTGTGTGTGTGTGTTAAAGTTCATAACTGTAACTCACCTCTTCATCAGCGAGGCCCTCTTCATCCATCACCTTTTCCAGCTTCTGTTGCCTGTGAACACAGACCCAGGGTTAGTCCACAAAGGTGAAGCTCTCTTCTAATGCTATGTCACTTCCTCCAAGGCTTACTGCAGCAGTATTTTTGCTCTCTTTGAAAACAGTCCCAGAGTCTGTCCAAAAAACCAAAGCCCTCAATTGCTTCTGGGGTTAACTGAAACACAGCAGAATTAGCATAACAGCAAGTTACATATCATTAATCTGTCTACAAACTACAGAAAAAAGCCATGTTATATTCAATATTTACATTGTGTGCATGGGAAATATACTACACAATATAAAAAATAGTCTTCCTACTATTAACATGCTCTCATATAAAATGGGGGAAGGGTCCACAGCCCATGTCTCGAGGTTTTGCATTATGCATTATGCCCTGTTCTAAACAGAAGGGTTTGAAGGGAGGGACAATATTCTTTGTCTCCACTTCCCCTTTGGGAAGGGCTGGCTTTGCGCCACAGCGAATGGGTATCTGATTCACACATAACTTCCTCTTCGAGCCTCACTGACAAACTGGAGTCAGACAACTCCCAGTGCGGTAAAAGTGAAACATTGGCCCTGGTGCGGCATCGATTGTCAGAACGCCAGCTTACATCTTCTCAGGCTAAACAGAGCTCCACAGCAAAAACGAACAATGTGGAGGGAGGGAGAGACTCTGATTTACACATCTCCTGAGGCCGCAAAAGTTTCATTTTGATGTCTAATCTATATGGTTCTCAAAAGCAGCAGTACAGTGTAATGGTAGGGAACAGAAAGGTTGTGGGTTTGAATTTGAAACATTGGTACACTAGAGGAAAGAACAATGTACCAAATGGCACATGTGCAACTGCTTGGAATGAAATATCCAAAAGAAATTATAAATAATAATAAATATTTGTGTGTGTGTGTGCACGCTCGTGCACACGTTTGCGTGTGTGGGCGCGTGTTCATATGTACACATTGTCTCTCGCGCACAGACGCACACATGCCATGTAAAGCAAGGTAGGGTAAGGTAACTGCTGAGAAAATTAACGATGTGCAACACTAACCCTCAAGCAACCAATCATCATTTGACAATATCAATGTATTACCTTGAGCAGTCCTGCCATGATGTTTTACTGCCCAATTACATTCCTAATTTAGGCTGGCCTGCTGCAAGTGCACAGGGTTAGCAGAGAGAATCTCCGTTTGGTCTGCGGCACAGCAAAGTTCAGGTGTAGTTCCGCATTGATGACTCAACACAGGGCAAGGATCTGAACACGTCAGGCTTCACCAGCCAAGCGTTTATGTCTTTCTTTTATATTCAAACCCATGGTCTTACGACCTACCTTGTATGGTGAGACAGCTTGTAGATGGACAACAATGACCCTGACCCACTCTAAACCATTTGATTTAAATTGGGGGATGGGGGTTGTCACGTACCTCATCTCGCGCTCCTCGTGCTGGGCGATCAGGTTACTGTAAAAGTTCTCCAGGGTCACTTTGGCCATGGTCACACGCTCTTTTGTGTGGTTACTCATTGAAGAGCAGGAAGTCTGACCTGTCATTGCCATGGTTACCTGTAACATGCACAGGATGACTCGTTGTCAGAGGAGCTGTGGATCAGAACCAACAACTGACAAGACTTCTGACAGGGGGTAGAAGAAAATTATTCTGGATCAAGTGCCTCTTAATCTGAACAGAAAATAAATACCAACACACATGGAACAGAAGACATTAGAGATGCTGTGGAAGAGGGGCATGATCCACTAAAGCAAAGTGCATTCATCATTTTTGCAAGCTAAAAACCACGCATAAAGAGATAAGTAAGCAAGAAACGGACAAGGCACAAAATGGAATATGTTTATTTGCATAAATGTTTTTTCCTGAATTCTTCCTGGAAAAACTGTACGGAATAGCCAACATGGTTGCAGGGGAAGGTCATATCTATGAAACTCCTGAACTTTTATGGAAAGCTACAAAGTGCATTGACCGAAGCCATGCTTACATTATGCATTTAAACTTCTGAAAGAATTTGACAAGTACCGCACGCATTGCAAAATTTCATCAATAGGAATTACAGGTGTACTTTCTGAGTGTTCGAAATTAGCTTCAAAGTACAATAGAAAGGCTGTAACTATACGAGGGTCCAAATCTGATCAAGGTGCTATGGGATTTACAATCCTGCAATGTCTGGCATTGGGACTTCTGCTTTTCCTTACTGACAATGAATGAAATGTTGATAAGGCTGTTAGTAGCAAAATGGTAGCATTTGTAGATTATTTAAAAAAAGAACTTTTAGTAAACACTTTGGAATCTACTAAAGTAATCTAAGAATATTTTAAAAGAACCCAGGAGTTGGTGGAAACCTGGAAAATTTGGGAAATAAATAAGACAGTATTGTTTTACAATTTTTTAATTCGTAAAAGGGATTAACAAACTGAACTACAAAATAATTTTTAGGTTTGAGTTCTTGTCAGAAAAATTAGTTGACGGCAAAATGTGCATTCATGTGGGGGAAGTATTTGTCAGGCAATAGGGTTAGAGGCAAAATGTGCATTCATGTGGGGTTAGAGACCCTTGAGGTGTTTGACACAGTGCTGGATGCTGGATATTCTCTTCACACTAAGTCCATAGTGTTATGGACTTTCAGACATTAGGCTTCTTTGATTCGGACTTTTAGATGATAGCGCACCATCACAAATCAGCAATTTGGCAGTATTTATCTTACCAATAATAATAATAATAATAATAATTAAAATGATTAAATTAAATAATGAATTATTCAAAATAATGTGGTGCCCAGAATCAATCAGGATCTTTAGGATAAATTTCCAATTTAGGTAAAAAAATATGGTCACCAAAATCCACTGAAATGTAATGCATTGTATGGCCACCTTAATAATCTGCTTGCATCTATATTTCATGGTTTATCATCAGGATGTTACATTTCATTACAAATGCATAACCATCTTTCCCAGACCCTGGCTGAAAAACAGTCTGCTGGAACAGCCCAAGTGCAAGAGCACGGAGACATGCTCCCAAGGCAGGACACTAGCATGGCACAAGCCTATCGGAGCTGTGATGAAATGCAAAATAGGCATTACTTATATATTACCTTTCACCGTCCTGCTAAAGGTCAAAGCTCTGATGTCACAAAACACAAAAGTGCAGGCGTCTGATCTATCGCTGATCAATGGTTTGGGGACGATTCTCTTTAATCCTTCAGAACACTATACACACACGTCCAACTGTTTGCCTTGGGAAATGCCTGCTGACATGTCCAGCAGTTCTGGCTATGGACTGAAGGAGCTGCTGGATAATGGGCAGCACAATCTAATCAACAGCAAAGGAGCATTCAGATTCAGAAGGGTGCAGCTGCCTCTTAGGCAGTCTGTGAGATTATATATCCTAGCAAGGAAACTAACATTGTATCATTGCGCTTACCTTGATTGCTCTAGTGAAACAACTGCAATTAAAATATGTCTAGCAGTAGATACATAGGCTACACAATACCATTGGGTGTGTAAAGCAGTGTGACATTTTTGTGCTACATTTATAGATCTCAATGATCCACCAGTTAGCTTTAGATAAAGGCCAAGTCAGACTTAATCAGGCCACAGAATATACAGTGCAGTCCGTAAGTATTTGAACAGTGACAAAATTTGTGTTATTTCGGCTCTGTACTCCAGCACATTGGATTTGAAATGGAACAATGGCTATGAGGATAAAGTGCAGACTTTCAGCTTTAATTTGAGGGGTTTTACATCCACATCGGGTGGCCCGTTTCGCAATTGCAATAGTTTTGGCAGAATGTAACGTTAGACTAAATCCTACCAACACAACAAAGTTAGATAGGTTTAAGATTACATTTTTAGCCAGTATAATGTCTTCTTCTTCTTCTTCTAAAGTCTGCACTTTAACCTCATAGTCACTGTTACATTTAAAATCCAATGTGCTGGACTATAGAGTCAAAACAACCAAAATTGTGTCACTGTCAAAATAGTTAGACTGCACTGTATCTTATGTTTTTAAATAACTCTGAGACAGCTAATTAACTAAATGAGTGACTCCCTAAGGACTAGGGAATCTACATTTTAAATGCTACAACAATCAGTAGACACAACCAATCTTTCCGATGTCTAAAAATAATGCAGACTTGCATAAAGGGTCGCAATTTAGCTCAAATATCTAGTCAATCTGATCATTTAACCTTCAATCCTGTCTCAAGAACACTGTAGATTTCACCCTACTTTTTCTTCTTTTTAAAAGAAGTCATGGAGCTAATCACAAGTTACTGGACTCTTTCATGAGGGCTTAGTTGGTCTCTGCACAACTATTTCTCCTTTCTGGTTCGCCAAGCATGTCCTGGACAATCAGGGGAACAGAGTGCCCTTGGTGTCGTGGAGGAAGGCAGGGGATAAAAAAAGAGCAGCTCTCTTGGCACAGGTCATACAAAACCAAACTCATGATTTGTGGTCAGTAATGCTAGGCTGAGGGCATCTAATTATCCCTAAGTTTAGATGAAGCACAAAAAAATATATATATAGCGGAATGTCAAATAGACTCCCTACCATGAAATGTAAAATGAAAAGCTTGGGTAAAGATAACCAAGTATGGAACTATGTGCTCGCCAATAGTATGAACTTTTCCCTCGCCATGGCCAAGCAACATACAGATAAACAACATGAAAAAAACTTTTCCTTCCACCTCCGCCCCACACGTTAAGCCTATTTTGACATCGTCTTCACAGTTACCCTATTTTTGGCCTGTCAAAGAAGGAACTGAAACTGCATTAATCCATTAACCCACACATTTCAATCTGTCTGTCAAACCTATGCTGGCTTTTCGCATAACATAACAAGAATCCATACAAATATTCATAGTATGCCATAACCTCTCACACGATACAAATATCAGCATTAATAAAACTAGGCTATATAATAAAAGTCAGAAAGCCATGGTTGCATAAAATGGTTATGCCATAACCACTCAGCAATTAGTAATTATCAATTCTGACTATGTACATCTTGTTCTTTCCATTTAGCCTACATATATTCATGCATAAAATAATTGAAGGCAAGCTACTATTAACATGAACAGGACTTTTGAAGCCACATAACACACAAATAATGATTTATTCTAGGATTTATTCAAAATAGCAATTCCCCAACAGTAATGAACTGTTAATTCATCACCAGTCTGAATTTGCCATTTGCAATTGGGACAATATTTGTGGAATTTTTTATTTTTGTGCTTTTTAGAAATTCCCTTGTAGAATAAAGTAATCATATTTAATATTTGGTGGCATATCCTTTGCATGCCATGACTTCCTGATGTCTGTGACCCAACAACATCAAAAGACTCATGATATCTTATTTTCTGGTACTCTTACAAGCGATACTATAACGTCTCTACATTTGAATGGATCTCTATGGGAATTGGAGGGTGGGACTATATTTAGCTGCAAATTATGCTGGAACAGTATGGAATACATGGCTGGTAAAATGGCTGTAAGTCATCAAGGGTCTGAGGTATCAAACAAGCCTCAAACCATCACTCTGCTGCCAGATATGCAGAAGATATGGATGGATCACTTTAAGGGTTGTTTCTCCTGACAAATTTTCCTATTGAACTCTATGCAAAAGTAAGTCAGGAGAAGAAACCCTTCAAGATATCCATCCACATCTACACCATATCTGGCTGTAGTGTGATGGTTTGGGGCTCGTTTGATACCTTAGGCCAGGGGTGGGCAACTTCAGGCCTCGCGGGCCAGTGTGTATGCAGATATTTTTTTAATTAGCCCAATCGTTTACACAATCTGATATTTTAATCTACATATCCGCGATATGAACAGCAGCTGATGAATGTTCTTGTGCCGGTATGTGTGTATTGTAGAATTTTATCGTTCTGTAATTTACAAGTGAATCGGTGATTGTGTGTATGAATAATTAGCTGATTGAACCATGGTAACTGGTGGCAGTAAAAACATGCATACACACCGGCCCGCGAGGCCTGGAATTGCCCACCCCTGCCTTAGACCCTTGATGACTTACAGCCATTTCACCAGTCATGTGTTCCATACTGTACCAGTGTAATTTACAGCTGAATCTAATCTCACCCCCCAATTCCCATAGAGATCAATTCAAATGCAGAGGTTATAGTATCGCTTGTAACAGTACCTGAAAATAAGATATCAAGAGTCTTTTGATGTTGATGGGTCACAGACTTCAGGTAGTAACAGCATGCAAATGATATGCGACCAAATATTAAATATGATACTTTAAAAATGCATTAAAGCAAAGGGTATGAATACTTATGTAAATGAGAAATTTCAGTCTTTGACTTTTAATACATTTTATAAAAATTTATAAAACATGTTTTCACTGTCATCATGGGTTATTGAGTGTAGATTGATGGGCAAAAATGGCAATTTTATCCATTTAAAATTAAATCTACAACACAATAAAGTGTGCAAAAAGTGAAGGGGTATGAATACTTTCAAGCACCACTGTATATATATATATATATATATATATATAAACACAGACTTTTAAAGGCAACGTGCGGGAGAGTTTTTACAGCTAATTATGTCACCACCATTCGACAGACATAACGTTACTGGTTGGCAACTATAGCTACAAACAAGAAACTATTTGCAGATGGAGTATATCAGTGAGTTCATATGAGCCGCTTTGTTCTGGGAGGCAAACTGTATCAGCTAACTAAGGTTCTTAGATAACGTTAGCCAGCAAGATACATTAACCCTAGTTAGATGTTAAGATAGCGCATTTTCTTTCTAACTACACATGCACCTGAAATGTGGATTAGTCGCTGGCAAGCGAATGTTACCCATACAATGTCAACTTAACGTCAGAGTTAGCCAGCTTGATACAACACACTCGAATGCTAACGTTAGCTAGCCACATATTCAACGTGTTAGTTATTTACCCAATTATTTACAGTTAGCACTTGCTAGCGAAATGCTTTACAATTAAGCTAACGTTATCTTACTCACTGGGAGAAAAAAACATTGTTAAAGCCAGTCCCGTCAACTAGTTAGCCAGCTAGTTAGCGAATCAGGTAGCAGTGCGTTACGATAGTGCGATTGTTAATGGAAAATTTTAAAAGTTAGCCAACGTTGTATGGTCCAAATAGACCAACTCGGTTTAGAGCAAATCCTGTAAAAGACTTAGCTCATTGTTTTACTCAAACACGTGTGTGCTTGTTGTCCATCGCTACTAGGTGTTAGTTTAATGTTATTTGCTCGTTATTGTCCTTACCTCCGAGAGTCTGCCTCAATCGCAGCCAGTTGGCTCCCTCTTCCCTTTTGGTTTTTGCGATGACGGTGTCCAGAACACTCCTACCAGGGCACCAGGCGTTACTACAAGTAGACAGAGGGGTGTAACTATAGGTACACCATCGAGAGATCAATGCAGCTCTGCAGTGCGCTTCGCATCATGTGGACAGTTTTTAACTTTGCACCTTACCTTTTTATCACGGATACATCTGGGTGAATAGATCAATTAATGAACTGAATCGATTTGTTATTATTATTATTATTATTATTATTATTATTATTATTTGTAGTACGCTAATAGTATTAGTAGTAGTAGAAGAAGTTGGCCTAGTATAGTCAACATAGGCTAGCTAACACAAATGCAAAGGGGATAGCCTATTTAGTTATAAAGCTTTATACTTTATATAAGATTTATATACTTTTATATACTATATATATATTTTTATATTTTAACATATCACGTACACACTCAGTGTACATGAATGTAGACATGCAATAAGCTCAGACTGTGACATATTTTTCAAATCAGAAAGAAATTTTAAAACTACACACCAGCATACACATTACCACACAGCACAAACCACTTTTCAATTGGCATTGCCAACTGTTCAACAGTAAAAGAAACAGTAGTGCTATGGGTTGCAATTGAGCCACAAGTATGCATTACCAGTAAGTCAGATTTGCATACACATTGTCATCAATGACTAATGACAATTTTTAAAAAATAAAGTCACTAAAATAGATATTTTAAGAACAGACATACCTTATTCCAGAGCATTTGTACAAGGCCAAAATAAAATATATTCCATTATGAACTCTTGTACAGTCACCTAAAGTTATATTTAACACTGGTGTATGCCGTTGTTGTGATGTTGATTGCTATGGATTTCATTAATTTAAAAAGATATATATTTTGGTTATTTTTGTTTTTTTCTCATTTTTTTGTTCATGTATAGGTCTATTTGGGTCTAATTGTTTGACTAATCTCTTAAACTCTGCCAGCACTAAAGGGGCAACTCAAAGTTTCTCATTTATAGAGAACACTGCAGCCATGGGTTGAAATACTTGGTGAGGCTGGATGACAGTTTTGAGACAGGATTGGTACTCTATTTCCCCCTAATTAACAACATCATAGCAACAACACCACCTTGAAAACACAATGTATGTGCTTTTGTGATTATCATTTAAAAAATGTCAAATCACTGCCTTTTTCTGAAAAACATATTCAAAAGTAATCATAGTAATCATAAAATGTTACATTTTAAATACAAATATATGGGCTGTAGAAACAGCAAATACCGTTTTTGTTGATTGTTTTTCACAGTAGCAGCACCCAGCTTGGTATCTCAGCTCTGCTGCTTCCACAAATCTTTAGCATGAACGAAAGCTCTGAGTTTGAGCAGGCATTATTCTGACGACATTGATTATTGTTGTGAATTAGTAGGAGCAAGGGTCATAAGGTCAAAGGGTCAAAGCTGATTACACAATTGCAGTTCAGAATTGTATTTATTTATTTGTTTATTTTGTTTATGCAGAGTTATCATACCAGTTAAAAGGTGCATTGCCGCCATCTAGTGTGCATGAGCATGGATAAGCAATTCAAATTGCCCATGTCCTTTAACCAAGCAGGATGTGTATCTGGCCATTTTTCTTTTGAAGAAAATTGCTTTTGTTTCTAACATCTGCCCCTTTTCTTGAGTTGATGGGCAAAGCTTCCACAAGGCTTGGGTATGGTTTCTCCATGAAACAATTGCACAAAATTAATTCCCTGGTGGAATCCTTTAGCGTACTTCTGTTGGAAAGTAGTGAAAATACAAGCATAGTTCCACTCGCCACTTTTCTACTTGGGAGCCATAGAACAGGAACTATAGACTAAAAAGTATAGTCATGAACACCTACATTTTCAAACCAGAAGCTCTTTTGCCTTTTTAAAAAGTGAACTGGCCCCTGAAGTCAAACTGTATCATAATGTAGAAGAGGAGAAGTGTTTCCACCTTTCCTTCCAAGAGGAATTGTAATTTAACGTATGGGTGCCACTTTTAAGGGCATCGTGTATCCAGATACTCAATCTAAAGAATGTCTGGAAAGGAAAATGACAGTTGAGCATCCTGCAATCTGATTGTTGCTAGCATGTTGTGGTGTTAAAGCTACAGTAGGCAAGTTTGAAAATATACTTGACAAAAAGACTTTCCCCTTTTGCTCTCCTCCCTCTATCCTAAGGCCCTCCCACCAAATGATGCTCCAGTGCAGGCGGAGACAGGCAGACAGGGAGGGGTTTATTCTACGGGGAAGATATTTTGCTTGTAGATAGTTGCCCTGATTGGTAGCTATACATATCTAGCCCTGATTGGTTGGTTTTTAGAAGACCGGGTTGAAATTTTTCGACAGCCTAATAAAAAGCCCAGGACACTCACAGAAACCGGATTTTTCCCCAGAACACATAATTTATTGATAGCTGCTGGAATATAATGAGTAAATTGAATTATTTAGCCAAACTTATATGGAAAAAATCTTGCCTACTGCACTTTTAAGTATTAACAAAAATTCAGGAGGAGGACCACATCAAATCATAACCATGGCTGTGTCCGAATACGACCCCTACAGGCCTACACCCTTTTGAGGGCGCATATTTGAGTCCACTTCATCAAAAAGCTTTTGAGTGGGTGACTTTTTTTTACAAATGGTGGCACTCAAAATACCAGGATGAACCCCTTATTTCCGGGGTTTTGTTGAGGGAATTCAGGAGCACACTCGCCTGCAGAACGGTAAACTCATACCAACAATTTCAGTAAGTAATCCACATGTAAAAGCGTAAAAGACATAGAGCGTATATATATATATATATATATGGTATAAGATAGGTTCATATTGCAAAACACTTTTTTTATTTTTGTTAATTATATCTTCATTCATAATCTACACTTTGTAACAATCGTCATATGTTAACTGATTGAAATTCTCAATAAAAAAAAAAAATATATATATATATATTACAAATTACTTTCTCATTAGTTTGGAAAGAGTTTTGCAGGATTTCTTTCGCACACTGCTTGCAAAGTGAGGGGACAGGGCACATAGGGATAGGGGTCTGAGTGGACAGGAGGCAGTGGACAGAAAACAGGGGTCGCATTCGGTCACGGCCCAATTCTCCTCTACCCACAGGGACTAACACCCACTCCATCCAGCAACACACCTGACATCTCTCACGCTAATCACCAACACACCTGTAAACTATTCCACAAAGCTAATCACCAACACACCTGTAACCCATGGCACTAATTATGAACACCTACTTAAAAACCAAACCAACACCATGGGTTCATTCCAATCGCTTATTTTTACTTTTTGCATCCTTTTCTCGTGTTCTTTCTTCGCTCTTTAGCTCCGCCCAGCAGAGGACACGAGGAAAGGATACAAGGATCACATACGAGAATGGAGGAAACGAGGCAACATGCATTAGGCAAATGGAATGTCCTTGCTCAATCAAGCATCAGCGTCATGTTATGCTCACGTGCTTAACTATAATGCTTTAAACATATTTTTCATGAATAAACAGTGCTTTTGTTAATTATAAAGAATGAGTGTCATTATGGATTAGCGCTTTATAATAAATGGAAAGGAACAGTAAAATTTAATTTGTGTAGGGGTGTGCCCGTGACATGGCAGATGTGAAGAGTGGTGAATAATTTATACATGTCATGTGTTCTGAGAAAAAGCTTTCCTCACTGAAGTACCCTCTGGGAGCTAGCTTGTTCCCCACTCTTCGCTCCTCCGAGGAGCATTTAGCAGTTTGGAATCTCCTTAAAGATGGCGAACCTCGATCGATTTCTGGGTCAGGCGAGGACAGATGAGAAGAGGACGGATAAAATTAGCAATTGGAATCTACTCCATGCCTCCTCCAATGGGGTGGAGGAGAAGGAGGAAGAAGAAGAGGTGGAAGATGTTGAGGAAGAAGAAGAAAAAGAGGAAGAGGAATAATAATAATAATAATAGTCGTTGTCATGGCAGCTCAGCGTTCCTCTGACCCCATTCATGGCTGGCCATCCCTTAGACTACGAGCCAAAACCCCACTGAGTCGCCCTGGTCTTCTCCTCTATCCTGGCATCTACTCCCATTCCCCTTTCCCCACCAACTTAATAAACATCTCTTGTGAATTAACTATGCTATAGGTCGAAGGCTGAGTTGGTTAGAATCAGTGCCTCCAACTGGAGCCCCACTTATACGAGACAATCATTTGTTTGATCATTGTTTATTGGCAAAGCACATCCTCAGAAATTGGCTGGAATTACAGTATCTCACATCAGTGTTAACTTGGTAATGCTTATCGTAGGCTACCATGACGTTATGAGCCTGACAAGTAAGGCTACCTTAATGTTGCTGGTGGGAACATATAGCTAGTTAGTTATGATACATAAAGCAAGGAAGGCCAATATAGATTGCTTGTTAAAATCCAGATAGGAAAACCATCTGCATAGCTATTATCACCTGGCAGCTGCTGAATTCCCAAACAGATTGTAGGCCTATGCCCCAACATTTGCCATTTATGCCCCGTCATATGCATCATATGACCCAGCCAGTGTTGTTTTATCCTTGGCATGTATTTGTTCCCACACATGTTACACACATTCCCTGGCACCTGCTGTACACCGTTACTAAATGCGCAACAGCGACTCCTCTGGTCGAGCTTTACGGGATGTTTAGTGAGTCCTCCAATGCAATGGTGCAAAGCATTCAAACTGGCTGCATGCATTTCGGAGAACACTTGCTACTCTTCTCCTGAATCTCCAAAATTGGAAAGATTCTGATAAAGAAATTAGCAATATATATATATTTTTTACCATTAGTCTCTAGTGGAGAGGGAATATGACTCGTTTGTTAATACACATTTCAGTGTCTCCGACTCGTTATGATGTTTTAAAAATTTATTTAGACCCCATTTTATTTATTGACTAGTCTTTTGAAAATACAGTCTGTATATCATTTGCTACTTTCTATGAGCATTTGTAATGTATATTTGTATTGCATTGAAGTTCGTTAAACACACGTTTCGTTTGTCAAATAAAGATAGTTTGCATCAAAAGCAGTGATTGCACGTATCAAAGTGACTAATTTTATTGCATAAAAAAGCCAAACAACTTCGAAAGGACTGAGATTTGAATGTTGACTGAATTCAGTCCCACCATTGAGTCCCACCTCTCTATATCGTAACGACATGAAACAGAACCAATCAAAGCCATTCACGCAGTTGTGGTTCAGTCTCAATTTATAGTATATTCTCAAACGCGCTCTCTAGGTCTTTAGCTGCGACGGAAGTGGCTGGCGTTCCTCGTTTATGTTCGACAACCGAGATTGGTTGTCAGTACGAGCGGCAGTCTTTCGAGGCAGTTCCACGCGGCCCAATTCCGCTCAGTTCGGAGGAAGCAGTTCTCCAGCGATTAGTCAGTGAATCGAAGTTGATCCATCGTGCCCCATTCGGTTCTTCGTTTTCCTGGGAGACGGTGTCACTCTTATTAGTTATATCCAAATAGGATAAATATCATCAGGTGCTTGCTGATTGCTGGACACCCCAGGAGAGACCGGAGCCTTGGGCTGTTATAGCAACAGAAGGTAAGGACTCTGAAGAGGGCAAGTGCATAACCACTGGTACCTTGTTAACCACTAGGCTAATGACGTTCGTATTGTAATTGTATAGCTTGCAAACGTTCTCCATAATCCACAGCCTGCAATTTCAGTTCCCCATAGCTACCTAAAAGGGCATCATTTAGATAGGAGATATCTCAATATTAAGCTAGTGTTACATTCAGTTCAACAACACGTGCGGTTGGGTGTTGGTTCTGCTGTCTAGTAATGGGTAGCTAGCCTTTAGCAGGTCATGTTTTGTGCGTTCATCTCATATTACTTTGGTTTGCACTGCTAAGCAATCGGCTAATCCACCAGCTATCTTCGAAAATAGCACTATATGAAATGCATTGCCCATTATCATTGACCTCAAATTGCATAATTGAAGTGTAGGGGACGAGCTATAGATGGCTAGCTAGCTAACTTGTAATTTATGCTTTCGTGTATTGATTGCTATTGTTTAGTTGGCTAGCTAACGGTACATTGACACATTGAATGCTTTCTGTTTTTGTGTCATATCATGTAACGTTAGCGTTAGCAATATCTAAGTTACTTGAGAAGCTTTTAGTGGTAGTTATTCCTGTCTTGGAATACATAGAAGTTCCTAATCTTTTGTATTGGCTGAGTTACAGATGTTCATTATGGTTTATCCTGAAGGTGCTAGGCGGCGAAGTTATCGAGTGACCATTGTTTTTGTTTTTTTGTGAATTCACAAGCCATAATCATAACGAAAGTAAAGCCACAATTTAATGTATAGCTATTGCACTCGAAACCTACCCTAGATCTCCAAATACGCATTTTACGAGCACCTTTACTTTTGTCAGTCTTCTGCTCCACTGTCATTTCACTTTCTACCTTACACAGCCATTGTTTTAGCTAAATCCAGTGCACACAAGAACACGTATCAGGAAGTCATAACGAGAGTAGACTCATAGCATAGATGTATAACGTTAGAGATTTGAGGTGGATCAATCAAGGAAAGGCATCGGTCCATAACCGATAACTCTTCCAGGTGCACATACTTGTAGCAGTTGCAAAAATCTAGCTAGATTGTGACGTCCTATTTTCATATTTGTCCTGGCATTTGACAGTGTGTGAGTTACTATGACTTATTTGCATTTGAGGCATACCATTTTACATCATTTTAGCAGACGGCCTTATCCAAACTGGCTTACATACTTTACATACAATCCATTTATACAGCAGGATATTTTTTACTGAAGTAATTCAGGTTAAGTACCTAGCTTAAGGGTAGGATGGTAATGCCCCCACTGGGAATCACACCCAGAGCCTTACAGTAGCTAGCCCAGTTCTCTATCCATTATGCTGCAATACCCCCTGCATGCATGGGAGAAAAAAGTAAGAGTTTGTGAGAGGCAGAAATTAAGTTGTTCTTTGTTATTTGACCTGTCCAGAAAATGTGGATTGAATACTACATTGAAAACAATGGCTGGTAAATGAAATATGCTGCAGTTTGATACTTGTATAATGATGGAATGGTGGATTGTGTCCATGTTGACTATTCCGGTGTGTTAGATTAGAAGTGTAGTGATGTAGGATGAGTCAAACTGCAGTGGGACTCATCCCGTTTACTAGCTGAAAGGCTGGCGCCAGCTCCTGTATTCTCATAATATCTTGATTACAGATTAAGCTGGCTCTACATTAGGTATCAAGACAGTTGTGCAATGCCAATTGGATGGATATTTGTGAAAAAGAGTAATGTGTCCTAACTTGTCAAGGTCATCTGGTTTACATGCTTTTGGAACATAAGGTAGTTGCTGTGTGTGCTATTGTTGGGCCAGTAGGAGGCACTACTTTCTGGGTCAGACCAAGCTATTTCAATGAGGATTTGCTGATTTTGCATGCTTAGGTCTCAAATTGTTCTCAAATTATTTTCACACAATTCTTGTCCATCCAAATGACTAAAGCTGAACTTTGGTCATGATATTCTGCCTAGTTGTAGAGATATATGAGTCCAAATAGGTCAAAAAATTGGCCGCCACCATGGGGGTTGGAACCCTTTATGTGAGTGTATTTCAGGCAATAAAATAAATAAAAATCAGATTTTTGGAGGGATTATTTCACAGAACTCAGAACACATATTTATCAAAATATAAATGCTGCCATGTATACACGGCATCTACAAAATCATATTGGGATTTGTCTTCAAGTATAAAAAGTTACATGTGGGCATATTAGTAGAATCTTGAAACTTTCACAATTTAAGCATTGTGACATGTAGCTAATGTGTACAGAAACCCATTATCCTTATGAAATGCCTTCATAGTGAAAATAACTGTTCAATCATAACTCCTACATTAGGCCAGTGTGGTGTACTACATAATTGACACAATTGACTTTATAATTATTTTCAAAGACCCAATGGCCCCAATTTACACACGTTGTTCAGATCTCAGTGATCAGATTCAATGATGAAGAATGACTAAATGTCCCTCAAATCTTTGAATAACTGGGTATGATGAGTGTGAAGCTGTATGCATGTTTAACAGTAACCATACATTGAATCACCATTTCTCATTGTCCTCTGTATTGAATTTCAGAACTGAGCTGTGACTTTAAAATTGTCCAAATTAAGTTTTGGTGGGTCACCTTAATAGCCAGAAATAATGACTCAAAATGATCTCATTGGACGAGAGGAACACACACTCAAAACATCATGTCTACAGTTATCACTCGGGTCAAGTTTTTAGTTCAGCCATGATGATCTGAAACTCTGTTGGACAATTTTAAACAACAGGTGTAAACCAAGCCAATGCAGGCCTACTCACAGTCTTGAAGGACCAGGTTGTGCAGAAATTCCATTCCTAGTCATTGTTTATTTTCTAAGCTACATTTGAATAGTGACTAAAACAGTGACCTCTAGTGACCAATGGCAATATATAATTAAAATAATAGTGTGATGTACTATTACATATATCGGACACTAGGTGACAATGACCTTGAAAATAGCCTTCACTTGACCTGGCTTTGACTTTGCCAACCTTGCCAGCTTCAGAGGAAGCTTATACTTCCATATGTTCAAATTTCAAAAGGTTGGTCTCAGCCTTCTGGTGCTGTTAGCCTCCTTATTGTGGCTTGAAAATCAGATCTGCTATAGGTTGTTGAAGGTCAAGGTCCCATATATATTTTTAATTAACCATGAAGGAATTTCATAATGGTAATGACACATTCTACACATTAAATGTATGCAGACATCTGTAAAATGTGAAAGTTATGAGGCTGAACAAATATGCCCACGTGATTTTCTTAATTTCAAATTCTTAATCTGACCATCTCAGCAAGTCTGCGGTTATTATAGCCCGGGTAGCTATCGTGCATCACCTACTGCCAGAGGCTACAGTTCAGGGGTCTGATTGATTAGGTGAGCTCATACCTTCACTCTATGGTGCTTGGAGATCCTGATTATGACGTGTGCTGTATATGCAGGTCATTAGCCCTGTACTCACTCTCCCGCCCTCTCTTCTCCAGGAGCAGAGTGCGGCCCAGCAGTGGATTCCTTGCATCTGCGAAGGGGGGGAGGCAGTCGTTGGCAGAGTGCAATCAGACCAGGGCAGATCCAATGAGCAGCCACCACACCTCAAGGGCGCGGGGGGGCACCGGGCCCCGGGATGGCAGGGAGTGGGCCCCTGACGCGGTGTGCCGGCCGGCCACGGTCGGCGCAGGCACTTGCGTCCTGAGCAGGCTGATCCAGCTGCCGGCCCCACCTCTGTCCCGACACCAGCTAAAGAGGCTGGAGGAGCACCGGTACAGCAGCTCAGGGCACTCGCTGCTGGAGCCCATCATGCAGTGCTACTGGGAGTGGCTGGTGGGCCGCGTCCCAACCTGGATTGCCCCCAACCTCATCACCATTGTGGGCCTTGTCACCAACATCTTCACCACTTTGGTGCTCGTCTACTACTGCCCCACCGCAACAGAGCAGGTAAGCCGGTATGCCCATCACCCACAAAAGTCCTATAATCCACCTGGTTGGATTAGACCTTCGGGTGAAATCAGCACCAAGGACCAGTCCAGCAGATTTTTAATTGCACTGTTTAAGTAAGGTTCAGATTTTTTCAGATGACAAATTTCAGTTTGTAACTTTAACTGTACATTGCGGTACTGCTCCTTTTCATAGACCTCACATGTTGCGAGAAATAAATTGATGCGTTTTGAGGACAAAGATGCAAATTGCAGCAGGTGCATGGAGCTAAATAACAAGTTCCACCTGCTGGTTGTCCGGACACCATTTGTTTAAAAAAAACAAACAAACAAAAAAAAGGACAAGGCTTATGTACTCATTCAGTACATGGCAGAAAGTCACAGGGTTAGTGTGTTGTTTTTATTTTGATGAACACTTGTCCATTTGTTTTCTGGAATTAAATGACTGCTTACGCGAGTTTTTGACTTTGTCTTTTTTTGTACAACTATTTGAACAGCAGACATTATTTCACCTTGAGCTTGGTAGTTATATTATTTAGACTTCTAAATGTTTTTTTGTCCTTGTGACATATTTTTCTAAGAGGTTTATCCTTAAAGAAACAAACTGGTTTTGGGGGGTATTAAAGGCGACATACTTACTGAGACTTAGAGCAGGTAAAGCTTGTTTTTCCTTCCTTTTCTCCTTTTTCTCACTGTTTCCAGTGAGTCTGTGACTCCAAGTAGCTTGGATGTCCTGTACATCCATCCATGTTCAAGCAAAATGTTTGGAGCACCAATTCATGTTTATTTTGTATGTTTTATTACAACTCAACTAATTCCTGCAACACTAATGGCTAATGGCTCTGCAACAACCAAAATTAAACTCCAGGGCCACTATGGTTACTTTGTGTAACAGGAGTCCTGCATTCCTATGAATAAAAATTAATGGGAGGGGGAAAAAAGCATGAATGAACACTCGTTGTTGTCACCGGTCAGTTTGTTGCCCGAGCCAACCTTCTGAAATGCCTGAGGTGAAGGGGACTGGTTTAGCTTCACTTTTCAGGACAGGCACTCGGTGTTGCTACATCTCCGGTTACAGGCATATGCTTGCCGCAGCCCAGCTTCTGAAATCGCTTGGCTTCACAGCAATGGCCGCTCGTGTAAGGTGCAGGGACTTTGACGTGAGGACGCACCTCAGGTCTTGCCTGCTTGAGCGATGCCAGCCAGCCTGGGAAAGGCCAGAGTTGAGTTCAGGCAGGTTTCCTCAGGGTTAAAAGGTGGGACATTTTGTGCATAAGTACGCACCTGCAGAATTCTGCTTATATAACTTGTTTTCCTCCTATAAATAGTCTCCTCCCCTTCCCCCCCGCCTCCCAACCTTCTTATTTCCCCTGTAGGACAAAGGTTGGGAAACCAGCAGCACATATCTTTATTTACTTACGGTTTAATGCAAAATAAAGGGGAAAAAATGTAAGCTGTCTGACTTACAAGGAAAATATGCTTTTAAATTGTTCAATTTCTGTTTATCTGCTGTACAATTAGCTTCGATGTTTGCAGAATGCTGCACTGGGAACTAGGACAGGATACGTTTCGCCATCATGGCCCTCTGTGTCGCGTTCAGTTTGGGCCGTACCATATTTATTTAGGAGCGGTTGATGTATGTGGGCCAAAAATCTGTTCTCCAGCTGTGATTTGCAAGGAAGCGTCAGTCACAGACCATGGCCTTCCTCATTTGTCGATTGGGGGGGGGTGCCTGTTAGTGTCCAGCCATGGGAGTGAAAAACTTCATGATTAAGTGCGTCACATTTTCCACATGAACAACGTGTTACGATCTTATACTTCAAATGAATAACAAGTTGAAAATGTTAAGGTAAACTGTGTGTTATTTTTCAGATTAAAACCTCAGGTACCCCTTCAACACTGAATCTTTAAAAAAAAATCAGTTTATGTCAATCGATGACATGTGAGCTATGGTCCAGCCTCCAAACTAAGTATGTGCTATCTTCATAAGATACATTTTCTCAGTAATTTACCTGATGGCAAATATACATTTGTTGTGTCTTTGAAGAGCATTAAAGGCTCCTGCATGCATGTGCAGGAATGAAAGGCGGTGAGACTGAAAACTTCAGATTGGATGTAGGATATTTCACAAACCCCCCACCCCCAAATCCTTTTTTTTTCTGCCAAGAATTAGAAGAATAACAGGATTTATGCGTTTGCCTAATTACCTGCTTTTCCAAGATCAGGCTTGTCGGATTAATGCTACTTTTTGCATGTTTCATGTAGATTTGGGTCAGTTTGTGCAAAGTTGCAGTTGTGCTGCTTCTGCTACTCCATGTTAAAGTAGGAGTCAGTTATAACAATATAAAAAGACTCTTGATATCTTATTTTAAGGTACTCTTACAAGCAATACTATAATCTCTCTGCATTTGAATGCATCTCTATGGGAATTGGGGGGTGGGACTAGATTAAGATGTAAATTACATGGGAATAGTATGGAAGACATGGTTGGTTAAATGGCTGTAAGTCATCAAGTGTCTGAGGTATCAAACGAGCCTCAAACCATCACTCTGCTGCCAGATATGCATTCGATATGGATGGATCACTTTAAGGGTTGTTTCTCCTGACTCATTTTTCCATAGAGTTCAATAGGAAAATCGGGAGAAACAACGTTTAAAGTGATCTATCCATATTTACTGCATATCTGGCAGCAGAGTGATGGTTTGAGGCTAGTTTGATACCTCAGACCCTTGATAACTTACAGCCATTTAGCCAACCATGTGTTCCATACTATTCCTGTGTAATGTACAGTTTAATCTAGTCCCACCCCCCAATTCCCATAGAGATGCATTCAAATGCACAGAGATTATAGTATTGCTTGTAAGAGTACCTTAAAATAAGATATCAAGAGTCTTTTTATATTGTTATAACTGACTCCTACTTTAACATGGAGTAGCAGAAGCAGCACAACTGCAACTTTGCACAAACTGACCCAAATCTACATGAAACATGCAAAAAGTAGCATTAATCCGACAAGCCTGATCTTGGAAAAGCAGGTAATTAGGCAAGAGTCTTTTGATATTGCTGGGTCACAGACATCAGTCAGTCATGACATGCAATATGCAATATGCAACCAAATATTAAATATGACAACTTTATTAAAGTTTGTTAATTTGTCGAATTACTTTTGGTCCCCTAAAATGGGGGGGGGGGGGACTATGTATAAAATGGCTACAATTGCTACACTGTTCACCTGATATAGACTAAAAACCCTCAAATTAAAGCTGAAAGTCTGCACTTAACCTCATAGTCACTGTTCCATTTAAAATCCAATGTGTTGGAGTACGTAGCCAAAACAACAAATATTGTGTCACTGTTCAAATACTTATGGACCTAACTGTACACTTGAAAATTCACTTGCTTACACAATATGAAAAATGATCCACCGGATGTCGATAATGACAGGACAAATTCATAACGATAAAGCATAATAATGCCGGCATTCCAGAAAGACGGAAAAGGCTAGAAAGACTGAACTTGTTGTCTACTATTTCGTTTAGACAAAAAATGTTTGCATACCGATGTAAAGCTCCCAAGCAGTGATCTTTATCATGGAACTGATATGGAGTGTGGATAAAGTTCTGACCTTGGAGGTCTTTGTCAGGCCTGAACACTGTCTGCATCACTTCCCTGTAATGTAGGTCTGCTCTTCAGTTTAGTGTTGTGTTCAGGGTGAAATTAACACCCACCACCAGACAAATGCTGGTAAAATTTTGATTGTGGCTGGTAAGATGTTAGCAGCCACTTTGGCAGGTGATCAACCAGGTTGTGTTCTATTGTAAAAGGCAATGTGTCTTGTAAAATGTTGAAAATGGCTGGTGATTTTTAGAATACATAAGCCACTCTGGCCAGTGTGTGAAAAAGTTATATGGCATGGCTGTGTTATTGTTTAAATTCCCAGAATTTCTGAAACGCACGGGGGGTGAGCATTAAGTGTGGCTGTGATAAGTAATGCCTTTTGCAACCCCTAGTGATTTGTTTCCAGATATGGATGCCTTTCTGCCAAAATAATCAAGTGGGGGGGGAAAACAAAAAAAACCCTAGCTTTGTTTTTTCATTGAAAACCTTTCTGTTAAGAAAAATATTTTACTAATGCAACAAACAAATTGAATCTAAATAATTGGCCTAATATGTCACACTAGGAGTGTATCATTCCCCAGAGTGTTTGATTATTCTGTCCCACTGTAAAATAATAAATTTGAGGAATAAACTTCCCTCATTTTTGATATCAGTGCCCACATAATTCCTGTCATTAGCTTGGTGAAGTGTCCTGGGGACGCAATTGTGCTAATTTTATTCCACCAACTAGTGGGTGTAGTAAATGACCGAAATGAAGTTGAACTTTCGTTCATGTATTCACTTATTTGGGTACACATGGAAAACAACCTGAGTGAATCAAATCACCCTTGTGTGTGTCCTCTGTCGCAGAGACACACCTGTGCCTTCCCAAGACGGAGCCCTTGGTGAAGGTGTGAAACCTGACGGTGCGAGAATAGTAGTAACTGGCCCTCCTGTGACTGGAGATGTTACTCCAGGGACTGCTTTTCATCGTAACTGTGGGGAAGCATGCCATTTCTGCTAAGTAAAACATGAGTTAAGCTTACAAAAATGTAATTGTCTCACAAAATGGCAGTGGCCCTCCATCTCGCCCTGGCACTGACTGCTGCACTGTTTGAAAGTGAGGGCCCCATCACCCCATGTGATTTGGTTTGGCTTGGCTTAATTATATTACCCGCAAAGCTATCCAGTGAGTCGCACTAGACTGCATTATGATTGCATTGTCTTTCTTTCTTTTGGCAGGGTCTCAATAAAACATTCTTCTTTTTTTTCTTCTTTTTTTTATGAGTTCAAGTAGGCCCATAATATTGTATAAGGTTCAGGTTACGTGTATTTATTCAATTTAATTGTCCAAAGAAACATCATATGTAATCCATTAATCTCATATGGGATGGACCGGGTATGTGAAATTCAGATGTTGCATTTTTTTAAAAAGCTCTGGGGCAGTTTCTGAAACTACTGCATGTTGTAAATGGACCAATGCCCTTTAAAGGAGAAAGGGAGGGGGGTAATCAGGTTGTTTATTCATGGCAAACATTCCTCTCAACCATGTTTGTTTAAGCTGTTTGGGGAAGGCAACTCCTTCGCAAAATTCCATGCTTATTTTTTTATGTATTTATTTGGCTCATCATCCAGTGTGAGTTGGCCCTAGGGAAGTTACAGTTCAGGACACAAATGGCAAATAAGCAAGAATAAAATATAACCTATAACGTGCCTAAAATGGCAACACAATACCATCTTGCAGTTGAATGACCGAGAGGAACCCAGGGCATGGACGTATAGATTGGACGTCATTGAATTCCTGCTGTTGCAGAGCAACACTTAGTAGACCCACAGGAATAAGACGTACACAAAGTGTAGCTGTGCCTGATGAAGAATAAGTGACGAGTGACAGTTGGCCTCATGGGTAGGGTGGATTGAACCTATTCTTTGGGTTACTGCTGTATTAGATCCTCCCAAAAATGTGTCGGGTACTGACAAGCTTCCCGTTGTTGTTGCTGCTTAAGCTGCAGAAGGCTTTGCATGGGCTCAGGTGGTACAGAGGTAATCACAGATACAATTTCAGGATCCAACCTGGAGAAAAAGTTGTAAAATAAATAAATGTGACTTCTTGTTTCTATATATTTTTTAAAGTATAAATTGAGTCTGGGGGTGCATTTTTCTCTCAGGCACCTTTGTGGGCATACCTGTCGTGTGCTGTGGGCCTCTTCATCTACCAATCCCTGGATGCCATAGATGGGAAGCAGGCGAGGCGCACCAATAGCAGCTCCCCGCTGGGTGAGCTTTTTGACCATGGCTGTGACTCCCTCTCCACAGGTACACCACTGTTCCCTGCCTGTCACAATACCGTTTGTGCCCCCTGGATGTAAAATCAGAAAGTACTATAGAAAGGCCAGCTCTCACACAACTTTAAGCTCTTTGTGAAGGTTCCAGAAGCACCAGATGCGTAAGAGGGAGACTGGTGCTTTTGGAAAATAAAACAACAAAAAAATTCTCACTTGAGAACCATAAGAATATTTCAAATTAGTTTAATAATTTATTTTTGCATGGTGAATATTTTCTAATAGAAGCAACATCACAGTAACAGTAGCAGAGTATTATATGATAAATTATCCATCTATATAATTCCAATATCCAAATAATTTTGTTTGAATGGAATTTGAATAATGTAGTAATACAGTGATTTTGAATGTGTGCAAATTACCCTGATCTTGTACGATCTCTTGTAACTCTCCCTCCTGCAGTATTTGTGGTTCTGGGCACCTGCATCGCCATACAGCTGGGCACCAACCCCGACTGGATGTTTTTTTGCTGCTTCGCTGGCATGTTCATGTTCTACTGCGCCCACTGGCAGACCTACGTCTCGGGCACCCTGCGCTTCGGCATGTGAGTCTGTGCCAGCCTGAGGGCATCTTCTCACACTGCACACACACGTCTCAGCCATTGGTCTAATTAAGTATAACGGGCAATTCTGCACTGTCAGAATTCAATTCTGGACTGTGGTATTTCTAGGGCAAGAAAGACATTTTCCCCATTGCCTATAAAAATATTTGTATGCTATATTGAGTGGGCTTTGATCCTTACAAATAATATCCGTGCACCTCTAGGGAGATGTATATTGCATATCACATTTTGTACTGTATACACTTTTGTATTTTGGATTCAATGAAGTTTGGCTATGACTCCTCAGATCCCCTAGAGTGCATAATTTGTACAGAGGGAGAGCTTGTCTAAGGAGCATTTTAGAGTTGGCAGGTTTTAAATCACATTTGTATCAAGAGGTAGAATAAACTCACCTTGCCTCAATTTTACCTGAATGTTAGTAGCTATAAGGACGCCTGTGGATTGTAAGCTACGTCGGTCAGCATGATCAAAACATTTTATATCAGTGGTGACAGGCCTGCCGCCTCAGGGTCTGGGTGTTTGGACAGTATAGTTTCAGTTTTGTCTGGGGACTGGACTGTGAACCCTTTTCTTTCTTTTCTGGCCGGCAGATTTGATATCACAGAGTTACAGATCTGTCTAGCGTTGTTACAGATGTTCACAGCAACGCTGGGGCCCGGGTTTTGGAATCTGAGGGTAACCGAGCAACCATCACCACCCCCACCTAGTGAATGCAGTGCACTGAGCCAATCAGTCCCCACTTCCTGCACAGACTGCAGCGTATGGGAATGGGCATGCTACAAACCTAGCAAACAAATTAAATAAAGGTCCTGAGGAATAGTCACTTCCCAGTTGCAGCTGTCATACTTTTAAGTCAGACCTACTCAACTCCAGGTCCTGCAGGCCGCAACACACAAACTCGGCCTCCACGACTTTTCTCCATAGACTACACGTACTACAAGCAGTGTGTATAACCACACCTAATAACAAAGTGGAAGCGCCTTGGTACAGGAAGTCAGCTCATTGGTGAAATCAGGTGGTGTTGTGCATGGTTGGAGCAAATACCCGCAGACAATGCGGCTGCAGGGCCTGGAGTTGAGTAGTCCTGTAAAGTCTTTCTGCTGAATGTTTTAAAGACTGTTGTATAGAATTTTGCTGCATTTACCTCAGCTCTGCGTACCAGCATCCTGAGCTGTTACACATTTTTCCAAAAAAGTTACACTAAAAGCATATTGGAGAGGCTCATACTCATGTACCAATTACTTATCCATTTCAAAAGATACAACAGAAAAGGAAATAAAAATTGAGCCTGCTCTGTCTAGATGATTACAATTTTCTGGGTGGACAAGAAAAGTATGTATTGTGCATTGAGGGTTTCAAAATGCAGTGTATTATCAGTGCACTGAAGCCTTTGTCCTAACCCAAAGGGGTAACCAAGGTGCAGTCTGTGCAGCCCCCTCCCCCAGGAAAGCACAGCATGTAAATGAATTGATTAACTGATCACTCTAACCCTGCTCTGCCTTCTCTATTTGCTCAGCATTGATGTGACTGAAGTCCAAATACTCATTATAATCATGTATTTGCTGGCTGCAATTGGAGGATCAGCTTTTTGGCAGTCTCCGGTAATTCTCTTACCCCATCATTGTCATTTTACATTACAGTATTTTATTTGTTTTCAATCAGGTAATTTTGTATGACTGATCATTGTTTGTTTTTTCTGAGCTGTGCTTACTGCATAACCCTTAGCTGACACCTAATCTACCTTTTTATGCTTTATAAAGGCATTCAGGCTTTAAAGCTGCTTTCAGAAATATGCTGTAGGCATCCAGCTGGTAGAATCCTCCTGTAGGTGCTTCTCTGTCTCGTCATTACAAATAGGACTGTGTGAATGTATTCGTTTTTGCTTGTCTGGCAAGAGCTCATCTGTAGGGTCCATTTTACATGGACCTTTCTTGTGTTTGCATTTTCATTGTAAGTTTAAATATAGCTGTTAAGACTTTGACATTTAACTACCTCACAAACTTGCATTTGCACAACAGACACTGTTAATGTATGTTCTAGTGTTTGCTTGGAGCTTTTTACATCTGGTTTGTGGTATTCAAAAGGCCTGTGATTATCTGTCTATCTCACTCCTCTTTGATCCCCCCAGATCCCACTAATAAACATCCAGATGAAAATAGTGCCTGCCCTCTGCACTGGCTTAGGGGCTGTCTTCTCCTGCACAAATTACTTCCGGGTCATATTCACCGGGGGCGTGGGCAAAAACGGATCCACAATAGCAGTAAGTCCTGAGATTATCAGTTTGCTCAGTATTTCCTTTGAAAGGGAGTAGGGCCCCCAAGTGGTGTACCTGGCTATGGCACTCTTTTATAGTGCAGTGGCGGGTGCATTCTGTCGGATCAAATCTGGACTTCGCCAGTCTGGATTGTGGCCAGGATTCCTGCCAGGCAACACAAATTCGGCAAAGTTGTCCCTCAAAGCAGGAGACTTACAGATGTCAGGATATACTAGGCTTTATTGCTCATTCCTAGCACTATTTGGTAACCACATAATTCATGACAAAGTGACTGAAGTGTGCTACTGCTTTTAAGCCCTGCTGTTCATTTACCTTTTTACACACCTGAATAATCCCTACAGGATACTGTAATTTTGATTCTTGACTTTGTAACTTTGTCTTCTACGCCAGGTCCCCCTTGTAAAAGTGATTTTGATCTCAATGTTCTAGTAAAATAAAGGATAAATAAATGAATGAGGTGTGATCTGCCAACAGTAAATAACAGCTCATCCAACAGATTGAGAGTAAGAAATACAGTTGGCTGACCTCATCTGGGTCATGTATGTGTAAACCCCTGATTTAACAGGGGATGTTGATGGATGAAAATGGGGCCTAATCCATGTTGTGGTGAAAGTGGGTAAAATTTAATAGTAATATTTAGCTAAGTTAACTATATTTTTTGTAATGCGCTTAACAATTATGAGCATTTCAAAGTAAAATACGAAATATCAAATGTAATTTAGATGGCTATTGAGTGTTGGCACATTAAAAGATCCCTGTTAAATAAACTGGTGTTCGGTCACCTGAACCACCCACAACAATGGGCTTCTGCCATTCTCAGATTTAACAGTACCAAAATGGGAAAAGTTACTGTATTGTTAGTCATGCTGGATAAGCTCGTTACAGACTGCTTTCATTGTGACTGTTAATATTATTTTCTGTGTGTGCTTGATGTATTGTGCAGGGAACGAGTGTGCTGTCCCCTGTCCTACACATAGGGTCAGTAATAACACTGGCTGTCATGATCTACAAGAAATCCACAGTCCAGCTGTTTGAAAAACATCCCTGTCTTTACATCCTGGCATTTGGCTTTGTTTCTGCCAAAATTACCAACAAACTGGTGGTGAGTGTTATCGTGTCTATGACAGCCGGCAGTGGTGGCATGTGCTTGTTCGATGACAATATAATGCTATATTGGAATTAAACACGTTGTCTTAAAATGACAGTGTCTTTAAAGTGTTTTTTGCATAGGTACAGTAGCTACATTGTTTACATTAAAGGTATGTGTTTCATAAGGAGGATGAGTCATGTCTCATGTCAACATTTTGATGGTTTCCCCCCAGGTTGCACATATGACAAAGAGTGAAATGTATCTTTATGACTTGGCTTTTCTGGGCCCAGGGCTGATATTTCTGGACCAGTATTTCAACAGCTTTATTGATGAATACCTGGTCCTCTGGATTGCTGTGGTATGGTCATGTCATTGCCATTTTATATTTGCGTGTATATTTTGGTCTATTAGCATTGGCAGGAATTCAAATCAAGATCCTATGAATGTTGTGTTCAGTAAACATCCAGCACTAGTGAAGAATGTGCTTGCACTGTTTAATGTCCTTGCTTTACTACATGCTGTGCCTTTTATAGTTTCTAAGATATTAATGGTGCTTATGGTAAATAACTTCAGTAGTGCTTATGGTAAATAACTTCAGTAGTGCCTGGTTTGCTCAATTTTCTCGCTTTGCAGGCATTTGGGTGTAACTCATATCATTTGAAATATTCAGGCCCTCACCTACACTACAATACATACTTTAAAAATGAAATACAACCATTCTGTCAATACTGTGCAATGGGTTTTGTATGATGATGGAAGAGTAAAGAATGGAACTTTTGCCTTTATGTAAAAAGTCTTTGGGCACTGAGGGGAATCTCCTCACAGCTGAACGTCTGTCACATATAATGACAATATGTAAACATTTGAAAAGGAATAACCCTGATTAATGTTACTAGCATAACCTTTATCCCCTGGCTCTTGTGCTTTTCACAGGTCCTGTCCTTCTTCGATCTGGTGCGTTACTGTGTCAGTGTCTGCAATCAGATTGCCTCCCACCTGCACATCTATGTCTTCAAAATCAAGCCGCTGGCCACTCTGTCCAGTCAGCAAGGACACGACCACCATTAGTGACTTTTCTTTCACCGTTGTTGTCATAGTTGGTGCATAAAACAAGATGATGTGGCACCTTCATAGAGTGAAGGCAGACCAGTATGGAAACGGGAGAAGGATGGGTCGATGAGAGGAGGAATTAAATCAATTATTTATTTGTCGCTGTCACATGCAATTTACTCCTTTTCTGCTGGTCTTGACACGGCCTCCTTGGCAAGTGCAAAAACAAGGAAACGTTTTACTACTTATGTTTTGCTTTTGTTTTGACTGGGGGGGTAAATCAGATTAAAGATTTAATAATACTAATTTACCCATTTATTCCTATAACGTAACTGACAGCTTAATGTATTTTCAGAAGAATTGGTCTGTTGGTTTTTGGGAACCTAGGGAAGGCTTCAGAATGTGATCGTAGACCTTATTCCTTTGAGAAAAGGTCTTCTTTCTTAACAGAAATATTTTGCAATATTACCATGACATGTTTTCATACTGTCATCTATTCAGTCCATTGTTTCAGAAAAGATTCCCAGCCATAGATGTGTACCGTAGATACATTTTTGATCTTCTTGCTGCTTATTATTGCTTATTTCAGAAAGTAAAACAATAACTTGCCTCTCCATAATGGCAGGCTTCATCATTTTTTTCATTTTGCTTAGTCTTCTGTGCCATTCTCAGATTATGTTACAGTTAATTCAGTATATCTTGTAATCTCACCTCTTGTCTGAAATGCTAAACCTACTGAAATATAAATGCAAGGATTTGATCCATACAGGCACTCGGAGGAAAACGTATATTATAAATATTAATGGGAGGCATTTTATTTTTATAGTGAGCTTACCTACCACCTGATTAACACACGGCTTTTCCTGCCAGTGGAAAAAAACAAAATAAAAAAATATTTTTTTTGCCTACTTGACCTTGGCAAAAGAAAGATCACACCATTCTCACATAGGTGACAGAGTACTGACCTTTTCCAGTGGAGTCATGAAAATGGCAGACTTGCCCTAACTGAAAAATAAATGGTTTAGAGAGAATTTTTCTGTATTATAATGCATGTTAACAAAGCCAGCATTTACAAATATGTAAATGACAACTGTTTAAACAATAACTAAAATGGAAAAATCCAGTTTGGCTTTCAGTTTACTGATATTTAAAGTAGGATTAACCTTCAAATAGTAGTTTGTCTTTACTTTGGCTGATCTTTTAAATATTTGTGTAACGTACTTCTTTATTTATATATATATCTTATATATTTTGCTATGGGACATATTCGGATTATACTTGAGAATAATTTGGCAGCTACCCGCCTTGTCTTTTCAAAACATTGATGTATATAATTAATTATATAAATATTATTAAATAATATATTAAATATTATTCCCTGGCCTTAGTTCATGCATTGCATGAATTACCCATTTGTCTCTTGACAGGACTATTGTCCAAGCCATTAAAAAAAACAACAGTTGCCTTAAATTTCTCCTTGCTTTTCTATTGAGCACCTCAAGTATTATTAACAAGGCATGCTGTCTTAAGTGTCTACTGGAAAAGGTTAGTATTGACTCTGTTGCCGTGCTTTAAGCTATGGTGTATAGTTGTAAGTGAGCGTTTACTGGGGGGGACACTAGGTCAGTAGATAATATCTCCTGCACCCACCAATATTGTATCAAATCAATCAATATTTGGGCTTTTCTCAAAAATTCAGTATGGCTTTCTGGGTTGGTGATCATTACTCTTTCTCATTGTGAATTCAGACAGTCACATGTTTTAGAGGTTTATCAGTGTTCAAACGTTTTTAGTCAAATGCCTTCATCTTGATCAGGACTGTTCTCTGCAGTCAGATTTACAGGTAACGAGAGTCATGTGACTTTACTTTGCAGAGATGTGATTCTTACTGATTTTATTGTCATAATTCATGCCATGCAATATCTAGGTGTGAATTTTTAAAACTTTGAAAAGGAGTTGTGAATGTTTTATTCCCTTTCTGTGTGTGATGTGTGTTGCTATGGCACAGCTCTGTTGTGTGAGCTGATTTACAGGTACCTGAATATGGCGTTTCTTGTCATTGTATCATTTTCTGGCCAAACTTAAGCCACAGATTATATGACAAAAATAAAATGTAACTAAATGGTATTTAACAACCGGGGAACCGTCTTGTTTGTGCATTCATTATACACAAGATTAAACACAAATGTCTACTTATAATCAAAGAACAATCATGATATTTAAACAATATAAATCAAAGCTGTAATATTACCTTTATTATGGACTTCAGAAAGTATCTTTGAATTGTAGTCCATTTAATAGATTAGTGAAAGCTCCATTTGGTCAAGTGGTCTAGTAGGCATTGGTTAAAATTTCTCAAAACTGATAAAACAAGCTAAAGTTTATTCCTGTAAATCCAGTAGCTCAAGTTCTGACTTGGTGATAAACAGTCTTACAGTACAGATTTTACAGTCCTATGTCCAGTAGAGTAAAGAGCTACAAAGAAACAATCTGTGTGCTTGGCCTGCAAACCATTCATCTGTAGGCTTGACACATCATATACAAGAGGTAACGGGATAATCTTTATATCCATTAATATGGGGGGGGTTAAAAATTCCATTAAACAAGAAAAACCAGTAGAGACAGCTAGTGTGAAGGAAGAGAGAGAATGGAGAAATTAACTTGAGAAATATGTGCAGGAGGAAACTAATAATTCAGCAGAGGAACAGACATATACAAAGATTATTAGAGAATACCACAATGTCTTTCCAAACTGTGTATGGCTTGATTTGCCTGGCAATATTAAACTTGTTAATATGTGTACAAGACTTGTTAGTGATCCTTATATTATCAAGCAGCCCTCATTCTGGACTTGACTATAAAAGAAGAAAGGACACACAGAAAAGGGAGAGGATGGGGAAGAGTTGAAACTGACGAAAAGGTTAGGGGGATTAAATGAGAGAAAATGGTAGTGGAGTGGAACCAGTCGTAATCACAATGACAGCCTTTTGGTAGCTATTAATTTTTATAAAATATGAATTATGAACGAAAACAACTGAAAAACGGAGATGGTTTGGTAGATCATATGTTCCTTGTTACTGATAGAGTAATCATCAAATCCCCCAAACAACTCAAAACAATAGAGTCAATACCAACAGGAGAATACACTGTTTGACATTGACAGGGAAATTTGGCACATTTCACTTGGGACCCCACCCACATAATCAGCTGTGCTGCTCATCCCACAAATCCTTGCAAATGGCACATCATTGTAAAGGGAAATTAACAGACTTTCTAATGATATAAGATACAATGCTAATAATACAGTGACACAGATATGATCGACCAAAAGTTGAACTTGTTTAGTTACTAACGTTTGCCGCATATAATTGTCCGTCGGAGAATATGCCATGTGGACGAAATCATTTCGCCAAACAACCTTATTTGTCACCACTTGTAGGAGATATAACGTGCCTATTATTATAACAGCTAACGTTACTAGAGTTGCTTGACTTTGCTACCAACAGTGGCTAGATGGCGCTGTATTTCATCAAGTAGCCTATAAGAAACGGGGTTCAAGCATAGCTAACATCAGCTGCCCTACAAGTTACAACGATTCTTCTTTAGATTCATTGACGTAAAATAAGTCATAATATTACCTCCTGTCAGGGTTAACAAATTAAGGAAAGTTACTGGTTTGAATATAATCAACACCACACTCTCCCCAACTTTTCATTGCAACGGAGCGCAGGGGATGCTGGTAACGTCATAATTTACTACGAGGAGGAAGTGAACTACGCGGATGCGTAAAACAAAGTGCGTTCATATTTTTCTACACTAGTCTGGGTCGTGTCTCGTAGTTTCAATTACCACCGGAAAAGACAGATTCTTTAAAAATATGTTTTAAGCGAAACCTAATTGTCGTGTCTTCTCTTATAGCGCGATAGCTAACGTAGTTGGGTTGTTTGCTGTGTTATGTCTCCATTATGAAACGACAAGGGGAAAATAGCTGCTGCTGCTAACAACATTAGCTAGCTGTGAAGGTAAGGATAGCCGTTTGCCCCATGTGTTCCGTTACATTTCCACGATACCCGTTATATTAGCAGTAATTTCAGTTGACGTTAGCAATAACGTTATATTTTTCGCAAACCTCTGAGTAACTCCCCTTGTCGACTGCACTGCAGCTATGTCCGTGTTACGGTAGCTGTGTCGCAAAGGCAACTATTAGTACTAACGTTATACAGTAATGTTATACAGGTGGCTAATTAATGTGACTTTTCTGTAAATACGAGGGTATCTTTGATGTGGCAGAGTGATTATCGTAGCTTTCTCGACAGTGACATTTACGGGCTGTTGCAAAGAGCATTTCTGAATTACGTCTTTCATATACAGTTTTTAGTGGGCTGCTTCATGGTAATATCATATTATGTTGCTTTTCTGTGACTTGTAACGTTACATTTGAAAAGCGCTCAAAGAGTGGATTGCAGTGCAGAGCTTGGACCTGGTTGCAGTGCAGAGACCAGACCTGGGCCCCGTTTCCCAAGTGGATCTTAGATAATGATCATCTTAGACCATTTTGTTTTTATTTCATTGTTTTTCGTCATTTTTGTCTTTCTCCCTCTATTATTATTTTTTTAAATGTAATGTCGGTACATTTTTATAATTTTACTCATAAAATTAATAAGGCACAAACACAAAACACTAAGATGATCTTAACTCTAAGATGCTTTTGGGAAACGAGGCCCAGCTAAGTTATCAGACGAGCTACGGACGGAATCGGTTGAGGGTAGAAGCTGGTGTGAACCAGCTTGGGTTATTCTTGCATCTCATTGATTGATTCATTTCAGATGGTTTCATTTAAAACATTTGATGTAGAAAGAGGAAACAGAAGTGAAATAGCATCTGGGAGATTTTCAGCACTGAGAGAAGCGATAGAAGTAGCTGTATGAGGAAGCGGTTGCCAGGGCTCAGTTCTTCCTGCACAATCTAACCGTGTCTGAGGAGTCGAGCTTTTGGGGGCTGTACAAGGCACCGAATGTGTATGTGTTTTAGAGCAGTGGTTCTCTATCCTGATGCTGGTTGGCCACACTTTTAGCTGGATTTGGTTTTACATTAAAATCATTAATCAGTTCAAAGAAACCAGTTCAGGTGAGTTCATTGTGGTGTAATTAGTCACTTTAATTTATCAATTAAGTGCTGAGCAACAGTGAAAACCAGGATCAAGGTTGAGAACCACTGTAGCGGACATGCAAGCATGCTAGTTTGCACCAGAGGTACAGAAAGTACAGGGGTGTGTCCGAATCAGCACCCTTCCCATATTATTAGGTAGGCTTGTTGAGTAGACAGGGCGAAAAAGTAGTTAAGTAAGCGAAATTCGTTTAAAAAAAAAAAAATGAGGTGCAGCTTCGCTGACGTTTTTCTTCAAATGCAACAAAAACAACACATAACATGGGTGTGGAGTAGGGTTGTCAGATCTTGCAAGACTTTCCAGCCAAATGGCGACTCAAAACTAGCTAAAATATATTTTTAACCAATGTATTTTAAATAGAAATCATCATATTTTTACTTTTTAAAATAAGTGTGTGCTTTGCAACTTTTCATTTTTACCTACGACTGCACTTTGAAAGTAGCCCAATTTAGCTGTAAAACCACAGACATGGCAACACTAGTGGGACGTCTTACGACACTTCCACAGTATGGTTGGAAAATAGTATGGCGGATATATTTTGCGGCCTGCATGTCGCGTGCTACACAGTGCACATTAAACAGCACACTTATGCCAGTGCACTGTACGCAGGAGACAGGACGCAGTAGATATGGCTCTGATTCGGACTCAGCCCCGGGCACCCTTCTATACTATTAGGTAGGCTTGTTGAGTAGACAGGACGAAAAAGTTAAGTAGGCAAAATTTCTCTAAGTATAGTGTACTTAAAACCCTCATATGATACACTTACTTCCGGGGTTTCGCTGAGTATATTTGGGAGACGGGAGCACACTTCAAGAACACACAAACATTTTGGTCGCATAAATATGAGGTAAGCTTCGTTTTAAAAAATGGGCAGTAGATAGGGTTTTGATTCGGACACAGCCCAGGTCCTCCCCAGTATTTTCTTCCAAGCACCTGGATTAGCTAATTAGCCAAATTCTTCACGGTAAAGCCCCACAGAAAGTGGTGTAGAGCGGATTTCTCGTGCAATTGCACCGCCTCCGTTTTCAATGTGAGGCGATTCCTGCAAAGCATGTTGGGGTTGCTTATGATGCGAGGCGTCAAGACGAGACGGGGAACATGGCGCAATAACCAATCAAATTAAAGATTGTGGGAAGCGAGAGTGGTGGCATGCGATTTCACCGCTTTCTGTGGGGCTTTACCGTCAGCCAGGAGGCAAAACTAATTTCTGAAATCAGCTAGCTGAGTTCATGGGTGGAGGAAACACATGGCAGGGCTTTTACCCCAGGCTGTGTCCGAAGGAGATCCCTATCTACTGTGTGCTAGCATACTGTGTACTGTTTAGTACACAACATGCAATATGCAAAAATTAACCTCCATACTATTATCAGTGAAAACCTGGAAATAAGTATATCAGCCAGGTATTTTAAGTATACTGTATTCAGAAAACATTTGCCTACTTAACAACATTCTCATCCAGTGTACTTAACAAGCATACTCAATAGTATGGAAGGACGTTTATTCGGACATAGCCCTGGACATTCCACCTCTGGTTTGCACCCTCCCAAATTTATGAGTACATATTTGAGTACATTGCAGGGACAGGCCGAAAATGACAACTGGTCATTCCATTTTACGGGATACACAAGATATTAGGTAACACAAGTTGTTTAAAAAAAATATATATATAAAAAGAAGGAATAGAGCTTTTTGTGTGCTGGATCTCTGCCTCCTCTTTTTTTTTCCTAGACCAGGCCCATGCCCGTCGGTGCTCAGCGTGGGATTGCAAATCTGCCATACTCTCCATCCATTAAACATGTGGTGGTTCCAGCAGGGCCTGTGTGTGCTGCCTGTGGCCCTAGTTTCTTGGACCTCGGCCACTTTCGTCTTTGCCTACATTACAGCGGTGTTGCTCAGACATGTGGACCCACTGGTCCCCTACATCAGGTGAGAGGTTCCAGGCGTCTGCTGATTATCCCTTAAAATAATTCACACCCTTTGTTGTAGAGCCTTTTTCTGGCATTGCTTCCTGTAATTTTATGATTTGGTTGGGTTAATGTGCATCTGGATTAAAACAACCATGTTTGCTTGGCTGCGTGGATTTGCCATGTTCTGTTTTGTGCAAGTGACTGAAGAAAGTAGTAGCAGGTGTAGTCTAGGGTCCAGGTACACTAATTTTGCCAACATTGTCCACACAAGATGGACGGTGTTACAAGGAAAGAGGGGTGCACTGTCGATACAACTCCAGGCCTGTAAGGTTTTAATGGAGATTTTCTGTGCTGGACTTGTGTAAGATGTAAGACCTATGGTGTTTTTTCAGTGACACTGGATCAATGCCTCCTGAGCGGTGTGTCTTTGGGATCATGCTCGACATATCCTCTTTCTTAGGTAGTATTCTTCTTTCCTTCTTTTTTAACATGGCCTATCTCTATTGTTCCAGTGTCTCTCATTTGCTTGGTTTCACTGTCAATGTTTCCATCAATAGTTGAAACTGCAGAACGCATTCTTGCCATAGAATATGTCGAGACGTTCTTGCCAAATGGAAAGGTCTTGAAGGAATCCTACCTCTTTTTCCGGCAGGAATTGCAACCACGTACGTACGCTACAAGCAGGTTCAAGCCCTGACAGCCCAGGAGGACACCGCACTGCACCGGCTCAATGTCATTGGCCTGGTTTTGGGCTGGTTGAGCTCCCTTGGGATGTGTGTCGTGGCTAACTTTCAGGTATTTTGGACCATGCACTTCTAATTCAGTGAACATTTACACAACTCTGTGCAGAGTGGGCCTGCTTATTCAGGTGGTGTAGTGTTGCGAGCCAGCAGGTTTTCCAAAGCTTTGGCAAATTTTGCACCACCTCTGTCAGAAAGCAGCAATTTGGGAAGCTGCATTTGTTAAAGTGGTTAAGTTCTTGCTTGTGATATAAGCTGCCAGACACTGTAGTTATCTAGAGTTCCATTGCTTTGAGGTGCAGATTATGAAATTCTAATATTACTTGGTTTTAAAAACACCGCAAATATAATTATAACCACAGATATGTTTGTGGATTGCATGAGTATGGAAAAGGTTGGTGGTTATGTGCTTTTATGATTTTTTTTTTCTCTACATTTGTGTGTAACTCTACTGTAGAGACTGTGTGCGTGTGTATGTGTGCGAGATTGAGAGTGTGTGACTGACTGTGCGTATACAGGTGCGTGAGCGACCTTTTTCCTGCTATGTCATGTTTCCTCTTTCTCTGTGCTTCACCCCCTCTCTGATCTCGCCTCACACAGAAAACCACCCTGTTCTACATGCACCTGGTGGGGGCGGTGCTTACCTTTGGTGTGGGGGCATTGTACATTCTGGAGCAGACGTTAGTGTCATATCGCATGCAGCCTCATGTCCACGGGAAGGGCATATTCTGGGCACGGCTGGGGGTGGGGCTCTGGAGCTCAGCCAGCATCGTCAGTAGTATCCACCCCATGTATTGCAGTGACTTTGGCAAAGGGAATGGTCAGATGTACAGTACGGCAAAGAGAATGGTCAGATGTACTGGTGCAGCCTCCTGAGACTGTACCGTACAGTACAGGCACTGGTACTCAAGCTCAAGCTAAATGAGACTGATGTGTACACTGTGGGGAACACACATGCTAGTCTGTGCACCCTACCACCTGCTCTCCAAAGGTTTTTGCAGCCAGTGTCATATAGAAATCTGACTCCACGGAAAACTGACTGGAGGCCAAGGGTCCCTTTTCCATATAGATAAACGACCCCCAGGTCATTTTTGTAGTATAGAAACGTGACACCCCTTATGGAAATATAACCCACGTATTTTATCTTTTTTGGGATTGGGGTCAGTTTTCCATATCATAAAAACCATTGTAGGTTATGAAAGTGAATGAATACTCACATTTTATCAGTGGGGTCACTTTTCTATCTGACACTGGCTCCTGTAACTTGTTTTGTCTGTGCACACTCATTTCGCTGAATGGATTCACGTCCTGTGCAGTTAGCACAGGCAAACTGCAAGCACCCGTTTGTACAGCGAGACAGCAACCACCCTGCTGCATATATCCATCCCTCCCGCCCTAGCCAATGCTACAGCCACATACAGTATGTGCTTCAGTATTTCCCCTCACTGAAATCCAGTGATTGACATAGATCTGCCAATCGACTATAGCGCCACAAAGAAAGAGTATGGATGTCTACTCTCTCCTTCAGAGAAGAATAAAATGGAGGGCGATGAACTGTTCAGACTACAGTCTCTAGTTGTGCAGCCTTGACTCGTTTCCTCTCCCAGTGTTCGTGTCCTCTGTGATCATGTACAGCAGCCTGCCGGGGGTGGACGTGGAAAAGAAACTGCACTGGAACCCAGGAGAGATTGTAAGTGTGATTACCTTCAAACAGGAATGTGTGCACTTATTGTAGATCGCTTTGGATAAAAGCGTCTGCCAAATAATTGTAATGTAATGTGTTAACATGAGTGTGCACTGAAGCCCCTGGCTGTGACGCTCTCCTGACTGACATTGTGTGAACTGGGACAGAATTGACCTGCTGTGACGGTGTTCCCACTGTGATGTGGTCTTGTTTTATTTTAGGGGTACACTGCCCATATTATCAGCACCATATCAGAGTGGTCACTGGCCCTATCCTTTGTCAGCTTCTTCCTCACCTACATTCGTGACTTTCAGGTAGGGGCACCCCTCTCTCGCAGCTCTTACTCTGTAGAATGAGACTAGACATTAATCAAAGCACAACCTCAGCATATAATTAAAATGTAATCTTTTACTGACGACAGTTTCCACCTGTGTTGAGGAATGATCTTTGTGGTAGTACCTTTGTAGCCATACCTTTAAAGCCCCATGGAACAAATACTTGTGATTGCCTTCTAATTGGGTTAATTTGGGTCTTGTGTACATACAATATGCATATACTTGTATTGGAAATAATTACTTTCTGAATTCCAGAAATACTGGATACTTTTACCCACTGAACTATATCTATTTTCTATATAGTTCAGTGATTTTTACCCTTGTTTTTAGATTGAAGTTGGGCGGTACTAGAAGTGGGAATAGTGACATCACTAATCCCACACCAATCACAAGGCTGATGTCGCTTGTCCCTCCCACCAACATTTGTCAAAACGAATGCTTTCCCGCATGAATGCCATATTTGAACACGGCCAGTGTGTTGGCTAGCTCTTTGGATTTAGCCACTACTTTCAGTAACGTTACGTGTATCTTGGCTAACTTGGGCGTGTAGCTCTAACGTTAGATAATAATGTCACAGATGCCTTCTAATCGCTGCGCTCGCCGGTGCTGTACAGTGCAGTTGATTTTTTTTAACGCACAGAACTGAAGGGGAGCTTTAGTTGACAGGGTAACCAACCAAACAATTCCATGGCATTCAACATGCGAGCTACCCAACGTCAACTAGCTAGCTAACACGTCTTTATTGGAAGAAACAAATGTAATAACAAAGTTAAGAAGTGTGGTTTATTATTACATGGAAACTTAGTATGTTGAAACCCACCATTCCGTCATCACCTGTGAAGCCAGAGAACGCGGGTTATCTGGTTGTGGAATTTCTACACTCTCAAATTCAGTGTCGGTAGGTTCGTACATATGGTTGTAGTACAAGCCCGATTCTCTCCGCTATTTTGTATTTTTGTTGGGTGTGATGCCGAGTGTCTTCTTGGACAGAAATCAAGCATGCTCATTAGAATATTATGACCACGTGCTGATCGTCCTAATACAGGTCTGATCAGCTAATTCAGCTGTTTTTGAGCAGTGTTTTATCATATTTATATATTTTTTTTTTCATTCAAACCATGCTGGATGCTTAATAACACACACGTTTGATATCATACATACATTTGAACGATTTTAGGCTTTGTTCCCTGGGGCTTTAAAGGTTTTGATAGAGGTGATGTACCACAGCAATGTGTGTTTCATATTATGGCTTTACTAGATTATGATTATGGATATCACTATCTCACTCAAAGTTTTTCAAAAAAAGTTTACAGTTTACAAAAAAAATCAATTGTTGATTATTTAACTATTATCACAATCATTTCTTTAACAGCACAGGAAGTTGGAATGATTCGTATTTTTCTTTTTTCTCAGAAAATAACGCTCCGAGCGGAGGCAAACTTGCAGAGCAATCACTTGTACGATTCTCCGCACTACAATGTGAGATTGCCTGTCAACCATGGAGAAAGTTCTCCACTCTTGGGTGGCAGTACCTGACCAGGGTGCCCCCTACTGGCATGGAGGCTTGGTTGTAGTTTCCCTGTGCAATGGCAACAACACCTGAGCTTGCTGCACCCATAACAGTCACCTTCTTGACAACTTGGAATAGCAAGTCAGTAGAGAAAGATTCTACTGCACAGGACCTATGCTGACCAATTTGGACAGAACATTGAAATATCCCACAAGGGGAAGCTTCATTAACAGTGGATGTACACTGTAGCCACACACAGCTTTCACTGAAGACCTTTTCACTCATGCTAATACAACATAGTCGGTTATTTAGCATAATTAATCTGAGATTCATTAAGTCACAACTGTCATCTGTATTCTGCATTTTATTATAATTTTTTTTAATTTTTTACAACTGACCATTTAGTATCCATTAATTTGTGAATGGAATATGACCAGAAGTAGATGTATAGAACGCATGAATCATAAGTATGATTCATATTTCATAATCATTCCCACAATAACTCAAAATGGATAGGAAAATAGCATGTATTCATTAGCTTCAGTTATATTGATACCAGATGATTGCTATAGTACAGCAGAGGAATCTCGAGCCGTTTGTACTTTTACATAGCAGGATATTTACTGAAGCAAGTTATGCTCTTGCTCAAGGGGACATTGCAGGGCCCCATATATTGAGCCTTTGCCACCGACATCGCAAAAACACAAAGGTTGCCATTTTGATTTTGCCTTTAAACCTCAGTTTCGGTGTCTTTAGAGCTCATATGTTTGTGAAATCAGACCTTATGACCATTTAAAATACCCCTGCAGCAGTGGTAGATACCTGATATTAACTTCTGAGAGGGAAACTGCTTTGCGTTCCTGTGCTTAAAGCTGGTTCTGATTAAATAAATTGAGGCAGCTTTTATTGGATGGTGAATATAGCTCGCCTTACATGCAGATTTATCTTAACAAATTTGCATTTAAGAAGAAAATGAACTTATTTTCTTTTGTTACTCATACCTGTTCATATTCTGTTGCATTACAACTAACCAGTCTCTAGAGGGCACCAATCTAGGCTAAATTTGTCAGAGTGAAATGTAGCAATTCTGAGAGTATTCAAGCCAGGAATCGAGAATACCAAGGGGTCTCTGAATGACAGTAGCAACCGACAATCATCATTTCATCAAATTATAATTTTCCTGATTACTGAATATGTCAATATATTGCACTTTAACCAATTTCAGAGCTGTGGTTGCTAACCAGTTTATTTACAGACATTAATCATAGCAACATTTAGTCAGAAAGTAAATTTGTGTTACTCTATCTGTAGTCCTTTTGTCTTGCCATGTTTAGTTACTCTCTAAAGTAAATACCCATTTAAGATGAGTTGGGTAACTGACCATATCAGGATAAGAATATAATACTGTAATTAAAGAGTCCCTAAAGTGTACTGAGGCACAGAACTTTATGAAGGTTTAGTTGTGTTCTAAAATTGGTGATTATAAAATAGAATAGAATAACCTTTATTTGCCCTTTAGGGAACTTCAGTTGTAGCCAACAAAAAAGACAGACAGTGGGGCAGACCCACAACACACAAACAAACATATCAAATAAAGACATTCAATAGAATCATTGCATTAATCAAACTTAGGTGAATTAAAGTGGAATACAGCCATGATTAAAAATAGCCCCCGCTGTCCCGAGATGTCCAGTGTCATTAAGCAGTCCAACACACAAACTCCGCCTCCACGACTTTCCTCCATACACGCAGTGTTGCGGTCTCTGTCATTTTGAAGAATTGATTGAAAGGATCTTTTATACGAGTGCAGTGAATACGTTGAGCGTAAGTATTATACAAAGAAATGTATCATTTCTATATACTTTTCATATTGAACCTAAAGCACAAGTATGCTGTGGACATACTGTAAATGTAGCCAGTGTGCTGAGGGGAAACGACGTTTCCATGCAATGTGCAGAATTGAACATAAACACAGTTTCTCTGCCAACACAGCAAGCCCTGACTTGCTTTGCCTCAGTGAGGCCGTCTACCCTCAGGTTCCTGCCTACATTATTTATATGAAATGGGAAACTGATGGTTGCCCGGAGCATGGAAACCGGTAGACTAATTCTGTGAACGTGGTGCTCCATATTACTAGCATGGATGGAGAGCCAGCAAAGAATTCTTTGCTCAAACCAATCTTTTCAGTGGTTTAACCTGAGACTCTCACACACGTATACCTGGGTGAAGAGTATTACTGGTTACGGAAGCGGTTTGGAACATGAGCACTATCCAGGGGTGCACTTGGGTTAGTGAAGACGCTTATTTACTGAAATCTGACAGCTGCCAAATTTTTTACTGACCATTCAGAAAGCTTAATACTAAATATGGATTCATCAAGCACTAACAAAGACTTTTCATATCTGTAGGTGTACAGAAAGATACAAGTTCAAAGCTGTACTAGTGTTTGATTTACTCAAAGTTGAAGACCAGAATGCTGACTGACTGCTGTTTTGCTGTCTTACCGGTTTTTTAAATTCGATTGCAGAAATGAGGGACATTTGTGATATTTTGAAATGATGGCCTAGAGGTTTGACTCAAACTTCAACCATAGGTCACAGGGATGACCCCTAATGATTAACATATCAATATAAATAAGTCTTAAACTTTCTGTAAGTGCCATTGTGTCAAATTGTGAACCTTTAGACAAACCAACTTCCAACCCTAATTTAGTTAGCTTTGTTTTAACTGTCATTGAATTTTCTGTGTTTAAATTTTGAGTACTGTAGTTTTAAAAGCAGTAATTCTGGAATGTTAATTTTTTTTTTAGCTTTGTTACATTTACTGTGCCATAATAGTCATTGTAAAAGAATAAAACCACTAAGCTACCTTTCTCCGTTTTGGCCCTTTGTGATAAGAGCAAATGTTTATTGCGGTTGGTTAGTGTGTAGTCAAGTTTACCTAATGGAGTTCTCCATTATGTAATGGAGTCCAAATTCATTGGATTCTCAGTTCTCTTTAAAGCAGGCCTGTGTGTATGCTTTCTGGTCACCGATTACACTGTAATGAAAATTTACAGAAAGGGTACCTACAGTGGTCTAAATAACAACTGCACCATACCACAGCAGCTGTTTTTATATGTATTCTGTTGTCTTTTAATTAAACAGGAATTATATGCGAGCCTGACAGTGGACCATATAAATGGGGACAATGTCCAGATTTAGCCATCAAACTACTCTTCTTGACACCTTTGTAATAGCAAATGAAAGTTTTCCTGTTACTTCCGTGTGTGTGATCAGACTTCAGATATATTTACCTCAACATTCAAATGTAGTCTCTTTTGTTGGTCATACTTTTTCTGTGTCCAGAAGAGTAATATCCCAAACTCAGGGCATCATAACTGGAACATTAGTGCTTGTGGCCCACTCTCAACCATGTCATTTCCAGAGCCCAGTTCCTATTCAAAATGATGGCACATCTGACATGCATGTTGAAATGATCATTAAAATAACTTTATTTACCCTTTCCTCCTCTATCATGTGGGGAGATACAGTAAAATGGAGGCTCAGACATACAGTATGGAAGAGGACAGTATAGGAACATTGTCTATGTCAGCCATCAGTGTTTGAAGGCCCAACCTAGGGACAAAGCATCCAAACCTCTTCATCCCAATGATTTAAAACTACAATCAATCTCTTTATAGCAGCATGTACCAGTCACAACATAACCACCCTCCCAAATGTAGATATATAAACTATGTAAAATGGTATTTCTATGGGCTAAAAAATACATTTACTCTTGGAAACCATATTTACAAAAGTAGTTCTATCTACAATATTAACCTAGTTCCATGCCCCCACCGACCCACTGAAATAATCAATTTCAGGTTTTCTTTGCCTTTTCTGCCTTTCTCTTTTCCTGGTATTCAGCAATCTTCTTGTGGAAAAAACCTAAAAAAGACAATGAACCAGACTAATTAGTCACCAGCCCAGAGTTATGCAAATCAGACTGTAGTCAGTTCCAAGGATGAACTGAACTGAAAACTGTTGTCACAATTTGCTTCAAAAAGGAGGCAGTCAAAACAGAGTGTGAGCCGGGGAAAGAGTGCGGCGAGAAGAGAGAGATGGAAAGCATAAAAGAAGACAGCTTTTTGCAGTCAAGTAATAATTTTCTTTACTCTATCAGAGGTTATATGGGCCCTGAAAAAAATTACAATGAGAATAGCCAGCACTTTTTTCATTACAAAAATGGTTTTAATAATTTCCCATCGTCTGCCAGAATATGTGCTTTGGGCACATCTGCAGAAACTGTCAATGTATTATAATTAAACCTTTTTTATTTATTTTTTTTGCTAATCATGAGTGCTGATTTTTGTACAAACCCAAATTCCAAAAAAGTTGGGACAGTATGTAAAATGCACATAAAAGCAGAAACCAGTGATTTGTAAATTCTCTTACATATAAAGGTCTGGAAAAAATTAAGAGACCACTGCAAAATTATCAGTTGTCTCATTATTTTGGTTCTGTACTCTAGCACTGAGTTTGAAAGGATACAATGACAATGAGGTTGGAGCGCAGACTGTCAGCTTTAATTTGAGGGTATTTTCATCCATATCGGATGAACTGTTTAGAAACCTTTTGTACACATTGGGCATCAAAAATATTGAACAGTTTAACAATGTAGAATTAAGTAATCATTTTAAATATTTGGTCACATATCCTTTGCATGCCATGTGTCTGTGATCAAATAATATTAAAAGACTCTTGATATCTTATTTTCTGGTACTCCTACAACGATACTATAACCTCTCTGCATTTGAATGGATCTCTATGGGAATTTAGGGGTGGGACTAGATTTAGCTGTAAATTACACTGGAACAGTATGGAACACCTGGTTGGCTAAATGGCTCATGAAGTCATCAAGGGTCTGACGCAGTGGCGTGAGGTAGGGCCCCAGTGCAAGCTATTATGATGGGCCCTAGTGCATGCTAGTTACTAGTTATGAAGCACACCCACACACCATTAGGTGTATATACACTGCTCAAAAAAGGGAACACTTAATCATCACAATATAACACCAAGTCAATTAAACCAAACCGGTCATGCTGGATGATGTTGCAGGCAGCATAACATTCGCCACGGCGTCTCCATACTCTCATGTCCGTCACATGTGCTCAGTGTGAACCTGCTCTCATCTGTGAAGAGAACGGGGCGCCAACGGCGAACCTGTTCTCTGGCAAATGCCAATCGAGCTGCACGGTGCTGGGCTGTGAGCACAGGTCCCACTACAGGACGTTGGGCCCTCATGCCACCCTCATGGAGTCTGTTTCTGACAGTTTGGTCAGAAACATGCACACAAGTAGCCCGCTGGAGGTCATTTTGTAGGGCTCTGGCAGTGCTCCTCCTGTTCCTCCTCGCACAAAGGAGCAGATACCGGTCCTGCCGCTGGGTTGTTGCCCTTCTACGGCCCTGTCCAGCTCTCCTCGTGCAATGGCCCGTCTCCCGGTATCTCCTCCACGCTCTTGACTGTGCTGGGAGACACAGCAAACCGTGCCATCCTGGAGGAGCTGGACTACCTGTGCAACCTGAATGGGCTGCAGGTACCGCCTCATGCTACCAGCAGTGACAAGGGCACTAGCAAAATGCAAAACTAGAGAAAAATCAGGAGAGAGAAATGGTCTGTGGCCACTACCTGCAAAACCATTTACTTTTTGGGGGTTGTCTTGCTGTTGCCTCTCCTGTCCATCTGTTGTCATTTGCACCAAAGCAGGTGAAATTGATTCACAATTGTCTACGCTTCCTAACTGGACAGATCGATATACCAGAAGTCTAATTGACTTGGTGTTATACTGTGTTGATTAAGTGTTCCCTTAATGTCTTTGAGCAGTGTATATTTTACCAACAATGTGTAGGATTTTAGTCGAATTAGTTACTTAGGCTATTGTATTGGGAAAGGAGAGAGGTCAAAGAGAAAGCTATCAGAACCATCTAGGGCTGATACGCGGTAATGTAAACAGATGGTCAATTAAATCAACAAGTCAACTAATCAACCAACTATAGCTGGAACATTTACATAACTATAGCTGTTATTGGGAATATATGTAGATAAAAAAAACACATCAGCAGGCGAGTTGCTAGATAACTAGCCTATAAACTACTGTAAATATGTATTGCTGACTAGAACTAACTTTAAATTCATGCTACCTTTGCTACCTTCTCCTGTTCTTTTCTCTCGTTTTTTCTTACTGCCGCTTTTATGTTTGAAAGGCATGATGACTGCTCGCTTGAATTGCAGATGTGCTCAACTTGTCAGTCTTGACTTTCAGATTTTGCACCTAAACTAGCTAAATTGTATCGTCTCGTCACATGATCAAATAGAGACTTGACATTGGACAACAACATACATATTACCCAGCAATCATCATTGCATATTTGTATATGACAAAAATACCACAGAAAATAAGAAATTATTAATTTAATTGACGTTTTTTATAGTTTATTTATAGTGTTTATAGTTTATGTAGAATAAGCATATAATTTTGTTATAAATTGTGTACTATTTTACCAAAAAAAATGAAAACCATGATGGAGATGGGTTTGCATTTTTGAGGGCATATAAAACAAATGGCACCGGTTTTAATTTAACGTGAGTTTAAAAAAAAAATCTGAATCATCCGCAAGGGCCCGTTCTCCACCTAACACATTTTTGGAGGGCCCGCTCTCTCTACAGGCTCCCCGCCCCACAGGCTCCAGTGCAACCGCACTGCCTTCACTGTCTATATTTACGCCCCTGGTCTGACGTATCAAACAAGCCTTAAACCATCACTCTGCTGCCAGAAATACAGTAGATATGGATGGATAACTTGAAGGGTTTCTTTTCCTGACTTATTTTCCCATATAGTTCAATAGGAACATTTGTCAGGAGAAACAACCTGGATATGGACGAACATAGGACACTGATATGGAAAAAGGCCCATGCGTAGGGACGCAGCTGCCTTCAGGTACAGCGATCAGGCAAAACTGACCTTCCTGTGAGGCAGGCTGCTGCTCCACCTCCTGGATGAAGAGGTCGAACATCTGCGTCTGGATGAACATCTTGACAAAATGGCGGGTGGCTTTGGACTCAATGGCCTTGTAGAAGCTCTTCTTCTGGAACACGCCTGGCTGGCCGTTGCCCTTGCGCTTCACGTAGGAGGCGAAGTGGCCCACCGTCTTCACGAAGAAGGGCAGGAAAGCTTCGGAGGCCACCTTTTTCAGCTCCTCTGGGGCTGACCGAGCACAGGAGGGGTTCGGTCACTAAAGCAGGAGTCTCACAACTGCAGGAATCCCCTTCTACAAGTTTGTGCTTTGCAACAGCATCTGTGACAGTTGCATTGTTTGATCATGTTTTTTTTAAGGTTTGGGACAAAATCCTTGGCTGCTGTTTGGCCTGGTTTTTCAGGCACAGTCTCTACAACCAACACAAACACCCTGAATTTTAAAAGCATGCTGTAAACATTGATTTTGCCTCCTTGTGCCATAAGCAGTCATTCACTCAAATGGAGTTCAATTAAAATTTCTTATTTAACATATTTCATTGGTCACCTATGAGAATTTCGCAGGTGAAGCCATGGGAAAACACAAACAGCCATTCATTTTTACATAGTGATGTGATGGATACAAATTTGATACGTTCATATGTTCAACTAACCAGTTGTAGAGGAAAAAGAAACAATTCCCTGCAACAGAACACACCTTACTATAGCAAAAAAATGCTACCACAAAAAATCCACTTACTTGAATTCTCATTTTTAGCACTTAAAGCCAGCAGGATTTCTTCCTCTAGTTTCCGGGGTATGATGGTATGCTCATCCCCCATCTGTATAATACAAAGTTAGTTTATATTGTTATTGGTGCCTGTATAATTCTATATTATCTATATTAATGTAAAGGTCTGGTGGCACTTACACTGGTAATGAAGGTATTCTCAGCTCCCTCTGATAAATCCACAATGAGCAACTAACAGGGAGAAGGGTGAAAAACATGAGGAGTGACTGCCTCTGAATTCTACAAAGATCTCCCCTTTCAATGGCAAAATTTACTTTTACAGTTATGCAGAAAATTACTTCAAACATTTCCTAAAAACAGAAGCCTACAACTCTGTCTCTGTGACCGTTTAATTGTTGCATCGAAGGTGAATTTACACAAATTTACTTGTACTCATAAGCCATCTTATTTATTTTTAAAAAACTTGGGCATGAAACAACCATACACAACCCATCTATGGTTTTCCAGAGTATTTTTTTAGTAGTTTTAAATAAGCATTAAAAATAAGCATTAAAATTTAAACATTTTTCAGTATTGCAATGTCTTCATCACATGCACTGACAAAGCAGAGCTCTGCACGGGTAGGTATTCTTGAGGAGATGCCATCAGGAGATCATTCAGATTACATGACACATCAATTCTCTCTTACCCTGGAATTCCTAAACTGGGCATTTGCATTGTAGTCAGAAACTGACCCTGATGCTCCCTCATTGACTTTAAGCAGGGTAAAATGCATGTGAGTGAGACAAGCACGCGGAGAACACGTACATCAGTGCGGTCCGTGACAAAGTCCAGCATGTGCTTCTGCACCCCCAGCAAATAGGGAGTGGGTGCCATGACAACATCGATGAGGATCTCTGGTACGATGGAGATGTAGGTGTGTTGCCAGGTGAAGGGGTAGAGTAGGGCAGTGACTGCATGAATCACCTGAGACAGAGTGCTGCGGGAAGGGTTCAACAGAAAGTGTACATTTAATTCCCAAACTACTTTGTATTACTAAACTAGTACTATTAGTATGAATTCGTTTTAGTACTTAATTAGTAGTAGTATTACTACTTTTATTGGCTGCCATCATATTATGTAATAATTGCATTGATAACATATAGAAAAGTATTTGTCCGGTTTTGTAATTATCGCTTTTTGAATCATTATGCATGTACTATCAATACACACTATCAATAGTATGCCAGACTTAAAGGGTAATTCCACCAAAAAACAACATTAACCTTATTTAACAGATCATGGCACAAGTATCTTTGTGGCTGGCCAAAAAAAAATTTGTACTGAGATTTTTGAATATAAAGTTTGACGTATACCTCTACCACTTCCTCGTTTTTGAAAGATTTCAGTGGCGTCAAGCGGGCATGTAAATTACACACACATGTAGGCGGAGCCAGCGAGGGAAGAAATGCTCTGTCACTTGTTCTGAGTAGATACACATTGTAGATCAAGCTAGCTATCATTGCTATTTTATTATAATGTCAGAAAATTACATTGATAGGCTACGTTATCTCCTAAAGATGTTTTGGCAAACTAAACCAAACAGGACTCGAGTGCTGTCGGTTACAGAATGGAGTGGTCTCCGGTATTGCCTGACATCTGCTCTGCCTTACTGAATCACCCGGTAAGGAACCATGTCAACTAACATTACATTATTATCCATGACCATGAAAACTAGACTAACATTAGCAAGCTGACCATAATTGAATGGTTTCGCTTTGAGCAATCGATTACAGAAGCAATTTTAACAATGTCATTTTCTAAGCTATTGTCGTTAGCTGTTGTTAGCTATGGGTTTCTTGGCATAAAACAAATAGGTTTTTAAATCCGTTTGCCATGCAGTAGGCTATAGTAGCTAACCCTGCATTAGTTTATGGCAGGAGGTAGGATATCGGAGGTGGTAAATTCATTGTTTCCGTGTTATTACCGACATCAGTGTGTTCGAGTTGCACAACGGGAAGTTTTGGCTTTGCTAGCAAACATAGCTAAAACAGCTAACAACTCATAATGTTTTAACTTTTAATTGTATATGTTTATCATTCTGTATTGGTATGCTGGCTGATAGAAAAGCAAGTTTTCCTAAATTAATGGCCGTATTCCCCTGTTTTTATGGAGACTGAGCTAATGGTGGTGGTATTTTTTTTCAGTAGAACTGTTACATTAGTGGCTAACTTGGCAGCGAGTTACGTGGCCTCTCTAGTCTCGAAGAGACGCTGCACTGCAGACAGGCACTAGCAGCAGGACTAGCAGTAAATTGCCCAGCCCCTCGGCCTCCGCTTCGGTAACATCAGTCAGTGGGTGTGGCAACCTGTTGTCTGAACTGTAAGTGCCTTGGCTGTTGTAGTTTATAGTAAACCAGGTACCTGGTCCATGCACAGTAGTTTGGGGCTATATCTCTGCTCTAACTACAGGTAGACATTTAGCAGAGAGCTCATTTTAATCCATGTTCGCTAACCGCATTGTAAGAGTTATCTAATGCAGGTGATTGCTTTGGGCTTATGAATATTTCAAAGCAGTAAGAATAAATTGTTTGGCTCTCATTGTAATCACGATGGGGGGGGGAAGTTAATAGCAGCCAATCATTCAGAGTCAAAATGAATTGCATGCCTGAGGTTGCAGGGATGAGCACAAACAAATACATATTGGGCACAATTGATGCCTCCAAATGAAGAGATAATTGGGGCTGAAGTTAATATAAAATGGGGGCAGGGGCAGGTTTGAAGTGTGGGATCCCACTAGGGATTATAACGAGCTGTGTACCTGAGCTCCTCTGCGATGAAGATGATGCGTCGCTCCATGACGGTGGCGGCAAACACCAGCAGCACCTCCTCGTCTGTCAGGCAGTGGAACAGCGTGTGGAAGTTCACGTGCTCCAGCCAGGAGTCCAGAGGCCTGGTCAGGCTAATTATCTGAATTAGGCGGCGGAAGGAGAGCCGAGTCAGAACCTCACCAACTCCAGCCCACCGCCCCCACACACATGGGGTTAATGGAGGTCGTTTGGGGAAAAGCAGGGCTCCTTTCTTCCATGAGCCACTTGAATGTACACTACAGTGGTCAGTGACCACATATTCAAGTTTAGACTGGCCAATGTGATTTTAATGAAGCATGAGAAGCCAGAGAGATAGTAATGCTGGGTCCCTTTCAATTAAACTCAGAAGGACTTGTGAACGCAGCCAACGAGAACAGAGACATTACTGAACGGAGACACTGTAGGCAGCCTTTTTGACTGATTGCTATAGGCTATATATGACACTAAGCTGGGACTAGTGCTTGTGAAATAGCACAAGAGGGAAAACATGTCACACTGCAACACTGCACACGGAGGGTACAACAGGGATATACTATTGGTAGAATCAATATGTGTGTGGCAGTGCCAGTGTGTATACACGCATCAGTCTGCTTGTATTGTGCATTACAATGACGACAGTACTATTTGTGTATTAACCTATATTAGCTGTCAGACCATATCAGTTCAAATAAGATTATATAAATATGTATCTTTGCTTATCAGTGTATATCAGAATGCATTAGAGTGCATGTGCCTGTGTGTGGGTTACTGTGTTGGAGTACATTGTGTGTATTGTATCTCTGACCTCACCTCAGTGCCTGACTCAGGGATGAAGCTCTTGATTTTGACCGTGTGACCTGGCGCAGGGAAGGGTGCCTCACGCAGGCTCTGCATAAAAGGGTATATCATCGCCATGGAGATTTGCCGCCGCTTTTCCACTTCGTCGAAGATCTGCAATGTAAATATTTTTCTATCAAATTCAAAGATTTGACATATCACAATTTTTTGGTAGTTTTTATGCAATACTTAACATGCCATTTTTGGCTTCATCGGGGCAACCCTTAGAGCCCTTACGTTCAAAGACAAGCCATCGAATATCAAAGAGTGTAATAAAACTATGGTCATGGTTTCTGACACAGCAGAGCATTGAACATGGTGATAATTACAGCCTGGTGTGAGATAGACAACAATCATTCTGTCCATTTTTAACACCAAGCATATACTCTACACAAAGCCTTCAAAATGTTTCCTTATAACAAGAAGTGAGCTGCTTAAGAACCATCCATTTATCTGTTATTCAGAGAAAATCCATTATCACAATGTTAGTCTATTAAGTGAAATATGAATAGTGCCCCCTCCCACTTCCCCTGGTGGGGTAAGGTAATCAGGAAACGATTACACTTAAACCTCTCCAAGTCTGTTAATGCAAGGCAGGACAGGAGAAACGGATAGAGACAGGGCTAAGGCAGGACAGGAGAAACGGATAGAGACTGGGCTCGGCAGGACAGGAGAAACGGATAGAGACAGGGCTCGGCAGGACAGGAGAAACGGATAGAGACTGGGCTAAGGCAGGACAGGAGAAACGGATAGAGACTGGGCTAAGGCAGGACAGGAGAAACGGATAGAGACAGGGCTAAGGCAGGAGACAGGAGAAACGGATAGAGACAGGGCTCGGCAGGACAGGAGAAACGGATAGAGACTGGGCTAAGGCAGGACAGGAGAAACGGATAGAGACAGGGCTCGGCAGGACAGGAGAAACGGATAGAGACAGGGCTAAGGCAGGACAGGAGAAACGGATAGAGACAGGGCTAAGGCAGGACAGGAGAAACGGATAGAGACAGGGCTAAGGCAGGACAGGAGAAACGGATAGAGACTGGGCTCGGCAGGACAGGAGAAACGGATAGAGACAGGGCTAAGGCAGGACAGGAGAAACGGATAGAGACAGGGCTAAGGCAGGACAGGAGAAACGGAGAGAGACTGGGCTAAGGCAGGACAGGAGAAACGGATATAGACTGGGCTAAGGCAGGACAGGAGAAACGGATAGAGACAGGGCTAAGGCAGGACAGGAGAAGCGGATAGAGACAGGGCTAAGGCAGGACAGGAGAAACGGATAGAGACTGGGCTAAGGCAGGACAGGAGAAACGGATAGAGACTGGGCTAAGGCAGGACAGGAGAAACGGATAGAGACTGGGCTAAGGCAGGACAGGAGAAACGGATAGAGACTGGGCTCGGCAGGACAGGAGAAACGGATAGAGACAGGGCTAAGGCAGGACAGGAGAAACGGAGAGAGACTGGGCTAAGGCAGGACAGGAGAAACGGATAGAGACTGGGCTAAGGCAGGACAGGAGAAACGGATAGAGACTGGGCTAAGGCAGGGCAGGAGAAACGGATAGAGACAGGGCTAAGGCAGGACAGGAGAAACGGATAGAGACTGGGCTAAGGCAGGACAGGAGAAACGGATAGAGACAGGGCTAAGGCAGGACAGGAGAAACGGAGAGAGACTGGGCTAAGGCAGGACAGGAGAAACGGATAGAGACAGGGCTAAGGCAGGACAGGAGAAACGGATAGAGACAGGGCTAAGGCAGGACAGGAGAAACGGAGAGAGACTGGGCTAAGGCAGGACAGGAGAAACGGATAGAGACAGGGCTAAGGCAGGACAGGAGAAACGGATAGAGACTGGGCTAAGGCAGGACAGGAGAAACGGAGAGAGACTGGGCTAAGGCAGGAGAAACGGATAGAGACAGGGCTAAGGCAGGACAGGAGAAACGGATAGAGACTGGGCTAAGGCAGGACAGGAGAAACGGATAGAGACAGGGCTAAGGCAGGAGACAGGAGAAACGGATAGAGACAGGGCTAAGGCAGGACAGGAGAAACGGATAGAGACAGGGCTAAGGCAGGACAGGAGAAACGGATAGAGACAGGGCTAAGGCAGGACAGGAGAAACGGATAGTGACAGGGCTAAGGCAGGACAGGAGAAACGGATAGAGACAGGGCTAAGGCAGGACAGGAGAAACGGAGAGAGACTGGGCTAAGGCAGGACAGGAGAAACAGATAGAGAGAGACTGGGCTGTTGCACACAAGAGAAGCCTTGGAACAGCAGACGCAGTGGAGAAAACAGTTGATGTGAAAGGTATGTTAAGCTGTCTGTCACAAGAACACATAGGTGTTAAGAGAATATACTGTATTATTAATAATAGAACTATAATTAATACAACGGTCGTAATATTTCACAAATACAGACATCCTGTGCTTTTAAATTTACTGCTGCTTGCGTGTCAAATACAGTAGCCTCCTGTTTATAAGGGCTCCAGGATCTGACTCAAGCTCAGTTTCACTTTGGTTTTAATTTGGTTTCTGATTAATTATCTCACACCGGTCAGTATAATGTCAGGAAACATAATCTGGAAAGTTCTGCAGAAGCCAAGCCAGTTCGGTCACACACTACACATACAGTACATGCACAGATATGAAGGAAGTAGCTCTTGATTGTTTGACATACTCTACCCTTTGGCTGAGATAAGCAAGCACTGGAAAATCCAGGGAAATGAGCACATGCATTCCAGTAAGTGGATTCACTGAGTCATCTGTCGTAATTTGAGTTTAAAGGTCAGCTAAGAGTGTTTTAAAAAATAAAAACACATTAACTCTGGTTTCTCAGTCATACTCAACAGTGCCATATGCCAAGTGCGTCCAAAGAAAACTTCCACCCGCAGAATACAGCACACAACCCTTGACCTTTCTCAATTTGTAATTAGAAGTTTCGGAATTATTTAAAAATGTCACAAACACTGTTCCCATGCACCACTGTACTGTAATGCAAAAAATACATATTTCAGTATTAACCCAATCTTCAATTATGGCACCAAAAAAGTGACTAAAATACACATGGCCAAAGCTTTTTTGTATTTGTAGGCCAAGGCAATAGTTAAGATCACATTTATGTAAAGTGTTTTTGGAGAGAATGCCCTGCTACGCTAAATGAAATGAAATTAAAACAGAAAGTAAATGGTGTGGTAAACAATAAATTGGTCAAAAAGCCAAATGGTCCATTTAATGAAAGTAAATGACTATAATGTAGTAAAATAAAATATTGTCATACAGGAATGGGGGGGGGGGGACACCAATTGAAATGCAATGGGTTTATTTGCGGTACCTTTGAGAAGAGCCCGAAACAGGCCACTCGGCTGACGATGCAGTAGGCCTCTGGAGGGCGTGCTCCCTTGCCATGGGGCTGAAGTAAATGAAAGATCACATTAGATTAGAACATGTTTGTTGTTCATGTGCATCATTTTGCTATTTAATACAAACGCTTCAATCCTTCCTCAAATATCTCATTACATACCCAGAAATGCATGAAATTATTAGTAACAATATTCCAACACTCTTGGACATCGTGGATGAGAAATGCACATCGCATTAAAAAATATTAATATTAATATTAATATTAATACCATTATCATTACTACAGATTCAACAGTGTTCAACTTCTCTAAATACTTTAATTACGGTTAATCAAATTTATATTTAAAGCTTCTGAAGAGCTAAATTCAGACCTGCCTTGCTGCAACAAAACATCTTTTGAAATATACAGTAATTTAATTTATTTTCTTTGATTGTGACCCTTGTATCCTGTTACAGTTAAGTACTAGTGGGGATTACCAGCAGCCTCCTGCAGTAGCCATTTCTTCTGCTTCCATCAACCTCTGTCAAAACGAAAGAGAAAGTCTCGCTGTATGCAGAGGGAAGAAGAAACCATTATAAACAAAAGCAGAGGAGCTGGGGGACACTGCTGAGCAACTGCTTAGTTTAAAAAAAGGAATGGAGAAAACTCAGAGAAAAAGATAATAGACTCAGAAAGACATGACAAAGAGAAATCGGGAGGGGGGGAAGTTATACGGTTCATTTTTCTTTCCAGCTGGTCAGGACTAACAATTGTTCTTGACACAATGTGGAGTCGCAATGTTTGCATTCACTGGGGAAACGGGGAACTAAAACAGGGGTGAGGACTGAAAAGAGAGATAACAAAAAGGAAGGGTTGGTATAAGGGACAGATGATACGCAAGAGTGCAGGAAGAAAAATGAGACATGAATGGGACCTTCACAAAGTACAGCCTTGCCCAGTGCAGCATGAAAATGCCTGTGCCTAAAGACCCAACACTAGTTGGACATTGTTTTATATTGGCCATACTGTGTGTGGTGTGTGGTGTGTGTGTGTGTGTGTGTGTGTAAATACAGCGCAGTCAAGAGGAGTAAAACATGTTAATGACACAATTTAGATTGCCCTGTGTGTTCAGGGGCTACGTCACAATAAAGACAATGCTTCAATCCGAGCAATCTGATCTCTATTTTGCTGCTGCGTTCCTTTACAAAAGTGCATGTGGAACAGGCGCTATCCATCGGTTGCAACATTACACTACGACACCATTATTTCTGTGCATTAAAACAGGTTCCCATTATTGACCTAGAAATAAACAATAAGAGAAGGAACAGAGCATAGAAAATAGACACACACAGGACTTAAAATGTAGTGTGCGGATTCACTGGAAGGCAGATGATAGTGCAGGAAAACAGGCTCCCCTCTCGTTAACAATGATTCCCTTTGGTTTTTGCGTCAGAGTGTAGGTGTGTAAGATGAGGTGAGATTCTGCGCATAAAGGCCTTTGTTCCAGTTTCTCATAAAGGAGATTATGAAACACAACAGCAGTGCAGCAGGGTAACTGCTCTATCCACAAGTAGGAGTGTATGCACATTTCTGATTCACAGAACTGTGATCAGCTGCTTGTATTGTTAGACAATCTAAAATGAGGTTTAACTCACAAATCAGGTCATCAGGGACTGGTCTGCTAATTGTTCCTAGGACCAAAACAAAACATGGTGAAGCCGCGTTCTGCCACTATGCCTCCCATAGCTGGAATAAACTCCCGGAAGACATTAGATCTGCCCCTACTCTGCCTATTTTTAAATCCAGGCTAAAGACCTTTATGTTTACTTTTGCTTTTAACTGTTATTAAACTACTGTATTAATGAACTGTGTGAAACCAGCGCCTCTCTCACTGAGACTGGTATTGATGGTCATTTACTGTACCCACAGCGCTGCTCACCCTATTAGACCGCACTTCCCTATGCGTTGTGGGATACTTATGCGTTGTTGCGTGGGAGGTGAAGGACTTTACATGCCTAGTCTTGGTGAGAGAAAGCGCTGGAGGTTCTTATTGTTCAATTTTAATTATTGTGTTTTTAATTCAGAACGTTAGGTTCTGATATGCTGCTGATTTTATTTATTTATTTATTTATTTTATTTTATTGCATTCTTTTGTGTGCTTTGCATTGCTTTGCTGCTTGTCTTTCAATGATTTATTTTTTATTTTTTATTTTTGTAAAGCACCTTGAATTGCCTTTGTGTATGAAAAGTGCTATATAAATAAATTTGACTTGACTTGACTTGACAAATCTGGCCGTGGGACCAGAATGTAATATTGCAAAACATTTAGGGAATACTCATTTTAGTTGTCCTTTTCAGTTCTAACTGCATTGAGTTGTCCTGGGGGTGAGAGGTGTTAGACACTGCCTGATTGATTCCGAGACACTATTGTTACACAAGATCTTCGGAACCAGCCAGACGTCAGGGCGTTATCCGCACAATCATCTCGGTATATATATTTTTAAAAATACCTTCTCACAGTATCCATGCTGTGAAGGTTTGGTTCTGTATGAAACACAGTGTGTGTGAGTAGGAAAGAGAGATGTGTGAGAGAGAGAGAAAGAATGAGAGGCCAGTGACTGTTCACAATCATTGAGGAGTCTACTTCCTGGATCTACAAAGGGGTTCCTCTTAAACTTCACAAAACCATAGATGGCATTTTTAAGCTCAACCAACGCTGCATTTCCAGCACAAGCCGAAGCACGCTACAGCTTGACTGCACCAAGGCTAATACACCATGCCTTCACCTTGGAGTAAACGCTCCCTTTGTTTCCCCATTGTTGGGCTAAGACGTGTGATGAATATAAGGGATTTGAGTGAATGAGGCTCTTTTTGGGTCACCTGCGGTACTCTGTCAGGGGGGTCCAGTTGATTCCCTCTGGGAAGCAGAACAGAGTGATGGCCTTTAGGGTCTTCTCCTCTTCCTGCTTCTGGAATTTCAGCATCCCATCACGCTGAAGGGGAAACCACCAGTCATCCCAAAGCCACACTTCTCACTGCCACTCCCATCAGCATCCCTATCCATTTGCCTCTCCCGTCCAACCCCATCCCAATGGTCAGGCACTCTCAAACTCCACCTCTTCACTGCACTGCCAAAGCTAACACACAATCCAGCTGATCAAACACAAGCACTAAGACTCCCCATTTACTAGACATCTTCAGAGGATACTGCACATTCCCATATATTGTAGGGATGTGACAGGCCTATCCGGGAAAAAAATTTAAATAATTTGGCATTCCAAATTGAGAAAATATTAAAATATGTTAAAACATTTTAAATATTAAAAAGCAAAAATCAGAGGGTTAAAAAAAGCAAATGACACTAATTACACAATATCACAGGTGTGACTGAGCAAAACAAGGTGGGCAGAAGCAGTAAAGTCATTGCGCCCATCCATGAGCAGCCGGCTCTGATTGGGCAGACGGTGCTGACTGACCTTGGGGAACTGGTATGTGATCTGAGGCTCATAGCCCCCTTCCGTCTTCCTCTTGAGGCTGACCACCACCAGGTACTCGAAGAAGAACTGGCCGCTGGCGTAGCACTGCTCCCGCGCAGAGCTCTCAGCTGGGGACGGGGCTGGGGCCGGAGCCACACGCTGGGGTGGGGTGGGGTCCTTAACGCCTCCTGCAGAGAGTAGCCACTGAGGTGAGCTGTCCATGTAAGAAAAGGCAGGCTGTCCACGTAGGAACAGGCAGGCTGTCCACGTAGGAACAGGCAGGCTGTCCACGTAGGAACAGGCAGGCTGTCCACGTAGGAACAGGCAGGCTGTCCACGTAGGAACAGGCAGGCTGTCCACGTAGGAACAGGCAGGCTGTCCACGTAGGAACAGGCAGGCTGTCCACGTAGGAACAGGCAGGCTGTCCACGTAGGAACAGGCAGGCTGTCCACGTAGGAACAGGCAGGCTGTCCACGTAGGAACAGGCAGGCTGTCCACGTAGGAACAGGCAGGCTGTCCACGTAGGAACAGGCAGGCTGTCCACGTAGGAACAGGCAGGCTGTCCACGTAGGAACAGGCAGACTGACCAGTGATATGCAGACATCCCTAAAAGGTTCTCAGAGGTTTACAGACTAGATGAGACTGCATAAACCACTGCATAAATAATTAACCAATCTACTGGTGTATCTCAGTCTCAGCCTTCAGAGCTTAGTACTAGAGTTCCTGTATAAATCACACATATACATAGACATGCGCACAGAGAAAGTTGTACCAATCACTTCTCTCCTGTGCCTACAACTAAATGACTTCCTGTTCTTAAAGTGATTTGATTGCGGGACATGTTTTAACGGAATTTATGCATGTAATCAATGATACTGATGGCAATGAGTGAAAGGGCCAGCTTAATTACCATAATTCTCCTGATCACTGAGAACAGGCTGATCAAGCTCAGCGTTACAGGTGGGGCTTTTAGACAGGTGAGTGAACCAGGAAAACAACCTGGGAACTCCCATCCCAGACACTTACCGCACAGACCAGATGCAAGTCATACTCTCCCAAATCAAAATGAGCTCATTTTGTTGACATAATTTCATGCACTGCTGCTTTTAGTCATGATAATACCATTTATTAAATTCCTACGCTGTTTTTAGTGTTGCACATTTTGTATTTTAGACTTGATGCCTATAATCATAGCTGTTTTTGCTGTTATTGTAAGTCCTGTGATACATATTTAAAGCATCAGTACATAAGCAATGTATGTCACTTGGAATGAAAGCTCAAACCAAGAAAATACATATTGATGACTTAGTTTTAGTAGTATATCATGAGAAGCAATAATAATTCATGTCCATGTAATGGTGACATTTTACATAATCCGAGGTCAGGTGAGGGTCACATGGAGGGTGGTTATGTAATTAGCGATTTAAAAAAGATGTAATTTAGTATTTTTCTCAACACATTTTAAGTAATCACAGACTGACAGTTCGTTTAAATGCCTCATTTGATGTAGACAGATTACACATCAGCTGTAATAACTGCAGCAATACCTACAGTAGATCACAAAAAAGATATATAAATTTGGCATTTAATAATTCTACTCCTACTATTAATAATAACACTGGTGATGAGAAACAAATAATCTTTATATAGCACACTAATACCATGAAAGATGTCTGCAAAGCTGTATAATTTTAGCTAGATTAGCTGTGATTTTAAGCATACAAAGATGGCCTGTGGCATCAGCATCAAGTAGTTCCAGTAAATAAACAGATCAATGACAAAAACATGTCAGACAGCCACCAAGCAAACTAAGCATTCATTGTGTTAGACTGAGGGAAACAACAAACTCACTTTCTCTGGAGCGTTTCCCTTGAATATTGTTCCACATGGTGCTCAAGCTCTTTCTCCGACCATGGTCACCTTCCTCATCCTCAATGGACATCACGGCACCTGTAGGATTGAGAGTGGGAGTGATAAGTGAAGAAGGGGGTTGGAAAAATGGAGAGAGGAGCAAGCAGGAGGAGAGACATACAGACGGAGAGAAGAGGGCATACTGTAGGTGAAGAGAGATGGAGTGATGACAAGGGAATGATAAGTGAGGAAGAACAGTGTCCCATTACCTTTCTCGCAAGTGTCTTTTACCATTAAGCCTGAGGCTTAATGTTTGATGGTAATTATAATTGGCATCAACACATGTCCTCCCTGGTTGTTTATCACCAATATTAGTCTGCTGTATCTATTACATGTATTTTGTGTATTTTGTCTTGTTTGCTTACTTTGTTTCTGTTATACCCTATGAAGTTGACCTATTAATGCATTTTGAAAGTGACAACTTGTAGAATCAAACTACTTATTAATTTATGCAATTCATGCTTCATATTTCAGGCTAATGGGACTCTTTTAAGAAATGTCACTCTCAGTAGGACATTGTTTCTCTAAGAAACATTATAACAATCCAGATAATTATCAGGATTGTATTCACTCAGACTGAACCAAGTGCTTATGTTGATTTCATGCAAGGATAAATGAATAAAAAGACAAGGAGAATCACATGCACATGCAAATCAGAGCGAGAACAGAGAGAAGAGAGTGAAATGCACCTCAAGCTCAGCCGTGTTTCCTGTTAGTCAGTAGGACTGTGCTCACTCAAGAGAACAGTGGAACAGTGAACCAGGTAAAAGAGAGCCACAACAACAGGGACGACAGAGCCCTTAGGAAAGAGGCTGTGATGACAGAGAGGCAGATCACCGAAAGCTTCCTCAGAAAAACTCGGTTTTCCTGACCTGTCAGAGGCCTCGCCTTGCCATTGGCTTCTGTGACGGTCTCTCCTGGCAACTTCTCGCCTGGCCAAGGTAGAAGATACACAGCACAAAGTACTCAGCACTGGAACAGGACCTGGGCCATGACCTCAAAGCTATAGGAGCAACATCCTTTTAACAGCAGTCAATTAGACCAGTTCATGCATGTAACCGTTCTTACTACACAAGCTATTCCCAAACGTCAGCATCTGACTGCAGCTTCTTTCCCCAATCCTCTCCAGCAGTCAAATACATATGACATGGGTTATGCATTTGGCATTATGATTTTGTAAACAGAAGACACTGTAATGCCATTAACATTCGTTATTTAATTCACAACATATTCTGAATTACGTCTTAAATGTTTTTTATGACTGACGTTCTCTTACTTTGAATAAATTACTTTATTTTACATGAGGCATTTCACATTCCTTTTTACAGTCTTCCGTAGGGGGTTATTTCCCTCCAGCACTAAACGGAAAAAGTACTCAGGTTTTTCCTTTTCGGAAAGACAAGGAGCTTCTCAAAATTTGCTAAACAGGGTTTCTCATTGGCTGACACAGTGTGACATCACTATCTCTGTGTCATGCCCATCCATCATCATCATAGACCTTCTCATATACTCGTCTCCTACTGTGCAAACTCTTTGTACCTCAGAAGGACACACCCAACTCAGACAGACTCCTCCTCCACGTAACTGCTGTGCATGCATGCAGAGTCACACAGCTGGTAACACTGGATTGGCCAGTTTTTTTTCTTTTTTTTTTTCTGGAGCAGTCAGCTGGTCCACACAAATGACTTGGTCTATAATTTTTATTTGAATGTGCATTCCTTCTATGTGCCTTTTTTTTTTTTTTGGTTTGGTTTTTTTAAAGAAAATTTTCTGTAGATTTTTCAAAGGAAGCCGTGTAGTGACAACATAAACTCTTTGGCTGAGCTTAGAAGTCTGGTTGTGCTGCATTTCAGAATAACTACATACTGAAAAACATGCCCATTACTTATTCAGTGGAAGACCAGGAAGCTGCAAACTTCCATTGTCTCTAAACCAAGATAACTTATGGCACGTAGCAGAAAGGCTAATCTCTATAACAAAATAAGCAGTGTTTGAATCCCTGGTTTAAATACTGTGCTGAACTGTCCATTACCTTGCTTTGTGTATATAACACAGGCCTACATTTCCTAGGTTCAGCCTTCTGTGTGGAACACATTCCTTTTGTGGAAAACACAAGAGAAATATCCCAGGACTAAAGTTCCAAATACACACAGCTTGACTAATCATTTTCTGAGAATAGTGATAACTTCAACTTGGCATAACCAACAGACCTGGAAAATCAGTTATGACAGAAACACACATACAAACAATTGACTTGGACTATTCCGTCCATTCCACTTATCAAGTGCTTTATTTCTGCATTTCATTATTTTGGACCAAAACACACTAATCAACAATCAACTATTAACAATCAGCACCGACATACACACTCGACTGTGCCTTTTCACTTTTTAGATATTTCTATATATAACTATAAATGTTCTGCTGAGACCATTAAGGCATCAATTTGACATTTTCATTTGAAGACGAATAGGGCGCATAGTTCTGCTCTTCTGCACCTTCTCAAAATGTAGCGACATTCTGCTGCTATTCTGGCTGGATCAGAGACACTCTGGCTCTTATTGTTGACCACCTGCACATCCAGAAAAATACATCCTCACAGTGTTACATCTATACACAAAATTTATGAGAATGACATATGAACCAGATAAACATAAGGCAGGAGATCATTCCTCATCTTGAGTGGGTTCTTTCTCCATTCTAATTGTGCACTCACCAGCCTATGACACTGTATGCAAAATGCACTTTCCTAAGTTGTTTTTGGTTAAAACGTCTGTTAAATGAGTAAATTGTAAATTGTACAGCTCCTTCCCACTATCGTCAGCCCTCCATGATTACACACTGTCTCTGGTTCCAAGAGACTCCTACTTGTCAGAACAGTAACTACCTGTAATTGGCATGGACATTTGCTGCTGTCCGGGTGTCGTACAATAATCTTCTGTCTTGTCAAATCAAGGCAGAGAGAAAGGAAAACATGCTCTACAAAAATAATTTGCATTAAATCAGTCTGCGTTGCTGCCACAACTACACTGAAGGCGTAAAGCAAGCAGCCAAGCCAGGGATCTCACACCAGAGTAGTCAAAATCTCAGAAACTCCTGCCAGATGCCCATTAACCATTTAGTTTTATTATGTTTATTAAGATCTATATCCCTTTTCACATTCAAAATCCTCCTTCAGCCGCCTTCTGATTTACAATGTGGTATACTGACAGTCCATTCACAGGCATTATGAATACCACAAGAACATAATATACAGTGAGAAAAACTGGCCATGTTGCCCATTTAGGCTCATATGTTTGTCTACTGTACACAGAGTATCCAGCATTGTGTGCCAAGCTTGATATTGAACACCCAAAGCAGTATTGAGTGAGTCGTGCACTTCTGAGAGCCCTGCATGGTAAACTATTCCACGTGTTAACTGTGTGTGGAAAAGAAAATCATAATTTCAGTGTGAATGCTACCTTTTACTAAGTTCCACACACTGTATATCCCTTTGTTCTGCACCAAGTCCAAAATAGCTTCTGTAATACAATTTATTAGGCTTAGTCCCTTTTCCCATTTCCCCACCCCCTTTTCTGGTGTAAAACGATAGCTTCTCTTTGTTCTAAAAAACACTTCATACTTATGAGGATGTTATTGTCCTGTCGATAACGAGATCCCGATCTGCACCTTAATCTATTGAAAAAACTGACATGCTGGACAGAACCTTACCCCGACGACCACTCAATAAATATCGGAATGTTACCGCTGACTCAGAGGTCGCAAACAGTGACTTTCATCTGGAGTCAATGATAAATACCAGACACAGACCTTGTAGTTTCATGCCATATGCACACACTTCTCCATATAGATTATTATAAGACAAAAAGTTAAAACATTAACCTATTCCTCAAACAGAGCTTCTGCAAAGGTTTACATTTTTAAAACAACAGTGAAATAATTTAAGAAACAACAGTAGGCTACTTTCAGTAAACTAATAGCATAGTCACCGTGGCTGGATTTAAGAGTTAGGCTATGCGAACACTAATACATTTAGTATAGTGTAGCCTACTAAATAGCCTAAAGTAAGTTGGCTAAGTAGCTAAACACAAATACAAAGACATAAATATTGAGTATTTAAAATAATATTGGGTCACATTAAAAATCGTTTTAATCCAGTAGCCTATCGCAGTCCTAAATTAATAGGCGACTTGACCCAAAATGCATGGTTTTAAAGACGAGCCTATTTTAACAGAGAACGAAATTCACAGTAGCCTACAACCTGAATCTCACGGTATTGGCGTAGCGACTAAACGTTGGGTAGGCTATAGACCGGAATGGGTGTAAAATAAATTTGTCATAAACCAACTACTCTTATATAAAATACAAAAAACATAGTATAGCCTACTTACTCCTCGTTGCCTCCTTCAGAAAGTTTGTCAATCTGTCGAGTCGTCCTTTCGTCTTCTCTCCGTTCATATCTCAGCGTATGCACTGTTTACAAGTCAGTCACCTCGCTGTGTGTGAATTAATTCGATTTTCTTCTATTGCTAAACGAAATATCACAAAGCAGAATATCCCATACCCTATGCAACGTAGCCTACGTTCGGGGGAAATTCATTGGATAAACAATGGGCTGCTTCACGGAGCATGGAAAAGACACGGGAACTTTCGCTATCGTTTGTTTAAAAATTTAAGCGCTCTCGCAGCTGTACAGGGTAGCTAGGCTAGCATACTCGCTGTTGTCTGGTGTGTTTCCATTGAATCTCATCAACCAATGCGTTCATCGGGAGGGGCGGGACCTGGTGTTACCTGTGTCAGGTAACATTAGCTGTATGTGTGGCTAAAGGTGCTCTGTTGTAAAAGTCACTAAAGCTGCGTGACAGACACATTTTTTTATGCGGTGACGTGTTGATTTATCTATTCCATTAGGGTCTGCTGGGAAATGGTTCAAGATTAAAGCTGATTATTCACCAACAGTGTAGGTGGTTTCCACAAACTAATGAATTGCTGGTTTCCCCCATTAATTTGATATTCACATGGCAGTACTTTAACGCAGACTCGTACAAAGAGGGTTCTATTAATTATGTTATTTTTGGCTATCTAATTTATTAACATTAGCCACTTTATTATAGCCTAAAGTCTTTATTGGTTCTGGTTTTCATTTAGTAAATACCAGATAAAACGAAATACAAAACAATATAATCTACCTTTAAATCTCCTCATACATACATACATACATACATAGGCTAATGTTTTCACCCTTCAATGACTATGTCTGATTTTGCTGTGTTGCAAAGTCAAATCAATAAAGTATTTAGATGGCTTCAGAATGATATTAACAACCTAAATTTGGCCAGGTGTATAGATAAAGCTAAATACACTGCTCAAAAAAATTAAGGGAACACTTAATCATCACAGTATAACACCAAATAAATTAAACCAAACCGGTCATGCTGGATGATGTTGCAGGCAGCATAGCATTCGCCACGGCGTCTCCATACTCTTTCATGTCTGTCCCACGTGCTCAGTGTGAGCCTGCTCTCATCTGTGAAGAGAACGGGGCGCCAATGGCAAACCTGCCAATTCTGGTGTTCTCTGGCAAATGTCAATCGAGCTGCACGGTGCTGGGCTGTGAGCACAGGTCCCACTACAGGACATCGGGCCCTCATGCCACCCTCATGGAGTCTGTTTCTGACAGTTTGGTCAGAAACATGCACACGAGTAGCCCACTGGAGGTCATTTTGTAGGGCTCTGGCAGTGCTCCTCCTGTTCCTCCTCGCACAAAGGAGCAGATACCGGTCTTTGTACGGCCCTGTCCTCGTGTAATGGCCCGTTTCCCAGTATCTCCTCCACGCTCTTGAGACTGTGCTGGGAGACACAGCAAACCTTGCGACGGCACATATGGATGTGCCATCCTGGAAGAGCTGGACTACCTGTGCAACCTGAATGGGCTGCAGGTACCGCCTCATGCTACCAGTAGTGACAAGGGCACTAGCAAAATGCAAAACTAGAGAAAAATCAGTCAGGAAGCATAAGGAGAGAGAAATGGTCTGTGGCCACCACCTGCAAAACTATTTACTTTTTGGGAGTTGTCTTGCTGTTGCCTCTCCTGTCCATCTGTTGTCACTTTCATTTGCACCAAAGCAGGTGAAATTAATTCACAATCATTTACGCTTTCTAACTGGACAGATCGATATCCCACAAGTTTAATTGACTTGGTTTTATACTGTGTTGATTAAGTGTTCCCTTCATTTCTTTGAGCAGTGTATGGTAACCAAGTCCACCTATGTTCATTTGGAATCCACCTGTTTTCAATTGTACGATTGTAGAATAAATATCACAACAGAGGGCTTAATAAGTCCAGTAGAGTCTGCTCATGTGGAGCAGTCCCTTTAGGTACTTGATAGGCTAGCACAAAGGTTTTAAAGTTTATGCAGGCTGATATGGGTCACCGATGAGATGAGATGAGATGAGATGGGAAGTGGCATGGCCAGTGTCTGAAAAAAACACTAATTCATTTCTTCTTTATGATCATTTAATTTATATATTTTACTGTAACGGTTCCATGTTTTCAGGCTTATATATTGTACACCTCATGGCATTATAATTATTTTTCATGAATCGGAGGGATTATACGTCTTACTTTTCATTGCCGTTGTACGATAAAACTGTCATCCTAGCCGACTGAAACCCTCCTATCTCTGCGTGATGCTATAGCTAATTATGCATCGCCCTGCGGAGCTGCCTGTCGGCACTGATACGGTCTGGGTTGAATACCAGACCGTGGGGCCCATATGGATGAGCCACACAGCAGCCCCACATTCTGCATTTTATCCAAGCATTTTAAATGTATTTTAATCCACTTTGTTCTATGACAAAATCAAATCAAAGGGAAAGGTAAAGTTGGATAATCAAGAATTTAATGAAACAGCATTTTAATTCTCATCGATGTGATCGAAAGTATTGATTAAAAATATTCTCATGCCAGAGGTTGCAATTACTTTTAAGTTCCAGTTTAATTCTGAATATGCTCACTTTTTAAATGGCTTTTAAATAATACACTTTTTAAATAATACAGTTTTTAAATGGCTTTTAAATAATAGTTTTTAAATGGCTTTTAAATAATACACTTTTTAAATAATACACTTTTCTGGGCCACTCTTTCCATCAGTGTTTTCTGTTGTATTTTTACAAAACTTATTTTAAATATAATTTAAATTTGAATGCTCCATTTTTATTGCTGCCAGTCAAAGAGAACAAATTCATGACTCACTTGTCCGGGGGTCCACTTTTAGTGAGGAGAATATCGTAGTCCTTCTTTGCCAAAATCCAAGTCCTGCATCCTTACCTGGAGTTTTACCTGGAAAAAAACAATAATAAGCAGTGTGGTGATGCAAAAATTTAGAAAAGCATATCAGACTCTGTGTAATAGGTCCTATGTCATCCTCCAGTCTCCCCATGTTTAATGAGGAAAGTTAATATCCAAAAAAATGAAAAGGACTGATGATTATTCTTGTTTTATTAATTTACCTGTTTTGTCCTTGAGTTATGTGAACCCCTTAATATGAACATTTACTGTGGGACTGTTGAGCTATGTGAACCCCTTAATATGAGCATTTACTGTGGGACTGTTGAGATATGTGAACCCCTTAATATGAGCATTTACTGTGGGATTGTTGAGTTATGTGAACCCCTTAATATGAGCATTTACTATGGGATTGTTGAGTTATGTGAACCCCTTATGTTATGAGCATTTACTGTGGGACTGTTGAGATATGTGAACCCCTTAATATGAGCATTTACTGTGGGATTGTTGAGTTATGTGAACCCCTTAATATGAGCATTTACTATGGGACTGTTGAGTTATGTGAACCCCTTAATATGAGCATTTACTGTGGGATTGTTGTTGCTGTGATATGGTCCCATGTTGGAGATTGCAAAAACGTTGCAGAAACATTACGAGAATGTATTATAATTGAATGTATTTTTTTGTAAATGTAACATTACTGAAAAAAGGCAGGTATTAGATATGCATCCTTATTCTGTGTGTTAGTGATCAGGGGTGTGTATTAGTGCACTTGCTGCTTTCCTCAAGACTACTGGATACTCACTTCTGATCCGTACAGAAGAGAAGATCCACTTCCCCCTCCTTGGCGTGCTTTGTTCATTATTATGTGCCATGTTCTGAGTTCTAAAAAAATAATATTAAATTTGCTACATCTGTGCAATACCCTCATCAGAACCTAGAGTAAGTCTGGCACTTTCAACCAACACTATCTCCCACTTAGCAGCTGCGTTTATATCGCATTGTATCAGCTGTTGGACTGTGTGGGTGTTGGGTTGTCCCCCCTCTAGTTATCTAATGGTGGAGAATAATCAAGTAACTGCAAGAAGAGATATGAGCTTACGCAGTATAAGCATACAATGCACTTCCCTGCAACCTCATGTTGGAAGCAGCTCGCCTGATGCTGAATCTCTTCTACAGCTGTGCTCCACCAGTGCCCTGATAATGCTGTTTTGAACACAGGCTAACAACATGAGTGCACTCTCAGGAAAAAAGATACTAAAAGTACCTGAAAAGGTACAAATGCTTTTCACTGGGATGGTACCATATATAGGTACATAAAATTGTACCCATAACCAGCAATACATAATTAATTTGTACCTTTTTTGCTTGAAATGATACTTATTAGTGCCAAAATAGAACATTATTGTCAGGATACATTTGGGAAATTTGTTCCTTAAAGAAGAAAAAAATCTACCTCCACTGTACCTTTATTTCTGAGAGTGTGGTTAATGCTGAGTCACTCAAGATGATCTCATCTTTCTTTCTAAGATCCCCCGAATCGCAGCTCAGTGATCTCTAAGCATGTGCTTTATGTTCAGGAAAGAAAACTGTAGAAATGAAAGTACTGTGTGACAGTCAAGCATATGTCATGGGCAAGAGAGACCACATTTCCTTTCTCAGCGGTACTGCAATCAATTCTGGCACAAAATGAGAAACTGTCAAACCCACATACGTATGCTGAACTTTCTTCTCTTATAGTATGATTGTGTGCCTCTCTTAACAGGCATGAGACTTCAACACTTTTTTTCTGCCAATGGGGATGTGTGCTATGCTGGGGGTTCATACTAATTTTCAGTTCAGGCCTGCCTAAAATGAACAAACCTACTGTATGTAGTTGTCATGAATTAAATGATAATGTGTTACAAATGTACTTTTCATCCTCTCCTTAGATATCGGGTTTAGCAGATCCACTGTGCACCATTCTGCAGTTAATTGCTGGACCTTCACAGATGGTGAGCAGACCTGCATTAGTTCTCAATGCTCAATGTTAATGGCCATCAAAACAAGGTTACCTTTTTTATTTAGCAGAGCAGTGTAAATCAATTTGCACCTGTGATTTTGTCCCTCTTCGGTTCTGATGATCACTAAATTCCAATAGTCATTGTATGTTTGTGCTTTTCACTACTTCCTGTCCGCAGCCTTGTCTTGCATTGGAATGGAACATGAGATAATTGGAAGGCTATTGCCTGGGAAGATTTCAGAGCTATTATTAGCAGACTGAAAGGACAGGGCATTATTTTCCCGAGAGGAAAGTACTACTCTTCTCATTTTCAGTTTGAGCACTGCTTTCAATCTGTTCATATTTGGATTTCATTGAACTACTGTGTCGAGTCCAGAGCCATGAGTTTCAACCTCCTTCGACATCAATGATGAGCATGACTGTAGGTATAATGGCTGTTTTGACCCTGATTCAAACTTTTGACCCTAACTTTTTTAGACCCTGATTTTAAAATCTGGCAACGCAGGGATTGACGAATTGCAATTTGCGGACCTCTCCCAGTAGGCGCAGATTTATTTTCTACTTTTCATCAAAATATACGCAGCCTTCCTAAGAACTATGATCATTTAAGTCACTATTTATCTAGCTTAGAGTATGAGCTTTCTGTTATTGCCCTCTCAGAAACCTGGCTCACTAATGATATAGATTCACTGTATGATATATCTAATTATAATGCTGTTCACTATCACAGAGAGCAAAGAGTGGGAGGAGGTGTGTCCGCTTTTTTGCATAAAGATATTCAGTTCATCACCAGAGATGATCTTGCGCTAAAATCGGAATCTGTTATGATAGAATCGGTTTTCCTAGAAATCCCTTCCTGTTCTTATTTTGGTGGAAAGCATGTGATAATTGGTTATATATACCATCCTCCAGATACGGATATTGACAATATTTCTGATGCCCTTTCACGTACATTAGATATTATAAACAAGGGACTCCAATCTTTATGTAAAAAAGTGACTCCAATCTTGATAAACCTTGGTTTACCACTGGCTTAAAAAAATAGTCAATCAGAAAAAACGAATTATATGATGAAATAAGTACATCACTGCTTAAGAAGATTAGTTCTTCAATCATCCAACCTCTCACATACATCACTGCAAAGTCTATGGAAACCGGAGTTGTTCCTAAAAGCATGAAAGTAGCCAAAGTCATTCCTCTCTTTAAATCTGGGGATCCTAGTAGCTGTGATCACCCAATATCAATTTTGCCCTGTTTCTCAAAGGTTTTAGAGAAACTGGTATACAAGAGAATATTTTAACATTTAAATAAACAAAATATCTTTTATGAACATCAATATGGGTTTCGAAAGTATTATTGTACATACATAGCCCTATTGCAACTTGTTGATAAAATATATATATATAGCTATGAATAACAATGACTATGCTCTCGGCATCTTTTTAGACTTATCCAAAGCCTTCGATACAGTAAATCATGAAATTCTAATCACACAACTAAAGCACTATAGTTTCCATGGACAGACTTTGAAATGGTTGCACAGTTATGTATATGATAGAGATCAATTACTAATGGTCTGGCATCATTCAGGCCCAGGATAATGTGTGGAGTTCCACAAGGATCTATTCTGGGACCTCTGTTGTGCCTCATACATGTATATATCAATGACCTTGCTGCTGTATCTTTCACCTTACTTCCTATACTGCTTGTGGATGACACCAACCTGATTTTAACACATAAAAACATTAAGTCCCTTATCTCAGATCCAACCATGGGTATGGAACAAATATCTAAATGGTTTCAATCAAATAAGTTATCGTTAAGCGTAAAAAAATAATCTTCGCTGAAAAAAACAAGAAATACAACAAGGAGGAAGCAAAAAACTCAGTCAATGGAATTTGATTATTTTTAAATGAATGCACGGTAAGTCCAATTACATTTTCCTGTTTTTTTTCTCTCCTGAAACAACAGCAGATGCCTGCCTTGCCATGTCTAACAAGGTAGTGCCAGTGTGTCTCCAAAGACCAGAGAGAGCTCTCTAGCATCTGGATCTGGCTGATCCTGTGTGCAGTGCAAACACTGAATGTAAAATAAGCAGTATGAATATGAGAGCAGCTCTACCATGTCATGGGAAGTGTTCTCTGTGCTGGCTGATATATGTGGGCTGAAGACAAACAGACTTCCTTTTCCTGTCACTCTGCATGCAATCTGTATGTAATGTTTCCCTCACAGAGGAACACAAGAGCAGCACTTCACTCCTCGGGGATGGACTTAAATTAAGAACACTGGGAGAATAGCCAGCTTACAATGGGGAAAGGGTTATTGCCTTTTATTACTCTCTGAGCTATTTTCTTTAGAGTAATTATCTTCAGATAAAATGACTCTCTGAGCTAATTATCCATTTTATAATGTGCTGTTTGGTCAGGTATACTGTGCGTGTGGCTCATGGGCAGTTTGCACATTTCTGGGAATCCACTGTTTCTTGCCCAATACATTAGTGTTTTAATTGATTCAACAGATTCATTCTAAGAAAATGAACATTAATTAATGTATGAATGACAGCAGCCAGGTCTTTATTAGTAATTGCAGATGTGGTTTAATTCATTGGGAATTGATCCATTGTGCTAAAATTAGAAAATATTTTCCGTTAGGAAATATATTCGTTGCCATTCCACATTGGATGATTTTATTTCTGCCTCACAGAAAAAAATGTAATCAGACAAAACCAGAAGGCCATACTTCTACGTCCTAATTCCTGCTTGTATTTCCGACAGTGGAAAATCCCCCAGTTGTGTTTGCGCATACGTAACTGAGGGTACCCTGTGACTGTACACAGACACTCTCCAGGGTAGGGCTATTTAGAGAATAAGTATTGATGGGTTATTTTTAGACAGGGACTCTTATGGGGACTCTGGGCCTACTGTATTTCATGTTAGAGGAACTGGTTTTCCCATACATGTTAGCTTTCTCCTGTTTGAACCATATAAATCCACTTAACCCTGGTGCTGGAGGGTTGATGTATCATTTCATGTGAAGGCTTGCTTAAATGAACCCCTGTTTTGACAGAAACCACTTAATTTCTGAGAGCTCTCATGTTTAAGAGAGTAGGCGAAACACCTCTTTTTACAGTCTCTCAATTTACTGGCTCTAAGGATTGAATGTTCTGTGAGAAGCATTGGTGGGGGTTGCACCAGATATGTATAGGTTTGTTCAGAACTCTTTGATAGCTATGCAGTAAGGCAAAAAAAGTGGTTGGAATTGAAATTGAAAACCACTTATGAGAGGTCTGAAATCTAAGTTACCAATGACAAACTCAGAAGCAACGTCATTGTAAGTGGAGAGAAAGGTGGTAATAATTCTATGCACCCAAAGCTGGGGGTGGGGGCATACATAATTTGCAATATGCTTCATGCCCAGTGCATTATTCTTTCAGCTGACCCAGAATTCCTGGCTACTGCCCTGCTCATAAGTATGGGCAACAAAGTTAATTAATGAAAACAGACTTCTGCCTGAGAAGACCTGATAGGTCAGACACATTGTTTGTTTATGAGTGAAGCTGTACCATATTCTGTTTTTGTATTAGTTGTTAAACAATCAGAATGTACAGCAATTCAGCTATTATCAACAATACAATACTTTAAAAAAAAATTTTTATTACATATTCAGCCAGTTATTTATTTTATTTGTTTGTGAGCCTGGCTCTGAGGGGTCATTATAATGATGCACAGGGACTTTTTTTGCCACCCCACACTGATACACCAAGTCCTGTGGTCATGATGCTCTCTGTGGCAGTTCAGTTTAAATACAAAGAGAAGTTAAAATGCACCCCCTGCATCCAAAAAACATCAAGACTTTTGTTGCTTATTCACATAGTTATTGGAACAACAGATTTTTGTTAAATACAGAGGTCTTTATTACCCTTGACTAGAATAACATATAAAATGTATTTAATGAGGAATATCTATTCTCCATTTATTTTGCTGCTACATGTTGACATTGCTCACTCAAACTATTGCAGGTAGTGTTGCATGTACTGTGTTGCTGATGGGACATTGTGCTTGTATTACTGATGTGAAAAAGAAAGTATCACACATTACAGTCAAGGAACCTATTACTAGGAGTCAGTGAACAATTAATTGATATGGTTACAGATATACAAAATGTGTGTCCATTATTTTGTGTTGTATGTGACATCCTGATTTCATGCATTTCATGTCTGACCTAGGTACTGGCTGATGTGTGTAAAGGACACTACCACCAGGGGGCAGCATTCTATATTTGTCTTGCTGTATACATACATTTAAAAAAAAACGTATTTATTATTTTTTATTTTTAACGTACTTAATATGCTTAGGATATGGAGTTGTTTGTAAGTAATTTTGGCGTTAGAGCTTGGACCCACATAACCTTCAAAAGGACCTGTTATTAGTAGAGTTGATTAAGTAGATTAATATCTGTAAATGATCACAAATGACAAGTCTTTCAGACACTATTTAAATGCCATATTTGTGGCAAAAAAAGGCCTGTGTGTTTATATGTGTGCGCACGCACTGTATGTGAGTCTGTGTGTCTGTGTATGTGTGTCCTTCACTGGGTATATAGTTTCATTTCCTTGTTTTCTTGAAATGGCAATTCATATTCCTTTGATATAATATTAAAGATTATGTTTTATACTATGTATTAATGTATTCATCTGTTCAGTACTGAAGCTGCATTTTTCCGTTATCGTGCAGTTGCTCAGTCTAGTTGTATTTTCTTAGCACTATCTCTAATTATCTCTGAACTGAGATGAACTAACATTATTGGATTTCTGGACTGAAAGGCTTATTTCTTCATGGAGTATAAAATTTTATGTAACACATTTGAACGTTTTTTTTTAAAAAATTGTTGTCGTTTTTATTTGTGGTCTCAAATTTTTCCAAAGTGCTTTCCAAAAGGGAACCAGAGTTGTACTAGGGTTCAGTGTGAGAAGCTATAGTCATCTGTAGCAGGATTACACTTCTGACATTACTTACATTCCTGGTACAGTACTTTTTATCCCCAACCTAACATGGGCACATGTCTATATTCCTAACCACTAGTTTGCACTAGGATGATCATTGAAAGTATAATTAATCACAATGTAAATGTGTTTTTATACAGATTTTTTGGTCCAAGAAATAACTGCCATGAAGATGTAGACTTTAGCATAATTACAATAATAATAATAATCATCATAATTATCATATATAAATCTGCAGTAAAAGCTTGTAGTAAATAATTAAATAACAGGAAGAAGTACAAAGTACACAGCCTTTTTTTGTTTGCTCACCTGTCCGTCATTACTCTCCCAGTCACAGTCTCTTCATTCAGAGGAGTCCACTTGCTGGATGCTGGACACTGCTCTGTTTGGAGTCCCCACAACCTTACCCCTGCTCTGTTTCGAGTCCCCACAACCTTACCCCTGCTCTGTTTCGAGTCCCCACAAACTTACCCCTGCTCTGTTTCGAGTCCCCACAACCTAGCCCTGCTCTGATGGCGGTCGCATGCAGGCGCTTCTTCTCTCCCGGCTGACAAGCACACCTTTGCTTCCTTTGTTTGAGGAACTGCAGGAAAGGTGAAAGTACAGGAGCAGAAGTGGACTTTGGCCTTAGAGAAATAATGGATATCTCCTTTCCTGGTTTCATGTGGCACGCAGCTTTTGTTTGACTGACAGTTTTCTTCAGTTCTGTTCTGTCTCACCACACCACATGCTACACAGTCACACAATGCATGTGTTGCTGTCCTTACTTCAAAAGAAACCTTTTACTGGCTGAAGCAGTGTAAATACTGCGGTCACCCCACCCAGAACATTTCACAGCCATGATCTTTCAAATGTCTGCTCACTCACCCCATGCACACATACACTAACAGACAGTTTGATGTTACTTGATGGCTTCCCCTGAAAGCCAGGTGTTTTTAGTCACAAAGTGATTAAAACCACTACAGATACAGGTTATACTTGTGACTGAGCACACAAAAACAATCCTGTATTTTGAAAAATATAGGTAATAATAGAATGTTGATCTTTATTTTTGTTTTATGAGTCACTTGCAGTGGTTGCTTTTATCTCTCTTTCTTCAACAGGCCTGAAATGTCTGTTCCCCTCCATTATGTGGTGGAAGTTCAGGGACTTACCCTGAACGCTACTCTATCATAGCTAATGTAAAGCTGTATAACACTAATTCAACTATAAGGTAATAAAAATTACACAAAGCTCTATGATTATTGCTGTTAAGCCTGGGGAAAACATGTCCTGGATTAAACATTTTTTCCCAATTATTAAACATGCATATGCATTCCAACAAAATGGGACTCACTCTAAGATGGGTGTGTTATCACACAACGGACATAAACTCATGGGATACAATTTCAATCATGCTAGAATTTCATTAGAAATTAAATTAGATTTTTAGGGACTGAGCTTCTTGGTTTGTACAATTAGAAGCAAATCCATATTGCATCTTTTACTGATGCATTAATATCACTGAATGTTTAGATGTGTCTTTACATTTCTTCTTACACAAACACACAAACACACACACAAACGGCAAGTCCATGCATCTTCCAGACACGTGAAGTCTGAGTCGGGGGGGCTGAGGTGGTGCTGGGTCAGCATGCTGGAGTCTTTGCTGGTGCCACGCCAGCCGTTGTTGGGTGTGTTTCTCTTCGAGGTGTATGACACCAGCACGCCATACTGAGGAGCACCTCAAGCTGACTTAAGATCATTAGGGAGGGTTGATGTTGCATCCTTGTATCTGAGCGTTTGACCCCCGGGTCTTTTCTAGGCTAACAGGAGCTGTCCATAAAGCACCCGACGAGGCAAGCGACAACCAGGCATCTGACCCACCGGAGTTGCTTCCAGGCTAGGGTTGCCTCGATATAGATGGACTCAATACTCTGGTGGATATGAATATGGGGAATACGGTCCTCCCAGTTGAGGCCAAGGATGTGTTGGAGGCATTAAGTTGTCTGATGTGGCGGTAGTAGACTGTCCAGGCTTCCGAGCCAAAAACAAAAAGACAAGAGCGCAGTCTACCAAAAGCTGGAAACAAAACAGCAGGTTGGTGTTAATATGCTGCTGAGATGGCAAAACTGCTGGACCACTTTGAGGGGTTTACGGTTGATGGTGATTTCCGGAGGGGTAGGAGATGGAAACCTCTCTTGGACAATGACTTCTGTTTTTTGGTGTTAATCACAAGACCTCTTGCATGGCAGCTGGGCTGTGGGCCAGGAACATGCAGTCATCTGCATATTGCAGTTCCTGAATGTTGCAGACAAAAGTTTTGGTCTTAGCTTGAAGGCGTCTGATGTTAAATAAGCTCCCATTGAGGTGGAGCTGAATTTGAAAACCATTATCCGTCATGGCGGACTTGTGGAAGAGGAGTGAGACTGCTATCAGGAAAAGGTTGAATATTACAGGGACAAGTACACATCCCTGCTTCATTGCAACATTCATATGTAACGAGGGGGACTGCTCACCACCAACAAGTACACATGCCTGCATACCATTGTGATATTTTGGGGGGGTGCCAAATTTCCTGACTTTCCTGACTCCTGGGTTTCAGGGACTTTGTTTTTTGCATTCTGGCGATGTTTTAAAAGTATCAAAATAACACTGCAAGTGCATTCTTATGTTAAATACTTTTCATTTAAAAATTAACTTTAAGATTGTCCGTTCAAATTTTATAATCCATCTTAATATACAGTACAGTTGAAATACAGTCTTAAAATGATCTGCTTGTTATAAACTCTCCAGTATTTTGAAATTCTCAAGTAAAATACACCATAATAATTGTTTTTCAACACTGAATCATTGCAAGGCATGTAACGTTTCGGTGTCATTTCATGAGTAGTGTGCCACCTAAAGGCTAAACCGTGCAACGCATCTTGTACTGGTAGACACCATTACAAAGGAAACTAGAAATAACCGGCTTGCGTTCGTATGCCTCCACCAAGTCAAGTTGAAGTTTACATCCATGTCTGTCCAGACTCATAAAATATATGTAGTGAAGACTTTGAAGGAATTTAATTTAAAAGGTATGAAGTGTATTTATTGGCGAAATGGAAGTTATCACTATATTGACATGTATGATTCCAGTGAATAATTTCCAGTGAGAAACATGCTATCTTCACTTAGTATGATGTCACAGTGAAGTTGACCTTTGAACTTTTGAATATAAAATGTCATCACTTCTTCATTTTATTCTATGAGACATTTGTGTGAAATTGTCATAATAAGCTTAGAAATTCTTTGACTAAAAACATCTTTTGTGAGGTCACAGTGACCTTGACCTTTGACCTTTGACCACAAAAATGTAATCAGTTCATTCTTGAGTTCAAGTGGACATTTAGGCCAAATGTGAAAAAAATTTCTCAAGGCGTTCTTGAGATATGGTGTTCAAGAGAATGGGACGGACGGACAGACAACCCAAAAACATAATGCCTCCGGCCACGGCTGTCTCTGGCACGGAGGCATAAAAATGGCGAGTATGAAAAAACCTGAAGGACCCGGTGCTGAAGACAATGAGATGGAATGCTGCTGGATTACTTGAGTAATGTGTTTGAGAGTGGCGTATCTCAAGACTATAAGTGTGAGCAGACCAAACCAGTCTGAACTGAAAGTTTCACCTCTTTATTGAGTTAGCATTTCCTAATTCTTCAGAATAACTTATAGGAGTTTCCTGAAGAAAATCACCAATCTGAAGTTATACAAAACTAAAAAGTCATTTTGGGTCAGAATCGAACATAATAGGAAGGTTAAATGATTGAATACTCTACCTACTTTAAACCAATCTTTCCAATAATAGCAAGTAGTAATGGGAGAGTGGGACTTTATGAACCATAAAACTGCGGGAGATTACTTGTGCCATCATCAGTGACACTAATCCAAACTTTCTTACTTCACTGTGACCCTAGGTTTACACAGGGCATCCACTGAGATCTCAAGGTTCAGATAGTCCAATGTATAAGATGAAACAACATAATGTGTGAGATACATTTCCCAGTTACCAAAATAGTGATGTGTTAAAGTGGAGGCTGTGGTTGGTTGTATGTCTTGCTGCCACCTTTGAAAAGCAGTCATATTTGCAATCAAAGCTGTGGAACTTCTGAAACATTGGTCTAAAAAGGCATTACATTTTATGAGCTTTGCATTATAAGTATGATATGGCTGAATGTGTGAGCTCCGTATGCATCCAGAGTGGGGTACTTGTGTGTATTTGCCAAGCAACACTCTTGCAGAAATCAATTGCCTAATTGTGTACCCTAATCCTAGGCTGCATCTGTAGGGCTGCCCTCAGGTCTCTTGGCTTTTTCCTGGTCAATCTTGCAAGATGAGTGGACCAGACCTATGATTAGTCAGGCCTCATCCCTGCCCTCCAAAAATGAATTGAGGCAAATAAATGTATTTTTCTGACTAGCATGGCCCTCCATCATGGCAATGCCAGCTCTTTCACTCACTCAGCAGAGCTTAGGGGGACATCAGAGATAGAGTCTGTGCTTTTCCATTTTGGCTGATCAATTGGTGTGTCCCTCCAGCCTGGAGCCATGCACAAACTTTATAATCCTTATGTTTCTAGATGTCCCAGCTTTCCTGTCAGGTTTGGAGTCACCTCCAAACCTGTTTACATACGTGTGGGGTATTCACACCAAGCAGTATGGCTGTCATATTTCAGACATTAATGTCAAAATATTAATTTTTATATTAGTGCGAGATCTGCAAGCAACCAACCTTTATTTCTGCAACAGAATCTGGCCACCGATTTTCATGGGAATTTCAGAGTAAAACAATGATAAAAATGTACAAAAACAACAATCACAGAGACTTTCTAAGACCTTAGCCTAAAATCTGTCTCTGAAAATGCCTAGGAATAAACATTTCCATTCCACACACAAGTGCTTAACACAGCTCAACTAAAGTTTTTCTGTGTACAGTGCGGCCCCACTTATTTTGGCACCCCCTAAAAAAAAAAAAAAAGTGTTCATTCACCACATTCACATCATTTGATGATTAGCTAATTAGCTTACACTGAACAAATTTTAAAAAAAAAAAAAATAACCTTTAATTTTTATTTATGATTAACAAATCCTTTAAATCCCTTAATTTTTTTTTATTTTTTTAAAACCAAAAAATGTTTATTGCACCCCTGCATTTATATATAAAATATATAAAAAATAAATTTTAATTTTTTTTTTTTTTATGCCATTGCATTGCCCTGCTGATGTGTGTTGATGTAACAACAAAAAAAAAAAAAGACTAACTCTTTCTCTTATTTTTTCTGGTACTTACAATATGTATACTAATGGATCTGAATATATCCCCCCCCCCCCCCCCCCCCCCCCGGGGGGGGGGAACACATCCTATCGCCGTCCCGCCATTTTTTTTTTTTTTTTTTTTTTTGTTTTTTGTTTTTTTTAATGTTAAAAAACAGCAAAAAAAAAAAAAAAAAGTTGGCAAACAAAGGGACAAACAAAACAAGGCAAAAAACCCAGAATTGCAGTTTTATATGATTCTGAATCGCCAAACGGAGCCCATAAGACGAGAAAAGTGGATCCAAGCAATAAGATGTGTGGCGTCGGCGGACATGCTTATGTGTCCAGCAGGCTTTTTTTTACAGGTAGCCTAAGTCAAATAAGTTATCCAATTGTCAATTTACAGCTAACTATATTGCTGTAAGTAATGCTAAAACATTTTGACCATATCATATGAAAATTGTTTGTTGTGGAATGTGGATAAATCGGAGTGCTATAATGTTACAGTAGCCTGTATCACCCACTAACAAAAAAGTTGTGGGCATCATCATTGTATGTACAGGTATGTAGATTCCTAACAAGCGGTGAGACAAAGAAAAAGCAATCGGCTTTCAATGGAAATGTCATGCCAAGTTTTTATGATAAACCTTCATAAAATACAATTTGTTAAAATTGTTTGTTAAAATACAGTTGGTAATTTGGCCAGACAAAAAAAACTGTGCAGGTTGTAGGCTCAGCCAGCGGAATAGAAGTAACGTTAGCCTATTAGGCTACTAATAACAACAAAAATAATTATAATAATAGTAGTACGCTATAATGTTACTGGTAAGGTGTAGTTAGACTTGAGTGTTTTGATCTTAGATTAAACCATTATCTTACCTGCTGACATTTTGATCAATAGTTGTAAATATCAAAGTATAGCTATGTAACTTCTGGCCATTCCATGGGATCATTTCTCCAAGACGTGCAAAGAAAGAAGAAGGGACTTTGAGGGAGTCCAACAATATTCATATTGAATTCCTTTTTTTTTTAACAGGGTACACAATAATGGGACACAATAATGTTTCACAAAAAATTAAAAATAATGCTTCAGTTTATAACATGATTTTTAAGGTGAAGGAGACCTGCTCTGATTATTGTGTGAATGGAATTGCGGATAATGACACAGTGACATGACGTGACTCATGAGACAGATTGGCCTCCCTCCAGACCTCACAGTAATGTACTGCAGGGCCTGGAGACTGGCTGAGTGGTCACACGCACTCAGTCTGAATATTAGTCGGCATCCTATTCTAGCATTAACACTATTCATCAATCAAAACAAGTAAATGCAAGTCTGTCACAATGTGATTTGCTAATGCGATCTGTTCCCAGTACTGGTTGTTCTGTCAGCTGCTTATTGAAAACCTAGGCTGCACCTGCAGAGAGAACAAACTGATCTGATCAGTGACCTACTTTTTCTGTTTCAGTTTGCCTTATTTCAAGCATAGGTATGATGCGAGTGTTCTTTCGTAATTCGTAATTTGTCATTCTGGCGCTATAGTTATCTTTCTATAAAACAAATCTACATGACATCCATTTCTCAAGGTGATTTGTGGTCACCAATAACATAAATGTACAAAAGAAATGTAGCTATGGTTTTAGCTAAAGTTTAGAGATAATGCTACATTTTAGCTGTATTTCAGTCATTTTTCATGATGTGCTTCCAAATGTATTTTAGACATACAAGGGGCGTATTGTTCTTGTTAAGATTGACATGGATAATGACAAATGGCATACCATAATGGCAGGTCTGGGGTGCCGTCAGTGCAAATCATATTCTTTCTTCAGCATTTGCCTTCCTCCAGCCAGCTGGAAAGCAAACTCGATTGCAAGGTACTTTTGAGGTGCATCACATCTCTTTTTCTCCACTCCCCCACTACCACTCCTCTCCTACCCGGAAGCATACAAAACTGCCTGAACGTTTTGAGTATAATTATTTGCATGTACAGTTTACAATGTACCAGACATTGCGGTTTGCCTCAAGACATTAACAAAGGAGGGTGCATTTTCAGAGTATTGGGACGCACCCTTGTTGTTCGTAGTACACTACCCACACAGTTCTGTGATAGTAGCCTACCTAATAGAACGATGTGGGATACTTTGTACTACTTTGTGCACTCTCTCCTGTTAACTCACTAATGTAACAGGCACAGTGGAGTCTATTGAAACGACAATCAGCAGGCGGTAACAGTTTTCTTGCTCAGTTTGACCGAATGGATGGTGATCTGAGCACTTCTGCACAATAGGATATCTATAGGTTAGCATGAGATTGAGATGTATCTTAATTTTCTCTTGGTCTGGTCTTCTTGACTAGGCCTACTGCAGGAGTGCAGCAAGGACTATTACAATGAATATTACTAAAGAATATTGACCACTAAACCAAAAACAAAATAAAAAATCTTATTTTTCCCCATTTCCTTTGCAGGAGATTTACAGAGATAGTAAATAATTAACAAGAATGTACATGTACTCATTTTAAAGGAAACCATGTTGTAATGAAACTATGTACTTCTGCTGGGCACGTTTCTGTTTTTGAGTGGGGGAGACAAGCTGGAGGAAATATTGCCATCCAAAAGCCAGACTCTTAAACTTTAAAGAGTTTTTTACTTTGCAATGAACAGTCCTCATTTTTTTATTTTAGAAAACACACTCAAGTAGTAACCTTTTTATTAGGTTACACTTAAATCATCTTAAATCTTTTTATCATAATAAATTATCACAATAAATCATCTCCACAATATAGGATGTGCTCCTGAATTTAAACGGCTCTTTATGTTGTGTACTCAAGGTTATGGTCAAGTTACTTTTGACTTTTTGCTAGATTTTGTCTACAAGCGAAGAAGCCATGTACCAGTAACTAAAACGGAACCAAGGTGTTGGAACTTAACAAAATACAATAAATAAGTGGCGTATGATTTTCCAAAATGTGTAGGAAATGTCATATGCACACTTCAATTGGTAGCTGTGCGTAAAAATGTATATTTGAACACAGAACAGCATAGAAGAAATATGTTTCGGGCCTAATAATTCAGTGTAAAACAGAATGACTAGTGGCTATAATGGTCAATATCATTCATTATTTGCTGTCAAAATGGGAGAATCCACCTCTTTTTTGATCATATTATTTAGTGAAAACCCAACCACAAACAAAGGCCCAACAATACACTTTGGGTTGTTGTATTGTATGACGATAGTGCGTGGTTTTAAATAAACTGTAAGACAAATTAGGCCTATATAGTTTTGAAGTGTATGCCATAATAAACATTGGTTTCATGTTTTATTTGAGTCTGCTAGCTTTTATTTTTAATGGAGAGATACTGGGCACCGCTGGATATTTCACTGCCATTTTAAGTTCATATTATTTTTGGAATAATCAGATGCGAGAAGTGGCAGGTAGCCTAAATATGGAAATAGTCCAACAAAGAGAACCATGCAGTGTTTCTTTAGCTTTTCACTGTTGTGACCTTTATACCCGATAGGGATAATTTCTTGGCCCCTCAACCATACTCCATATTTTATTTAATGTTGGTAAATATTGATATGATAATTGTTTTGCATTATGTTATAGTGTGGAATGGACATTCCACAGTGTTCATGCTCCAAAGTGTTTTTAGACTCATAAATTGTGAAGTGATTATTTCTGTCTCTGTCTATAGCAATAAAGCCTCTTGAAGTGGGGGTTGTACTGCTGCACAAGCTTTTCAGTATGAACTGATGTGTTATTATGTTTTTACAGCCATGGGTACAGATGGGCATCAGTGCTGTGTCATATTACCCACTTTAATCTCCAGGGAGAGAAACTCCAATCTCCTGGATTATGTGTTCTCGTGCCTAGTCGTGCAGCATGACTGCCTAGCGCCCAGCTAATAAGTTCTGTACAGAAGTTGGTTCCTGTACACTGATAGCAGTGACTTATTGGGTGGGAGATTATTCAGTGCTTGTCTTTCTTACGCAGGTAATCGTGGGAGAATAGACTTGAGTGATCTCACAATCATGACACACCAGACCATCCACCTCTTCCGAAAGGGGCTCCGCCTTCACGATAAGCCCTCTCTGGTGGGAGCGCTGGAGTCCTCGTCGGTGGGAGCGCTGGAGTCCTCGTCGGTGGGAGCGCTGGAGTCCTCGTCGGTGGGAGCGCTGGAGTCCTCGTCGGTGGGAGCGCTAGAGTCCTCGTCGGTGGGAGCGCTGGAGTCCTCGTCGGTGGGAGCGCTGGAGTCCTCGTCGGTGGGAGCGCTGGAGTCCTCGTCGGTGGGAGCGCTGGAGTCCTCGTCGGTGGGAGCGCTGGAGTCCTCGTCGGTGGGAGCGCTGGAGTCCTCGTCGGTGGTGGAGCGCTGGAGTCCTCGTCGGTGGGAGCGCTGGAGTCCTCGTCGGTGGGAGCGCTGGAGTCCTCGTCGGTGGGAGCGCTGGAGTCCTCGTCGGTGGGAGCGCTGGAGTCCTCGTCGGTGGGAGCGCTGGAGTCCTCGTCGGTGGGAGCGCTGGAGTCCTCGTCGGTGGGAACGCTGGAGTCCTCGTCGGTGTGTGTCGGTGCTTGTGCACTCTTACGTGGCCCACACCCTCTACGACTTCAAGAGGTACGTCTCCCCTCATTGCCCCTCATCAAAATGTTAATTTCATTGACGATATAATGTGAAAAAACCAAGCAAAATATTGTTCCCAATAGAAATTAGACTTAGAACTTATGTTGCTGTGAACTAACTGCAGGAATGTGAAGTTATACGCATTCAGCAGAAACAGGTGATTTACTGAAGTGTGGCGATACACATAATGACATAAAAGGATGCAGTGCACTTGTCTATTGCACAGGTCAGACCCTCAGGGAGATCAACAGCACTCTCACAGAACACCATCTGCCAGTTGACATATGCTTGCTCTAAAAAGGAAATATCTCTGCACCAGGCTCGGTTAAAAGGACAGTGTGGTATACACTGTTCAGTGCAAACTGAAATGTTGTTCAGTTTTTCAATACAAGCGGAAGTTAATCTGTATGTGGAGCATGCATGCACGCGCGCGCGCGCGTGTGTGTGGGTGTACACCTGCTGGTGGGAGAGTGGTTGAGTGAGGGTGTGTGCACATGTGTATAAGCATGTGTTTGTGAGTGTGAGAGGTAAAAAGGAAGGGGGGGTTAGTTTGTGTCTGTAGCTCCACTGATCTTCCACTGATTGACCTTCCACCAGGATTATCAAAGCGGCGGGGAGCCGCCACTGACCTACAAGAAGTTCCTCCATGTGCTCTCCATCTTAGGAGAGCCTGACAAGCCAGCACTGGAAATCACGCTCCAGGACTTCCAGTAAGCGCACGCAGAGAGGGCCTTAGGCTGGATCCTGTGACCTTTTTTTTTCTCTGCCAAATTGGAATGGCCAATCATAACTGTAGGTGTGTCCCGATGCTGCAGAATTTACAAAGCAAGAAACGCATCCCTCAAAGTGTGTGCACCTTGGCATTGCTTCTCCTCTCGCTCCAATCCACCACCTGCTGAGCCACGTAGACGACTGAGCTGGAAGACTATTTATAGTTTCAGAAATGTAGTCGGCAGGTGCGCAATTCAGTCCATGTACACACTGGATCCATTATGAGCCTGTCGTTCTCATGGCAGTAATGGAGACCCACGTTTTTTTAAGCTTGCGAGAACCACACTTTCTGCTAATTTCTCCAGGCGAATGCGCCAGTCCCTGGGAAAAGTATGTTGTGTGATCTTTATTTTTTACAGCCCTCAGAACGATTTACCCCTCTCTCTATGTGATCTAAATCTTGCTCAGTAAACTGTGGAATCTGGGCTTGATTGGCAATTGTATCTTGGCAGCGGACGTGACTGCTATGATTTCCTGTTGCTAAGGCAACAGATGATGCCTGAGACTCTAAGCAGCTTGTGTTGTGTAAACAGCCACGCATGTGATACAAACGTGGCTCGGAGGCACAAACAGTCACACAGCCAGCCGAATACTGCATGCACCTGCAAGAAGAGGGTCAGCAGCCCACCCCCATTTGCTCCCTCCCACCCACCAAAAGTAGGGTTCTGTGCTGCTCTAAATGAAAGCATGGGCCCTTACCTCCCACCGAGAGAGATATGAGATCAGCAGTACATCCATGAGCTTGCTTTCTGTGTGAAATGCTGGAGTGCAACATTTTTTCCTGGCTTGACAAAAAAACAGTTTGTAAAGAAGTCAAGTCTGATAAAACCCGAATTAGCTAACAAGAGGTCCCTGTGCAGTGCACACTTCTTCTCTGAAAATGTTTCCATGTTTTTTTTTGGAGTTTTTGGTGGCATAAAAGAGAAGACTCGACCTAAAATGTACCATGGTAATCATTCTCTTTAAGAAATTGTAAAACACCCATGGAAGCAGTGGCGTACCGTGGGAGTAGAACTAGGCCTTCTGTAAACTTACCTTTAACGGATGATCACTCTCAATCTGTTTCCGTTTACTTTGCCTGATTGCCAATCAAATAATTGATTCACTCAATAACCAAGAACAATAAGTAAATTATTAGGCTACCAAGTTATTTTGAGATAGCATTATTGTTTTGTGTATCAAACTTGTGTTGCATTTGTCTATATCCACATTTATGATGACGTGTTATTATGCGAAGATTCGACTTTTAAAGGCTCTGTTCAATGTTTCGTAGATTTTCGTAAATGAGTTTTTCTAGCCTGAATAATGCGTTGCTCTGAACGGTTCGATACACTTAAGAGGCTAAATTTGAATTTATGCTTTCTAATGTTTAAATCGCTTTGACTAATTTGAGTGTCGTGAATTACATTCTTTAACGCGTTCAGATTATTGCCTGATCCTTGTTAAACAATCTCAAGTTGTCTTTTTTTCATTATCGTTTCTAAATCATTATAGGCTACAAATTGGTCTTGATTATTCAGATAATTGGTTTCGATTTTTGTTTGATTGTTAGGCTACTCAAGCTAAATAAACGGAAACAAGTAATCCTCACTTTTTCCAACGCACCGGCCATCGCTACATAGCCTACGTATATTTAAGTGCTACCCATTTTATGATACAAAAAAAAATACTAGCACTGCAATACTGCAAAAACTTGATATATTCATCAATGTTTGTTATTCAGTTAATAAATTGCTTGATTGATAATTAAGAACTATAAGTGGAAACAGATTGAGAGTAATATCCGTATAAAGGTAAGGTTACCGAAGGCCCTATTTTACTGCCGACGTTACGCCACTGCATGGAAGATGGAAATGAAGAGCAGTACTGGGTTCCAAGCCTGGAGGATCTTTGTATAGAGGTGGGCCTGGAGGTCTTGTGGCCTGATGGGGAGAGTCATGGACTGAAAAGACTTGAAAAGCATATAGAGAGTCAGGTACAACATGAAGACTGACAGTCACAGAGTGCAAGACTGCAGTTTCTTGGCAGTACAGTTTTTGGCATGAATGTGTAGTCTAGAGTTCTGTCTAGTAAAATAAGCTACATTCAAGCAATTTTTCCCTCATATACTGTTTATTTTTTAATTTTTTTTAACCTCTGGGAGTTTATAGCTCCAAACATATATTTCGTACTTTGCATAAAAGCGGCATTTTGATAAATATACACATGTATAAAGCTTGTTTGAAGTAGCTGCAAACTTTGCATGCGGTTGAGAGAAGAGTCTATTTTTGTCTATGGGAAAACATTGCCTTTGTGTTGTACATCTGTCTGCCTCAGGGTTGGGTTGCCAACTTTTCCAAACACCGAACCATTCCAAACTTTCTGTTACCAAGCACAACTGGTCTCAGTTCCTACTTCAGCCTGGGCTGTTTGTCTGTCCGCTCCTTCTACTTCTACAGATTGTCCAAAATCTATGCACAGATGAGCCGCCCTTGTGAGAGCATCCATATCACCCTCCAGGTGCATTGTTGATATCCACATTCTGTTCATTTCTTATCATTCTACGAAAAAATAAAAATCTTATCTGACAAACTGTTAAAGCTGAGGAGTTCTATGCTTTCCAAATATTCTCAGTATTCCTGACATAGGTGCCAGCATGAGAAGTTAGTCACACTCTGTGTGTCCGTGTGTCTGCAGTCCAAGAACCACATATTGCCCCCAGTGTCACTCCAGTGACAGGTGCTGTGGAGAGAGTTTTTCGACACTGTTGCTTCTGCCACCCCAAACTTCACCAAGATGGCCGGCAATCCCATCTGTCTGCAGATCAACTGATATAAAAACCAGACAAAACTGGAAAAATGGAAGAGGGTGAGTGCTGTCCAGTATAGGCACGGTGCTGGCATTGTGCTGTAGAAGCCTCAGAGGCTTAACTGCTGTCCTGGCTTCCCCTGGATCAACGCCATCAAAACCCAGCTGCGACAGGAGGGCTGGATCCACCACCTGGCCCGGCACGATGTGGCCTGCTTCCTGACCAGGGGGGACATGTGGATCAGCTGGGAGGAAGGCAATAAGGTACTGAGGAGCAGAGAAGAGTGTATGTGAGTACTGTGGAGCAGAGAGGAAAGTACAGTCAAGCCGGAAAGTCTGCACACCCCGTTCACCTTCTCCAAGTTTTATTATGTTACAGACATGTTCTAGAAATAGATTGAGTTCATTTTTTGTCTAAAAATTCTACACAAATTAGCCCATAATGACAAAGTGAAAATAGGTCTTTAGACATTTGCGCTAATTTATTAATCAAAATGTAAGATATCATATGTACACACGTGTGCACACCCTTTGATATGACACCCAAAAGTGAGCTGAGGTGCATTTTGTTTCCACTCATACAGCTTGAGATGTTTCTACAACTTAATTGGAGTCCACCTGTGATAAATTCTATTGATTGGACATGATTGGGGATTGCCAACACCTGCCTATATAAGGTCCCACAGTTGACAGTGCATGTCAGAAAAAACTCCAAGCCATGGGGTCGAAGGAATTATCTGCAGACCTCAGAAACAGGATTGTGTCAAAACATAGATCTGAAAAAGGGTACGGAAAAATCTCTGCAGCTTTACAGGTCCCAAAGAGCACAGTGGCCACCATCATTCGTAAATGGAAGAAGTTTAGAACCACCAAGAATCTTCTTAGACCTGGCCACCCGGCCAAACTGAAAGAGGAGAGTATATGTGTACTGAGGAGGAGAAAAAAGTGTGAGTACTGAGGAGCAAAAAGGAGAGTATATGAGTACTGAAAAAAAGAGAGGAGAGTATATAAGTACTGAGGAGGAGAGGGGAGAGTATATGAGTACGGAGGAGGAGAAAGAAGAGTATATGAGTACTGAGTAGAAGAGAGGAGAGTATATAAGTACAGAGGAGGAGAAAGGAGAGTATATGAGTACTGAGTAGGAGAGAGGAGAGTATATGAGTACTGAGTAGAAGAGAGGAGAGTATATAAGTACAGAGGAGGAGAAAGGAGAGTATATGAGTACAGAGGAGGAGAAAGGAGAGTATATGAGTACTGAGTAGAAGAGAGGAGAGTATATAAGTACAGAGGAGGAGAAAGGAGAGTATATGAGTACTGAGTAGAAGAGAGGAGAGTATATAAGTACTGAGTAAAAGAGAGGAGAGTATATGAGTACTGAGGAGGAGAGAGGAGAGTATTCACTGATCACTGGTCAGAATTGTCCCCCTGAGTATTCAGTTGTAATTTAGGCTGAAAAGGGTATAAAATGGATTAGAGTCATGGAGACCACGCAAGTTAAAAAAATAATAATAATAAAAATAAAAATTAATAACAAGCAGGTAAGTCATTAGCTTAGAATTAGCAATCAATTACACAATACATAGATTTAAGAAAAGAAACACAGAGTAAATATCTTACCCAGCCTGTTCAGCTACACACAGACACAGAACATGCACAGTGTGGGAAGTCAGTTACAATCTTCCCTGATAGGCTTGTCTCCCTTCCTTTTATGCGAAATCACGCATTTGAACCAGTGCCATAAATTAACCTGGAGGGGTGGTCAAATCTGGAATTTAGACCCCCACCTTTTGGGGATGTTTGAGTAGGGAGAGGGGAAAAGGAGATGTTTACCAGAGAGGACATTCCACTGTTATAGTTTTTCCCTGAGTTACTGAAACTATGCTTTATTAAACTTAATTTGGTATGAAATGTATTTCAGTCAATTTTTTGATTTTCCCTGAATCCATACATACCAAACAGGTTAAGGTGATGTAATATTATGGTGCAGTTGTCATAAAAATTTCCTCCTGATGAACCATTTTACATGCAATTCCTGTTACTACTACATAATACGTAATGTAACAATATAAGGATCACATGTGCAATGTTTGTAGGTTTTTACATAGTCTGTTAACTATCTTAACAGAAGTTTTAAAGTCCTGGTCCAGAAGAGAATTAAAGAGTGTAATGACAGGGGTGCCCAAATGAGGGCACTGTGGTATTGTCCGGAGGCTTTCCCCAAAAAAATGCCCAGGTGTTGGGTTACGGAAGTGATCACAGATGTTTTGAGAGGACATTCCTTTCCCATGGTTTGGCCAGGGGCTTGATGACCCTTCCGACCTTAATGCCCCTAGAACACACATTCACAACCATGGCAAACAATCCAATCTGCCCTTATCTCCGTCTTTCCCAGATGGGGACATTCTTGGGAGTAAACGGCCTGAAAGCCCAAAGAACGTCCGAGTAACCTATTATTTTATTACACGGCCCTCTGTTCCTTTGACGTGCATGATGAGCCCCAGTTCTCAGGTGCTTTGAAGTGGCAGCATTTCTTGAGTCCCACTTTGACTCCCCCCTACAAGAGTATATGAGAGGAGAGTGTATGATTACTGAGGAGGGGAGAGAAGACTATATGAGTACTAAGAAGCAGATAGGAGAGTATATGAGTACTGAGGAGGAGAGAGGAGAGTATATGAGTACTGAGGAGGAGAGAGGAGAGTATATGAGTACTGAGGAGGAGAGAGGAGAGTATATGAGTACTGAGGAGGGGAGAGAAGACTATATGAGTACTAAGAAGCAGATAGGAGAGTATATGAGTACTGAGGAGGAGAGAGGAGAGTATATGAGTACTGAGGAGGAGAGAGGAGAGTATATGAGTACTGAGGAGGAGAAAGAAGAGTATATGAGTACTGAGTAGAAGAGAGGAGAGTATATAAGTACAGAGGAGGAGAAAGGAGAGTATATGAGTACGGAGGAGGAGAAAGAAGAGTATATGAGTACTGAGTAGAAGAGAGGAGAGTATATAAGTACAGAGGAGGAGAAAGGAGAGTATATGAGTACTGAGTAGAAGAGAGGAGAGTATATGAGTACTGAAAAAAAGAGAGGAGAGTATATGAGTACTGAGGAGGAGAGAGGAGAGTATATGAGTACTGAGGAGGAAAGAGGAGAGTGTATGAGTACTGAGGAGGAGACAGGAGAGTATATGAGTACTGAGGAGGAGAGAGGAGGGTATATCAGTTCAAGAGGAGGAGAGAGGAGAGTATATGAGTACTGAGGAGGAGAGAGGAGAGTATATAAATACTGAGGAGGAGGGAGGAGAGTATATGAGTACTGAGGAAGAGAGAGAAGAGTATATGAGTAATGAAGAGAAGGGAGGAGAGTACTGAGAAAGAGAGATGAGAGTATATGAGAGGAGAGTATATGAGTACTGAAGAGCAGAGAAGATTATGAGTACTGAGGAGGAGAGAGGAGAGTGTATGAGTACTGAGGAGGAAATAGGAGAGTATATGAGTACTGAGGAGGAGAGAGGAGAGTATATGAGTACTGAGGAGGAAAGAGGAGAGTGTCTGAGTACTGAGGCGGAGAGAGGAGAGTATATGAGTACTGAGGAGGAGAGAGGAGAGTGTATGAGTACTGAGGAGAAGATAGGACAGTATATGAGTACTGAGGAAGAGAGAGAAGAGTATATGAGTAACAAAGAGAAGGGAGGAGAGTACTGAGAAAGAGAGATGAGAGTATATGAGAGGAGAGTATATGAGTACTGAGGAGGAAAGAGGAGAGTGTATGAGTACTGAGGAGGAGACAGGAGAGTATATGAGTACTGAGGAGGAGAGAGGAGGGTATATCAGTTCAAGAGGAGGAGAGAGGAGAGTATATGAGTACTGAGGAGGAGAGAGGAGAGTATATAAATACTGAGGAGGAGGGAGGAGAGTATATGAGTACTGAGGAAGAGAGAGAAGAGTATATGAGTAATGAAGAGAAGGGAGGAGAGTACTGAGAAAGAGAGATGAGAGTATATGAGAGGAGAGTATATGAGTACTGAAGAGCAGAGAAGATTATGAGTACTGAGGAGGAGAGAGGAGAGTGTATGAGTACTGAGGAGGAAAGAGGAGAGTATATGAGTACTGAGGAGGAGAGAGGAGAGTATATGAGTACTGAGGAGGAAAGAGGAGAGTGTCTGAGTACTGAGGAGGAGAGAGGAGAGTATATGAGTACTGAGGAGGAGAGAGGAGAGTGTATGAGTACTGAGGAGAAGATAGGACAGTATATGAGTACTGAGGAAGAGAGAGAAGAGTATATGAGTAACAAAGAGAAGGGAGGAGAGTACTGAGAAAGAGAGATGAGAGTATATGAGAGGAGAGTATATGAGTACTGAAGAGCAGAGAAGATTATGAGTACTGAGAAGGAGAGAGGAGAGTATATGAGTACTGAGGAGGAAAGAGGAGAGTATATGAGTACTGAGGAGGAGAGAGGAGAGTATATGAGTACTGAGGAGGAAAGAGGAGAGTGTATGAGTACTGAAGAGGAGACAGGAGAGTATATGAGTACTGAGGAGGAAAGAGGAAAGTGTATGAGTACTGAGAAGGAAAGAGGAGAGTGTATGAGTACTGAGGAGGAGAGATAAGAGTATATGAGTACTGAGGAAGAGAGAGGAGAGTATATGAGTACTGAGGAGGAGAAAGGAGAGTATATGAGTACTGAGAAGGAAAAAGGAGAGTGTATGAGTACTGAAGAGCAGAGAGGATTATGAGTACTGAGGAGGAGAGAGGAGAGTATATGAATACTGAGGAGGAGGAGGAGAGTATATGAGTACTGAAGAGCAGAGAGAAGAGTAGATGAGTACTGAGGAAGAGAGAGGAGAGTATATGAGTACTGAAGAGGAAAGAGGAGAGTGTATGAGTACTGAGGAGGAGAGATAAGAGTATATGAGTACTGAGGAGGAGAGAGGAGAGTATATGAGTACTGAGGAGGAAAGAGGAGAGTGTATGAGTACCGAGGAGGAGAGAGGAGAGTATATGAGTACTGAGAAGGAAAGAGGAGAGTATATGAGTACTGAAGAGGAAAGAGGAGAGTGTATGAGTACTGAGGAGGAGAGATAAGAGTATATGAGTACTGAGGAGGAGAGAGGAGAGTATATGAATACTGAGGAGGAGGAGGAGGAGGAGAGTATATGAGTACTGAAGAGCAGAGAGAAGAGTAGATGAGTACTGAGGAAGAGAGAGGAGAGTATATGAGTACTGAGGAGGAAAGAGGAGAGTGTATGAGTACTGAGGAGGAGAGATAAGAGTATATGAGTACTGAGGAAGAGAGAGGAGAGTATATGAGTACTGAGGAGGAGAGAGGAGAGTATATGAGTACTGAGGAGGAAAGAGGAGAGTGTATGAGTACTGAGGAGGAGAGAGGAGAGTATATGAGTACTGAGGAGGAGAGAGGAGAGTATATGAGTACTGAGGAAGAGAGAGGAGAGTATATGAGTACTGAGGAGGAGAGAGGAGAGTATATGAGTACTGAGGAGGAAAGAGAAGAGTGTATGAGTACTGAAGAGCAGAGAAGATTATGAGTACTGAGGAGGAGAGAGGAGAGTATATGAATACTGAGAAGGAGAGAGGAGAGTATATGAGTACTGAGGAGGAGGAGGAGGAGGAGGAGAGTATATGAGTACTGAAGAGCAGAGAGAAGAGTATATGAGTACTGAGGAAGAGAGAGGAGAGTATATGAGTACTGAGGAGGAAAGAGGAGAGTGTATGAGTACTGAGGAGGAGAGATAAGAGTATATGAGTACTGAGGAAGAGAGAGGAGAGTATATGAGTACTGAGGAGGAGGAGGAGGAGGAGGAGAGTATATGAGTACTGAGGAGGAAAGAGGAGAGTGTATGAGTACTGAGGAGGAGAGATAAGAGTATATGAGTACTGAGGAAGAGAGAGGAGAGTATATGAGTACTGAGGAGGAGGAGGAGGAGGAGGAGAGTATATGAGTACTGAAGAGCAGAGATCAAATCAAATCAAATCAATATTTATTTATATAGCGCATTTCACAACTAGTTGTCACAATGCGCTTCACAGAAAAAACCCAGCCTAAACCCCCACAAGAGCAAGCCAGAGGCAACAGTGGCAAGGAAAAACTCCCTGGTGTAACTAGGAAGAAACCTTGGGAGGAACCAGACTCAAGGGGGAAACCCATTCTCCTCAGGTCGGCTCAGGGTCTAGATCTTAATGACCAGCATGGTCAAAACTGACTGGCAATATCCATGTTAGTGAGAGAGAAGGGTATATGAGTACTGAGGAGGAGAGAGGTGAGTATATGAGTACTGAGGAGGAAAGAGGAGAGTGTATGAGTACTGAAGAGGAGACAGGAGAGTATATGAGTACTGAGGAGCAGAAAGGAGAGTATATGAGTACTGAGAAGGAAAGAGGAGAGTGTATGAGTACTGAAGAGGAGACAGGAGAGTATATGAGTACTGAGGAGCAGAAAGGAGAGTATATGAGTACTGAGGAGGAGAGAGGAGAGTATATGAGTACTGAGAAGGAGAGAGGAGAGCATATGAGTACCGAAGAGAAGGGAGGAGAGAGGAGAGTATTTGAGTACTGAGGAGCAGAGATGATTATGAGTACTGAGGAGGAAAAAGGAGAGTATATGAGTACTGAGGAGGAGAGAGGAGAGTATATGAGTACTGAGGAGGAAAGAGAAGAGTGTATGAGTACTGAAGAGCAGAAAAGATTATGAGTACTGAGGAGGAGAGAGGAGAGTATATGAATACTGAGAAGGAGAGAGGAGAGTATATGAGTACTGAGGAGGAGGAGGAGGAGGAGGAGGAGGAGAGTATATGAGTACTGAAGAGCAGAGAGAAGAGTATATGAGTACTGAGGAAGAGAGAGGAGAGTATATGAGTACTGAGGAGGAAAGAGGAGAGTGTATGAGTACTGAGGAGGAGAGATAAGAGTATATGAGTACTGAGGAAGAGAGAGGAGAGTATATGAGTACTGAGGAGGAGGAGGAGGAGGAGAGTATATGAGTACTGAGGAGGAAAGAGGAGAGTGTATGAGTACTGAGGAGGAGAGATAAGAGTATATGAGTACTGAGGAAGAGAGAGGAGAGTATATGAGTACTGAGGAGGAGGAGGAGGAGGAGGAGAGTATATGAGTACTGAAGAGCAGAGATCAAATCAAATCAAATCAATATTTATTTATATAGCGCATTTCACAACTAGTTGTCACAATGCGCTTCACAGAAAAAACCCAGCCTAAACCCCCACAAGAGCAAGCCAGAGGCAACAGTGGCAAGGAAAAACTCCCTGGTGTAACTAGGAAGAAACCTTGGGAGGAACCAGACTCAAGGGGGAAACCCATTCTCCTCAGGTCGGCTCAGGGTCTAGATCTTAATGACCAGCATGGTCAAAACTGACTGGCAATATCCATGTTAGTGAGAGAGAAGGGTATATGAGTACTGAGGAGGAGAGAGGTGAGTATATGAGTACTGAGGAGGAAAGAGGAGAGTGTATGAGTACTGAAGAGGAGACAGGAGAGTATATGAGTACTGAGGAGCAGAAAGGAGAGTATATGAGTACTGAGAAGGAAAGAGGAGAGTGTATGAGTACTGAAGAGGAGACAGGAGAGTATATGAGTACTGAGGAGGAGAGAGGAGAGTATATGAGTACTGAGGAGCAGAAAGGAGAGTATATGAGTACTGAGGAGGAGAGAGGAGAGTATATGAGTACTGAGAAGGAGAGAGGAGAGCATATGAGTACCGAAGAGAAGGGAGGAGAGAGGAGAGTATTTGAGTACTGAGGAGCAGAGATGATTATGAGTACTGAGGAGGAAAAAGGAGAGTATATGAGTACTGAGGAGGAGAGAGGAGAGTATATGAGTACTGAGGAGGAGTGAGGAGAGTATATGAGTACTGAGGAGGAGAGAGGAGAGTATATGAGTACGGAGGAGGAGACAGGAGAGTATATGAGTACTGAGGAGGAAAGAGGAGAGTATATGTGTACTGAAGAGGAGAGTATATGAGTACTGAGGTGGAGAGAGGAGAGTATATGAGTACTGAGGAGGAGAGGGGATTATGAGTTCTGAGGAGGCGAGAGGAGAGTATATGAGTACTGAGGAGGAGAGAGGAGAGTATATGAGTACTAGAGAGGAGAGGGGATTATGAGTTCTGAGGAGGAGGGGGAGAGTATATGAGTACTGAGGAGGAGAAAGGAAAATATATGAGTATTGAGGAGAAGAGAGGAAAGTATATGAGTACTGAGGAGGAGACAAGACAATATATGAGTACTGAGGAGGAGAGAGTAGAGTATATGAGTACTGAGGGGCTATACAACACGAATGAAAGGGTGATAGTAGAAAGATTCTGTGGCTCTGAGATGGCAGTCTGTAATCTTCGTTGGCCCTCTACACCATGTGCAGGTGTTCAAGGAGTCCCTGTTGGATGCAGACTACAGTGTGAATGCAGGGAACTGGATGTGGCCGTCAGCCAGTGCCTTCTTCCACCAGTACGCTCGCATCTTCTGCCCTGTGCACTATGGGCGCCGGACTGACCCTGATCTACAATACCTCAGGAGCACTATTTCTGCACTTTTCATCTGTCAGAAAGTTTATGGGGGAAATTATGGTTGTGTTTGGCAGAGTCTTTACTCAAGAGTTTGTAAAAAAAAACCTGTTAATCTCTATCACTAAACCCACATGTTAATGTGATGGTTGTCAGGTCAGCAGGGATTCAGTTTCTGTTTTTTTTTGTTTTTTGGGTCATCTTCCAGGAAATTTCCACCAGTGCTAAAAAACTTCCCCTCCAAGTATATCTATGAGCTATGGACTGCTCCATTAGAAGTGCGGTTGGAGGCCGGGTGTATAACCGGTTTGTTCATTTTTCTGCCTTCCAACAGCATGTTTTTTTCAGCTTTACTACTGAGCTTTTTAGTACAAAACTATAGAATACTAGTAACCAAAATGTCTTATCTGTTGTGTTACTGCTTTCAGATATGTGTCCTGGGGGTGTGGCTAATGTTTTATGCTGCAGAAAGTTAGAATCAGCAAAAATTATATCAAAGTCTCAATAATCTTCCAGTTTGCAACTATGCTTAAGGGCACAGTATCAGAGTTAGATAACATGTGTAACATGGATAACAACACATGTCTTGATTTTACTTGGACCATGGTATCCGACCGTCCTATTGTTCATATGTTGTCCTCACTGATGACTGTATATGGCAACAGTGTAGTATAATGGTTAGAGAACTCGGCTTGTAACCCAATGGTTGCAGGTCCAATTTACAGGTGGGGGACTGCTATTGGTCCCATGGGCAGCACACATAACTTAAATTGCTAAGGTATACGAAAGCATCTGCTAGATGCCAGTAATGTCATGTAAATATATGTAGTCCAGGGCTTCACAAATTCAGTCCTGGGGACTGTTGATATTTCCAGCATCTGATAAGATATTATGGCCAGGTAACTACACAACCCAAAGTTCTACCAAAGTAAAATTTTGCTTTAACATCTGCATTGCCTTTAAACAATAGAATAAAAGAGGTTTGTGGAAGGCGTTAGTCTGGGCAGGGGAAACGGGCTTATTAGGACTACGCCTCCTGGCAGAGCAGCAATTACACATAGGTGTTCTGATCTTTCACTATGTACCTGAAACAGGATAACTGGTCACGGCAAAGAGAGAGCAATCTTTCACTATGTACCTGAAACAGGATAACTGGTCACGGCAAAGAGAGAGCAAAATTCACGAACCTTGACCTCGGCTGAAAATGGTTTTTGTGCCGAGAAAATGTGTTTATAGTGTATTATTTTTGTCATATAATTTAGCGGTGGGTGTGAAAAGTCCGCATAAGAGCACTTTCCAAAAATGCTGTTTTCAAAATGGGTCAGCCCTGAGAATGCACCTTTGAGTCCATGAGTCTGAGTCCAGAGAATGGGATTCAGCCATAGTCTAATCTGAAATGTGCCCACTCAGCACCCCCGTAGGTATGGCAATGATGTTTCTCTCTGTTTCTCGGGAAGGACTATCCCCAGCCCATAGTCAACCACCTGGAGGTGAGCCAGAGGAACATGGCCCTCATGCGGCAGCTTCGCAGTGAGCAGGAGGGCACTGCCCAGCTGACCCGAGGTCAGTAGTATTTGCCACACTATACCAGTCATGTCGAGCAGCATCCTTCAAAATGACCTCTTTTAATGTGTGATTGTGGATTAATGATCGGAATTGACTAGGGATGCACAGGTCAAAATAAATAAGTAGTTAAGCAATGGGGTGCCCAACAAAGGCCGATCCATTTCAGAATTTTTCACCAACTTCTACTCTTAGTTATTTAATTGGCTTGATCATATCAAGCGGACATTTGTATAATCACCAGCTACAGCCGCAAACTGCAAGTGTATCCTAAAGATTTTACTAGTGTAGTGAACCAGTGTAGTTTATAGAGCTGTCAGAAAACTAAAACCTGAGGTATATGGTTGGAACAAAACCAGCATGCAGATTTGGGTGATTATTTGGTAACCCCCTCACCCTGACCAGTATGTACACTATGATTGTGAATTCTGAAATGACAAATGTACATCATTATATGCATTGGCATCATAACCAAGACACTAAGTATAGTTACACCCTATTTTTAAGAAACATAATGCTGATTCAAGCAGAAAGCTGTAGGTTCCTGTTCACTGTTGTTTGACATCCTTTTCCCCCTCAGTGGCACATGCTTATATGTCCTGACTGCTTCTCCTATTCTTTTTCCTATTTTGTTTCTTTATATAAAATGATGTGATACACTGATAGTCTCTGAACCTTTTGTGAAACCATTATCATTCTATGATAAAACTTAAATTCCCTCTCAGTCCACTTTCAGGTGACACTGCCAGTTGACCAGTCATTTTTAAATAAATTTTGGGAAATTTAACAGCCAAAGTTTTATCCATTAGAATTCAATGTGTTTATTTTGTAAATAATTTTGTAAAGTTTGTCAGTTTCGTACAAAGAGGAAATTTCGGTTCAGCACTCAGTTTTTTCATTGCATTCCAGCACTCTCAACTATCCGTCCAATCAACAGCACATAAAGGAAAAAAATGTTTATGAAACAAAACTTTTAACTGGAAACTTCCAGTCAAGGAGCTTATCAGTTGGGACACATAGGAGCATATAAACTATTGTGTCACACCCTTAACATTGACACCAGTTGTTGCTTCACCTACATATTAAATTCATTAAGCGCTGTCAAATTTGCCCCCGTTCTATTCATTAATGTTGCATTGTGCCCTGTTCTGTGTATAATAATCATACTACCTCCAATTTTGTAAGCTGTATACAGGCATTGGTACAGGTTGCAATGGCCTTTTTTTGAAGGACCAGAAGTTACCACATACAACACAATGCTTCCTGATCCCAAGTAGTCTCCACTCCTTCTACCATACTTCATGATTCATGTTGATTGGATTAGATGTTCTCTGTGATTCCCTTTTAGACCTGATAATATATGAACTAATATATGGCTTCAAAATTAATATTGTCCACTAAAACCTGTGTTTCAAATTCACTCACAAAATGTTTTGCTGGGTTTTAATATTTAAAAACTTTTTATAAAAATGTCACATGCCTGTTTCTCATTTAAAAAAATACAGCAATGCTGGAATTTTAATACCATATGATGGTATGGTAATTGATCCTTTAGAAGAATGGAACCGGGAAGTGCTACATGTCAAGGGCATAAAAGATTGAAAATGAAAATAGAAACCTAGTTGTATGGTCCTTGTTATTTAAAAAAAAAAATGGAATGTGATGCATTGCAATTTCCCATCACCATTAGCTGGGAGAGACAATTCAAGAATCGTTCAAATAAAAAGCCCTTCTACCATGTCATATTTCATCTTTATTCAGTTTGGTAAACTGGTAGCTAATGCTATCAAGGTACTGGCTGATGGGCAGTGATGTCACTAATTCCTTCTACTAAAGCCTGTGAAAGTGGCAAATGTTTCTTCATGTCTGAAACTTTTATTCCAGCATTCTAATGACCCTCTACATGGGTACTGCCAGGGATTTTGGGCCCCAACAATTGCATCCCGCCAGTGGGCCACTCCATCCCTGCACAATTACAGCACAATTTTGAGTGCCCCTCAGTGTCAGTCAGGGCCCTTGGAAGCCCCCCCATATGGCACCACTCACCCTCTATAAAAGCAAAATCATATATTGTCCCAGATTTTCCAGTAAGATAACGTGTTCATCAAACCAGGCCTTCACTCTATGTCCGTTTGAATATTACCTCAGCCCCTATAGATACGTCCCACAGTCTTCACTGGAGCACTGGCATAGCCTGAGCACTCCCAGGTCATTGGTCAGAAGATCCTTGTACACCTATGATCCTCAAGACATCCATAAAAGTTTTAGCAACCGCAGATTGGCAGCAGATTGACTGCAAGAAAAAGTGAGAAGTTTTCATTAGATTAATGTTGATTATATCTTATATTATGTACTTAGTTTTGTTTGTCTAGAAACCTACCATCCTGTGGCTACAACTGGGTTACCAGTAGACCTGTGTTGGTCCAATAAAGTTTACAGATAAAGTGATGTGTTGGCATATAACCTTGGTTGGGCTGTTACATTTATTACCTGCCACTGTCTGTTTATATGTCTATCAGAGTGATGACTGATTTGTGAGGCAAAATATGGATGTAACAGCAAGGCATGTTCAAGTATGCTAATGTATGGTCATTGATAACCCAGAAGAATCACTATAGATAGAAAACCACAATGTTTTGGAGGTTTCGATGTTCAAACTTGACGCAATGGAAATTACTATCTGAAGTTTTCTTGTTGACTATGAATTGGTCGAAAAAAAAATTTTTTTTTTTCATTGGGTCACAGTCACAGACATCAGTTGGGAATGCAAAGAATATATACAAAAGGTTCTATAATTTCTAAATGGTTCATCCGATATGGATGAAAATACCCTCAAATTAAAGCTGATAGTCTGCACTTCAACGGCATAGTCGTTGTATCCTTTCAAACTCTAAGTGCTAGAATACAGAACCAAAACAACAAAACACGTGTCACTGTCCAATGAATTATGGTGCTGACTGTATGTGATTAGAACGTTCTTAACTGAACATTCTAATGTTTATGTAACAATCAATGGCGTTCTAGAACACTGACTTAGAATTTAGAAAAGTAATTCCAAAAACCTACTCTTCAAATAGTTATAAGCAGTGATAGCTGCAGATAGCGTACTATATTTTAGATTTCTTCGTTTTCTGCTAGTTTATAAACAATATAAACGTCATATAGGTACAAGGATTAGAGTCATATACTTTTGACACGTCTGAACGTCTTGTTACAGATCTATGCTTAGGGGGGAGGGGGCCCAGCACTGACTCGAAAACAGTTCAAGGTGACGCAAGATCCGGAGGTAGAGAACTAGCTCTGTGGAAGCAGGCAGCGCCACGTTGGCAGAACTGATTGACCCAAACGCTTAACGTTAAAGTTTCGTGCTCCTCGCTGCTTTCCCAAATGTACCGTGTTGGTGTTAAACAATAGGGAACACTTGTTTGTGTGAAACATTGCAGAGATATATTCACGTTTCATCCGTACAATTACCCTGTTGGGGTTGAACTGAGATCGTATTCCAGTGAGACGTGTGCTGCAATCATCTGTCTCAGGTGCAAGCGTAATCTAGAGGTGTCGAGAAAGTGCTGGAACAATGGTGAAGGTAAGAGTTCGCAGTTTTTTCGTGTTTCACTGGAAACCATCGCACTATGACTTAATGTCTGAAAGTAATGCTAGACATTTGTGTTGCCTGTTTTTTCAATGCACTCAAAATTGACCTTTACGAAATTTCACGGAACAGCAGTGTCGTGCAAATGCAGCCAGCTGTAACATTTAAAGTGTAACGTAGGTTTATCTTGACTGTATGTCCAAAGATGGCTAGCTCTTGTAACAAAACATGACAACAAATTAAACATGAATAAACACGTTGGTGACCATTTCATTTAACTTTGTTATAATTGTAGCCTGTTTATGAACTCTTTGTGCAATGATAGGCTAAATAGGCTATGTATCACTCTTACTCCAAGTAACAATTGTAGGCTACTTGAATCGTTAAACACAGTGCAATTTTTTTGCAGGAATGGTTGAAATAATTCGCGATTCTCTTTTAAAATCGTGTTTAATATGGCAATTCGGAAGTGTTTTTAGAAACCCTCTCTAAAGTGGAGAGAACTGTACGCTACACATCTGGAACCGAAAAGTTACCAGTGCTCTTTTCTGAAAACGTTAGTAGCCATAATTTTTCAGTTGTAGGTTGCGTGCACTTTGAACTGAGCACTTACAATTATTTTTAGTAGAAACAAAATAGGCTGTTTGCTGAATTATATTCAAATGTTATTAAATGTTCTATATATAGCATAACGTTACATAAACACACAAATTATTTTAAGCATTAACAGTTAAGCCTTTTAGGAATATGTTATAGCTTTTTGCCCATTACCAGACCCCCGTTTCACAGGTTTCTTCAAGATAAAACTCATGGGATACGGTCGCCTTCAGTGCTTCAGAGACATGGCACCGGAGCGAATACAGCTCAGCACAGGGTAAAAATAGAGGACAAAGAGCTTTGCAGACATACGCTTAATTAGGCCTTTATGAAGTCCTCTCTGTATAGCCTACTCCCCTGTTGAATCTCATCATCTTCTAAACTTAAGTATTCTTACCCACAGAATGATGCATTTGGAAAAACTTTATAGCTAGTTTTATTTATTTTAAGGACATTCGTTTAAGTAACAATACTGACAGCTTAGGCCTGGTGCTATAGTGACATTCGAATTTATGAAACGAATTGTATTTCTTTTTATCTTACTTATTGTAAGAACGCCAACACCAACTCCGATAATCAGCAGGGAGGCACTCACGAGGAGGGAGAACCAGAATTAACTGCCAGCGAACCGTCTGGAGGTAATTATGTCTATTTACCAGTCGTGGTTATTTATCATGTGGGAAGGAATGAATTATGGTATTGTCACAAGATTTGGCACCGATTGTGTAAAGAAATGTAATAACACGCAACTGCCCAATGTAATATTATTTCCAGAGTTTGTCTTTGGGGGCCAAAATCTTTATTCTCACAATTTGGATGTTAGAGCTCTGGCTGAACAGTTACAAACCCCCTGCTGCAGTGGAAATTCTTGCAGACAGTAAAGTTTGGTATGTGTGTGAAAATATGACTTGCTTGGCAGACACGCTATTCCCAGGAGATTTGCATAGTTTACATATTTTTAAAGAAATGCCATCCAGTAAAATATTAGGCTTATTTTTCTCTGAGGCGGTTTTGTTTGAGCACTGTCTTGCTTATGTTAACAAGATTGCCTCTCCTGAGAATCACACCTTCATCCCTCTGGTTTCTGGTTGCAGGTCCATTTCAGTGGATTGACTTTAGCAACAAATATTGGCTTTTTGAGCCAAATTGTTGTCCTATGCAAGAACTTGATATATATATTTTTTTTTTTTTTGAAAGAGCAGATCATGAAAGGGTTGGCAATCAGCAGACCATCGAGCTTACTACTGCTATACTATAGCTAAGGTATTTATTCTGTCTGTTCTTTCCAATGTGTAGGTGATGGCAAGGAGCACCCAGTCGCTCAACCAGGGATGATATGGCGTGTGACTGGTGGGCTATTCAACGCTACCAAAGGCGTGGTCGGTGCCACTGTAGGTGGTGTAGCCTGGATAGGGGGGAAGAGCCTGGAGATCACCAAATCAGCAGTCACCTCTGTCCCTTCTGTGGGCGTGGGTCTTGTGAAAGGGGGCGTTTCTGCGGTTGCAGGGGGCATGTCCACGGTCAGTTCCACTGTGGCCAGCAAAGTTCCCTTTACAACGAAACGGAAGGACAAAGCGGAGTGAAGATGGAGAGAATACCCAAATCGTCCCTGAGCCATAAACGGAAAGACTGAAGCTATCTCTTTGGACTTTATAGATCCAAGGGAGACCGTCATACTCCTTTTTGTATATACAAGCTTGTTAAAGAGTGCCTTAGACTATCTACTCTCCTGTTTGCCTTTTACACGGTGTTGTTGTTGTGGCTGTGAAACTGCTTTCGCACATTGCAGCAGTTAACCTTGGCCGGAGAGCAGTGTGTGATTTCAGAGGTCCCTGAGTTTTCACTTCTTTAAAAGCAGTTTGCTTCTGTTCACAAATTAAAATTTAACGGACTGTCTGTCAGCGCACCCATCAGCGCCGGTGTTGGTGTCAAATATTTGGGTGCTGAATTATGAGTAACCAGAGCATATCCTTTGACATTTTAAATCATTGTGACTAGTGAGCCAAATGTAACGCTAAGTCAGACCGTCCTAATATTGGTTTGAAATTCAGGCAAATATTTGACAAAAAGCAATCGGGTATAGCCTGTTGCAATTCTGGTGCTCTGTTGGTTTCTATTTGATCATTGGCTTGCTTAGCAAGTACAGGACAAACAATACTAGGTACATTTTTCTTCTCAAGCAAAAAATATATATATATTTATTGACTTTGACTTAAGGGCTTATGACCTTCCTCTCTGTCTGTTTTACTTTTTGAATGAATGTGAACATTTATGTTTAGACTGCAGTTTAATGCAATGATAGGTTATCATTCAGGTACTGCTTGTCTGAACTGGGATGAGAGGGGAACATTGTTGAAGTGCATGTCCAAAATTTGTACTTTCAATTGAATAAATATAATAAATTTTGAAAACTAAAGAATTTCTACATCTACTTTAAGTGGGGTTTAATGTCTTTTTTGACTAGCTGAGAAAGACATGGCAAATGGTTGAGGTGTGGCATTCGTATCCTTGATATATTTGGCTGTGACAATCCAAAAACCAAATATAGATTCCCGGGGACCAAGCAGCATAAACAGCAGTTTGCAAACAGAGCCTGGATTCCAATCGCTTATTTTATCCGTCCTCGATCCTCGTCTGACCTGGAAATCGATAGAGGTTCGCCATCTTTTTAAGGACATTCCAAACCGCTAAATGTTCCTCGGAGGAGTAAGGAGTGGGGAGCGAGGAGGCTCCTGGAGGGTGCTTCAGTGAGGAAATGCAAGTGTAGCCTTTGCGGAAGCCTTTTCTCGGAATGTGTGACGTGTATAAATTATCCTCTCCACATCTTCCATGTCGCAGGCGCACCCCTTAAAAAAATTAAAAATTAAATGAAATATCTGTTTCTATTCCGGGCTTTTGTCATTGTTGCAAGTCTGAAATCAGATTTTTCTGATTTCTATAGCGCCACCATGTGGTCTGATTGGGTTATGTCTTTGCAACTGGAGTCTATCTAATTCTCAATCACCCCACCAAGTTTCATATCTTTGTTACTGTTTTAGAATTATTAGCATTTCTGTGATAAGCCACTGCAAATTCATTGGATTGTCATTGTTTGACATAGGCCTATGGCGTTCATTTCTGAACATTCAATATATTGGTCCATGTTTCCTTGATGGAAATGTGTTCAGTGTGCGGAGGGACATATACTGACATTAGTTTCAACTCACTATGTCTAACAGTTCAGCTATGATTGTTTAATTATTGCAAATTAAAATTACTATTATAGCGCCACTATAACTTGGTGAGGGCATGTGGGGTTATACCTTCTAACTGCATTCCATGTTTAATAAGAATCGGTCAATTCAAGATGGTGCCGACCCATGTAGTACATATCTATGTTCCCAATGAGGGCTTTTGCCACTGGAGTAAGTTTGAAATCTGCATAGGAACAGTGATTTTTAATGAATTTTTATTATATTTGGATCTCTATGGCGCCACTACGTGGCTCGATTGGGTTAAAACTGTAGGGCTGGAGTCTTGATGTGATTCTTAATAGAAGTACCTAGGCCTTAATAAATTAATGCCTGTATGAAGGCACGTGAGATGAGTCAACCTACCAAGTTTCGTACAAATTGGTCAGATTTTGCAGGAGTAGCATTTTAAGTGTTTTACAAAAAAATGCTAATTAGCGGAAAATCCAATATGGCGGACTTTATGGGTCCTTGAGGCAAATTTGTTCATCATGAGCAGAGGGGCTCTGATTCGGACAAAGCCTTGTGTGACTATATCATGTTATTTTTGTTGTATTTGAAGGTAAACCTCGGTGAAGTTCCACCTCATTTTTTAAAACGAAGCTTCACGTCATATTTATGCGACCAAAATGTTTGTGTACTTCTTGAAAAGCGTGCTCCCGAATATACTCAGCGAAACCCCAGAAGTATCATACGGGGGTTTTAAGTATACTATATTTAGAGAACATTTTGCTTAACGACTGTCGTTCTGTCTACTCAACAAGCCTAATAGTATGAAAGGGTGCTGATTCGGACACAGCCTAGGTCAAACGGGGTGTCGGTAGTGGGCATGTGAATGTCAAAATTTTGTCACATGCACTACAGTGCCACCAGGTGTCCAGGTGCATCATAATTTAAAGGATCCAAGAGTTCAGCCATCCCTACAAGCCTACCAAGTTTGGTGATTCTATGCCAAACCAGCTCACAGGCATTTTAGGTGTTTTAGGTGAAAGGGAGAAAGAAAGAAAAAATTCTGAAAAAAAACAATAGGGTAGCAGCAGCAGCTGTGCTGCTTGGTCCCCTAAGTAATGGTTTTGCCATTATAGTTACATTCAGAAATCAGGTTAAAAAAAAATTAGTGCTGTGTGTTTGCAACCATTTTATTTTTGTACTATGATAATTTACAGACTTGGATAGACAGGAAATATAAACATTTCTCTTCTGAAATAAAGGAAAGGCTACCAGACTGTAAACAAAAAGCAACAATTGCAGTGTACAGCTGCAGCAGTAACAGTTGAATCATTGTACACATTCCAGCCTGGTCCCTCACATTGTTTTGGTTCAGAACCTCCCAGTAGGCACGTGGCCAACTGCTCTTACCATCTCTTCGCAATGGTGTTGACATTCAGAGACATTACTATCACTTAAGATATAAGAACGTGCCTAAATGTTTTAATCTAATGTGGACTAGTTTTATTCTCCTTGCGTTTGGCACGTGTTATGGAGTAAAATTGCTTCCACTGTGGAAGTTCAGCTGGTCGATTCTGGTTTTGCAAGCTCAATAGCATGTGTAAGGGGAGGGCAGTGAAGAGTTGTTTAGATACTCAAGATGTCAATGGCTTTTGCATAGTTTAATTGTGGAAAATTGTACTGCAGTGATAATGATCACAGTTGAACTGATTGATCCCTGAGTGTAAAATGCAGACTCACCAGTTTCCTGGTTTCAGAATTTGTTTACACAGACCCAATTCAAAGGTAAACCGTACAAGCATATCTTAATCCAGGGGGTAATTTATACAATATAAATCGTGTAAAGGTCTTTCCCCTAAAAAGAATAACAGTAATATGTTGAAAGTAATATTGTGTAATTTTCTTGGCTTAGTGTCCATAATGTCAGGGAGTACAAGCAAAAATGTTTTTCAGGCAGCATAATGTTCAAGGAACACTAGCTAAAAATTTTATGACTACAGTTGGAGCCAAAGTGCACAGAACTTCCACACATAATCAAAGCAAGGTTCCTGTTTTCTGATATGGGCTGTATCAATTATAGAACAGAAAAAGTAGCAAATATTAATAGAAATCAAACTAACAATCCAAAAAGCATGGGTCAAAAACATTTTTTTGTTTTTTAAATCAATGGCTCTGAAAAACCATGAAACTGTTGCCTTGAGCTGATTCATGTTCTTTCTGGTGGCAAAAAGGCATTTACTTTTTACTCAACTTCTTGAGTCGATTTATTTTTATTAATAAAAATAAATAAGATCTCAGACAAACCTACCCACATTTCCTCAGCTATGTGATCTAGTGTATTTCTCACATAGGTATGTAGCTCATACCAGTGACAAGTAGACATTTTATTTCTCCAAACACTTCTACACTGACTACATTATATACATATGTACACTACCGTTCAAAAGTTTGGGGTCACCCAGACAATTTTGTGTTTTCCATGAAAACTCACTTTTATTTATCAAATGAGTTGCAAAATGAATAGAAAATATAGGCAAGACATTGACAAGGTTAGAAGTAATGATTTTTATTTGACATAATAATTTTGTCCTTCAAACTTTGCTTTCGTCAAAGAATGCTCCCTTTGCAGCAATTACAGCATTGCAGACCTTTGGCATTCTAGCTGTTAATTTGTTGAGGTAATCTGAAGAAATTTCACCCCACGCTTCCTGAAGCACCTCCCACAAGTTGGATTGGCTTGATGGGCACTTCTTGCGTACCATACGGTCAAGCTGCTCCCACAACAGCTCAATGGGGTTGAGATCTGGTGACTGCGCTGGCCACTCCATTACAGACAGAATACCAGCTGCCTGCTTCTTCCCTAAATAGTTCTTGCTTTGGGTCATTGTCCTTTGGGACAATGTGTGTGCTTTGGGTCATTGTCCTGTTGTAGGAGGAAATTGGCTCCAATCAAGCGCTGTCCACAGGGTATGGCATGGCGTTGCAAAATTGAGTGATAGCCTTCCTTATTCAAAATCCCTTTTACCTTGTAGAAATCTCCCACTTTACCAGCACCAGCCCCAGACCATCACATTACCTCCACCATGCTTGACAGATGGCGACAGGCACTCTTCCAGCATCTTTTCACTTGTTCTGCGTCTCACAAATGTTCTTCTGTGTGATCCAAACACCTCAAACTTCGATTCGTCTGTCCATAACACTTTTTTCCAATCTTCCTCTGTCCAATGTCTGTGTTCTTTTGCCCATATTAATCTTTTCCTTTTATTGGCCAGTCTCAGATATGGCTTTTTCTTTGCCACTCTGCCTAGAAGGCCAGCATCCCGGAGTCGCCTCTTCACTGTAGACGTTGACACTGGCGTTTTGCGGGTACCATTTAATGAAGCTGCCAGTTCAGGACCTGTGAGGCGTCTATTTCTCAAACTAGAGACTCTAATGTACTTGTCTTCTTGCTCAGTTGTGCACTGGGGCCTCCCACTTCTCTTTCTACTCTGGTTAGAGCCTGTTTGTGCTGTTCTCTGAAGGAAGTAGTACACACCGTTGTAGGAAATGTTCAGTTTCTTGGCAATTTCTCGCATGGAATAGCCTTCATTTCTAAGAACAAGAATAGACTATCGAGTTTCATATGAAAGTTCTCTTTTTCTGGCCATTTTGAGAGTATAATCGAACCCACAAATGTGATGCTCCAGATACTCAACTAGCTCAAAGGAAGGCCAGTTTTATAGCTTCTCTAACCAGCAAAACCGTTTTCAGCTGTGCTAACGTAATTGCACAAGGGTTTTCAAGGTTTTTCTAATCATCCATTAGCTTTCTAACGCGATTAGCAAACACAATGTACCATTAGAACACTGGAGTGATGGTTGCTGGAAATGGGCCTCTATACACCTATGTAGATATTCCATTAAAAACCAGATGTTTGCAGCTAGAATAGTCATTTACCACATTAACAATGTATAGAGTGTATTTCTGATTAATTGAATGTTATCTTCATTGAAAAAAACAGTGCTTTTCTTTCAAAAATAAGGAAATTTCTAAGTGACCCCAAACTTTTGAACGGTAGTGTACATACTGCATATATGCTCGCATACAAACATGTTCAATACATACATTATTCAATACATTTATCAATATATGAAGGTAAAACTGCAGGTACAGTTGCTAGGAAGTAATACAAGTATTGTACACAGAACTTTTGAAATATACATATTTACAGTTTTGGAGGAGTTAATACAAATTATATACAATAGTTGTGTATATAATATATACAATACTATAATAAGATATACTTTGTATTTAAAGAAAATAAGAACACCTTTGAAAACAACAGGTAACACAGGTAGAGCTGTGGACAGGTTAACGGACCATTAGAAAGCAGACCCACACCAGTGCAGCATTCTCATAAGCCATCTATGATGTGCTGAAATAGTGTACCCAGTGTACATGTTCAGAACTAAAATACAACCACCATGGAGGAATAACTGGACTGGGCTGGACTGCTTTTTGTATTTGGAAAATACCCTGAAGCGTTTTAAAGTGATCCTAAAGGCAGTTTCCCCTTAAGATCCACCACTGGATTTGTATCCTAGCTCCCCCCACCCCTCCCTCCCTTTCTACTCTGGAATGTTGACCATCCTTTGCTATGGAATCAACTTGCTATCAAAGTCTTAAGAATAAAAAAGAAATTTCACACTAGTATGAGGTGCCCAGAAAGGTTAATGCAGATGTCACCAAGATGGACGCCAAGTAATAATAATAATAAACTTTATTTATATAGCACCTTTTATACAACAAGTAGCTGCCTAAAGTGCTTCACACTAGGGAAATAATAATAATATACAGTTAAAACAATATAACATTAAATAAACACAATGAAAACAAATAAACTAGGATAGAATAAAATGATAAAATAGGATAAAACAAAATGCAATAAGACACAATGAAATAAAAGACAGTATAACGGTATAAAACAAATCCGGAAAAAAACTATATAAAATTAACAAAAACACAAAAAAATAAAATAAAATGCGATAAAACAAAATAATAAAATAGGATAAAACACAATGAAAAGACAACATAGATGTATATTTATAAAACAAGTAAAAGCAAAAGACAAGTAAAAACTAAAATAGGATACAATCAAGTAAAAGCCATCCTAAAGAAGAGTGTTTTCAGAAGGCATTTACAGAGTGCTACATTTGGTGCCTCTCTGATCTGTCTGGGCGAGCTATTCCATAGTATGGGGCCATAGGAATAAAAAGAAGCTTCTCCACTTTTATAATTTACTTTTGGAATGCATGACAAGTTATCACCAGAAGATCTGGGGGCACATTTGGGCTGATATCTATTCAGCAGATCAGATATGTAAAGTGGTGGGTGCTAAACCAGTCAGAGCTTAAAGAATTTTAAAATCAATTCTAAATTTCACGGGCAGCCAATGCAGAGATGCAAGTACAGGTGTGAGCTCTCTTCTTGGTTTGCGTCAAGATTCTTGCAGCTGAGTTTTGCACAAGTTGTAGCTGCTCTATATATTTTTTGGAAGACCAGAGAAGAGAGCATTACAGTAGGCTAATCTACTTGTAACAAAGGCATGTATATTAACCATTCAGCATCAGCTTGCGTGAGGAAAGGCCTTACTTTAGTATCGCAAATGGAAAAAAGGCTACCCTTGTTACATTTCTTATATGTGGCAGAAAGCTTAGGTCAGCATCCAAGATTACACCTAGATTCTTAACTTGAGGTTTATTGTTTGACACTAGAGGTCCTAGGTTCTTAGATAATCTTTCTCTCTGGGCCTTACGCTGCGTTCACACATCCAGCAACTTCGGTCGCCCAGTCGCCGGAAGTCCATTCATTCTCTATGAAGCTGATTATGTGTGTTATGTGTAGGCAGTTAAAGCACTAGGGTTCCAATATCATATTGGATCTACCAGCCTGGATGCATCGCAAATATATCTTTGTTATACGTAGGCTACTGATTCAACTGAAAAAAATTCTGAGACATCCAGAGATTAATATCATTCAGACAGTTTTCTAAGGAGCTGATTGGGCTTTCATCCTCAGGCAATACAGAAATACACAGCTGTGTATCATCAGAATAGCTATGAAAATTAACCCCATGGTTACTAATGATTTTGCCAAGTGGAAGCATGTATAAAGAAAAGAGTAGAGAAAAGGACTTCCAACACTGTACTTGTTCGGGACCACCAGCCTAAGCTCTGCTGGATGGGTACTTGTTCGGGACCGCAAACCTAAGTTCTGCTGGATGGGTACTTGTTCGGGACCGCAAACCTAAGTTCTGCTGGATGGGTACTTGTTCGCGACCGCAAACCTAAGTTCTGCTGGATGGGTACTTATTCGGGACCGCAAGCCTAAGTTCTGCTGGATGGGTACTTGTTCGGGACCGCAAGCCTAAGCTCTGCTGGATGGGTACTTGTTCGCGACCGCAAACCTAAGTTCTGCTGGATGGGTACTTGTTCGGGACCGAAAGCCTAAGTTCTGCTGGATGGGTACTTGTTCGGGACCGCAAGCCTAAGTTCTGCTGGATGGGTACTTGTTCGGGACCGAAAGCCTAAGTTCTGCTGGATGGGTACTTGTTTGGGACCGCAAGCCTAAGCTCTGCTGGATGGGTACTTGTTCGGGACCGAAAGCCTAAGTTCTGCTGGATGGGTACTTGTTCGGGACCACAAGCCTAAGCTCTGCTGGATGGGTACTTGTTCGGGACCACAAGCCTAAGCTCTGCTGGATGGGTACTTGTTCGGGACCGCAAGCCTAAGTTCTGCTGGATGGGTACTTGTTCGGGACCGCAAGCCTAAGTTCTGCTGGATGGGTACTTGTTCGGGACCGCAAGCCTAAGTTCTGCTGGATGGGTACTTGTTCGCGACCGCAAACCTAAGTTCTGCTGGATGGGTACTTGTTCGGGACCGAAAGCCTAAGTTCTGCTGGATGGGTACTTGTTTGGGACCGCAAGCCTAAGCTCTGCTGGATGGGTACTTGTTCGGGACCGAAAGCCTAAGTTCTGCTGGATGGGTACTTGTTTGGGACCGCAAGCCTAAGCTCTGCTGGATGGGTACTGGTGACACCAAAGGTTGTAAGATTTTGTATCGTCTCCAGTGCAAGTGCCCATCCTTCGAAAGCCTGTGAATTTTGGGTGGCGGAATTGCACGAAAGCCTTAACATTGCTTAAGTGTCATTGGCTTATTTCTCAAAACTGCAACAGTAATATTTTTACAATGGCAAGGGTAATCAACTCCTACAAAGTCAGTAAATAAAAAAATATATATTCTGGTAAGATTGCAATTCTCTTATAAACAAATTATTTGTCCATGTACAACAAGGTTGGACGTCTTTACATTACACTCGAATGTGACCCCATGAAAAACACAAATCACAAATTTTTGCCAAAAGTCACAGAGGTTTTAAAAAGTCACAGGAAGCAAATATGAAACATCAAGAGACTGTGAGTATGCCTCAGGAGGATCCCTGGACCATTCAGAGACAAGGTCACATACTGGTTAGGTGGTTATTGATTTCATCCCATTTTAATTTGTGCTGGTGATCAAAATGAGACTGATCTATCTAATCCCATCTGATCTGACAATCCCATCTATAAATCTGGAAATGCCAGTGAGGTTGAGGACAAATGTACGCAAATGAACAGTGCCCACATTCATAAAGCGTCTCGGAGTAGGAGTGCTGATCTAGGAACAGTTTCCCCTGTCCATAACGTAACCTTGTCCATCCATTATGAGCTAAAGGGCAAAGCTGATCTTTGCTCAGCACTTCCATTCTGAGAAGCTTTATGAACAAAGGCCCAGAATATGTTCACGTAACTAAAAGCTGCTTGTTTTTCTAGTTGCTCTATTTGTTCAGTCTGTTTCAGCACATATGACTGTGTCTGTTTCTGTGTCATCACAACGGCTCTCTTCACGATTGAAGGGAACCTGGCTGTCTTTATAAACCACATCATACATGGAGCTGCCATGAACTGTCAATCACCCTCTTGAATGAGTCATTCAAGACTTGTCTCTATTGCAAAAGACACCTCCCATTTTTGTGTCATGAAGCCTGTTCCATCAGTACTGGCAATGGATCATAACAGCAGAAGAGTTGTGCTTTATTCAAGTCATTAAAACAGGACTGGTGTAATCCATAGTGAAAGGGATTCTAGTTTTCATGTTGAAAAACTGCTCAGTTTCACCAAGATCAATAACCTGTCACACAAGCACGAGGCAGCTTTTATCAGTCACCTAACTCTTCTCAGAGGTTTGGTCTTTTGACCCAACCTGAAAGCTGTTTTGTTTTTTTCCCCAAAGATGTCCATGTCCATGTCTTCTTGCAGGCTAAACATTGTAGCATCTTGAGGCTACATCAATGAAGCTATATTTGTCCTGAAAAAGTATAAAAGTACTGTAAATATCTGCCTGATGTCCTCCATCGCCACAATTGTCTGTTCTGCGGGGTATGATTATTTTTTGTGATGTTCAGTTGTTCAGTAAGGTGGCAAGTTCACATCCTGGAGGTCTCTCTTCTAAAAGAAAAAAGAGAGGTTCAGCCATAAGCCATAAGACCAGCCAGTGGTTTGGAGAAGCACAACTAGAAACCATTTTAGCCAGCAATAAGAATAAAACAAGACCATGGCCAAAACAGTACTCAACCTACGATACAAAAGTATGACATATGTTTGTGTACATGCCATTCACTCTGTATAATTTGGTCAAATATGTTGCGAAATGCAGAATACATACTGTGCATACTGGACTGTGCATGCGTGATGATACTACGTGACATGGACGGGTTGACATAATTACCCCCAGACTGACCTCGCTGTTGGGCCTTTGTACCTTGAGAGCGGAGGACGGTGTGTCGCTATCCCCTCCGGCCTCTCGCTCCGACTCCCGCTCCCTCTTCCCTGTGCTGATCCCGGTCACGTGACTGAAACGTCCTGGGACAGAGAAACATTCATGCAGGATGTGAGGGCAAACCACCCAGGGCACCATTTCCCCTACCTACCCCCCCCCAGAACTGACATTCGTTCTCCTTCCTATGGCAGTCCTCCTATGCATCTAGTCAGCCCCATAGCTCAATGACCGCTGCAGTGTTAAACACCATTATTTTTGGCAAGTCACTCAGTTCAACTTAAAAATAAAATGCATACTGTTTCATGTAACATTAGACAACGTGTCAACACAATGTCACAGCAAATTTTATTTAAAATAAAAAAAAGAACATGACTAGTTAGTCCATATCCTCACCTGGGTGCTGGGGCACTGCGAACTCGTGTGAACTGCTGGCCTGGTAAAGCCGGTGACTGGCCATCCCGTGGCCTGGGTCTAAAACAGTATGGTAGCCTGTGAGGGTCAGAATAGACACAGCAAGGAGTATTAAAGCATACATACAATACAATGAATTAAGATGCAATAAGCTCTTAAACAGAACTCTTCATGCACGCATTGCAAATTTTTAAAATTATAATTCAGAATCAACTTAAATTCAAACTAAAAGACCAAAAAAGAGGAGTAGCACAAAACAACATGCAATTCTTCACATCAGCAGCTACTGAACTGTACACATTACACACAGTGTAATGGGTTCTTATGTACGCTTCCATTAATTAATTCTACAGAAAAAAATGTGAAGATACATAAAACATGTACATGAAATATCAGTTCATTTCCAATAATATCTGACGGTAAGTTTTGGCAAATATCTAATCCGTCTATACCTACTTATAAAAATGTACTGGCAAAAGCACAGAATACAGTATGGAGTAAAACACAGCAGCCTGCCCTTATGGAAAAAGAATATACTGCAGTATATTGTAAATATATCAAAATTATCGTCACAATATATCTAAAATATACTGCACTATATTACATTTCCATAAGGGTGATTCCATAGGCACTGTATTTGTCTGAAGGCTCACCATGCTGCACTCCGCTTGGTCCTGGCTGATCATCTCTGCTGAAGTTCAACAGAATGCTGCTGTTCCCATTTACCCCAGCCACAGGCATGCCTGCTCCAGCTGCTGCAAGAACACAGGCTTATGGGTACAACAGAGAACATTATGGCATCAATTTAGTCTTTATCAATTGTGTTTACTGTTATCAATGCACAAAAGTGAAGTAATGTGTTGAGATAAAAAATAAAATATTGTAAACAAAGTTTTAAACCGTAAACAAAAAAAAATGTAGTTCAAACGTTAATAATAAGTCTTTATGAAAGCTTTCTAAAATAAAGCTTTCAGTTTCATAAAATATATTATCATTTATTTCAGAAAATTCCTCTCCTTGCATTTACAAGTTCCCACCCCTTTGTTGTAAATTCTTGTTTTTCACATTTGAAGCTTTGATGTTATGATATGGCGGCAGGATTAGAAGATGGAAGTGTGCTTCTGGTCACTGTACTGGGGGCCCAGCCTGTGACTGGCGGATTAACAAAGCCATCATTATCAACAGCCCTGATAAAATAAGTTTACCTGCCCTTTAATGATTTACCCTGTTCAGTGAGTCAGCTATGATATCATCAACTGAATGCTTTCAAATGAATGTCTAACATGTTTGAACTACAGTTCTTAGTGTACGGCTCAAGAAATGTAATTTACAATCTATTTATTTTCTGATCTCAATGTACATTACTGCGTTTTGCCTAAGATTATTTTAGTATATTTTTTGGAAGCCATAAAATCACACTGAATTGATGCCAGAGTACATTTTCTTTTGTTTTCAGTGTAAGAAAAATGAGCTCCTGATGTAATGAAAGAAGCCGGTGTTTGGGGCTCACCGTGGGCTACAGAGCTCCCCGACTGCTGCTCGCCGGGAGAGTACGCCATCATGCTGGCGTTCCCGTTCCCACCGCCGTTCCCATTTCCATGCCCGATCCCATTTCCATTGTGGTTGGAAGGCACTGAGGCCAGCAAGCCTGGTGTCGAGAAAGAAACGGCGTTACCCAAACACCCTGTAAAGGGCAACTCAGGGGCTCATACAATCTGCAGGAATTTGCTCCATCCAAGTGAATAACCACTGACGGGAATTCACAACTGGGACTAAACAAATTCAAAAACGTATTCACAGCTCAGAGTATCTCCCCCACCCCCCACTCCCGACTGATGCACTCACCCAAGCCTCGGTAGCGGGAGAGCTGCTGGTAGATCTGCTTCATCCTCTCGATGTTCAGGCGGCTGGCCTCCGTGTGGTTGACCATGGGCTTGGGGTAGTGGATGCCGATGATGCACTTGGCGGCCGTCTGCACAGAGTGCGGGGCATTCCATGGGTCATATATGTACTTGGCTGGGAAACCTCGGAGAACTGGTAAGTAACGTCTGCAAGCATAGAAAGACATTAAACCGCAGTGTTTCATACAAATACCAGATCGTTTGTCTTCAAAACAACATACATTTGTGTTTGGAGAGGGTGAAAGGTATAAACATTATTGCTGCACTTTGTCCAAGAATAACAAATCACTTTTTAAAAAGTATTCTTTTTAAGTAAATGTGAATTAACTTCAAAAACATTGTTGTCTACATTTGCACACTGGTGCTCTGGCTCTGCCGATCGCGAGCCCGGAAAATGTGCCCACCTGATGAAGTCGCCGTTGGGGTCAGTGCGGCGGCCGAAGCCCACGGGGCAGTAGCAGTGGAAAAACTGCTGGAAGAAGGAGCTGCAGGAGAGCCACATCCAGCTACCTGCGTTCACACTCCAGTCTGCATCCAGCAGCATCTCCTCAAACACCTGCACACCCAAAACCACTGTTACACTACAGCACAAAGCCTTTCATTTCAACAGCACCTATACACCCACAACAGCACACATCCAGCGGCAGCAGAATCTCCTCAGACTCCCGCAAAGATAAGGTCATATTTCAATAATCCTGGGGACTTTTCCACTTGTAACAGCCTTTAATATCCATGGTAACTAGTGTCAATGTCCGTTTCCTGGGCTACCGCTACCCTCACCTTCTTGAACACGCAGGGACCCTCCTCTTAGCCCTTAGGTACCCTCATACCCTCCTCATGGCCCCTCAGTACCTTCATGCCTTCCTCCCAGCTGATCCAAAGGTCCCCCCTGGTCAGGAAGCAGGCCACGGCGTGCCGGGCCAGGTGGTGGATCCAGCCCTCCTGTCGCAGTTGGGTCATGATGGCGTCGATCCAGGGGAAGCCTGTCCTGGCCTCAGCCCACTTAGCCAGCGCCTCGGCGTTCCAGTCCCAGGGGATACGCACGCAGATGGGGTTGCCCTCCATCTTGTCAAAGCGCGGGTTGTTGGTGGCAGCTGTGTAGAAGAACTCCCTCCACAGCAGTTGGCCATAGAGGGAGAGGGGTGGAGAGCTGTTCTTCTTCACCTAGACAACAAAGTCAAAACACTGTTCAGATTGAACACTTCAAAGACCTCTTTAAAAGGGCCTATTCTTCGAAAACAGACAGTCTCCCTGGATTTTATGTCTTCACAAAACCTATCCTTCTCTCTAACCTTTGGCTGGAGTGATCTAGAATGAATAACAATCTATATTCTTCTGATAGGTATGTCTGAGGTAAGCAACAAAAGGAAGCTACATGGGTCATAGCTGGGTGAACTTTACCGTTTCCTTTTTTTTCAGTTTTTCCACCGATCAGACTGTTCTTATGCTGTTAATTATAAATAATCAATTTTTATTAGTTTCGACCTCAGATCATAATTTTCCTGTTAATTTGAGTAGAGATACTCCAGAATCACAAGAATTCTCAAAAACCAAACTGCCTCTATTGAATTGTCAGTGCTAACCCCAGTTATTTAGAATTCAACAGGTTTATGGGGCCAGGAAGAGAAACCCTAAAACAGCACTACGGAAACTGCAGGCCGCACATACTTTTCTGTAGAGGTCCGTGAGCTTGAAGTAGAAGAGGCGACAGGATAGGCAGCCAAAGCGGAGGTAGGGGCTTAGGCCAGTGGGGCTCGCCAGCAAAGAGTTGGCATTCATTCTGGGCCTCTCAAAATTTGCCACCCATGCCTGGAAGACAGAGTGGATCTGTGGTCAGGAACATTTTTAACATCGCAGAGGCAACCAACTGAAGCTTTTTTAAGACTGCTGCAGAAGGGTGCACCAATCTGAGCAGTTTAGATGTTATAGCAGTGGCCAATCGGAGCATTTAACATGTAGCAGTGGCCAAGCAGTGCACTTTACATGTTGTTACAGTGGCCAGTTGGAGCATTATCTTCTATTGTTATTCCAGGTGGAGCACAAATGTTTCTTTACTTAGTCCATACACACCGAAGTAACATATGTAGTCAAGTTATGATTCAGTTTCTGCTATTACCAAAGCATTTATAGTTAAGCATTTGGGGCCTGATTTACTAAGACCTTTAGCGTGTGCAAAACTAATAACACAACCAATAATTGGTGCAAAACAACCATGACATTGGGGACAGTAAATGGGTAATGTTGACTATTAAATGCAACAGCTTATATATAATCATAACTACACGCACCTTTCTCTCCAGGTGTCTCTCTATCCTGGTCAGTGCCTCAGTCTCACCGCCCGGCCACACCGCTGACGCCAAGCCTTCTGTGTCAAACCCTGAGCAGGCCGATGACACACATAAACACACCCCATTTTAATCTGCATGTTCACACAACTCTTACCAGGTGTTTTTTTTGATAAAAATACTTGTGAAACATTTTATGGTTCCATTTTGCCACAAAGTATTACTGTATTACAAAAAAACACACAAAAAAACAGTATTGGCTCAAGCATTATAAATAGAGATGAAATGTGTATCCTAACATAATAACATCATAGTGAATGAAAAGTCAGCATGTCCAGTACAGGACTGTTTTTAGCCCAGTGGATGACTGTCCCCTTTGTGCTTGGACGCCCGGACAACTAGCTCACCCAGCTCCTCCAATGAGGGCACCCCATACTTTTCGCTGTGGTCATCTGCCACGGGCGTGGTGCAGTGGCCCATGAAGGCGTCAGACAGGGGCTCCACTGGCAGCTCTGGAGGATCCATGCGGCTGATCAGCGTCTGAAAGCGCTTGTAAGTCAGCGGCGGCTGCCCGCCATTTAGCTCGATGATCCTGAGGCGAAGGGAACAGGAGAATGCATTAGAGTTTGACTTGTGCCCTTTAAAAAATATATATTTTAAATGACTTACTCAGGAAATATAATAAACAACAATAAACAATACCAAACAGAAATAATAAACAAAAAACAAGGATAACATGTTCAAAGAAGCTTCCTTCTTTGGGGCGCCATTTTGACCATTGCTGAAATAAATACATAAACAGCATATTGCTTTCACTTGGCTATTATTTGTACATCTGAATAAAAAAAATTAGAATTTTTTTTTAAACAGATAAAGTGCTTGCTTATCTTAAAGCAGACCACCTTTTTCCAGTAATGTTACCTTTTTGCATTTTTGGCCAATTTCTGTTGCATTTGTTAGCTTATTCACAGTTCTGACAGGAGGCAGGTGGGAGGCAAATGAGTGCCATGTGACCAGAAAGTTAAAGCCTGTCTGTACTCGTGCTCATTATTAGACATAAACAGAAAAAAGTGTACATTTGAAAGAAGGTGAGCTGCCATTTTGTGCAACCCACCTGTCCAGATCATAAAGTGTGTGCGAGGTCTTCACAATGACTTCCACACCAGCCTCCATGGCAAGTTTCCTGATGGCAGCATCCCGCTCTTTCCCAAAGGGCTCCGAGTCGTACTCGAAAGTCAGCCGCGAGATCTTCCACTCCTGAGAGGAGTAAAAAGAGAACTCCGTGAGGGGCCTTGCAAGCTGCATACTTTCACCAGCTCAGGGGCGAGGGGGCAGGGTCATTACAGCGCCATCCTTCAGGGTTTACCTTGAACAGACGTGGAAAAACATTGGCGGGTTGTCCGCGGATGACGAAGAGTCGGGAGTTGAGCTTGCGGAGACTGGCATCAAGATCTTCCAGGCACTGCAGCAGGAACCTTGGAACAACAGCAGGTGTTTGTGGTTACTGCACAGCATGTCCAAGAAATGCACTCCCACATAAACACACACACAAAACACATTAACAGGACTCGGGGACAAAGACTATTGGTCATAACGTCATATACATTACATAAAATGCTTCTATCATAGGCAGTGGGACAAATATACCGCAAGACATATATTCCTAATAATCATAATGCTCTATGTAGATTCCCTAAGTAGTGTATAGGGAGGGAGTGAATGAGTGAGTGATTTTGGACACAGCTAATAACATGCACACCATTTAGATGTGCCAGATAATCAGCTGTTCTCTCACTACAGGGCAGTCTCATCAACTGTGTTATCTGATTCCAATTAGACCAGGGCAGGTGTTTGACTTTAATGATAATGCCATGGTGAAGTTTAGTGATGTCCTTGTCCTTAAAGCACGACTTCAACAACACGCAAATCAGGAGCAGCACAGTAGAAGAACAGCAAATGTTAAAGAAGACTCAAAACCTATAGGTATGAGCATATATTGAATACTGTGATGAAAAATAGTGATTGTGTTTCGGTCAGGAGAGGCAAAAACAGAACACACGTTAGCTGATACTGCTGGAGTGAATACACAAATACCCACACATTCGGATAACCTACAGGCAGTGTCACAATGCAGTCACACTAAACACAAAAAGCAACACACACACACACACACGCATGCGCGCGCACGCGTACACACACACACAAACACACACATACATGTGCAAATAACCCTCAGGGAATGACGAGAGTTACAAAGAAAGTTACACAACCACAGGCCTTTCTACAAGGCAGAAGGAAATGAGAGATAGGATTCCACTGCCTGCTAGTGAGCTGGGCTGACAGAAATGCTCATGTGAGGAGGCCAACTGCCAGTCATGTATTACACCTTATACAACTGTCCTGGCCTAGATCTCCACACTCAGCCCCGCCTCTTAGGGATAGCAGGAACGTAATCTAATTTCTAGCATACCCAGACAGCCAGCTCCTGTTTTTAAGAATAAAACCAAGTTGAGAATTTTTTTAAAAAAATTATTATTTACTGACTGGCTGACCACCTATGCAAAATTATCTGACCAATCAATATCTGAAAAATTAAAAGGAGACAGGGCCTGACTTTTTAAATTAAACACAAAATGGGAGATAAATGTTTTCTGTAGCGAAATCAGTGGAAAGTTCCAAATTTCACATGAACAGTGTGCCTTATAGAGAACAAGCCCCATAAGTCCGTTTTAATTTCACAGTGGGCTCATGGCCTTTCCCTTTTATCTCCCTCTGATCTGATTGGGTGATAATGTACCTGACAGAGCGTTGAGGTGGCCCTTAAGAAACGGCACAAGTTGCTGTCCCCTTTCAGAGACTGCGTCAATTAATATAGTTTGCAACAACAACTATCTGCGAATGTCAAGATAATCATAAACTAAGCGGAGTGTTAATTCCCTTCACAAGCTCATGAGTAAACAGAGATGAATAATTTTACTGACTCAAGAAAAGTGGTGAGTATTGTTTCACGTACCTTGTTTCACCCGCCCCAATCGTGATGTCAGAGTACATCTTTGGAGGTACAACTACGTCATGTGAAAAATAGTTGCCGCCCACAACTGAAATGGCTGGCACCTGATTGGTTAGACGCACTACGTTCCTTAGTTTCTGCTCCCACGTTTTTAAATCTTATTTCACCTAAAAAGTCCACTAAAATGTTTCTGAAAATATTTGAGAATAGGCCATGCTGAATCTTGATTCATATTTTATCTGCAACACGGCCAACACCTAGTTTGAGTTTTGTGAGCCAGATGCAGCTACAGTGTTTACGCACATGAAGATGGACACACCTCCTCCCCCCACCCCTTCTTCCTCACTCACCCCACAAAGCATTTGTTTTTTGTGTAGTAGGCGCTGAGAAAAAATTCACTGTTGAACAATGGTTTCCGGTACCTGCAAAGATAAGTAGGGCGTGTTTTATCTATTTTCCTACAGTTATAAAATGTTAGCCATTTTTTCCATGTTTATTTATTCTTCAAATTACAGACAATGAGCAATCCACAGCCCACTGACTGTGCTGTGGCTACAGCTCGACAGGCCAGGAAAGCCGCATATGAAAGCCTGCTGAAAAGTAGGTTGTCGCCATAACAACCAGTGAGTGACCCACAGAAATCTAACACCAGGCGCACTAGCCTACGTCCTTTTACTGTGCAATTTTATACTTTTACCCCTACCCTCACTGAGATTGTCACACTGAAAACAATTCAAGGGTTATCAAAAAATACAAAAGAAAACAGAAATTAAACAAAACATTTGATTTCAACATATATGACTGATGTCTGGAGTGTTTCCTTCTGTTCTGTTTTGCTTTATATTGCTAAAGAAGTCTCCCTGATATTTATTGTGATGACTACCGCACGTTTAAAATAAAAATAGGTAAATACCACCCTCAAAGAAATCCAGGAGGGTGACCGTGTAAACGCACTCACACGCGTACATGTAAGATACACATGTACAATTGAAAGATATAGTGCATTATATAGAAGCCCATTCTGGGGTCTGGCCGTTTGGCCTCTGAATGTAAATATCAGCCATATTTTGAGAAAAGCTATGCTAATCTATGCCAGGTATACAATACAATTAGGCTAATATATGCCAGGTATAGCCGGAAAGTCTAAATACCCCTTTCACCTCTCCACATTTTATTACATTACAGACATATTCTACAATAGATTGAGTTCATTTTTTGTCTCAAAATTCTACACAAAATAGCCCATAATGACAAAGTGAAAACATGTTTTCGCCAGTCATGTGTTCCATACTGTACCAGTGTAATTTACAGCTGAATCCAGTCTCACCCCCCAATTCCCAAAGAGATCAATTCAAATGCAGAGAGGTTATAGTATCGCTTGTAACAGTACCTGGAAATAAGATATCGAGAGTCTTTTGATGTTGATTGGTCACAGACTTCAGGAAGTAACAGCATGCAAAGGATATGCGATCAAATATTAAATATGATACTTTAAAAATATGTTAAAGCAAAGGGTATGAATACTTATGTAAATGAAAGATTTCAGTTTTCGATCTTTAATACATTTGCAAAAATTTCTAAAAACATGTTTTCACTTGAAAAAAAGAAAAAACTCAATCTATTGTAGAATATGTCTGTAATGTGATAAAACGTGGAGAAGGTGAAAGGGGTATTCAGACTTTCCGGCTTGACTGTATGCCAGGTATATAATATAATTACCCATTAAAGCACAAATTACAATACAGCTTCATATTAGCGAGCAGCGGAAGAATGGAATTTCAAAGCCCCGTGAATATGTATGTTCAAACTATGTGTAATAAACGCTATTTTAGGACCCCCTCGAAAATGATCTCAAGGGGCTTATCCTGCTGATGGAATAAATAAATTTCACATGCCATTTTAGAAAACATTTGGCAGCAACAAGCTTAGCAAGGAGAGGGGATTTCTGCTTGTAAATAAATTCACTTTTCTCAAGGGTAAAATTTAACCCATCTCTTATCTGACCGTCTTTATTCAACATGCTCATTGTCGTTTTTTTTTTTTAATCTGTAAAGTGGTGGCAATGCTGGAAACGGCCCCTGACCAAACAGCAACTGTGACCTATGGAAATCAAGTGGCTGGCTGGCCATAAGTCTGAACAGAATCCCTCTGAAAAGACCATGGTGGTGTGTCTACATCACATTGTGTGTCTAAAATAGCAGGTTGTGGTATTTCCACCATATCGGTGAGAGACAGACACTCTGGCCTGATTGATCCCTCTGATCTCATTAATCGGTACAGAGTCTGGGCCAGGCGTCTGACCCGGCCAACCCCATGCTGCCTGGGTTCAAGGCATAGACCGTAAAAAAAAAAGTTCAAGGTGTAAGCAAATGCTCCCCCTGGTGGTGAAACAGAGCTGGGGAATGTTTGCTTATTGTCACAGGATCATGGCGCACACATCTCTAATGGTGGCTCATAATAATTACTATAAAATAAAGCAATGTAAATACATTTTAAAAATCAGGTAACCATCTGATGCAGCTTGATGGTGTGATAGTGTAGAATCTGCTTTTCTTTTGTGATTATGACCATTTTCTTCTGTGAACATCATGTCACTACAATTACACATTTGGCAGAAAAGATCCTGAAAAGACAGAATGTGTGGCACTCCTTTTTGTTCATCTGTAATAGTGTTCAGTTTACTGCCTAGCCTGCATTCCATCTGGTAAAGTGAATCTTCAGCAGCCACATGAAAATCCTAAAACCACAGGGCAGCCCCCACCCCATTTCTTGAGAAACAAGTACAGGAGGGAGCAGCGTGAAATTGGATCACAGCCTTATTTCAGCTATATTTCTCTAATACAGTATTATTTAATGGTGCTGGATAACATTATCAACATGGTGTGCATTTCAGAATAATGGCCGTTTAATCTACTTTGTTTAGCAGTGGAAGCCCAGCAACGGTGCTGCCAGGCACAGATGGGTTGGAGATGGAGATGACGTTACCAGAGCGCATACACCATTTCACAACATCACACGCAGTGAATCAGTGAATTATTTTTAAAACAGCAAGTGGTTTACAGCTGACAGTGGTAAAGCTTCCATTAAATGATTTGCACATGAAAGGGCAAATGCACATACATTCAGCATGTCCTCTCCTGAACTTCTTTCTCCTGGTTGGGAGAAGTTGATGCTAAAATGTATTCATGAAACATAATTTCAATGCAAACTGTATCTGTTGCACTCTCCTTGCCCCCCAAAAAACTCCAGTTGACTGTTGTATCTCAAATTGACAGCCAACTATATGACATTTTGAAGTAAAATTATACATAAATAGAGTCCGGAATGTGCAGCCTTTGCAGAATGCAAAAACTACTATTTTCTATATGCTAATGTCACATACAGGTGTATTGAGGGCCAGAAACCTAAAAGGTAGACTTTATGTTGCAACACATACAAATTTTCAATTTGGCACATCACTAAGGAACAATCACTGTGGGAACTTCACTGAAATAATTTACTGCATTCTTTGATTACTTTTCATGAATGCAAGTGCCAGATAGGTCAGTCGGCAGGGATGGGGGTGGAGACAAGTCAATCAGTCAGTCTCTCTTATCCAGACATGGGCAATACCATTCCTGGAGGGTGTGTATGCAGGTTTTTGTTACCATTTACCCTGAATTAATTTATTAATTAGCTGTATAGACCAAATTATATTTTCTAAAATGTCCTAAAAATCTAAAGATTGGTTTAAATGAAATCATTATTAAGTGAAATTGTGATCCAGAAAAAGGATATAGTCCTCCTTGCCCATCCCTGCTCAAAAAACATGTTTTTAATAACTCTTTCTTCAAATTAACTCTGCATTCTGCTGTGATTGTGAGCTTTTTGCTGCCTCTTATTGCAATTTATATGGCCATCCTATTTAGAATGGACATCCTAAAAATTTGTGCAACATGCATATTCATCAGTTCTTTATTTTATTATGCGTCTGAGTCAACCCTACTAGAAAATGCACTACCAGACTAGCACAATTATGGCATTCTACCATATGCCATTTATAATATAAATATTTACAGTTAGAATTAAACTTTGCTACTAAAAACATATTTTCCAAAATAAATTTTCCTGGTTAATCTCAGCAGGTTTTAGTCACAGAGTAGCCTACACTGAAGTCAGTTGACCAGGCATTATAGTGGCTTTCTCACCTCCACCTGTTGACCCCAAGGTTTGAGGACCCGGCGAACCAAGGATCCAGGAAATAGACACAGCGCACTGTGCTTGCCCCTTGCACAGCCTCCCGAAGTGCTGGGTTGTCATGAAGACGGAGGCCTTTACGGAACCAGTGGATGGAATTTGGTGCCATAATCAACTGTAATACACGTCGCAAACATAAATAGCAGAATCAAACAGATCTGCAGTTGGAAAATATTCACTTTACTTGGCCACCACAAAGCAAACCACAATTATCTCTACTAATTTCTGTACTTATAGTAGATGATCTGGTGAGTTTTCCTATAAATGTACCGTTTGTTCTGCCGTACAAAGAAAGATAAAAACTGTGGTCAAAACGGGGGACAACCTTATGCAGTAGGGTTAACGTATAATAATTTGAATGAGTCTGGAGATTTTATTGTATTGTTTACGTTATTCTTAGCTAGCTAACTGATTAATTTCATGGTGCTTCAGAGTATTTTTCCAGGAAATATCTAACTTATTCGAACTATAAGGTAGAGATGGTAACGTTAGCTCTCAAGTCTAGGACTTTCAGTAGATTACATATGTAAGTTACAAGTTAATATGAAGCGCCCCTTGTAACAAAAATCAAACTTCGACACGCTCACACACACTATTGAGATTTCAGTAGTGTGTGTGAGAGGTACGCGCACACACACATGTGAAATGTCTCTCATACACACAAGTGAAATGTCTCATGTCTCTCATACACACAATTGAAATGTCTCAGCCTCTCACACACTATTGAAATTTCTTCTGAGAATTTGTTGGTGGTTTACCAACCTCAAGGTTAATGTCCCGCCTATAGGACTGGGGTATAAACATACATAATGTCAATATTTGTGGTATCTTTTTTTAGTGTTTTGTTGCCCTTTTTTGTGTTCAGACAGATCAAGTTTGTCATATATATTATCATGTAAAAACATGTTTAGTTATTTTGTGCATTTATATGACCTATTAATAACTACTATTAACCGTTGAATGCGAATGTTTCGTGGTCTCAGGCTCCTCATAATGTAGCCTACGCCTCGCCGACATTTGGGGTATTCTGTAAGATGTTCCTGACATACAGTCAAGCCAGAAAGTCTGCACAATCCTTTCACCTTCTCCACGTTTTATTACGTTACAGACATTCTACAATAGATTGAGTTCATTTTTTGTCTCAAAATTCTACACAAAATAGCCCATAATTACAAAGTCACGCTGGAAAACCACTCTGAGTAGTAGGAGGAAGCGGGACACGTTGGGAAGGTTCGTTGATACTAGTATTATACTGATGCAATAAGGACCGAAAGCAGCTGTAAATTGCATAAAGCACCAGAGCACTCATCTTGTCCCGGTCCGTCGGATGCAGACCTACTGACCACATCGAGCAACGAACTTATTGTTCTGGTATGGTCATCGAGATCTCTATACAGGCACTCCAAAGCCACGTAGTCTTGCGTCTCCATTTGAATGCCTTCGATGCATTCGCAGTGTACTTATAAAGAAATTATCGAGGTCTTCGTTGGCTTTTACCTCCACAAACACAACTTCATAAAATAATAAAAATACAGAGAAATACAAGGCGAATTGCAAATGTTCCTTCTTGAGCTAGCGAGAGTAAATTTTTGCCTTCACTTACTGGAAGTTCCGCTATTATCACCTATACGAGAACCGAGGCTGATTTTTCTATAGTGTGTGTGTGAGAGACTGAGCTGCGCTCTCACACACAACTGAAATTTCAATAGTGTGTGAGAAACATTTCAGTTGTGTGTGTGTGTGTGTGTGTGTGAGTGTGAGAGACACGAGACATTTCAGCTGTGTGTGTGAGAGACATTTCACATATGTGTGTGCGCGTACCTCTCACACACACACTACTGAAATCTCAACAGTGTGTGTGAGCGTGTCAAAGTTTGATTTTTCTTACAAGGGGCGCTTCATAAGTTAACGTTCGTACGTCGTTAGACTTAAAATATGGCTTTGTTTGGTAGCTAACGTCACTGTAAAATAAATTAATAAACGATATATTTTCTTAATTATTCTGAGTGAGTTCAACAGCCATTCCGCAAAAATCTAGCCACGATAGCTAACTGTTAGCGGCAAGTATGAATTAGTGTAACCTCAACGGCTAACGTTAGCTAGCTCTGATCTTGAAGTTGATCAGGGCACAGCAGCGTGTTGGCTTCATAGATACATGCCCCTAAAATGCTAGTGTTAAACGCCCTGAACAAAATCCCAGTTTCTTTTAAAATTAAAACTAGCCAACCAGATTAGAATTTGTGATTGCTCACGCATATTTTAATAAAAGTTAATCATTCGAGTTATGTATTAAAGTATAAGTATAAAAATAACGCCAGCTAAAACATAAGACGCCTAGCAAAGCCGAAACATAACGTAGCTAAACTAAAATGTGTAACGTTAAAATAAAATCAATGGAAGGCTCTACTAGAAAATGTAACCAGCATAGCCAAGTATAGCTACCTAGCATGACTTCATTCAGATCCCTTCTCAATAACAGAAAATAGGTCAGACAAAAACAGGTATCAGAACGAACTGTTCACGTATAGCTAAGGCCATGCGAAAAGTACATGTCCTCTGCATTATAACTATTTTATAAATCAGCAATAAACACCTTAAGTCAGATCATGGCCAAGTTTATATTTTTAATAAAGTATAATTTACCTAGCTTCAAAAGGAGGTCAGCAGCACGTTAGTTATGTAACTTGTAACTATTGGCATTTTTTTTTTAGGACCTTATTTCAGGGCTCTATGCTAGCATTTTTCCAAGGGGCACAAGTGTTCCTAAATTGAACATTTTAGGAGCACACTAATGCATCCCAATTAGTAGATGTGCTCCTTAATTAATTTTTAAAGTTAGCACACATCAATTTTTAGTAGCATATGCCCCCAAAATGGGAGCAATGTAGAGCCCTGTATTTCTCAAAATAAACAAGCAAAACATCACAATTTACCTTTAAAATGTTCAGAAGGGAGTCTGCTTATATCATCCCCAGATAATGTAGCATTTATTCTTGCAATCTGATCAATTATAGTGTAGTAACACGTTCCCTAACCCTGTCCGAATGGACCTTGTGTCTTTCGTTTACCTAACAAGATACAAAAGCTGGTGGTTTCATAATACTTTTCTCTACTACGCATGCTCAGCTTCCTTACCGACCAGGCTGGCTCACTAACATGAGAAATGCTGTGCAGTGTCTACAAGTACAAGCCTCTGGTTGGTCAACCCCTGATGACGTAGAATGAAAACTCACGTTTATGCGGCATGGAATCATTTTGCATTGACTTTAGGATTTTATGTGCATCTTACGTACGACCTACAGCGTAGTTATCTTTTTGTGTAATACGTACAATAAAAGCAAAGAGGGAAACCTTTATTTATGTGTTGCTGGGTTTTATTCCATCCTTTAAACCCCGCCCAGTTATTGTATAACCGATATCACTGGCTACAAATATAGATACCCGGATGAGCACGGGTGCTGGTGTTTATGCAATTTATGCTGTGAGTGCATATTGGGTCATATTAACAAATTATGAAAACTTTCTCAATCTGAGCGTTTTCACTCGTCTTCCCATTCATCCACAGGGCTCACAATGCAACGACACTGTAGTTAACAATAATCAATCGAAGATTTACAAACACGTCGCAACACCATTTTGTAAACTTTATCAACCATTTTGTTTCCGAAATAGCAAAAATTTGTCTATCACAGTCCAAGTGGGTCCATTATACGAAGGAACAATACTGTTGTAAAATATCGAAATAATAGACATTCAATATACAGACATTTTCTATGTTTATACAAAAATTGTAAAGTAATTGCAGAATTTTCAAAAAATGTGGCTACTTTTAGAAGGTTATGTAGGTTTTCTTCTGCTAACACCCAAACAATCGGGATACAGTGGAAGGAACATTTCTTCCTTTAAAATAAAGCGGAAACAAATATTTGTCATATTGCCATTTAGCATAACCTATAACCTAACCTTTTCCAGAAGTGCATATGTAAGAGATTGCAATACAAATGGAAACATCGGAAGTAGCCTATATCTCAACATAAAGATACAATTAAAATGAAATAATTGAGATAGATGAGAATTTAACGTTTTAGAAATGTAGGCTACATAATTACATTTGTAGTATGTTATTTTTCTTAACATAATTTTGCTGATCAAGAAATATTGCTGTTAGAGATGTCGAACTGTATACTGCAAGTAACAGTAAGCCTGGTAGACAATCCTTTTGTGATAATGAAACAAAATGGGGTTTCATCATGGGTATCACCAAAGCACTTTGGCGCCATCCATTGGAAGACAATTCTGACATTGATTTAAGTTATCCTGTGCATAAAACTACATACCCTGAAGAGAAAGTCACAATGTTCGCTCTTTTAACTGTTAGAAAACATTTAATAAATATATTAGCCTACTTCTTGTCAATAATTAGCTACTCATTTTTAACTGGAAAATAGGCTACAATAAGAAATAGGCTACATACAATTCGTGTTTTGTTGTTGAACACTACTTTTATCCAGAAGTGATTTAAATAAATATAAATTGAGGGATTTATAAAATTTTAATCGTTAATATAGCTCATCTTTAATATACTTGTTTCCATATAAGATTAGATAATGATTTGGTATTATTGGGCATAAATAAAGTTGTCCTCCTATAATGTAATAATTACATTATTACATTTATTAATGTAATAAAATTATATTATCCACTAATGTACTTATTAGCCTATGGTTTAGCTTTATATGAAAGCATCTCAAAACTCATCTAGGGCTTTGAAGACAAAAAAAAAATCTTCAAAATGTTCATTAATTAAACATTTTATTTTAGAATAAAGCCCCCTCAATCACAATCACAACAGTCTACAAACGGCCCTGCCTCTCCCCATCGTTGGGGTCTCCAGGAATCATGTAACAGTGGCACAGCACCATTATTTCTTGCAAATAAAACTGATTGGCTGTGTCTGTTCTTCATAATTCTGACTTATATTCGGTGGTACAAATACTACTGTTATTTGAAAAACAAACTGAACTATTTTAATATTTAATTTGGGTGTATTTTATGCTATTAATTTGACAGTGGGTGTGAATTGTGCTTTAATATTAGTTTATTGATATCAACTGGTGTCCACATGATCCAGCAGGGCTCCCTGGCCAAACCAAAGAAGTAGCCTAAAGTTATCTGCCGTTGTCATGGACCTCATACCGTCCTGAGATCAGGCAGAATAACTTTTATGTATTTTAATTTTTTACATAATACATGTGTCTTGGATGACAAAACGTGTTGAAGTGAAAATATATATTTTTTTAAATTATGGATTTTATTTTTTATTGAATGTCCTCTGTTGGAGCCAATTTTGATTGTAAATACACTGCTCAAAGAAATTAAGGAAACACTTAATCAACACAGTATAATACCAAGTCAATGAAACTTCTGGGATATTTATCTGTCCAGTTAGGAAGCGTAAACGATTGTGAATCAATTTCATCTGCTTTGGTGCAAATGAAAGTGACAACAGATGGACAGGAGAGGCAACAGCAAGACAACCGCCAAAAAGTAAATGGTTTTGCAGGTGGTGGCCACAGACCATTTCTCTCTCCTTATTCTTCCTGACTGATTTTTCTCTAGTTTTGCATTTTGCTAGTGCCCTTGTCACTACTGGTAGCATGAGGCGGTACCTGCAGCCCATTCAGGTTGCACAGGTAGTCCAGCTCCTCCAGGATGGCACATCCATAAGTACCGTCGCAAGAAGGTTTGCTGTGTCTCCCAGCACAGTCTCAATAGCGTGGAGGAGATACCGGGAGACGGGCCATTACACGAAGAGAGCTGGACAGGGCCGTAGAAGGGAACAACCCAGCGGCACGCCAGTGGCAGGTATCTGCTCCTTTGTGCGAGGAGGAGCAGGAGGAGCACGGCAAGTCCTACAAAATGACCTCCAGCGGGCTACTCATGTGCATGTTTCTGACCAAACTGTCAGAAGCAGACTCCATGAGGGTGGCATGAGGGCCCGACGTCCTGTAGTGGGACCTGTGCTCACAGTCCAGCACTGTGCAGCTCAATTAGCATTTGCCAGAGAACACCAGAATTGGCAGGTTCGCCATTGGCGCCTCGTTCTTTTCACAGATGAGAGCAGATTCACACTGAGCACATGTGACAGACGTGAAAGAGTCTGGAGACGCCGTGGCGAATGTTATGCTGCCTGCAACATCATCCAGCATGACCGGTTTGGTGTAATTGACTTAGTGTTATACTGTGATGATTAAGTGTTCCCTTAATTTTTTTGAGCAGTGTTGTTAAATGAATACGGACGCCACCCGGTGGACATCTAAGGAAGCCAAGGACAGGAAATATATTCCTCCGGTGGACACATGCCTGGTTCGCAGTTAATTGAAACAGGTGTGCTGGTCCTGGTTAGATGCCAGTGGGAAACTTTTAGTCAACCGTCGTCGTAACTTGACTATTAGACAGAGACATTTGATTTATTTATACGTTTGTTTTGAGTTAGAGTTATGAAGGCTAATTATTTTGAGTTGAACTTAGGCTACTTTTGTTTGGATGCAAACACACACATCGCACAATCAAACACAAACACAACCATACACGCCAAGCTGGATTTATCAACTAAAAGAAACATTCAAAGGAACCAATCAACCAAAGAAAGAAGCAATCCAGAAAAGTAAGTAAATCAATTGTCAAACATTGTGTGAAGACGCGTTGGCATCCGTCTGGCATAGGAATTGGCTTCGGTGGAACATTTGAGAAGGAAGCCAATACAAAAAGTTGACTAAAGTCTAATGGAATGCCTGGATGAATTAATGGACCGGATTCCTGACTGTGAACTTGACTGTGGCCTCGTTAAATTGTGGTGGACACTGCATGTGATTGAAAACTGCTGAAACGGGAATCGGGGAATTGTTGTTGCATTGCTGTGGTTCTATGCGAACACTGGAGAGTTTTACTGTCGGACTCGTTTGAATTGTGATATCGTGGATTTGTATGGAACAAATGTGTGCTGTAGCTATTATTGATGTGGAACTGTTGCAATTGTTCGCTGTGATATTGTGGGAATGTGGCCGTGAATTCCGATTCATATGTGGAAACTTTGTAGAAAGGTTTGGTGCTGTGGCCTAGCCTATGCTGTATTCTGTAGCGGGAGGATTTCAAGCCCGTTTCCGAAGCCTGTGACATCATTAATGGTGTGTTGGGAATAAGCATTTGTGTGTGTAAATGGACATTCTGGATTCAAGTTCAAGCTAAACTAAAGGAAATGTTTTTCAACAAAGAAGAGGGCGCTGCTGCTAGCAAATAAGTTGTTGAATCAACAGAGGAACTAAGTGAATCAAATGGAAAAAGCAAATCAAATTGAAATGAATGCAAAGGCCCTCTGGGAGAACCTTAGTGCTAGACCAAAGAGGGACACTAAGTTCACAAAAAAGGTCCTCCAAGCTCATTTTGACAAGCTCCAAAAGGCAAGAGCAGCCAATATGAAAGCACTGAATGCAAAAAGAAATGCCATTGAAGACCTCATGATTTACTATGGAAATGGAATAATGGTAAAAGATAGTTTTGCTGTATTCAATGCTCTTGAAGATGAAGTTGTAAAACTGCATGAGTCTATTCAACGTCTCCTTACTGAAGAGGAGAAAGAACAAGACAAACTCAAGTGATACCTTCTCATGCTTGCATGTAAAGAATTCCAAGATATTGTAAATAAATGGCTATGTACAGCTGCCTCTTTTCAGCAGGAAGAAAAGGCGCCATCTAGCCAGAGGTAGCCAAAAGGCGCAGAGAAGTAGCAGCTCTACAGCCTCATCCATGCGTATAAGAGCTGAAAAGGCAGTTTTGAAAGCACGTGCTGCCAATCTAAAAAAAAAAAATAAGCGCTTGAAAAACGAGAGACTTGAAACAAGACAAGCAGCTATAAACACCCAGAAAGAAGAGCTTGAGTTGCAAACAGACATTGAAGCCACGGCTGCAAAAATAAAAGCTATGAGGAACAAAAACATGGTCAAGAAGAAGTGGCAAGTTTAACTGAACATCATGACACTGGACAGGAGGATGATGATCAAGCGGATGAGGATGATGATGGTGATGAAGAGGATGATGATGAGGAAGAGGTACAGTTGAGTATGGTCAGTTGGCCAACAAGATATAGACTAAGTGCAAGACATGCTGCCCCCGCTAGTGGAAGCCAACATGTGCAGCCAAGTTCCACTCAAAGGCAAGGAGCTAGTAAACTGTCTTCTAGACAAAACAGACAAGCCTCAAACAGACAAGGCCCTCAGTCTCACACTGTTCCAAATGAAGCATCAGGAAACAACATCCTGGCTAAAGTAATGAAAAGGAAATAACTGAAATGCTCATATAAGAGCAATGTCATTCATTACTTTCTACCAGAGAAATACCCATGTTTAAAGGAGATCCGTTGCAATACTGAGACGGGTGCGTGAGGGTTGGACCCGAAATGCACGACTCAGAAAGTGGTAATAATAAAGTCCCGTCAGGGCTTTATTAAAGGAATGTCCAATGAGCATAGTCAAAAAAGCGAGCAAAGTTCATACACACAAAAATCCAGCCAAAACTAATATACAGTACAGAGGGAGAAGGCAGTCTCAGAATCGGTGCACCGTGCAAATAGTCCAGTAACCAGAGTAGCTGTCAGCGGGGCAGAAGTACAGGCAGACTGTAGGCAGGCTCGGGGTCGAAGGCAATGCAAGAGTCAAGACCGAAGTCCGCTACGCGGGGCAAAAGTACAAAAGACAGCAGGCAAAAACTCATGGTACAGGCAAGTAGTGGTAAACAAAACAGAGGTAAAAAACAATGGTCAATAACAGACTTGGATCGTAAACAAAAAGGCAAGCTTGGAAAAACGCTCAAAAGTGCACTGACAAACAGGAGGCAACAATTTTGCAAAGACAAGACATGAACACTGAGCTTAAATGCAGGTGTAGACAGGTGCAGACCCTTAGCTTGAGAGCAGCATGCAAATGGAAATCAGGTGTGGAAGGCTGACAAGGTAACAAGATAATTAGTACTATTTAGTAATAAACCTATCCTGACCTAGCATTAGGAAATTAGTAAATGACATTCACGAGAAACGTAAGGTAAACATGAACAGATGGTTAGAGAGTTAGTATTACCCAATCGTGATCTAACGTTAGTAGATTAGTAAACTAGACATGGGAGAATGAAACAATTAGGGAAGCGTGAGCGACAGCAAGAGAGATAGAGAAACAGCATGAACGCAAGGCTGCGGAAAAACATGGAAATGTGTATGCTAAACAATTAACATAACATGAATCAAATATAAAACGTGACATGACAAGACTACAAAATAAATCGTAACAATAATCAAATATGAAACGTGACATGACATAAAAATGAAACGTAACAAGAATAAAGTAATAGTCTTTGAACATACATTAGAAGAAAAAACTGAAAACTACCGGGATCGCTTATTCTTTCTGGAACAGTTTACTGAAGGCCAAGCTAAAGAGCTTGTAAGAAGTTGCCAGTATGCAAATCATAAGAAGGGTTACAATGAAGCTAAAAGAGTATTGTGTAAATCAGCTCATGATCGCAGCTGCTTGCATGGAGAGAGTTTCAAAGTGGAATGCCATCAAAAGTGTGGACAAGAAAGCATTGCATGCTTATGCAATTTTTCTTTGTGGATGTCTTCACACAATGCAAGACATTGAATTATTGGATGAGATGAACACCCCATCTCAAATGAAGCAGGTGATCCTGAAACTACCATATAAACTCAGGGAGAGGTGGCGAGCTACAGCCTATAACTTATGAACGTAAAAAGAAAAGAGCAAAGTTTGAACTTGTTGCTTTCATCGAACGACATGCTAGAATAGCAACAGACCCTTTTTCGGGGACATTCAAGACCTTGCACCCAAAAAGGATCAAAGGGGAAGCAAACCGTTTCGTGAAAGGTTCATTCCCGATCACAAGAGAAGTAGCTTTGCTACTATTGCAGCCCCTGGTGTCCATAATGATCAGAAGCCTTCCAAGAGCTCAAAGCCTGACCATGTCAATGCTGCTGTTCATAGACTTTGTGTATTCTGTGCAGGAGAGCATGCAGAAAGAAAGAATTGAATCCCTGAAGACCAAGGGAATATGTTGCGTCTGTTTAATTAAGGGACACAGAAGCAAAGATTGTTAAAACTGATTGAAGTGTGATGTGTGCTCCCAAAAACATCCAACCATTCTGCACATATACAAAGAAAGATGAAGGACAAAAGAAGGATGATGCTGACCAAAAAACAAGTATGTCTGTCAGCAGTGGAATGGTTTCTCTGGAAGCCCATGGTGTTACCGGGGCGGGTGACAGCCAAACACTTTCAATCATCCCAGTACAAGTGAAAATGTCAAACTCAACCCAGATTGTTCAAACCTACGCTTTCATGGATTCAGGGAGTACAGCAAGCTTTGGTACTGAGGCTTTGAGAAAGCAGTTGAATGCTAAAGTAAAAAAAAAAAACATGAATCCTGCTGAGAACAATGGGCCAAGAGAAAGCTGTTGACACTTCCTTTGTTCCCGCTGGTCGTCTTGAGGTAAGCAACATCGACGGTCATGAGTTTTACGAGCTACTAAAACTATGCCCAAGACGAAACTCCTGTAGCCAAGAAGCACATGCCCATGCAAACTGCACTGGAAATGTGGGATTACCTGAAGAAAATTCAGGTGACCAAAATTGATGCACCATTGGAAGGTCATTAACAACCAGAATGAGGGACCTTATGCTGTTAAAACAGTGTTAGGATGGACAGTGAATGGACTGCTAAACAAAAATGACGGTGATGAAATGCATACTGATTTGAGTGTCACCGCCAAACGGATTTCAGTAACCTTCTTCTCATTCGACAATACGACCATGATTTTCCAGAAAATTTATATGAAGAAAAAAAAAAGATGTCTGTTGAAGACAAACTGTTCATGTCAGACTCTCCTGTAAAGAAAGATGGACATTATCAACTTGCACTTCCATTGAAGCAAAGGGAAACCAAAATGCCAAACAATCCATCTGGCAGAACAACGAGTGATGTCACTAAGGAGAAAGTTCCTCAAGAATCCAGCTTTCCATGATGAATACAGAACATTTTTAGAAGGCATAATACAGAAAGGTCATGCTGAGCCTGTGCCACAGGAAGAGCTCAAGGCTGACAGTGGAAAGGTAGGGTACATACCGCATCATGGGGTTTGCTAAGGAAAGGCACAATCCGTGTTGATTGTTCTGCTTCATTACAAAGAAATTCACTTAATGACAATCTGATCCAAGGTCCTAACCTTATCAACACATTACTTGGTGTTTTGATGCGATTCAGACAGGAATCAATTGCTTTCATAGCTGATGTGGAGGGAATGTTCCATCAGGTTAAAGTTGCACCCTCAGACTGGGGCATCCTCTTTAGTGTAGGTTTCAGCATAGTAGAAAAATGGTTCTTGAGATTAAGACCAGAGACTCATGTCCCCTATAGGGGACAGAAATGTATCCCCCACCACCACCACCTCACCTCCCACCTCCCTCTCTCCCCAGAGCTGTGCTACCAGACACAGATTAAGGCCCTCAAGAAGCTGAACAAGAGTAAGAAGACCCAAAGCAGAAGAAGCTGAGTTGGAAGGAAAGTAGGTTTTAAAAAGATGAAGCATTTTAACATGTCTGCTGTTTACCTAGTGCAGGGATCTGCAGCCTTGCTCCTGGAGAGCTACATGCTACATGGTTTCCAGCCCTGGCCCATAATTATCCTGGTAACCCACAGAAAAATGTGAATCCGAAGTGTTTCTAACGAGCAAAAATGGGCACAACAACACTTTAATGTCGGCTAGTTCAGCCAGTGACATTCTTCAGTGTTATTTTAAAGAGACTGCACAATCTGTTCCAAATTGCTGATCCAAGGTCAGCACACCAACCACTTGTTTCAACAATGTTTTTGTGTGTAAAATTGGGATACTGATTCAAGCATCGAATCACGTCAACTTACTTAGGGACCCCTTTACCTGAACCTCCTTCAAATGGAATTGGCAGCTTGACAGCTTGAGTGAGAATACCTCTCAATCTCAGCCTTTCCAAAATGCACTTGGTCCCAGTGCTGTTGATATACAGGCTTTTGGCACAAAAGGGGACTTGCACGTTTATTTACGATCATATACAACGGTCCATATCAACATGTTGACGAACTTTGCAGTCTTGAGATATATTGTTTATTGCTCATGTAACCGCTAACTTACACAATGGATCTGGACGGGCATATAGAAAATCCTTAAAAAAAACACCATAAACTCTCGTTTTCAAAGACGGAAAACTCAAGAGTGGTCACTGGTGTCCGTTGATGTTCTGAGACAAAAACCGTCGCAATATATGCTTCGTATCGGGTTTTATTTATCATTTTATTAAATCCATTGACCGGAAGTTTACAAACATATGGCAGTACGGCGACTGAAAATAGTTTATGGTATTTTTTTGAAGGATTTTCAATATGTCCATAGCTGTGACATGAGCAATAAACAATATATCTCAAGACTGCAAAGTTTGTCAAAATGTTGATATGGACCGTTGTATATGATCTTAAATAACCTTTTAACAGGGCTTATAATGCTAAATACCGAACTTCTCTTTTAAGTCTTTCTTTGTGGCTGGCCAAAAAAAAAATCTGTACTCAGTTATTTGAATATAAAGTTGACGTATACCTCTACCACTTGCTCTTTTTGAAAAACTACAGTGTTTTCAACTGGGCGTGTAAATTACATAGCAAGTAGGCAGAGACAGCGAGGGAAGAATTCCATCTCACTGTTCTGAATAGGGACCCCCAATTCCCATAGAGATCCATTCAAATGCAGAGAGACTATAGTATTGCTTGTAAGAGTATCTTAAAATAAGATATCAAGAGTCTTTTGATATTGTTGGGCCACAGACACAAGGAATTCATGACATGCAAAGGATATGGAACCAAATATTAAATATGATAACTTTATTAAAGTTTATGTTCATTTGTCCAATTACTTTTGGTCCCATAAAATGGGGGGGGGGGGGGCGCTATGTATAAAAAACTACAGGTTAAAGCTGAAAGTCTGCACTTTAACCTCATAGTCACTGTTCCATTTAAAATGCAATGTGCTGGAGTACAGAGCCAAATCAACAAAAATTGTGTCACTGTCCAAATACTTATGGACCTGACTGTATGCTGTATATTTTGACATAGCCATATTAAGAGGAAGGCTGTGTGTAATGTGTTTTAAATTTTAACATGATATACTGTACATTATTCTGTTACAAAGACCTCTTCAGTCTAAACTCACAAGCTGGCCTCCTACTTTGTGTGAGACTGCTTAAAAACTATTGCGACCTGTCACTCAAAATACCTTCGCAAATGCCAGGGAATCAGGCGTTACGTCTTCTGAGCTGGTCAGCGTCTGCTGCAGCCTTGTGTCCTGATGGGATTAGCTGCTTTACCGAGATGCAGAAGTAGACCAGAGCTGAATTTACCGGTAATATCAAGGTAAAGGGGTCTTTTCAGAGGTTTGATTTGTGTGTTTTTTTTTACCCTTTTTGCATTCGTGAATGTGTGGCTTGGCCTGTGTTGGTCAGCTTGTTTTTGTTCTGATAAGACTGGCTGGCCTTTCACTGTGATTGAAGAGAGCCCAGTTTAGTTTCTGTCTTGCCCGTAATCTGTTGCTAGCCAGCCCAAGGTATGCTATTTTAGAGAATACAATCTGTTCAGAGGATGTTAGTTAAAAGCTGTGTCTTCTTAGTTTACAACCATGTCTGTGTAACATGTCTGAAAAGCATGTGTCTGACTCATATTATTGTCTGTGGTGGTTAAGCCAATGTTGAGCATGTGCCAGTTTGTACTCAGGAAGTAACTCCCTGCATTTTCAAGTATGTGCTTGGATGTGTATACATCATTGTTGGGGGAGGGAGGGAGGCATACATCAAGCTAAGGGTGGACCTTACCAGATTTTTATGAGCCAGGCCCTGTATTGATGTCCACAAACTGGGAGTTTCTTTGCTCCACCTCCTCTCCACAGTGGCCGCCATGTGTCTATATTAGAGACAGAATTCAGCCGGTTAGAGGATAACCAGCTGCTGAGAAAAATGGGGATGGGATTGGATGGGGTGGGGTAGAGAGTGGGACAAACAGAGCTACAATTATTTCTGACATGTTGTTGGGCAGTATATCATAGCAAGCAAAGTAAATATCAGTGCACATTAGGATTTATCCTGCTCTACTTGTCTGACCATCACATTCCAAAACAGGTAAGAACTGCATGCTCTGGGTTGAAAGCATATTTCTTTCGTTAAAGATGTGCCATGCTGTGGTTTATCTACATAATGTCATCTCATAACCTGGGTGGACATTCCTGCAGAAACCAACAATTCAGAGATGCATGTCGAGATTCATGTACAAATTTGAACTATGTTGATAATGATGATGATTTATTTTTGGGGGAGGGGGCGGGTGGGTTGTTTTGATAATAAATGACTGCATTATATTGGGGTCAATTTTCTCAACCTTGTTCCTTGTTTGACAGGCTAGATCAAGTATTTTTATACTTTGTACCAGGCAGAGTGTATTAACTACATATAGATGTAAATAAAATGGAAATAAAGGGTGGCTGTTGCATTAGACAGATCGGGCTGGTTGATGGATAGGTTTGAGGTCAGGATGGTCAATCTGCTCTGTATTTACTGAACACCCAGCCTATTGTCTTGTACTAATGTCTGCCTTCGTATAGAGTGGTAATGCTTGCTGGACTATTGTACACTGCCTCTCCTGTACACATACCAGGGCATGAAATTAACTTTTTCAACCACTAGTCAGAGTGGCTTGTCAATTCTAAAAATCACCAGCCATTTTAAACAGTTGAACAGTATAATTTTGCCTTTTACAATGTAACACAACCTGGTTGGTTACCTGCCAAAGTGGCTGAATAGAAAATCTGAAAATCTTACCAGCATACATTTTACCAGCATTTGGCTAGTGGCAGCCGGGTGTTAATTTTCCACCCTGACACCTACCTCCTGTCTCTATGCTCTTCTAATGCTCTTCCCTTGCCATCATTCGTCCAAATGGCAGTGTCTGTGGCAGTCTAGTGGTCAGATGACTGGTCTCCCATCCCCTAAACCAGGGCTTTTCAGATTTGGTTCCATACCTCTCTTTCTGTGCATATCTTTAATTTGTAATGGCCAATCCTTTGATCAATTTAGGTTGCTGAAAACATGTTCTTAATTTTTTTTCTATTTCCCCCATTTAAATATGTCCCTCAATAGACATTAAATAGACATGGTTAATTATGAAAAACGAACAGCTACAATTCTTTGATTGTAACTGCAATTGCAACAAAAACCAGAATACACAGAGGCGCTGAGGATCTGCTGTATAGAGGGTAGCACAGTAAAGATGTTCAACCCTATTTAGGTATAAAGGGTAGCACTGTAAAAATGCTTACTTTCAAGTGATTCAATTTTATTTGAGCTAATCCTCACGTTGGCAAGTGTCTAATATTCAACTTTTAATTTCCCCTGGCATAACTGCCCCAATTGAGCAATTACCATATACAGTTTAACTGAGGCAATAATTAAAAAATAGACTGCAATAAAATGTCTTTGGGGTGCTCTGCATGCATATTATATTTCAGCTGGAATATATAATTTGCAAAAATGTTTTAAATATCTCACTGAGCCCCCTGAAAATTTTACTTTGTTCAGGTTAGAATGGAGTGGAACGTGATTTGGACGAGAAGCTGCTATTATCAGTTAGTCTTGCCTTTCCTTTGAGAGTCACCATAATCATAATCAATTACACTTTGTGCTCAGCTGCAGTGCTCGTTCCTGATTGCAATCACAGCCTATGTCCACACCAGGAGCCACCTAACTGTTATGAATGACCAGGTAAGTTTTCATTTCAGTTAGATACAGTTAGCATTTAGCAGTTTCTATCGAGAATGATGCAAATCAAAATACAAAAGTGCATTAAAGTAGGATCACAAGAGCCGAAAAGGATTACCAACACACTTACAACCTGTTACAGTGTAAGTTGTGCTTGAACAATTTGTATTAATTTGCACAGTCGACTATACATCACCGGTCAAATATATTCAAACATACACAGTCAACTGTAAAATATATTAATTTAACCTCACACAAAGAAATGTAGTATTAAGGTCTCTGTTGTAAAAAGATTTTAAACTCAATGAGACACATGTATAAATAAGGGCTAAATAAAGAAAATGTACTAATTGCTCTTAGATGTGTAATAGAAGTGATATAAAATGGGTTTGGGGTTGAGGAAGACTAGATTCACGGTTAAAATGTGGGTCATTAGTCTACTTTGGGAGATGGTCTACAAGGCCAATGTTAATCTGTGTCCTTTTGACCATTATTACATGCATAACCCCCTAAATAACTTGTGCACAAAACACCTGAAAATAAAAAATAGCAGCGACACAGAGGCCACCGCAGAACGAGATCTAGAGGTCTTCCTCTTGCCTCTGGCTCTGAAGAGGTTAACTGAGATCTGGAGTGAGGAGATGTACAACCCACGGAGCCGGTTGAGGGAATGAATAAATTCACTTCCGTATAAGGCCCTCTCTCCCACGCTCTTCATACCACAGCTATGTGTTCACACCTCCGCTTGGGTCAGTGTAAATCTGTCCGTCTGTAGGGGAAGCTCAGAATGCTGAGAAATGTTTCTTGCTCAGTTCCACCAAGAAACAAACAGGAGAGATGTTATTATCATCTGAGATCGAGAGATCGTCATCTCACATTTGCATTTGGTTGAGGCTAAAAATAATGCAGTTTTGTAATTAGAACCATCTGGCAAATAGCAGAATATATTTTGTTTTTCTTTCACTTGCATATAAAATATGACCTACTTTTTTGTTTTAAGATTTAATTAGGAAATACAAATCTGCCAAAATAGATTACATATATGATCGCAATAATTGCTACGACGGTACCCAGTGCATTATTTATCATTATTGGTAATGTAATAATGGTGTCGTTTCAAGGTTGTCAATCGGGCAAAGATGTTATAGATGCGTAGACTTCATAAGGAGCCACCAGCTAGCTTACTAGATATGTTTAGACTGCTCAGGACTGCAGTGCAGTATTTTGGTGTTAAGAATGAGGACATTCGGGATTACACGGTCGGATCCTGGGTGGGACAGTGCCATTGCACCCTTCAGCAAGGGGCCTTACCCTGAGTTGATGAAGTAAATATGCAGTTTAATGAATGGATAATATGAAAATAAACGTCATTGTGTACATTGCTCTGGATAAGAACATACTTTGAGCAAAGGTGCAAAAGTATTCTAACAGCTGGCAAAGTTTATTTTCTCACAAAAAACCAAAGGGTATTTTGCACTGAACAACATGATTGATAGAATTATGATCAATGTTTTGGGAAGTGGGAAGCATTTTTCTAAATGGCGAGTGCTTAGAATTTGCGAGTGCATGTTTTTTTTGTCATCAGTTTACAATAAATATTTTTGCTGAAATTACAGGCTTTGAAGACCCTGTAAGACTGGAGACTAAAGGACAGGAAAGAGCCGTTTTCATATAAATTAAAGATCTGTTGTTTTCTTCACATTTAGCCATCTCAAGTCTTTTCTTGCTCCCGGATCTGATGTTGTTTATTCTTGGCTATAAACTGACTGCCTCTCTAGCCCTCTGCAGGGGACCAGAAGCCCAGTGACTATGCCAGCATCCTGGGGGACAGCGAGGACAGTGGGGAAGGTATGACATCACACTCAGATGTACCTGGATCTGGCAAAATTTATTTTCATTAAAAACATTTTTTATTGTATTTTATTACAGTACAGCTGGCCATTCATTGAAGTCAGTTATGCTGCTTTTCTTTTTTTTAATTATTTAATGGTTAAATATTAGGTGACAGCCCTAATTTTATTGTTTTGTTTAATACTCATGATTTATTAATTGAAACATGCAAAACTATTACGTGCCAAAAATACTGGGCTGAAAAAAGGAATTTCTTTCCTGTGCTTTGATGCCATTTAAAGTAAAATATACATAATACTCTGTGACATCACAGTTTAAATGGTCACGTCTTTGCTGTTGCTGGTTACACTTCTTCCACATGATGGCAGCGTTGTGCAGGGCGATTCTCATTTTCTATGTGCTGTGGCCTGTGCCCACATCTGGCAGAGGAGATTGATGTTAATCGTGAATGAGCTGTCCTCTTGTTTCACAGAACTCAGCCCGGAGGGTGTGCTGGCATCGTCCTGGGAGAGGCTCCCCATGCTCGAGCGCTTGGGACTCAGCAGGTGTAGTTGGTGGGCCCATGGCCACTCAGACAGAACCTCATTTATGTTTTGATTATGTTTTCACAAATGGATGCTTGCAACACTCCTCTCTCTTTCTCTCTCTCTTTTTTACTTCCTTAACTCTGAAAGCTGATAATGCTTGAGAGATAAGGTGTGCATTTTGTAGAAACTGGTTTTGACTCTGCAAGGCTCAGCACATTGGGTTTGTGCGCAGTACATTTAGCCACTATTTTTCCAATAACTTTTATTATGTTTAAAAAATATATATATATATATATATATATATATTTCAATATGTGGTGATTTTTTTGTCAATTCTCTCTCTTTCTCTCCCAGTATGGAGATGACAGAAGATGAGGTGGAGGTAAGCCTATTTTACAAAATTGCTAATTAATCAATTGCGTTGTTTAAGAAACATTTCTGTTTAAATTAACTTTCTTCTCAAAGGGCAATCTGCATTGTTAATGTTACTGGGTGTGCTTGTGTTACACTGCTGTCCCAGGGCTTCTCTGAGGAGGCTAAACTGCTCACTCTCCTGCCGTCTACAGGACTCCTTTGTACAGCTGGCGCTGGCCTTTCGTTGTGACCAGTACACTCTTAAGAGAAGATTGCAGGCCGAGGAGCACGACCGCTGTGTGGCGGAGGAGAACCTCCGGCTTGAACTGGAGAGAACCAAGGACACGCTGCTGGTAAGCTTTTCCCATGGACAGCGATCTTATCTCTCACAAAAAAGCTAAAACGATTTTAAATAAGAACATGTGTTAACATTCCCCATGGTCTGGATAGAATCTTGACCATACTTTGGAGAGGTATAACTGTCCATTGTGTCACCCAGGGATTGCCAATATAACACTTCGTATTATTATTACTTGTAAAAATATATATACAGCCTTCTCCCCCATTGTTATCAAGTGTGGCAATAATCTTTTTTTTTTTTTTTGAGTAAAGAATTCCTGGAATTCTAAAAGAGAGGAGTTTTCCAATGTTGGATAAACTACCTGTGAAGGCCAAACTGAACCCAGGTCTAACTGGTTTTTCTACAAGCATAAAAAGGCCTTATCATTGCCATTTCATGTCATCTGTTCCTGGCATGTCACCTCCTTCTCCACTTTTTTTGCATTTCTTTACTATGTGATGTTGTGGGAGATCTCGATAATTCCCATCATGGACTTGAAGTCAGAAGTAATCTTTCCCTGGAATATGTTCTTATATCTGATGTCAACTTTTGTATTTTATTTGACAATATTTACCAATAATGTATTCAACAATAATTTATATATTTCATAATGCTAGCATGACATAAACAGTGGTTTGACATAAATACTCTTGACATTATGTATTTTATGCTATGTAATTAGGAAAAGTTTTTTTCTGTGATAATAGAAATAAAAGGTATATATGATTTGTTTCGCCACTGTTTAGCTAGATGCTTACTGATATGTACTTGCTGATTTAAGTAGGGTACTATTCTGTACCCATTCCTGTGTCAGCTTTGTCTATATCGGCCCATGATATTCCTGTAAAGTTGACTGCATACAATTTATTCATAAATAATATGGTAATACGGGTCAAATATGTACGCACATTAGTATTATATTAATGTTTAGGCATGTGCATCAGTTTCTGATATGGTCTGAAGTTCTGTCTCTCTGTCTGTTCAGTCACTTAAGGCCAGGTGTCAGGACGGGGAACGTAAAGAGATCCTGGAGAAGCTGGAGCTCAGTTTGGAGAACATCGGAGGAACAATTGAGGGAATCGTTGCCACTGCTGAGCAGTTGGGCACTGTACACCAGGTATGCTGTGATAGCCTACACCTTTAAGGGTTTGGGGCCATTTTTAAGGAGGAAGCTGAGATCTGGGTCTGACTGTGTCAGGAGGCTCGTGCTACCCGCTCGGTGGAGCTGATGGTGTCCCACGTAGAGAACCTGAACCATCGGCACGCCGCAGAGAGCTCCGAGCTAAAGGAGACCAGAAGGCTGGTACACGTCACACGTGGCCGTATTTACAGCGATTCCACAGGCAAGTCCTGCCACTTAGCTTATATTTCCACGTGATATAAATGACTGAAATACAGTGAACCTTGTCTGTTTACACATTCTCAGTAATATTGTGATCGTTGTAATGAATACATATTCATACTGTACTAAATAATTGCATGTCTTATTGAGATCTGTGAGAAAATACTGCATGCAGTATAATGATTAGATCCCTGTGCAAGTGTATTAAATGCAATGGATACAAGAGATTCATAGCCACAGGTCGGTCACTTTAGGGGGGCTTTGGATTAAAATGGTTGGGATCAACTCTTAAATAATAGAAAATCCAGAGAAACGTGATTCATTAGGCTCTTTGCAAGGTTAAAAAAAGTGGTCAGTATGGAATACGTTCTCGCCCCCCAAATAATTTTTTTTGCCTGTTGCATTTTGTTGTTTTCCAGCAGTGGCCTGTTTTTATTGGTACATTAAGCGTAGTGAATTACATGCAGGTATCGCACGTGTTTACCCAAAAACGTCATGTCACTCCCACGGCCCCCTAACTTCCCTGTACCATTGTAATAACTGATCTCTTTGCTGGTTATATGTACATATATGCAGTAACTTGTGCAGGATTGTTTTCTCATATTTCTTTGCAGATGATGTTGATATCAGAAGCAGTCTCATAAGGCAATCATCCCAGCAGGTAATAATATACCAGTATTTGTAACTGACTGCTTTTTGAACAGCTGAACCAGGTAGCAATAGCGAGTAGTAGAGTTTTGATTATTCAATACTTCAGTTCCTGATTCCCTCTAGCTGCTTCTGTTATGAACTCCTTTTATCTACATCTATTTTGAATTTAGTTATAAAGTACTGGTGATATTTTTAGATGTTCATACGCTTCATGTGGGAACTGTTGAAGTGGTTTTCATGTACATGGCCTGCCAAACCATGCATATTGAAACATGTCTGAACTTCCCACACACATTAACCCTGAAAATCTTTATTTTTCATTCTTTCTTAGTATCTCACTCGCCGAAGAGTTAGCATCACTCTAATACCAACAATGGCTCAGGTAAACATGGCCAAATTACCCATATGTTTATTTATTTATTTATTTTATTTTTGTACAAGGCAGGTCGACACATTTGGGAGATGGAGCACAATGTTGCATTGAGTGTATTTAAAGGAGATAGAGAATATAATTAGAACTCCTCAAAATAATCTGCATTAATTGGGGTGAGATTGTAAGCAAGGTGTCAAACTTTTGAGATGTTTTGTCCTTCCAGGCACATAGTGCATAGAGCAGTGTTGTACCCTTTAGACAGGATCCTGAAACATAGATGTAGAGACTCTGATGTCTTAATTCTGTTTGCTGTTATTCCAAGTGTTTTCAAGTAAAATTCCTGAAGTTTTGTTTCTCTTTTTGGGAGAGACGTGGAGGTAATCTGTATTTATTCATAATTAGTATTTTGTTTTGGGATTAGCATAGTTACCTTGTGCTCATGCTTTAGTGATATTTCTGAGAATGCGGTTAGGACAGGAGGGGCACTACTGCTCATATTAGTCAGGTGAATGCACTTGTGTTTCTCCAACATTGTAATTTGCTCTGGGTAAGAGTGTCCGTTAAATGAATTTAATGGAAATGTAGGTGTAAGTGGACATGTACATGTAAGTTGTTTACCGTGTAACGTTATTGTGGCAGTATGATGCTTAAATCTCCACTGTGACTTATTTACTCATCTCCTCCACAGATCAATGACCTGGAGTCAAAGTTAACCGAAAGTGTCACAACCAATGGGGATACTGACTTCGTAGGATCAGAAAGAGCCATTGGGTGGTTGGGTGGCAGGTATGGGGGGAAGGGCAGTCGTTTTATCAAGTAAATTTTATGGGAACATAAACTCCTAAGACCAAGCAATTCATTTTTGTCCCATGCTGTGCATGCTGTCAAGTTTCTGGTTGACTTATCTCCTCTGCCATTCCAGACAAACTGATTCCTCAATAGACATTTTGTCGAAGGCCCGTCTCCCTGATTCCCCAGGAGATGGTCCCTTTGTACAACAACTGGAGCACACAAACAGCCCTCAAGAAGAAGTCAATCCTGACAACATTTATCTTGGAAGGTACAACTAACAAGTGGTTCCATTCCACATCCACAATTCAGTATCAGCATTATCGCACTAGATACAGTATCAGCATTATCGCATGTGCCTGTTCATCTTTAGGCCTCTATTGGATTTGTTTGCCAGTGACTGATTTGAGTGGACGCCTTCTCATGTTTAAAAAAGTGTTTGTGTTAGTTTTGAGGTAATTTCATTATTCCAAAAGACAATCTTTCTGGCTAGGAGGCAGTTGATTTTTTATGACTCTGTGCTGTGGGCATGTTGTCTCCTGGACCTTGGCCAACAGATCAAACTCAGCTTGTTCAGTGCCAGTCTGCTCAAGGAGACTGTTTATCACAGGAGAGTGTGTTGTGTGTATATGTCAGTCCACTGTTTGCCAGGCACAGGGTGTAATTTATGCCTGTGTGTCACAGGAGGAAGTGTGTGGCTGAAAAGGAGGAAGAGGACTCAGAGGAGGACCAGGGCTTGGGTGCAGTGAGCGAGTGCCAATTCAGTGACTCTGAAGACATTTCCTTGGACTCGTATGTGACCTATGACCTATAGATCTTTTTTGCATTTCTTTGAATTTTTTTGACATAATGATTACAGTTTGAATCATGTTTTGAGCAGCCAGTCGTTGTAGGCAGAGTCACTTGGAGCAATTTATGCATAAGATAAATTTTCTTATGCGCTTTCAATCAGATTGTTGCTAACAATATATATCTACACTGCCTGGCCAAAAAAAAAAGTTGCACACTCTAATATTTAGTTGGACCGCCTTTAGCTTTGATTACGGCACGCATTCATTGTGGCATTGTTTCGACAACCTTATGCAACGTCACAACATTTATTTCCATCCAGAGTTGCATACATTTTTGGCCGAGATCTTGTATTGACGACTGGAGAGTCAAACCACTCCGTAAAGTCTTCTCCAGCACATCCCAAAGACTTTCAATGGGGTTAAGAGCAGGACTCTGGTGGCCAATTCATATGTGAAAATTATTCCTCACGCTCCCTGAACCACTCATTCACAATTTGAGCCCGATGAATCTTGGCATTGTCGTCCTGGAATATGCCCATTGATGGGATAACCTGGTCATTCAGTACATTCAGGTACTCAGCTGACTTCATTGTATTGCTGCATAACGTTGCTGAGCTGAGACCTGACCAATTGAAGCAACCCCAGATCATAACACTGCCTCCAGAAGCTTGTACAGTGGGCACTATGCATGACTGGTGCGACGGCCAGGCAGTGTGTGTGTGCGTGTCCGTGTGTGTCTGTGTGTGTGTGTGTGTATATATATATATATGTATTTTGTTTTTACTAGATCTACACCCTTGACTGAACAGCGCCCCCTGGTGACGTGGATGTCTCACTGCTACTGGATACTCCTCTGGATATTTCTGATGGTACTTTCCGTAGTGATACTATTGGGAGTCTTACTCTGGCGTCGAAGAGCTCCTCTCTTCTGGCTATGATTCCCCTATACTGATGAACCAGCTACGAGAGGCAGTCAGCTGCTCAAGATCACATGCAAATTTGACTCTCAGACAAAAGGAGCAGGTGCTGCTGGTCCAAGGTCACCATGGCTACCGTCTATGGAATGTTCACAGTGGGAACTGTCATGAAACATATCTGTGTTGACTCAATTAATGACATAAAACACTACGTTTTATTGGTCATTGGGTCATTATTTTCTGGAAACCCTTGGTACCACAGACACACATTTTCTACTTGTCTGTGAGGGAGGAGTGCCCACTAACTGGCCAAATTCAGCAGCAGCCTTGCTTTCCAAGGAGGACTCTCATCCAATCATTTTTGTTCAGAATGCAGATATATTGTATACTGTGTCATCACATTCATATTTTGCCTCTAACATCTTTATCATGATATCAATATGATATTTAAAACATGAATTTTAAAAACATCAAGGAGAGTAAAGACTTCCATTATAATTTCTGGGAAGGTTGGCCTTGACTGTATGTAGGTGGGAAGGACTTCCTCTATGGTGCGTTCAGCTACACATACGGTTTAATATTGAACTGTTTCTTTTAAACACTTGTAATAGTTGAATCATAGATTAAGACTATCCAGATTGAACATTGAAATGTCACATTGTCATCAAAATCATATTTCTCTGTATGCTGACAACATCCTTTACCTTTTAGCCTAAAATCTTGGCATAAAATCAATTAATCAGATTAATTTTAATTTAATGCCTCTCAACACTCCTGCTCACAACTCTCTCCTTTTAGCAACCTTCTCAGTTCTCAGTGCCATGAGTTGGATTAACATATTTAGGTGTTAAAATTCATTCCGCAGTGAATGCCATCATTCAAAATTTTAAACTGGGAATATGAAGCAGTATTGAATGAAGTGATGGCCCTTGCACTTTACCATTCCAGAACCTAAACAAGCATACCCTCTCCCTTGCACTTTACCATTCCAGAACCTAAACAAGCATACCCTCTCCCTGGCACTTTACCATTCCAGAACCTAAACAAGCATACCCTCTCCCTAGCACTTTACCATTCCAGAACCTAAACAAGCATACCCTCTCCCTTGCACTTTACCATTCCAGAACCTAAACAAGCATACCCTCTCCCTGGCACTTTACCATTCCAGAACCTAAACAAGCATACCCTCTCCCTGGCACTTTACCATTCCAGAACCTAAACAAGCATACCCTCTCCCTGGCACTTTACCATTCCAGAACCTAAACAAGCATACCCTCTCCCTGGCACTTTACCATTCCAGAACCTAAACAAGCATACCCTCTCCCTGGCACTTGCTATTTTTTTATATCTCACAATCCACTCTACCCTTTGAGCTTAACAGTTCTCTATTCACTAAAGCAGGAGTGCACAAACCCAATGACCCAAGGTTATCAATCCATACTTTTTGGGACCCAAACGAATGTCATTTTTATTAATTCATTAACAATTCATTGTTAAACAGCTGATAATAGCCATGTTTTTAATACCTAAACGCCATGATGGGACAAAGTTACTGAAATTGGCAGCCAATTAATCACAAAAAGCATAGTGAAATTAACATAATTGTATGTTCTATTCGTAATGTCCTATTCGTAATGGACTAGTATCCATTCCATATGCAAAAGGTCTGTAGAAATCCTATAAAAATCACATGTACCATGTACAAAACTTGTGCTATGTGGTAGAGAACTAGCATATACATTTCAGACTATAATTAAATACACTGCTCAAATAAATTAAGGGAACACTTAATCAACACAGTATACCACCAAGTCAATTAAACTTTTGGGATATTGATCTGTCCAGTTAGGAAGCGTAAACGATTGTGAATCAATTTCACCTGCTTTGGTGCAAATGAAAGTGACAACAGGTGGACAGGAGAGGCAAGACAACCCCAAAAAAGTGAATGGTTTTGCATGTGGTGGCCACAGACCATTTCTCTCCTTATCCTTCCCGACTGATTTTTCTCTAGTTTTGCATTTTGCTAGTGCCCTTGTCACTACTGGTAGCATGAGGTGGTACATGCAGCCCATTCAGGTTGCACAGGTAGTCCAGCCCCTCCAGGATGACACATCCATACGTGCCATCGCAAGAAGGTTTGCTGTGTCTCCCGGCACAGTCTCAAGCATGGAGGAGATACCGGAAGATGGGCCATTACATGAGGAAAGCTGGACAGGGCCGTAGAAGAGCAATAACCCAGCAGCAAGACCGGTATCTGCTTCTTTGTGCGAGGAGGAACAGGAGGAGGACTGCCAAAGCCCTATAAAATGACCTGCAGCGGGCTACTCGTGTGCATGTTTCTGACCAATCTGTCAGAAACACACTCCGTGAGGGTAGCATGAGGGCCCGACGTCCTGTCGTGGGACCTGTGCTCACAGCCCAGCACCGTGCAGCTCGATTGGCATTTGCCAGGGAACACCAGAATTGGCAGGTTCGCCAATGGTGCCCCGTTCTCTTCACAGATGAGAGCAGGTTCACACTGAGCACATGTGATGACAGACGTGAAAGAGTCTGGAGACGCCGTGGCGAATGTTATGCTGCCTGTAGCATCATCCAGCATTACCGGTTTGGTTTAATTGACTTGGTGTTATACTGTAATAATTAAGTGTTCCCTTAATTTTTTGGAGCAGTGTAGTTCCCTAACATACATGCTACTCTCTATAAAAAACATTGAGATATTGTATACAAATGTAATGTAATCATATGAAACACAGTCAAATGTATACCGTAAAAAAATGTGTTACATAGTTTTTCTAATAATTTGTACAAATGCAGAATAAAATTAAGGAATACTAACTTTATTCAGGTGTAGACCTAATTGTATTGGAATGTTGCTGTAGCCTACACGATTCCACGACCAAGTAGATATCTCCCGCAACCCAAGTTTGGGTCGCGATCCACAGTTTGTGCACCACTGCTCTAAGGTTTTGGCTCACCAATTAATGCATTATAGTTTGTACATATTGCTTATTTGAGTCCTTATTTCCATTTTAAGCAAACATTTCTGAAGACAAAAAACTTGTGGTAATTACCCCCCTGGATGCATTTTCCGGAAATGCCCTGCTATGATTGGACATTTTTGTTGTAGCTATTGCTCTTCTGGCTACTTTGTATGAATGTTCTCATGTGTCTCAGGCACCAAATTCAATTAAACATGAAAAACATCTCTTATTGACAGGCCTGACTTAATCTAAAGAATAAGGTGCTGAAGGGCTGGCTGGGGTGGACACTTGGAATCAATCTGAAATCAGTTTGGTCAGCTTATTTACTCAAAGTTTTTATCTTATCATGCACAACTGGTCTAAGGCTCTGAGCTTTTTTATTGACTTCATGAGCAAGGTTTAGCTGTGTACTTGCCTTAATGGCCATTCCTACAGTGCTCTGAATATTGCACTTTACCTTTTCTCCTCTCATTTTATGGGTGGTGTTCCTGTTTAGTTTTTTTTGGAGTCAGCCCACTTTGGCTATTTGGTATGGTTATAACTGAATAAAAATGAAAATCGATTACATTTCTGTCTATCACTGAAATGGAAACTCAATTTCATGCTTCTTTTTAAATGTTCCTGAAGAGGTATGGTCAAGGACAATACCTGTGGCATTGTTCTTCAGCCCACTTTTGAATAGTACATTATAAATTTTTCAAATAGTACATTATTGGGAGAATGCAGGCATTGTTCTGCATTTGGTTGCTATAGTGAATCTGTGTGACCGATGGAAAAAACATTCAATATATGCCACAGCGACATCACTGAATTGTACTCACACACTAACCTTTTTAGCTAGCTATTCAAATCACAACATTATATCACATAACTTGGTGGAAACTGGAATCATAGGAATGTAGTAAAGCATTGAAGTCTTTTTTAAAATTTGATATGATAACAATTTTAAAGGAATATGTTACCTTTTTCAGCCCTAGTCTATTTGCTGATGCCATTACAGGTGCAGCTCAAAAAATTAGAATATCGTGAAAAAGTTCAATATTTTTTGTCACTCATTTCAGAAAGTGAAACTCATATATAGATTCATTACACATAGAGTGAAATATTTCAAGCCTATATTTCTTGTAATTTTGATGATTATGGCTTACAGCTAATGAAAACCCAAATTCAGTGTCTCAGAAAATTAGAATATTGTGAAAAGGTTCAATATTGGAAACTCATGGTGTCACACTCTAATCAGCTAATTAACTCAAAACACCTGCAAAGGTTTCCTGAGCCTTTAAATGGTCTCTCAGTCTGGTTCCGTAGGCTACACAATCATGGGGAAGACTGCTGACTTGACAAATGTCCAGAAGACAGTCATTGACACCCTCCACAAGGAGGGTAAGCCACAAAAGGTCATTGCTAAAGAAGCTGGTTGTTCACAGAGTGCTGTATCCAAGCATATTCATAGAAAGTTGAGTGGAAGGAAAAAGTGTGATAGGAAAAGGTGCACAAGCAACAGGGATAACCACAGAGAATCTATGGGGTATTGTCAAGAGGAAGATGAGACACCAGACCCAACAATGCAGACGACCTGAAGGCCGCTATCAAAGCAACCTGGGCTTCCATTACACCTCAGCAGTGCCACAGGCTGATCGCCTCCATGCCACGCCGCCGCCGCATTGATGCAGTAATTCATGCAAAAGGAGCCCCAACCAAGTATTGAGTGCATAGAAATGAACATACTTTTCAGTAGGCTGACATTTCTGTTTAAAATATCCTTTTTTATTGATCTTATGTAATATTCTAATTTTATGAGACACTGAATTTGGGTTTTCATTAGCTGTAAGCCATAATCATCAAAATTACAAGAAATAAAGGCTTGAAATATTTCACTATGTGTAATGAATCTATATAATATATGAGTTTCACTTTCTGACATGAGTGACAAAAAATATTGAACTTTTTCACGATATTCAAATTTTTTGAGCTGCACCTGTATATAGGGACACTTATTTAGGTCATGGTTTTACATGTAATCTAGTTAAGTAGCCTACTATTTTGGCTGTCAGCCATCTTGGTCTATTGTCTGACTTTTCAAATCTAATTTTCGATACATTTTTTGGCACTAAAAATATCCCACAATGCACCGTAATATCCAAGACTTAAGAGTAAGTAACCGAGTAAGTAACTGTGGTCAGTAAAAATTTGGAAGTGACTCAAATTTATGATGAATATTCCCTTGAGTATTAACAATAAAAAATCGGTTGTTGCAAGCCATGACATGTCTGTTTTCTACTGGATTGTCGATTGATAACTATACCTAATTGGCAATTTCATAAGTCATAAAATATCCTGCAAATAGTAGTTAAATATCTATTGTAAATACATTCAGCAATTATAGTATTCTTAATTCATAATAATAATTACTGCTGTTCAACTCCCCTTTTCCTACCCTGGCTCCCCTGCTCCTCCCCAGGCTGTGCGCCTGAATCCCAGGCTTCATGCCTGGCCCTGACTGCGCACCCTCGCACCACCTGTGGTCCCCCGCACCTGTTTCTGACCCCCAGGCTGAGCGCATGAACCCCAGGCTGAGCGCCTGGCCCTGACGGCATGCCCTCGCGCCTCCTGCCGTACTCCACTCCTGTTCCTGACCACGAGCCTCTGCGCCCGTTCCTGTTCTTGACCACGGTTCCCCACGCCTGTTCCTGTTGTTCCTGTCTGCAGCGCCCCACACCTGTCCCATATTCCTCCATGGCCCCCGTGCTTGTTCCTGACCGCGGGTCCCGCGCCTGTTCCTGATGGTTTCTGTTTCATGTAAATAGTTTACTGAATTGTCCATGGAATTTTATAACATGCACTGGAGTAGGTATTTAACCTCTTTGATGCAAAATGTGCATCACAAACCAAAAATATTGGATGGCAAATCTACTTGGCGTAATTGCATACCCTAATGATAACAGAAAAGTGAGTAATGGCAATCAAGCATGGCATTTCACCAATTTCCTGGAATCACCCCCCCCTCACCCAATTTAAAGATTACTCTTTAGTGCCACTTTAATTACACATAGCATATTGCATGATTGCCACTAGAAAGGTTAAATCAATCATCAAATTGCAGCCTTGAACATAGTGCTTACCCTGAATTATTTATCTAGCAGTCTGAAACCATGTGAACTCTGAGCTCTCTCACCCTGAATAAATATGACGGAAGGAAACACAAAAAACCTAATTTGCACTCCCTGTTACATATTCAGATTCTGACCATGTCATGTTGTGTAGATTTCTCTTTTGGACAATCTGGGTATGGGTTTATTATAATTGAAGGTGACTGTAGGCTGTCCCACAGTTGTTCAAGCACTTTTTATAGATTAACAGTACATATTTTCTGGGTAAGACGCCAGGTCTCTCAATGCATCGGCCTCTATTGAATGTGGATATTTCATGACTTAATGGTACAACTCATTTTCATTAAAAGTTCAGGGGATTGCTGGGAGTTCTTTCTGGTAATGTGCCATAATTTGATATCAAATGTGGGCCATCCCAGTGTTGACCAATTTTCACACAAAGTCAGATAGGACCAGCTTTGTAAAATGTTAAAGCAACAAATATCTGTGTTTGTTTGGAAATGGGATATACTCAATATTTATTGCTGATAGTTTACAAATATTCCTCAGGGTGGTGGGATAAAACAGAGCAGTGTTAATTTGTGCTACACTATCAGACATACCATTCAAAATAAAATTATTATTTATTCTAGAGAATTTTCACTCACAACTGAATGATGTCCCATGATTCTCTGATACCATGATATGTATGCGACATAAAGGAACCAACCACAAACTGCAATGCATCACAGTTTGATACCATTTGATATTTTAACTGGCATATTTGATTTGTCAATGCAGTGATATCTCTGGAATCTTCTTGGCAATATCATTAATCAAGCTTGCAAACCATAGAATACCCAACACCATGCACTCTGTTTGCCTCCTCAGTGCTGTTTGCTCATTTTGAAAAGTGGGCAAGATTTTTTTATCCAGCTGCCTCTTCATAAATCTTAATACACTCACCCTGATCCCCTGAAGGAACTGATTTATGTGGGACATTAAAATGTCAGTTGTCATTTTTGTGACCTTCATAGGTGATACCAGATTCCATGCACTGTTCCATAGCGGGAAATTTGTATTGTTTTTGCGATCTACACTGCTTAAAGCCTTGCGACTACAATTGCCATGAAGGTTGTTGTTTTGGATAAGAACACTGAGTGTAGGCAGGTTTACAGAATGCAGTGCTATGAATGCATGTAAGGCAATAGAACACGCATCCAATGGCTGGTCAAAATAATTACCCAGTTCAGTCAACGAAGGAAAGACGGAACGGATGTTCTGTACTCTTGTCTGCTACAAGCTATTGTGATAATCCACAGTAGTGTCCTGAGCCACTTTTTCAAGCTGCTTAAATTGATCTGTCTAATGTTCTGCATCACAAACTGTCAAGAGACAGTGTGTGTTTAATAGAAAAGGAGACGCACATGTAAAACACGGCATGAATGTAATGTAGGTATGAATCTGTTCCCCAAGCTCATGATGTGATGAATACATTTTTAAGTGGCAAATTCCCTACCATTGAAAGATAACTTTCTGTTGCCTGGCAACACTGTCTCTCTTTCCTGCACAAGTGTATGCCTGAGCAAGACAGTACCCTTTAAACCATAAAAATAATTTCATATACAATTAAATTATATTATCAAATGAGTGTTGGCTACGTGTGCACTGTATTTGTGCCTATAGAGATGTGTTTTTATGCTGTTTAGTCCTTTATTAAGATCACAAAAATGTGATTACAATGTTCTTAACTGGACATTCTAATAATGCTGATGTAAGAATCACGACTGGTAACTGAAAGCAATGGAGTTCTAGAACACTGACTTTTGTAAAAACATGCCAAAAACCTACTCTTCAAATGATTAAGGAACTGTAGGCTACTGTACAGGTTCAAGTAGGACATTGTTTATTAATATGGAAATTAACTTGTTTGTCACCTTTGACACAATATTAGCAATGAATTGAACGTAAGATTGCAATCTTTTATACTTTTTGGTGGCATAAAAGGTTTTTCATACCACCTGCAAACTTAATTATGGAAAATATGGACAAAGTGGTGTCCATCTGATACTATTTGAGGGGTATATATACAATTTTGCAAAAAACGACCATTTTAAAATCGCTCGGGCACGGGTACGTGTCCTGTACAGCTGAACATATGGACATTGCACAATGTACTGACTTTTTGTCCTAGTTTTTGAGCGGAGCATCAGTTTGCGCTATTGAGATGCCTGTGAACTGTACATAGTCTATAGCCTATATAGGCTCCGCCCGGATAATCTGCTGCATCCTTAAAAACTGATTGACGCTTTTCACTAGTCGACTTTTGGATATCCCAAGTGCTTCTGTCTCAACGAAAGGTAACAATACCATGTTCGTTTTTAAACATATTTATACATTTTATTCATTGTTTGCATTCGGAGTGCTTGTATTCTGTTGATGTACTGGTATTTATTAATGGATTATTTTAGATGGGCTACACATTCAATTGAATTAGGCCAGGGTTCAGGTTTCAGTTTATAGGCTATTGCAGCATGTTGCCTGAACTGATTACGGAACAGGTTTTCAATTTGTTTTCAATGAAGAGAACTGATAAGGCATTGTGATTGCACCTCCTCGGCATATATTTTATTTCCACATCGTATGGTTGCAATAATTAGCCCTGTTGAATAAGTGTTAAATTACTATTTACGTATAGGCCCACCTTCGATAGATAGCTACTTGTGATAAGATTTGCGTAAAGATCATGTGAAAACGACTGGTTCTGGATGTTCATCATCAGTCATGCGCGATCCCCTGCTCAATTGCGTTTCCCCCGGCAGCTGGTGGAAATTATTGATGCCAACGTAGTGACGCTCGGGAAGATTGAGGCAATTCATTTGTTAGCGGTAATATCATGACATGTCGTAGAAACAGTTAGGAATACAGGAACATACAAGATGGTGACTGATACAGGTACTGTTATTATTATTATAATATTTTTGTCATTGATTTTGCTCTTATGCGAGTGTGTTGGCCTTAAGCGTGATCATTTTTAACGTTGCTACCAGTAGCTAGACTCTATTTATGTTGGTTCCGCTGTGTTAATTAATTGAGCATATCTTTGGATGCTATATACTTTCCCCGTAATTGGACTGTTTTATTCCTGTTTGGAAAATTGCAAATGTGCCAGAAATATACCTTTTATTTATAACCGATTATTCCAATTACTCATTTGCAATCACAATTAAATTTTTCCACTTGCTTTCATAGAATTATTCAAATTACATGCTATGGCTAAATATTATATATTTACTGTGGCCAGTCATTTTATATATATGTGTACTAATTCAGTCAAAAGCTGAATAGATGATGGATGGATAGATAGATAGATGGATAGACAGACAGAGAGAAAGCGCTATAGATGGGGTAGTGATAGTTTAATTTCTTCTTTTCACTGAATTTCAAAACATTTTCTAGTTTGGCTATAAATGGGAAAAATTCAAAAATATAACACTAAAGGGTATTGTATGCAATGATATGAAGTACATATATACGATCTCAAGTCACTTCAACCCATTTGTCTCTGACAGGATAAATTGTTGGCAATTCATATGCAGCCTTTTTTGTAATAACAGATAGGCATAGGGAGAAAAGACAATATTTTCTTAATGTCATCAGCTAGACACAGTGAGAGTCAGGGGTCATGAAGTATCATTTATAACCAAATGCTGGAATGAGTGTGCGGGTTTTGTACTGTTTAGCAGGTCATTCTGATTTTATTAAAGACACCTGGCACTTAGTGAAATATCAGAAGTGAACTAATGAACAGAGCACACTATTATTCAAAGACCATTAAGGACTTAATAATACTAATACTAATAATGAAGAAGAGCTTCTCAAGAAGGCTTTCCACAAAAGGCAATACAATGAAAGTAAAGAAAGATAAAACAAGGCAGGTATAGGTCTAGTGAGAAATGGTCATAAAACAGGTCATGTAACAAAAGTAGCATGGATGAAAGAGAAATTGAATAGGAGTCACCTCTGTGTGATGAGTCAGGTGGTACCCTGCTGACTCAAAACTTCTTTTCCTGGGTGACACTAGAGCAAATTGTGCACCACATCGTGGGACTGCCAGCCACAGAGCGCTTCAGCACAAGCATCTGTGCCAAGGTCTAGTGCTTTAGCTGAATATGATGTCTGATAGTTCTTTGGTTTGAGTTTTTCATAGAAGCACCACACATGGTCTTTAAAGAATTGGCTTGTTCTAGAGGTAGGCAAAGGGCGAGGCCGAATGTAAGTATGTAGACACCACTGGACTTATCACAAATATGTGATTAGAATGTTCTTAAATGAACATTCTACTTCTGATGTAGCAACTACTGTTAATTGAAAGCAATCGAGTTGTAGAACACAGACTTAAAATTTATTTAAAAAAAATAAAAAAAAACATTACAAAAAACCTTGTCTTCAAAAGGTTAGGGGTGGAGATGGAGATCACCTGCTCTCAGCTGATGCCAGGGTCTACGTCATTCACATCATCAGGTATTAGTTGCGAATACTTCTTGCACCCAGGGACAGACGGAAGTACATTGTTCTCATCAGGGGTGTAGAACATGCATTCATAATTATCCAGCTGGTTATCTGTGCTGTGAGGAGTAGTTCTTAATCATAAAAAAACAAAAACAAAAAAAAAGTTTTGTTGAAGACAAAAGATCGGCTGCAGTTTGGACTAATTTCAATCAAGCGTCGCCTTTTGAAACCGTTTTTAAGCCTGAAATGTTTACAGGTTTGAGCTACATTAGAAAGATGCATTTGTTTTCCATGGGATCTTGTGATATAGGATATTAATTCACATGAGCTTTTAGCACTGTGCGGTAGAACCACTAAATCAGCACATTGCCATTTGAGATGAAATGTTCTGTGGTGGCTGCGGGCTAGCAGTATGAGCTAAAAAGTGTTACAGGGATCCAGTTCAACAGACGGCGACTTGTCTAGGCTATGTCTCCAGTGTGACCTTGACACACAGTGGTGATTATGGAGATAACTGGGACCTCACCTGTTCCCACTGACCTCTACCTGTCTGACCAGAGGCAGCCCTGAGAGAAGTCCCGTTCCTGTAAAGATGCAAAGATAAATGTATGCTCCTGAAATCTCAATAGAATATAGCAGACAGTGCAAGATGTTATCGGTAGCACAGTAAATTTATTGTGTTGTATCTAAAAGTTCAGAGGGTTTCCAGACTGTTCTAAAGATGAATCTACAGATTTTTTACAAAACCAAAAAAATTATTGAGGTATTTTCTGATCGATTGAACTCAAATAAATGTTACGTGATTGTGCGAGGAAATCCCTGTCGCTGATCTGGCTCTTTTTGTCCTACTGATTAATTCTCACCAGTCAACTTTGGTACTTTAAGATCCTGTCAGATTTTATTGTAGAATGCTGAACCAATTTGAAAAAGATTGGTGATCAATAAATTTTTCCTATTTGTCATCCTGGTAGACGTCCCTGCTGAAATTAACATTGACATCATGGGTCGCAAGGAAGGCCACAGTCCCTGGAAGAAGAGCACGGACAACATCCGCAATGTGTTTGACTTCATGGAAGTGCTGGGATCGTGAGTTCTTACCCTCCCCTGTTATGTGCTTATCTTCATTAGCTCATCTCTCACTGTAGGTTAATGCATTTAAACCACTAGTCCAGATACACAACCACCTGAGTGAAGCAACAAGCTGTTGACATTGTTTTCAACCTCTTCAAAGATACGGTTTCCATGGAAGAATTTACTAATTGTGTAGTTTAGGAATCAAAACAAACGAACTTTTATATATACTATATAAGTTTTATTTATATATATGTATATGTATATATGTGTGTGTGTGTGTTTGTGTGTGTGTCTTGGAAGCCTTGATGTGTGGTGTATAGCCTTATAGCCTTGCATATGGTGTATAATTGCCAATTGGGTAACTTTATGTGAAGTGGATTATTTTCAGATCATAATGATACGTACAGATTATGGTATGCATAGACATTTTGACCAGCTTATCAAGGGTGCCAGAAGCCTGAGACTGTGCCCTGCTGGGGGCACCACTGGTACTGTTTCATAAGGGATTTGAGCCCTAATCCACTTTCTAGGACAGCTGTACCCAGGCACTGGCCAAGATGGAACATGAGCAGCATAATGGCAAGGGAAATCAAATTAAGCTCTGCTTGTCAATGCAGAAGCAGCAACCGCCTCCCCCATCATGCGCACGCACGCACGCACGCACGCACGCACGCACGCACGCACGCACGCACGCACGCACGCACGCACGCACGCACGCACGCACGCGCACCTCTAACTATGACCAAGGGAATGTCACATACAAGCAATACAGATGTATGCCTATCAAAAGCGGGATTATTTTTAATGGGTGAAGACTGCAAGTTTTGCTGCAAATGTCTCCTCAAGTCATCTGTCCATGGTCATCCAAGTATTATTGAATCTCATTTTGGATTTTGATTTTTGTAAGGTGTTCACGATAAGAGTATTTGCTAAATGGTTTAATGTAAATGTGATGGCACAGTGTCATTGTTTCCTGCCTGATGAAATTGTTCTACTATATCAATATTTTTATAAGTGCATTTATATTTTGTTAGATTACATTACATACAATCAAAATTTTATATAAGCCAATAAGACAAGACAGTTTATAGCTGTAATGGCACTTAGTTACTGCAGATTGTCTGGTAGCATGATTTTACTGGGCAGTATAAAATTATGCTCCACTGGCAAGGTAGGGCAGTTCATGCCTGGATTGCAGGTTTGAAGCTATTGAGGGAACTAGGCTTTACCTCTTCAAGGACAGTGCCATATTTGGACTGCATTGGCACCTCTCCTTGAGGCATTGATGGATTTAACGGCTCATTTTGGGATTCTGTCCTGTTTGGCTGTGCAGAGGGGCATTCTCAGAAGTGTTCATGGTGAAGGAGAAGAAGACGGGGAACCACTTTGCACTGAAGTGTGTGAAGAAGAAGCAGTTGAAGGAAAACAACCTGGAGAATGAGATTGCTGTGCTGACGAGGTGAGGTCACTTGAGACTGGTGGAGAAAGGACCTTCACGGTTTGCCACTCCTGTGTTAAATGCATTTAGTGTGGAAATTTGCATATGGCATGCAAAGAAATTTAAGAGGGGAATTGAATGTATGGATTACAAAGTGAAAGTTTGTCAGTGAATATTTTCTCACTCTACTATGCTGGTATTCAAATCACGGCCCTTGAGGTCTGAGAATGGCTTGTTTTCCTCCCTTTACCTGGTTGCAATTGTGAACAATAGCAGAGTCAGATATACAATTACATCTGGTTGGCTAATCATGGTTCACTGCAGCTCAATGGTCAGCGAGGGGTGTGGTCAGGAGGTGTTTGTGCACTCTGCATTTGAAGGCCTGAAGACCAGTGTCTGATGTGTCCAATATCATGCTCTGGAAGACTATTCTATATACAGGCAGTCGCAGCAGTGAGTAGGAAGCTTCTGTCCAAAGAGTGTGTTCTGGGTGGTACTATGTCTGATATATGGTGGAGGGAGCATAGCTTGGAGGTCAATGGGGCAGTGGTGGGTGTGCATCTCGTACAAGACTGTAGCAGCAGCAACCTGTTGTCTGTAGTGAAGGCTGGGGATGGCAAACTGTGTATAGGCAGTGTCCCTGTTTCAGGACCTTCTTCTGGATGTTGTAAAACAGGCAGAGGTAAGTACGTGGAGCACTCATCCAGCTTAGTGAAGCATACTCCATGACGCTGTGGACCTGTGTTTTAGAGATAGTAGCTCAGCTCTCTGTGTTGAGTTTACTGGCTACTCTCCTCAGTGCTCCCAGTTTCTGACCTGCCCTGATGGAGATGTTGGTTCGGTGTTTGGACCATGATAGTTTGATGTCGATTGTGACTCCCAGGATGTCAAGCTCTTTAGTGGAACCTGATTTATCTACTTAACTAATCATGGTCTTCAATCAAGGTTTTTGATAAGCAAAATCAGGTGTCTTAATGATGGGCTAAAACAAAAACCTGCACCCACACCAACCCCTTTTCGGATAATATTCCCCACCCCTGCTCTACTGGCTGAAGGTTTACCACAGGGATCTCAACCCAAATCCTGGAGGGCTGCTGCGCCTGCTGGTTTTTGTGTTCCAGCACTTAAGTGCTTAATTTAGTCATTGATTGGCTAAAGAGGCTGCGCACCTTGTTTTCAAGGCCTACATTAGATGCTGTTTCAAAGGAAATCACAAAAACAAGCAGATACTGTGGCCCTCCAGGGTCTGGTGCTTCAACCCCTGGCTTACCGTAATATAATTTTCGCTGACCATTATAAGGGAATCAAATAAACGGTAAGCAAATAAATGACCGCATTTCTTTATTAGAATGTAAGAATGTTTACTGGAATGTAAATCTAAGAATTAGGACTATAGTACTAGACCAGTGGTGTCAAACTCATTTTCACCCCGGGCCACATCAGCATTATGGTTGCCCTCAAAGGGCCGGTTGTAACTGTAAGACTATAAATATAACCATACTTGGGATTTTCGCGGACCTCGATTGTATTATTTAATATTTTTTTATTTAACGTACCGCGGGTGTGCGTCCGCGTCTGTGTTTGTCTGTTATATCGTAAAAGTTAATCCCCGTTAACCAGCCACGTAGATACACGCGTCAGATACTTAAGTTCTCGCGGGCCGCATAAAATGACGTGGCGGGCCGGATTCCGCGTCAGATAATTAAGTTCTCGCAGGCCACAAAAAATGACGTGGCGGGCCGGATTTGGCCCGCGGGCCGGGAGTTTGACACCTGTGTACTAGACTGATGGTAATTGTGATTGGTGCTCCATCTCATTATCTCTGTTCTAGGATTAAGCACGATAATGTGGTGGGCCTGGAAGACTTCTATGAGAGTGAGACCCATTATTACCTCGTCATGCAGCTGTGAGTCCTGAGCCCTGCTCATCCATTAATTTGTGCGCTTATTCATCCAATTGCAATATAGCTAGTTTCATCAGCGAAGGCCAGGTTTCAGGCTGAATTGGTTGCTAGGCAGAGGGATGCATTTATAACAGAAATAAATGTGAATACACGCAGTCTCACACTTTCTTTGTATCTGTCTCATTCTCTTTCTTTCTCTATTCTCCCTCACTCTGTCTCTCCCTCGCTCTCTCTCTTTCCTTACAACCCTTTGTAAGAATTGTCATTAAATATTTATAGCCAGCTGTAATTGGGATCTGAATGTCTGTCTCTGAACTCAGGCAGGCTTGGATGCTAAGTTGATTTTTGTGTTCTCCTCAACTAGCTGTGCAGTACAAGTCAGTTGTTTAACTCATCAGGTGATCCACTATTGTGCAAAAGTGGTCAGTAATGAGTCAATGAGTGGTGAGTCCACTGTGTCTCAGTGTGGAACAACACTGAAAGAAGAATGAATGGAGACGTTGTTAATAGTTGAGTGAGTCTGAAGTTTGCTCATAAAAAAGTGTTAGACTGATCATGTGTCCCTTCTGTCTGTTTCTCTACCATCCAGCGTTTCAGGGGGTGAGTTGTTTGACCGCATCCTGGACCGTGGTGTGTATTCGGAGAAGGATGCCAGCAAGGTGATTCGGCAGGTGCTCCAAGCTGTCGACTACCTGCACCAGAACAGCATCGTGCACCGTGACCTAAAGGTATGCAGTCAGCATTTCTACACTGAGCCAAGACCAGTGCTTTCATTTCAGGTCCATCTGTCCCAGGGATGTATGGCTCCAGTCCTATAGAGCAGGGATCTTCAACAGGGGGTCCGCGACCCCTAGGGGGGGGCGGAGGGTACTGGGGGGGGGGCCCCCCCAATGTTGTGAAAAAAAAAAAAAAAAAAAATTTTTTAAATTTTTTTTTGTAAAAAATATAAAAATATATATAATATTCAAAGCATTAATAGCAAAATTAATATAATATTTGTTGACAAAATTTTAAAACAAAAAAATACAAAAAAAAAAATGAACCACTGATGCAAAAAAATTAAAAAAAAAAAAATATATATATATATGTGGGGGCCTGTTCTGGGGGGGCAAGGGGGGAAAAGGCTGAAAAGCTATAGAGCATCAGAGTCTTGGGGTTTTCATTCTTTCAACTATTATCTATTTTGTTGGGATTTTCTTTGGTGTTACAATTGTAAATTAGTACCTAGATGAAAGTTAACGTAGGTATGCTTTATTCCGTCCCAGTACAGCACAGCAAATACAAATGAACAACGGATCCAAAAGTTTAATTGCTTTAAGCTTGGGACCAGTGCTGCACAATATATGTACAGAGGGTTGTTGTGTCATGTGGCCCAGCCTCACACTAAAATCTCTATCTCAGTCCCCATGCTGAAACTATTTAAACACCTCAACCTTGTTTTGAGACCACTTGAAATGAGCAGAGAAATCTGATTTATCGTTGAATATACCTGAAGATATGAGAGAAAATGGGTTTGCAAAGCCAGTATTGTTAATCTACAGACGTTCCTTTTGGTAAAGGCCCACGTATTTAAAGGTTGGAGATCAACTCTCTTCTTCAACAGCCAGAGAATCTGCTGTACTACAGCCAAGATGAGAATGCCAAAATTATGATCAGTGACTTCGGCCTTTCCAAGATGGATGACCATGGCGCCATGTCAACTGCCTGTGGCACGCCAGGATACGTGGGTAAGGAGATGCTGAGGGTTTTAAGGAAGACCATCTTCCTTCTAGCATTGACCACGGATCAGTTAAAACCTTTCCTCACATTATGGCTGGCTGTTACGGTGTTGGATCAGTTGCACTGCAAGAGAGATGAATGCGAGCAACCGTATCCCTCCAATAAGTGGGAACCAATATTGCAGTTGTAACAATATAACGGATGCATTGGACTATCATAAACGTAAGATTTTGCTTTGGGATTTACAAACCCCAATTCCAAAAAAGTTGGGACAGTATGTAAAATGCACACAAAAGCAGAAAGCAGTCATTTGTAAATACATTTTTTTTACATTTAATTGAAAACACAAAAAAAAAAAAACTATCAACTTTATTGATTTTTGTAAATATATGCTAATTCCGCATTTGATGCCTGCAACGCGCTCCAAAAAAGTTGGGATAGGGGCAAAATAGACTGGGAAGTTCCAAAAAACACCTGTTTGGAACATTCCACAGGTAAATAGGTGATGCTATTATGACTGGGTATCAAAAGATATCAAAAGACTCTTGATATTTAATTTTCATGGTACTCTTACAAGCGATACTATAACCTCTTTGCATTTGAATGGATCTCTATGGGACTTGGAGGGTGGGACTAAATTAAGCTGTAAATGACACCGGAATAGTATGGAACACATGGTTGGCTAAACGGCTGTAAGTCATGAAGGGTCTGCGGTATCAAACAAGCCTCAAACCGTCACTCTGCTATGCAGTAGATATGGATGGATCACTTTAAGGGTTGTTTCTCCTGACTCATTTTCCTATTGAACTGCATATCTGGCAGCAGAGCGATATCTTTTTTTTTTGTACTGTTTTCAATTAAATATATGTAAAAGAGAATTTACAAATCACTGCTTTTGTGTGCATTTTACATACTATCTCAACGTCTTTGGAATTGGGTTTTGTACATTAATTTGTAAAACTGTTTAAAATGGCATAATGTAATCCCTGTAATGTAATTTGAATTCTGACACAAACAGATTTGGTGACACAGTGAACACTAGATGAGTATCAATCAATCAATCAATATTTATTTATATAGCGCATTTCACAACTAGTTGTCACAATGCGCTTCACAGAAAAAACCCAGCCTAAACCCCCAAAAGCAAGCCAGAGGCAACAGTGGCAAGGAAAAACTCCCTGAGGTAACTAGGAAGAGGTTGGGGATGGGGGGTTGGACAAATACCCCCGCCAGGAGTAATTTATGGCTGCATAGCTATGAAGACAGAGTTTGAGAACCCATCCAGTCACGAGAGAGTAAACAATCCTATCCACCTCTCAAGAGCCAGCCCAGGAAGATGGGGTCACAGCTGTTGACAGGTGACAGGAAGGAAAGCATGTCACTCCGCATTACTCTACGACTAAAGGCTTCTCTAGTCCTGTCTCCGGACTACAACTCGTTATAAGCCTGATCATAAAGGTGCGTTTTTAATCTAGACTTAAATATTGAGACTGTCTGATTCCCTTATACATTTTGGAAGGGTGTTCCACAGTAGTGGTGCTCTGTCGGAGAAAACTCTACCACCCGTCAAGTTATATTCTAGGGACTACTAAGTAGCCTGCGTCTTGGGAACGAAGGGATCTTTTCGGCTTATATGGTAAAAAGTACAAAAAAGGAATGGGAACACTTTTAACAGGTTTTCCCCACCTCCACAGCCCCTGAAGTCCTGGCTCAGAAACCCTATGGCAAAGCAGTGGACTGCTGGTCTATTGGAGTCATCACATATATCCTGTAAGTACTGCACAGGAGACCTGCGGGGTATTTCATGAAGGAGTTGGGTGGCTAACTTTTAATTTTATTTATTTCACAGTGACCATGTGTAATTTTTAACATATTTGAATGTGATAAATATGATGCAACAGCTCATTTCCATCTGCAGCCCTTTTTGTAAATATTTAGAATTTGATGACATCCGATTAGATGAGCCTGGGTTACTTCAAAATATTTACAAAAGTTAGCCATTTAACTTAATCCCACTTTGTAAACCCCAGAGCTGCTGAGGTTTGTGATGCAGTAGTTCTGTTCTTTGGTGTGTTTTCATTGGCCAGTTCTAGCTGAGGGAATCTACTGGTGCACAAAAACCCATTTATATTACAAGAAAGAGGCCTGTAAAATATCACACTTTTTATTGACAAAACAGGAATAGAAATATAAAGAATTTTTTTAAATGATCCCATCTGGATTTTTTCTGACATCATCTACAAGTGAGCAGAGCAGACATATCTGGAGCGAAACTATGCAGATTTATTTACAGAAATACGAGTGCGGTTGGCTGGTGTTTCAGATGAAATTCACCCTTCAAGAACGTACGCACAGTGAATGTAATATAGAAACCTTTAACAAAAGGAGTGACTTGAACTTTATATAACATTGTCCCAGAACTTTTGCTCAATTTCCACATAAATAAATTTTGTGCATGTTCTTCATTCAATCACCTTCATTGTTTGTTATTTTACAAAGCAATCACAGTGTTGGAAGTAAAGTAGCAGTCCAAATGTAACTTCATTCCCTCACATTAGAAAGGCACAGGTACAGCTACAGAAAGAGTCTGTTGAAAAAAAGACATTTGGTGTGATGGTTGAATGTAGAATTCTGTTATGTAACAGTAGCATAAGTTTACTATAGGACATTGCACCGCAGAGAATGGACCTGCGTTTACTTAAATAATAATTGTATAATTTATTCAATGCATTTTTACACCACAATTTAAACTCAAAATGTAAAACAAAAACAAATCAAAGTGCAAAGTCACTATAATGTGAGGTTTGGTCAATTTTTTCAATAGTACATATACATATACACAGCAGTATAACAAAAACACCTGTCATGTTTAGTCTTTCTCTTTCTCTCCCTCATTGTATCTCTCTCTTTCTCATTCAGGTTGTGTGGGTACCCCCCTTTCTATGAAGACACTGAGACTCAGCTGTTCTCTAAGATCATGAAGGCGCAGTATGAGTTTGACTCGCCCTTCTGGGACGACATTTCAGAGTCTGGTGAGCTGCCTTCTCGCTGTCATATGATCAGATGCCATTGCCCTATGGTGCATGATCTGAACAGGAGGTCCACATTATGGTATCTGACAATTCACATCACCAGTCATGCTCTCTGTGTTCTTCCAGCCAAGGACTTTATCCGCAACATGATGCAGAAAAATCCCAATATGCGCTATACCTCTGAGGAGGCCCTGAGGCACCTGTGGTGAGTAAAGCTTAGTAATAGGATGTCTGTCAGTCAAAGGAGGTGTCAGTCAAAGAGATTCATAGATATTGTCCAATCTGATTTTTTGACTTAATTCCCGTTTGTTAAAAGCAAGGTAGGCTGCATTCGGAATGGCTCCCTATACAATTTTCGAGTGCATTATTGAGGGGACTGGCCATTTTGATGGTTTTCTAATTCTCAATTGAGAAAACTGAGAATTCTGACACCCTACACAATCGCTGATTCTATAAATAGTGCACTATAAAGCATATATGGGGCCATTCTGAATGCAGCCATAGTGCACTAGTTCACAATGGCTGACAGTCCTCCCCCCCCCCCCCCCCCCTTACTCTTCAGGATAATTGGGGATACGGCCAGGAGCCAGGATATCTACTATTCAGTCAGTGTGCAGATCCAGAAGAACTTTGCCAGGTCCAAGTGGAGAGTGAGTTCATTTTTAACGTTGGATACAACCACATCAGAGTGAAATGTTCTTAAATATTTAGACGGAAATTAAAGTGGGCTTTCTTCAAAGAATTATCATTATTTCACCCGGCTATTATAAATTTACATTTTAATTATGAATAGAATTTTGTCTTGACTTGATAATCCCCATAGCAGAAACTCATTTTTAGCCACTTCCCAATCCTGAGTTATTGTTACAACAACACGCACAATAAAAGCAATCATTAAATGATTGTCGGCAGGAAATTGGTGCATAACATTACAGTGCACAAGTGCATGCGATCTATTTTGGATCTTCTTGGAGCATTTTAATTGGTGTGAGAAAATTAAACGAAGGGGAAGGAGTTTAGAAGTGTGTCAGGAGCCCTTTACCACAGGCATGTACCCATTTGTTTATATTGCAGCAAGCCTTCAATGCCACAGTGGCTATCAACCACATGAGGAAACTGCAGTTGGCCCATTCTGAGGCCTGTATCAAACAGAAGGAGGTACCTGACCCAGCCGTCCAAACTATTGGTGTTTCTTCCCCTGGCCCCACCCATGATAACCTGGTGCCCAAGCACCTGGAGAACAATGGAGAGCTGCAGACGGGTCACGTGACTCTGTTGGCCAACCCCAGCGAGCCCAAGAGCCAGAATCACTCACCGAGGGCCTGCGTTAGCAAGCCGGTGCACGCCAACACTGTCGCCGAGACAGACAGGCACTCCTACCTATTTGAGCCGGACTCCCGTGGCGCTACGGCGAAAAGGTACCATTTTATTCAACATGCCAGAGACCTTACCAGGTGTGATGCTCATCATGTAAAATATTGCGGCCCAGTAAAAAAGTGAAGCGTTTAGTGAACTAGAAATATCCCGGTGACCATTGAAAACTGTACGTGATGTGTGCATAACATAACTTAATGATGAGAACAAGCCATTCAGCCCAACAATGCTCGCCATTTTCCTGTGCAGTCCTTCTCTGTTGGAATCATTGGCATACGAATTTGTCAGTTTGGAACAAGCATACCCCCATTGCTTACTTTCTTGAGTCTAAGGAGCATCAAGGCATCCTGTACATCAGAGGTGAGCAATGAGGGTGATATGTGTTTCTCGAATTCCTGCCACCTTCTGACCTTAATTACTTAATTAGCCCTAACATTTGCGCCGTCTAACATTGTAGCTACATTTACTTGATAAATGACAGCCAAAGACCGTTCTTGTGTCCCTGCAGTATATTAAACATCTTACTGTGATCAAGGTTATTATAACGTTTTTTTATTTAGTTTTTATTTTTATTCATTTAAGTTAAATTTCTAGTTTAGTTTTCAGAGTGTGTTTTTAGTTTGTTTGAAATAAATCTGTTTGTTTTTCAACCGATTTTTAGTTGTTATTTCAGTTAATAATGGTCAATAATTGGGTTGGAGGAGAGAAAATAATATTAAAGAAAATAAATATTGGTTTTGAATGCACTACATTAGTTTTATTTTTTGTTTTAGTTGATGTTTTTTTGGTTTTAGTTTCAGTTAACTATTATAACCTTGACTGTGATCTAATCTATGAGTGAACCAGTGTTGGTATATACAGCCAATTAGGTAATTTAGCCTGGTTAACTGGTGGAAACAAAAGCTTGCATACACACGAGCACTCCAGGACTGGGGTTAAACCTGCATGCACACGAGCACTCCAGGACTGGGGTTAAACCTGCATACACACGAGCACTCCAGGACTGGGGTTAAACCTGCATGCACACCGGCCCTCCAGGTCCAGAATTGTCCTCCCCTGCTGTACATCCTTCCTGCAGAAGAAATGCTTTCACAGATCCTACTTACTCGGTGATCTCTGCCTATGTTGTGTTGCAGTTGTGAGTCGATGACCAAGTGTGGCAACAGGCACGGCCAGGCCCTGCAGACCGGAGTGTGCTCCGTCATGTGACTGGCTCAGCTGCCTGCCATGTGAGGCATTTAGAAAAGGTAAAGCCTCCCCTCCATTCTGCTCCCCTTTCTAAGGCCTATGCACAATACTGAATTGCACGTAGCAACAGGAGGGACAGTTGGCTATAAGGCACAGGACCTTCTCTGTGTGTCTAAGATTCAAATCTCTCTTCCTCTTACACTCACTCAATTTTTTTCCTTCTGTCCTTGCCCTCTCCCTCACCTTTCTCATTCCCGTCTGCCTGTCGGGTATCTTAGGTCGGAATGCTGCAACGCCGGGAGCCGGAATGGCGTCTGTGCCAGCTGCTTGGGCAAGCCTGTGCCACTTAGTCAGGGGCCGTTTCCATGGGGATGGAGTCTATCCGGAGATGAATAAATGCCGGGTCTGAACCCAGAGGGTTTCGGAGGAGTGCCAAGACGCGCACACACGCGCACACACACACACACACACACACACACACACACACACACACCCACTCATATTTATGGTGTTACACACCCTTTGCAGTTGGTAACGCCACAAAAGTGGTCTAGTGCCCTCTAGGGGTGATTCCACTCCTGACTGTGTGTATTTGAATACAATGGAATGTTTTTTTTATTGTTGCTATATTTAAGTTAAAGCTATGTGATAAAGTGAGGGGCAGTCAAAACAATGTTAATATAATACGCTTCTCTGTGTGGTTTACGTCAAGTGCACACATTCTTGAGTTGACAGTCTATTTTATGGTGCTCTTCGGTCAGTGAATCGGATTTCCACACCACTTGTGTGTTTCAGAATAACTTTTGATGTAGTGAGGAGGACTGAGGTCAGGCACCAATGTATGCATATTTATAATAAGCAGTGATATAATTTTCGTGCTGTCAAGCATTACACACTGACCGTAACTAGACAGTAAAAGCTATACTTTTGTGTGCTATGAAGTCTTATCAGTAAGTGGATTATAGTATTATATGATCTTCAGCCACTCTTTCAATGCAGCTAGAGCTGTGGGGGTCAATATGATGAAACTGATGAAACTGCACCACTGTTGCATTCAACAGAGGAGGTGTGATGAGGTTTAGAGGTGTGCCGAAGGTGTGCTGCATCTTACCTGCCTGCTAAGTGCTCACGTTTCTTTGAAGCTTTGAGATTATACGCACTAATTGTGTTCTGAGGAGCTGCTACGGCCGTGTCAGTGCTGCCCGTATCAGAACTGTACAATGATACCCGGTGTTTGTTATTGTGAGAATACAATATGAATTGTGTTTTTTTTGTTTTTTTGTTTGTTTGCTCTGTATTACCAATAAAAACCTGAGTATACACATCCCAGTACTCCTGGAGTCAGTTCCATTGATATTTACTGGGATTAAGGGTGTGGATATGGATAAGAAAGCACTTCGTGTTCAGCTGTTCTAGTTCTGCACATTGGCCTGATTTACATAGATTATCCTCTTCGGCATGCTCTAAAGCCTTTAAGTTGTGGGTGACGCGCCACGTGTCAGATTGAGGAGAACAGCACAGCCAGACATTTCCAGCGGGGCTCTGGCAAACCATTGCACCTTCGGTTTAAAGTTGGTTAAAGTAAGAACAGGCAGTCTTAAAAAAATTATTTTATTTGAGAGAAGTGCCAATAACGGGACAAATAAAGATTGGTGTTGTGTCCACTAATGGGTGTATTGGGCTGATTCAGAGAGAAAACTGAAAACATCTCCTGTATCACCATATATTAATACTTACACCTCTACTCTGGGATGGGGTTGGCATTGCTAACATACAACAACTGCATATTGCAGTGGATTTGCATTGATCCAGTAAATGCCTCATCGGAGACAACACAAGACATCCTCCCCTGTTAGGTTTTCTATACGGTACATCAGGAGAGAAAGAGTCCCCAAAGGGATGTTATCCAGACTTTGGAGGTCTTTGTTTGAGCGACTGTATAACACCTGGTTATACGGTTTCACACCTCTCATTTCACAACAGCGGGCCAAGAGGGTATCTGGTGCTTAAGTGGCTCGATTGGATCAGCTGATTGGCCAGATTGATGTACAGCATTTCCATTTAAAAAGCTAGCGATATACACTGGCCAAGGGAATGTGTTTTCAGTTACATCTATTTCAGTCCTCTAGGACCAGACTCTTGGTTTAGCAACAGTTCATAAATAAACAATAAATTAAAAAAATTGGTACAAGGTCAAGAACAGCAGGTTTCCAAGCCATTTGTGCAAAGCGCTCACTGTTGTGCACTGATCCGGTATCAGCATTGATTTAGAACCCTGAGAGCTGCAGCGTTACATTACAGCCCTTAGCCAGGGTGATTCATAAAGGACACAAAGCTACAACAAATGAAAACACATGAGTGTAAATGGGGTAAAGAGCTTGTACAGAGATAGGCTGCTTTGGTGGACGAGGGTGTGGCGAGCCGGACGGTTGCTGCGGCGGGGGCACGTGTGGCGCTCACGCACGGCAGACGCTCACAAACTCGGCTTTGCGTCTAATTTCATCCAGGATTTTCTGCACCGTCTTGTCCAGCCCGGTCAGTTTCTGAGACTTTTTCAGCAGCTGGTTTGTAGCCTCGGCGAGGGACTCCTCGGCGCCTGGGTACAGGAGAAAAGATTTCTTACGCGGGGGATAACGGCAATTCCTTTGGCCAAACTTTCCATTGTACACCGCTGTTCAGATCCCACCATGCCCAAAGGCAGCTCCCATGATGCATCTGTACCTGTAAGATTCCTCATCATCTCCGTGGTATCCTGGACGAGGGTGCCGGCTTCGTCCTGCAGCTTCTTCAGTCTATCCCCAGGGCTGCCCGCTGGATCTTCCTTCCCAACCGCATCCTTGGCTTTCTGTCGCAGGAGCTCCAGTTCGTCCTCTAAAGCCTGCAGGTCCTGTACACACACACACACACACCATTGCGTGTAAGAAGACTATGGCCCTCTTTATCAACATATAGACAAGGATTATTGCCCCCTCAAATGAAGTAGAGAAGCTCAAATAAGGTGGAACATTAACTTGGAATGGGTTTAGCTTTATTACAGTTTTAGGTTTCATGTAGGTTACTGAATATTTGCTCAGAAGCAATTGTATTGGTTTGGATTGATTCAATGTTTGTCCTAAATTTAAATTAAATGCTAAAAAAAGTTTCTCATGTTGCTACGCAGTGTGTGAAGAAAACCAAAACACCACTTTTATTTAATTGTGAGCATGGTTAAGGAATGTTGAATGAATCCAGTCCGCTGTCATTCACTATCAAAATGGATCACTGTTAATTCCATGAATCTCAGCTGGCAGAGTTGTGGAATAAAAGTCTTGGGGCCCCTCCCTCAGCCTGGCCTCTGATTGGTTCACCTTGGTGGCATCATCAGCCTTCTGTTTGGCAGCCTCTGCATCGTCTTGGGCCTTTTTAGCATTCTCTCTCTCACTCTGCACCAGATCCTTCAGTGTGTCCAGCTGGGGTGACATTGTGGCCGTTAGACCTGTCACTTCATCCAACACCTTTGTGGCTGGGTCCAACTTTTCCTTAGCCTGAGAAAGAGAAAACAAAATGGAGAAATTGTATTATCTCCCATATGCCATCAGGTCAATGCTGACAACTCTGAACTGTATTCTTACAGTTAGATCCTTAAATGCAGTAACATTGAGGTTTTAGTAATACTACTATTAGGAGCATGGTACAGTATGTGTATTGTCAGTGGCTTTTCTTTGAATGAGTAACATAGTGGAGTTGGTCACACTGTAACAAGCAGAAGTGCTTGCTCTCTCCCACACCTTTGCAGTGTTGTTGTTGACTTTGTCCAAAATGTCCAGACTGTTCTGGAGCTTGGCCTCCGCGTCATTGAGTGCGTCTTTCAGACTGACCAGGTCTTTGTGCACGTTGTCCACTTTGTCCTTCACCCCCAGCGCTGTATCCCTGTCACACATTCACAGTAACATTAGAGCAATTTCAGACCAACATCACTGACCGCTACTGGACTGATACAATGCGTATATTCACAGTAACATTAGACCAACATTTCAGACCAACATCACTGACCGCTACTGGACTGATACAATGCGCATATTCACAGTAACATTAGACCAACATTTCAGACCAACATCACTGACCGCTACTGGACTGATACAATGCGCATATTCACAGTAACATTAGACCAACATTTCAGACCAACATCACTGACCGCTACTGGACTGATACAATGCGCATATTCACAGTAACATTAGACCAACATTTCAGACCAACATCACTGACCGCTACTGGACTGATACAATACGCATATTCACAGTAACATTAGACCAACATTTCAGACCAACATCACTGACCGCTACTGGACTGATACAATGCGCATATGTGCAGAACCCAGCAACGTTTTATTAAAGTGACATCAAACAGAGCAGTATGGTTACAGATAAGCAAACATACAGTACATGCAGCTATGTAAGAGAATATTAATGCCAAAACAATCAGCAATATGCTGTTATATTCTACAAATATACTGTTACACATACTGTGCAATAAAGTGGCATCACACCAACAACACATCACGATCATACTCAACTTTATGATAGAGCAGAGGGCAATATACAGTGACATAAACTAAGATTCCTAAATAACAGTGTATAAGAACATGCAGTGGCTTGCACTGGTGTTGCCTGGATTGTTTACGCATGTTAGTTTGTACTGGGCAGCATTACCTGGCATCCTGGGCCTCATTCAGCAGCTTGCGGGCGAGCTCCAGCTGTGGAGCAGTGCTGGCCAGGAGCTTGTTGCTGTCCGGCAGGCCAGCGGCCAGCTTACCGATCTCCTGTATCTTCTTCTTCAAGGAGGCCAGACTAAGGGGCAGCTTGGTGGAGAGGATACTCTCGCTCACTTTTTGAATGGTGGTCGGGTCCGATAAGGGGTCTGTATAAACACACACACTGTTCAGTATTCACTTCTGCACATGCACGTACACACATACACACATATACACACACACACACACACACACACAGTTCAGTACCCATAAAGAGTAAACAGTTCATGGTTCTGAAATGCGTGAGTAATTCAAGTAAACATTATTTGATGTTACAGTAATTTTCTCTCAGTTATGAGAGTGCACCAACAGGTGTACCTGACAAGAAGTCCTTCACGTTCTTGACAAAATCCTTGATGTCCTGTAAGTCTTCCTTCAGGTCAGTCTGGGCATTATTAATGTGATTGGAGAGCTCATCTGTGGCCAGCCTCACTTTATTGGCCAAGTCCTGTGTGTCTTGGATCTGTGAAGCAATGGCAGTGTGGAAGAACATGTTACATCTTTGATAACATTGGCTTTTTGTTCCAAATTATGTCCAACTGCATTGAAGAGTATTGGCTATGGAATGTTGGGATTAAGTATAAGCACTAATGTCTGCAGACATGCTTGCCCACAGATACTTTGATGTACAGTTTACCCAGACAAGCTCAGACTGTTGCTGAGCAGTGAAGGTGACATCCATCAGCACACCATAATAGTACGGTTGCTGTGGTGATCAGTGGTGTTCTGTTTGTGGTGATGGTGTTCCTCTATGCCTGGAATGCTCTGTATCCATGATTGTATTTTGTGCTGTAACATGGTAATTTAATGTTGTGCTCTATCTGAAATTATGTTCTGTGCTGTACTATTGTTAATCAGTGCTATGCTGTATCTGCTAAATCTGTGCTGTAACATTGTTGATTAGCACTGTGATGGTGTTCTGTGGTGTGTCAGTATTATTTGTTTCTGTGTTGCCTACCTTTTCTGTTGCCTCCTTGATCTTGCTGTTGAGCTGCTGTAGCTTGGATTTGACCTCCTCAGTGTCTTTTAGGGCCTTTTCCCCCAGGGGCAGGGCTCCAATGCAACGCTTACCTTCCACACAGGAGGCAGTACCAGGGGCAGGGCACAGCTGTCCGTCACACTGCATGGGTGTGCAAGGGGTGGAGCGAGTGCTGCCACAGACCTGTGATAAAACAATTTGGCACCTGTAATTTTATTTGCATGTATTTGTGTCCGCCAACTGAACACAGTTTTGCCGTGACTGATCACTTTGTAGGTATGGGGTACTAAACTGGGTGGCACGTCCTGCCAAGCCATTCAGAGGAAAGTAAAACAGGTGATGACTCTCTGAAGCAAGGATTTCATACTCCAGTCATCAATGGCAGCAGTGTCTTCTGGTCTTTCATGATTTTCAACCCTCTAGTGCTTAATGTCAGTCACTGATTGGCTAAACTGATCACACACTTTGTTTTAAAAGCCCAAATTGCCTGTGGATTGAAAGGAAACCAGTGGAGTTTCTGATCCAGTGAGTTTGTGGTTTAGGTTGCTCTGACTGAAGGGATAGAGAAGTAAACTTATACTGGTGAACACCAACCCTCTAGTCTAGCCTCTAGTCTTCATAAAGATTCACAACTAGCACCACTTCTCACTTATTTTTGTACATGCAACCCTATTTGAGGATGGAGGACAGGGCAAAGGCAGGTCCGGGCCTCACCTGCTTTGCTGCAGGTGTGAGGTTGGGCCGGGAGGCCAGCTGGTCGTCCAGGTTGTTCAGGTCTGCAGTGTTGTTGAGCTGGACTGCCTCCAAAGCAACTGCATTTCCTCGGGTCTCCTCTGACTTCTCCAGCACGGGCTTGGTCGCCTTGGCATCCTTTAATGCATCTGTTGATTCCTGGTATGCCTTCTTTATGGTCGCAAAGGCATCTGGGAAATAGAGGCAAACAGGATGGGTCAGCTTAGAGCTATAGGCAAATTCTGTCTCTCTCCATACATTCTTGAGGGTTACACCACAGATTATCTTATACTGTATACAAATGGTCGGCTCCAGCATTCTTTCCATTTTGTCTACATCATTACTCAAGAAGGTTCTCTTTGGTAACAGGATTTCCGAGAGCTTTATTGCATATCATTGGTCGTATCATATTATAAATATCATTGGTCGTGCACTTTCATGAATATTCATAAAATGTGTCAAATTGGAATGTTTCAGCTTCAATGGTAGAGATGAATTTCAATGCAAAAAATACAGAGCTGGCCAGCAGTGGGTTAGTTATCCCTCCATAGAATATACTGTGCAATATTATCTACAAATAAATCAGAAAGGCAAGAAGGCCAAGTAAATGTGATGAAGTAAAGAAATGAAAGAAGTAGTTGATGAGTCAAGAGTCACATCCATTTCTACATTCTCTTATCATCATAACAATGGCCGCCATTGCTTGGCTGAATATGTACACTACACACAGATTCATACAATAATTTAAAATGCTTTCTCGTTGGACGTGAACATCATTGCTCCGTTGGCGGCCCTGCATTATGGCTGACTGTCTCACCTCCAAGGTTGGCGCTGACAACGTTTTTCAGGGTATCTTTTTTGCTGTTGTATTCCAGGTTCAGGCCCTGAAGTTCAGCACTGAGATCCCCAAGCTGCTTGGCCAGAGCTGAGCCCTCATCTGTGGGAAAAAGTTCTGGGTCTAGTTGACCTGCTTTTTCCCTGGAGATTTAAGAGGAGAAAATCTGTGAGTTTGTGCATTATGTAAATTCAGCTGTGTTATTTTCCATACAGGATTCACACAAATAAATAGTTTTATGAATTTACAAACTCTGTAAATTATTCCTTGAGAAAAACCCTAGGTGCACTTTCAGTATATGGAAAAAAATAAACCAGCTCCTGTTCATCATTGTTTAAGTTGTGTGGACTCCTACTTCACAGGGTGTGCCGCTGAAAAAGTAAAAACTGGGCATTGTCTGGGTCCCACACCTGAGTTTGCGAATGTCTGCAAGGAGCTTGTTGATCCGACTGTCGGAGGGGGCTGCGAGCAGCAGGGTGTCCCGGATGTTGGAGAGCGTATCCTCCAGGGCCCGGATGCGGGGGCCCAGGTCTGGTTCGGTGGGGCTAGGCAGGGTGGGTGCCCGGGAGATGAGGCGCTGAAGGCTGAGGGTGAAATCCTTAAGCTGGCGCTCCAGAGTCAAGAAGCAAGAGGGGCAGACCGGGCAGTTGGGATATCGGTCACAGTGCCCGCGGGCACAGGCGTCGCAGCGGGCACCCGTCACGCCCGGCAGGCACTTGCATAGCCCCGTTTTCTTGTCACAGCCTCCTAGCTCTGTGCCACTAAGATCGCATTTACACCCTGTTGACACCAGGGGGCAACGGTAAGATAATAATACAAGTCCCGGGTTACAATATGAAATGGTGTAGATGACCTCAACCAAGTCAACTTTAAAACATTTATAGAAACATCAACAGAATATTTTCTCCATAATACATTAAAACACTTCAAGAAATTTTGATAATAAATGCACTCTGTATAATTAATATGTAGAATTAAGGTGAGACCAGATCTACTTCACTAAATGGGGTTTTTGTTACTGGATTGATAATCAAAATTAATCTTCATGATGATATTTAGTACACTGACTGTGTTTAGTAATCTGCCATAATGGAGGTAGAAGGTATGCTTGGGGGTATGTTCAGGTAAATGTACATACGCCGGCAGATTCTGTGTGGGTCACCATAGGTGTTGTCTGGGCATTCCTCGCAGGTCCGTCCCCCAAACCCATAACGACACTGACACTGACCTGTCAGCTAAAAAAACAATACAAATAAAAAACAAACCCAAAAAAATAATCCCCACACGCCATGTTAGTCAGAACTTGGGAACGCACAAAACACACACAAACTATGCACTCATACACACACAAACACAAACTATGAACTCATACACACATAAACTATGCACTCATACACACACAAACTATGAACTCATACACAAACTATTACATTACATTACATTACATTACAGGCATTTAGCAGACGCTCTTATCCAGAGCGACTTACACAACTTTTTAGCCCTTTATTTATTTTTGTACATATTATCCATTTATACAGCTGGATATATACTGAAGCAATTCAGGTTAAGTACCTTGCTCAAGGGTACAACGGCAGTGTCCTACCTGGAAATAGAACCTGCAACCTTTCAGTTACAAGGCCAGTTCCTTAACCATTACACTACACTGCCGCCCTGTACTCATACACACACAAACTATGCACTCATTCTTAACAAATGTGAGAAACTCACTTGGACAATGTCATGTAATTACATTAATTTACCACAAAGTGGTGCCAAAGCAAAAATAAAAATATTAATGGCTTAATATTCACTTAAACCTATTTTAGCTCCACCTTCACTTAACCTATTTTAGCAGCACCTATCTGAGCCTGGGCTATCAGAATAGATATAGAAATATAAGCTGGGGTTTACCTGGTCGCAGGCTTTGCTGTGGGAGTTGGTCGGATCACAGTTGCATGGTTGGCAGCCACGGGTGGGGGAGAGATTCCAGTAACCGGGGGTGCACTGGTCGCAGGTTAGGCCATGAACATTGGGGGGACACCTGCATTGACCGGTCAGGGGGTCACAGGTGTCGTCGGACAGTGAGTCACCAACATTGCAGGAGCATTCTGGACACACACACACACACACACACACACACACACACACACACAGAAAACAGCACTCAGTACTAATATGGAACAGCCTTAACAATTTTTGAACGCACAGTATTTTATTTACTTAAACCTTTATTTAACCATGAGATACAATCTTTTTTTCACAGGAGACATGGCCAAGATAGCGGCCATAAAGTTCAGTGCAAAAAGGTTTCATATCAAAGACAGACAACCACATGATAAAATGGAGAGCACTTGTATAAAGTCTCCTACAGTGGAAAACAATTACACTTTTCAATCACATACCTATGGACAGAGATTTCAAAGTGCACTAATAAGTGCTACTAATGCACTAATATGTGCACCAGGTTTGTCTCTTAGTGTCCATTACAGTTTATGTTGTTAAGTGCCATGGCACTGTTACTAAATCTATCTATGATTCAAAAATACCCTGCTTAAAATATCTAGCAATTGAAAGGAATAAAAACCAAAAACCTTTTTTTCTGGCGGTAAATTTCTGTGCTCTCACCAGGGACAAACTGTTACGATCAGAGAAGCCCAAATATGACAGCAAAGAAGGGAACATAAAGAAGTGTGGTCTCGCTATGGGCTTATGGCATACCTGAGGGTTTATGGGTCAGAGCTAAGCTAGCTGAGAAATTTTACTAAAGGGTTTAAACTGGACTACTCCTAAGAAAGGCATGTGACCCGATAATAACCTATAATCTGAAGAGAGATGAAAGGGCACACTCACTTGTGCACCCCAGGGTGTTAGCGGCGCTCAGGCCGTAGTACCCCCTCTTGCAGTGGTCGCAGTGCTGGCCCTCCACGTTGGCTTTGCAGCGGCATGCCCCTGCGGTGTCGTCGCACTGACCTCCCCTCTCTACCCCTTCCACACTGCACTGGCAGCCTGGGGGGTATTCCACAAAACAGGATTATCAAGTTATCCAGATAACTGTGAGTATGATAAGGCTGTATTGTAACATTAGTTAATTTCAGTTAATGAAAATGCATTAGAATCTGCTTTAGGAGTGTGATTTAGTCATGCATATTGTTAGCTGCAGATATTGAAGAGGTTATTTTACATAAAAGTGAGACAGAAAAGCATAAATTAAAGTAAAAAATTAGCTGAAAGGGGTAAGGTACTCACGCAAGCATGTATCTGGGCGGTCGATGGCACTCCGGGGGTTGCGGTAGTAATTAGGGGCGCACTGGTCACAGTGGGGGCCAGAGGTGTGGTGCATACATCCCTCACACACACCCCCACTCACTTGGCCGCTGGCCTCATACAGCTTGGGGTCAAAACTGCAGCGCTGGGCATGGTTGTTACACTCACAGCCTGCAGAGGGCACAGAGAGGAGAGACAGTGGGTTTAAATGGCCAAAACCAATTACATTTCTTAAGAGAAAACCTGCCCATTGTCTTTCAGTTTGACTGGATTTGGCAAAAACTTCTCAATGGTTCATTTTATTACCCTTTTTGTCAGAATGTCCATTGTCATTTTTACATTACAATTTTGCATGTGTGTGTATAAGACAATCGGTATGACTAAGCACTGGTGGGGGTTGTCAGTTGTTTACTAAGAGGGGTACTGGGGGGGGGCGGGTGTGAGGTGATATATAATGTAATGTAATGTAATAAAAACACATTTTCTAACACTGTTCAACCCAAGAAGTAGCCATAGTGAAACCCTGTTCTTTCCATATCTGCATGCATAGTTTGATTGTAGTGGAGATAGCTACAGTGGGTAAGACCCGGGGAACACGTATGTTTACAGACGTTCATATCTGCATGCACAGTTTGATTGTAGTGGAGATAGCTACAGTGGGTAAGACCCGGGGAACACGTATGTTTACAGACGTTCATATCTGCATGCACAGTTTGATTGTAGTGGAGATAGCTACAGTGGGTAAGACCCGGGGAACACATACGTTTGCAGGCGTTCGGGCGGCCCTCCTCGGCAGGCCTCCAGGGCAGGTCATTGTACAGGTCTGCGCAGCGTTCACAGTTCACTCCCGCAGTGTTGTGCTGGCACTCACACACTGGACTGACCTACAGCGCACACACACGAGGGGGGGGAGGTTGGGGATGGAGTCCTGTTACAAAAGAACCCCACTGACTGCATCCCAGATTACAGGCCTTTAGTGGACTCATTCGTAAAGAAAAATTTTCAGTAAAAACATTTCAGTTCCGTTCAGTTACAGATCATCACATCCAGTGCCTGCTCAGCACTTTGTGAATCATGAATAAAATACAAACACGTGTATAATTTGCTACTGAATTAATCATATAGGAAACATAGAGTTCAGTGAGTTGAGTGGTATTAACCTATCAATCTTGGCAGTGTTACTTTACAAAAAGCATAAAAATGGGTCTGGAATACAGTGTGCTATAGTGTCACAGAGGCAGTGTGTGTTGTCCTTTGTGGCTCCTGCTTGTCACTGCAGAGTGTGGCCCTTTGTGAATTTACCTGTGTGGAGGACAGCAGGTTGACGGTATGGTCAGACAGACAACGGTTAGCATGGCCATGACAGAAGCAGGAACCCAGCACCTGCATCTCCTTGAGGGCGTAAAAGCGGCTGGGCGAACGGCCGGGTATGTGGGGTACCTCTCCCAGCTGGGTGAGGTTAACGCGGAGGCTGGTGAAGTTGGTTACCTCTATGAAAAAAAGACCAACAGATCAGTCTGGGATAGAAAAGTAAGGCTTCCTCATCTTCTTAACGGGTTTTGCCACTATGAGTTGTCAATCATTAAAATGAACCAATCAGAAGAATGTGTACATTCCGAAGCAATGGAATTGTTAAAGAGGTGCAGGTGTTTGATCATGTGAATATCTACTCTAAAAAAGGGCTACAAATACTGCACCTGTATCAAATGATACCAATCAAACACCTGACTAATTCGACAGGAGGATTAAAGAACTGCAGATCTAGCCCCATGAAGGAGGAGTACATGGAACACCTTACCTGCAATCTTCTGGGCCGTAGGAGTACTGTTTTCAGAAAACTGGCGCAAAGGGCTGAAGTATATCTAATGGAAAAAAACAGACAGTATAGATTCAAGCTCTGGCTCTGACGGTGAAAAGGTGCCCATATCTGCCTGTGTTATGAAATGTGGTACTGTATAGTCAATTAATTAATCATCAGTGTTTCAGATACAACAATAGATAAATGGTGTGCTTCTTCTGGGTGAAGCTAAACAGATCTTAAATTAAACTCTTGCAACAGTCATTAGATTAGCTTTTTCACAATGATCACAGACTGGATTGTGTGCTTATGTAATGTAGCCTCCACTTTGATGGTCTAAGATACAATGCCACAGCCTAGGTCAGTACGATTCACAATCGGACAGGTCGTAAGGAAAGATGTCAGACATTACATAAATACTTTGCGTATTAAATTTCACTTGTAATGCTGAAAAGAGTCAGAATACCCTTAAATAAAGAGAACATTGTAATCTGGGTGGTCTGAGGACACAGATACATTGGTATTAGACCCAGCAGTAGAAGATCCATATTGCAGGCTGAGCAGGCTTACTGTCTGGTCCACATAGTGGTTAGCGGTGATGGGTGGCAGGGGGTAACAGTAGGTGCGCTCAAGTTTTTTGGGCGGGGAGGTGCTGATGGAGGGGAAAGCTGAGTTGCAGTCAGTGGCCATGTACAGGGCAGGCTTCCACGTGCGCCCGAAATCTGACGATCGCTCAATGATTATTGCATCTGGGCGGGGTCCCTGTCAAGAGAAACGGAAGGCTCTGTTACTACACAGTTAACCGTGGGGTATTAACTCTGTTTATGGACCATGAAGCGCCTCTAGATATCTAATATGTAGAAAATTAGAGTTCGTACATCGAAAATTAGCATAATAAGTCAATGTAAACTAAAAATAAAACTAAAAAGTTTTTTAAATCATGGGTCTGTCTATTAGAGTTGTTGTGTCGATACAAATAATTTAATTGATTTGTTATGCAATATCAGTGTGCTGAAAGATAGGATTACCTTGAACTTCATAACCAGGGTGTCCAGCTCGAAGTTGTTCTTCAGGTCCAGATGCAGACTAACTGGGCTCACGCCTAGAAGAAGCAACCCAGTAAATGAGAAATTATTATATCTCTTCCACTCCACGTCAGCTAATGTGTGGTGAGCGTTCTGGCGCAAAATGGCGCAAAATGGCTGCCATGCATCACCCAGGTGGGTGCTACACATTGGTGGTGGTTGAGGTGAGCTTCCCCCTCATCACTTTAAAGCGCTTTGAGGGTGAGAAAAGCACCATATAAATGTGAAAAATTATTATTACCCGACAAGCGAGTGTAATGTAATGAAATGTGAAAAGTTCCAAATTCAAAAAAGGGCTTGATCTCCCACTCCCACTGTCTTCCTGTGATGCGGGTTACATGGGTACATGTTTGTGAAACCAGCATGTCATCTCATCTCACCTTTCCTTGATTGCCACCACCTGTTGGGCCCTGCGGTGGAAAGTATGTCCTGGATGGCATGTGCGTTCTGTCCATCAGGGTCTCGTGAATCACAGGGACAGCACTTCATTTTCCTCTGTGGGGTGGGGGTGGGGTTAGTCGCACAATGACTAACATCAGCAAGTGCAAATCATTTTTAATTAAAATAAAAAAATTGGCAACCCCCGCCCCCCACATTTGTATGTTTGTTGTCTGATGTGAACACACTTTTTTGTCACTGATTTCTGCTGGAGTGGAGGCCTATTTTGAGGCTAATCATGGGGTCAGTGAGACCTTTCGAGGGACAGGTGCTGAAAGTCAGAAAAGCGCACACCAACCTAGACAAAAACTGTTTTAAAAGAATCAAATTAAAGGGGCACATTGGGCACTTGGGGCAAAAGTGCCCAACTCCCCTGCATGGGCCTGCTGGTCAGAATGACAGCACATTTGAGGCCTGTCTCCCAGTCCATTTCTGTAATGTAGTGCATCATGGAAATCAGATGTCATCAGGACCAGGTGGCATCAGGTGTCATTGGTGGCGCCAAATCAAAAATAGGCTGTTGAAGTACTGGAATTTATCTGGAAACTTAATTTTAGAACGGAATTTACAAAACTCAGACCTGGGATCTGGTTTAGCAGTCACAACAAATTGTAGGAATTAGATTTTTTAAAAATACTTTATCTGCTTTCTGTTTAATTGTGACAAAAATAAACTGATGCTATAAAAACAGGAGGCGGAGGGTATGAAGTTACACAGCTACTGGGACAGTTACTGCCCTTCCTCTTAGCGGCAGCCATAGCATTCACACTTTCAGACAGCAGTGCGGACGTGTCATTGCATGTTCAGTGGCAGTGGTGAGGAAGTCAGTGCTAAAGACTCTGTGTTTTCCCCAGAGAGTGCTACGTGCAGTATGTCAGGCTAGCTGAATCACTGAGCCAGGTTTTTGGCCCAGTCTGCTAATATACCCTGTCCAGAGAGTGTTGGGACACTGGACCCTAGAGAGGATGACTGATGAGTCTGACTGGAGGAAAGGTTCCCATCAGCCACAGTTTCAGCCATCAAGCTTACATTCAAGCGACATCAAACCCTGGAATGGCGTTAGAGTGACAAATTCACCTCCCAACCACGGGATTTACATAATTATTCACAATTATTTAGTGTTCTGAATAATTATTATTCTTACATGTTGAATTATTATTAATATTACTATTATTATTATTGGTAGACCTTTACAGATAGATACAAGACACATCCACAAAAATAAGTCGTTCAAAAAAAACTGTTCATAATTCGCAGGATAAAAGTAATCATTCTTTCTGGCCACACTGATGAGATCAAAATAAATTTATTTGGTGTCTGAACTTCATTCTGTGGCTTAAATGCTTGAGAATCCACGATTTTTGTACAAATTCACATGCTGTATTGAGGATTAATCATATTGCAGTTTTTATCTAATCTTTGGTTTTTCTTGCATTTTTAGCTCCAAACAGGAGAGAAAAATATATATCTTCGTCAATACATCACAAGTACATAAGACACCACAGTCAGTGGTGTCTCAACTCTATTGAGTTCATTAGAGTGCTTGGGGCTGTGATGTCATTTCTGTTTCTTCATTCATGGAAAGGAAAACGTTTGTGAGAGTCACAGCTTTCTAAAAGACATTTAGTTAAAAGAAGTTCACAAAACAAAATAAAAAAATCTGACTAGGGGAGAGGACAGAGTCCACACTAATTATGTGCACATGTCCAGATGAGCACCCAGGCCGTATTTACTGTATACAAACTGCAATACCCAGTCACTTCCTTAGCCCCTTTTTGAATGAATGTTAGGTGGCCATTTCAGGAAGAGGAACTGCCATAAAAATGGTATGACACACAAAGTCGACCAAATATTTTGCAACTTCAAAGGTGCCATTGAATGGCCAGTCATTCACAGCGTGACTGTCCAACTGTCTATGATAAAGCCCTATATCACCATTTATTTATTGTTACACATTCTCACACATTATTAAAATATTTTAAATCTACTCATTTAGGATGCAAAGTGTAGAAGTAGTTCATAAATGGTATGCTGAAAGTATAGTTCCAGGAAATATTGTAAATATACTTAAAATGGGCCAATTTAGTTTTCTAAAGTACTTAATAAAATACCTAAAAAATAAACTTGATGTACTGAAATATACTTTAAAAAAATAAATTTTGTTGTATTACTTTTTTAATGTATACCATGCCCGGCTGGTTTACCCCTTGTCCCCAAGTTGCGAGGCTGGAAGGGACAGTGAGAAGGGCGACCAAAATCAGATTAAATTTGGACTCATGTTCACCATTTGAACACCCTCACTATGCGTTGTGCAGTGCAGTACGTGTAAGGGTTCTGGCAGAGAGAGAGGGGCTGGATCCATCTGGCCACAGCTTTGGGTCACTAGAGGCTGGGCATGCAGCAAGGGCATGGGAGACAACCCTGCTAAGAGACTCACAAAGGCTGTCTGAGTAACACACACAAGCTCAAAACAAAAACTGGGGGACATTAACCTTTTCTGAAGCAAACAAAGGTCAAAAAAAAATATTTCAAATTAAAAGTACTGATGCCAATTATGCATCCTTTCCATTTAATTGCATAATAATATACAGTATTTGGAGCAATTTAAGAGTTTTCATTTGACATGGTAAGCACTAAGCATGTGGCAAGTAAGCAATGAAAGAACTTCAACCGCTCAGGGTTTTTGGATGTGTATGGTTGGATGTGTATGGGTGCTTCAGGGCTGCATTGAATGTGTGGGGTAGAAAACATTCTCCCACGTTGCTCATATTTGTTTCTACCACATTTAAACAGACAAACATTGATATTCAACTCTGTAGATGCTTCAGTCTTGAATCTGTTGCCAACACAACAAAAAACCATATCACTTTGCAGACCTCCATAACTCTTAAATGCCCTGATAGATAGGCACTGTCTGAGAATAATATATGTATAATTTATGACTCTCTGAGTGACTTCAATTTTTTAAATGTGCAAATGAAAGATTTTTGCTTAGCTCATTCATTTGGAACACATCACAGAAATGACAGAGCAAGCATACTTAGGTATACAATTTAGCCATCACATTTGCCACACATTATAAGTCTTATACTTTGATTCTGTTTCAAAATTGCCACATAAAACATTGCATTGCCACATTTCATGAGTCAATATCTGTCACAAAAGGCTGAGAATGGGCAATCAATGCCTGTTGACCTCCTAATCTGGATAATAACCTGACTTGGTGCTGACATGGATCAGAAGGGAAATCATAGCCACTATATAAATTGTAAAAGAGACATAAGTCACCAGGCTCTGAATAGGGTTGACCTTGGGTCGACTGCTGGTTAAGCACTGCTGTTTCCCAGATAAATAGGGGCGAGTCCTGCTTATTGGCTTCCTGATTGGTGCAAATGGGAACAGGGGTGGGATATCCAGGGTAACCTAACCAATGTGGCTTTAGTCTTGGATGTCCACATACTGACCTTGGTGGCAGGGTAACTGGCAGAGGCTCTTCTTTTGCAAAGTATTGCTTCAGCCCCCAACGCTTTCCAGAGCCACAGTTTTTTTATGGCTGGCTATTGACCAATCAGGGGGAAAGTTGACCCATATGCCAGCAGTCTCTCACGTTTGTGGTGTATTTTATCCCCTTGGTATCTGATTTGCTGTGTGTCATGGGTTTGTCTATTAGAGTTGTTGTGTCGATACAAATGATTTAATAGATTTTTAAATTAGAGACAGGACTGCTTTGATTCATGTTCCGTTTATTTCATGTCATGTTCTGTCGGTTGACTAACCTGCATTTTATATATAACCGCACTTCATATATTTTATATAAAATCACACTACCATCTTGAAATGTTACTAAAGATATTGATTTAATATGAATCAATCAACAGCCAGAGTGCAGCAACACACTACACTGATCCATGAAGGAGAAACATGTAATTACCAAAAAGCACATTGTTACAGGAATGCACTTGTAAGGAAGTGGATCGCAATAGATTACAAAATCCAGAATTTTGCACTATACTTTCTTTACATATCAACATATGGGTGCTAAGACGGTCTGTAGATAAATCAGTTCAAGAACAGCATGTTAAGCTGCTAACTTGAACATACAGTATTTGCAGAATGCGTAATTATTACAGCGTGTGGGACAGGTTCTGTCGGGCTCCTTGGAGCACAGTGGTCTAGACTTCAAAGCGCATGAAACAGATACAGTAGCTCATTTTGGCTCACTGTTTAAGATATGCTTATGACAGCCTGACTCATTTACAGTGCAGCCAAAAACATTTTCATTGGCCACATTTCTATAGTCAAAGATTTAATCTTGGTAGGTTTTGAGCTACAGTGACCCACCACATCTACACTTTAAGAACACTTCATCAGGACTCATATATGTGTCCTATCATTTGGTTTTCTCATTTCCTGTATTCTTCTTACGGTCTGACCTAGACCAGGACATAACAGAACTGGGGGCTTGTCTGGGATCTGAACCCATGACCTTTCAAACCTGAATCCCAAAAATCAATTAATAGTTGAGACATAGACAATTTGATATTAAAACCATGGAAATTGCATGTGCCGTGATATTTCCAGTTAAATGGCAAAAGGGATCAAAATATTAGAGCTTTTGCACAGGGCAGAGACAAGGTACATGTGGTGAATGCCAGCCAGAGTAAAAAAGACAACTAAAAGAGTTAATGTTTGTTATTGTGAGAAGGATTCAATAGTGATGTCACGTACTGCATGGTGCTACATGTTGAGATATACAATATTTTACTTTACTATGTGATGGAAACAGTGCTGTTGGGACATGCCAATAAAACATCTAAAACTCTTTGCTCCAGGTGCAACAAGACAACACAGCCTTTCAAACAAACAGTACTGTATTCAACAGTAAAACTATAGCTGCTCAAACAGAGTCTTCTAAACCAAATATGCTGTTTCAGCAATGGACTTTTTTTGCAAGTATGAGTTATTATGTTTGAAGTACACTTTACTTAGCAACAGTGAAACACAGACAGTCAGAGATGTTTTATCATGAGGTGCAGATGATTCTACAGTGACTCAGCCAAGGGGGGCTACTTACGGAAATATACTGCTTCAGTTGTGGAACAGCGAATAGACTAGTGTGTTAGCTCCTGTGGGAATCAAAACCGCTATAGAGCAGTGAATAGACTAGTGTGTTAGCTCCTGTGGGAATCTAAACAAATGTAGATTTAATCTGCACATACAAGCTATTATTTTATATTAGACAACCTGGGGCAATGATGTCTGCATTTTCAAAATGTGAGATGTGTCAGAATGCGATGGAAATCGAGGTTCTACTTTCTGTTCTTGTAGAACAAAGACACAAAACTCAGGGGTATTCTCCTGGGAGACTCATGCTGATCTAGATTAATATAGATTTAAAAATGGTTCTAATGCACGTGCAAATATTTCCATCTCATCAGATGGAAAGCCTCCATTGTTGAATCATGAATAATTACAAATACACTCATTCAAACACGGTCACACAATAACTGATGTTGGAGTGCTAAATGTATAAGTAACATCCTTCTGGAGACTTCAAAGTGTTTTTGTTTTATCAATGCAGCACTTTTTCAATCATTACTCAGGCGTGGTGGAGAGAATTTGTTTTTCACATATTGAGTGGATATTTATTTAATATATTAACAGAGCTGAAATAGCTAAATGTTGCTACTTTATTTTTCTCTGTGTTTTTGTTTTTTTAAGTTTTCTTTCTGTTTTTTTCCCCCTTCAACTTCACTTGTAATATCCTCTACCCCCACTATGGTGAGAGACACGGGTTGCAACATGTATAGTGACTCTGGCACCAAATACAGACAATTTCACAAATCTGACAGTCTTCCAACCCTCCTGCCCCCATTAGTAGTAGGAACAGAGAGCAGCACATTCAACCCAGCTGGATAGCACTGTCTGTCTGCCTGTCAGCCTGTCTGTATCACACAACTTTTTACAACCAGTGCTAAGACCACTTGGGCTCAACACTAGCTTGGCATCTGTGTAATGCATTCAATAATGCAAACAGCGAATCCTTATCCCAAACAGCAGCCAATAACATCCACAAACATATTGAAAGAAAGGTAACAGACAATGGTGGATTTCTGTCAAGCTGTGATTAATGGCTTGCCAACATCCCGACCACAAGTATACATAAAAATTATATTTACACTGACAGCTGAAGGATTTTACCAACCGTACAAGCTGGTGAAAGGATTCCGCTTTGTGACTACTAGGACAGTACATGGGATGGGGCTTACCAGTCCAAAAGGTGTACAGAACACCTCCGTACCAATCAGACCACAGGTGGAGGAGGCCGAGAGTAGCTTGGCCCGGCCCAGGAGCAGGTCTCCCGTAGGGGGGTAACAGGCCCCATGTGTACAGTCCTGCTGGGCAGTGGTAAGAGCAGCCAGGGCTGTGGAGGAAAACAACTCAACTTCAACCAATAGAGTAGAAACCAGTAGTCTCCATTAAGCACATACAGTACACAAAGACCTCATTTTATCCAGGGAGAGTCCCATTATAGTTTCCCAGACAGTCTACTTACTGTATGGTGTTCTTTCTCTCTCTATTTTTTTCATCTTGTCAGAAACTATGTGCATTTACCAAAATGTTCAGATTCCAACTGTGACTAGGAAGGGTCTTCCAGAAGAAATATCCAGGAAGATGGACAACCATAGACCATAAGCCATAAGCCATAAGCTTTCCTACAGCGATTAGATAATGCTTTGCTAAGCTCCTTGGTCCATGTCTATCTGCATTGTAGTTTGTTCTTAATTTTTAATAAAATTTTTAATTGTTTGTTACTTTTCTTATTCTGCTAATGAAGTGGGTTTCTATAACGAATGGAAACTGTAAAAGTAACAATAACTGACAATTGAGTACTTAATTTTTCAATGGCATAAATACACTGAATCCATGTCAAAGAATGAATGTAAACAATATCTGTCAGTGGAATAATAGCATCATTATTTGGCAAATGATTAAAAACTTTCTGGATGGCACAAACTTAGTACAAGCAAGAAAAAATAACTATTCTTACCTGCTATTTGGAATAATATCCACATCTTTATGAAATCCTTTGTGCAGAACCAACAACTACAATTAGAGAAACACAAATCTGTTTTAAAACTTTGTAAAAATGATTTCCAAAATGTAAAATACTGAAAAATAGATACTGCAAAATAGATAAGTTGAAGATAAAACACATTTACCAACACAAAGGAACTCAGTTACATTGTGAACTCACCAGTTTAAGTAGGCTTAGAGGAGTGCAGTGTTCTGTACAGTTAAAGTCGTTCTCTACTTTCCTGTTTCTATATAAGCAGAGGCTCACCTGGGCTGAGGTGATGCAGCATGTGTCAGAGGCGCAGCAGACAGACACGCCCTGCCTGTTCACCGCCACACCCTTTGAGATATGAATCAATTCACGCTACATCCGCACAATAATGGAGGGAATTTCATGCTACATCCGCACAATAATGGACAGAAAATTTCACACAGCCGAATCAGATCCATGCTACAATTGTCTTGACAGTCTCCAATCCCAAAAAAGACCCAATCCCCAACCAAATTAATGAAACTAAATATAAATACCTTAAATAAAAAGACAGTTTAACTGTCTAATGGATTCCAAGATGATGAAGTGAGCTGTCTCAACAGGAAATAGGGAAAGTGTGTATGCCGCGATTATGCAACACATAAGTGCAAACTATGGGTGTCTACATCCAATGACATGTATTGTGATATATATATACTGTATATATATACATAATCTTAAATCAAGTATCTATTCTTATTTTTAATGTTTTAATTTTGGGGGTGTAATATAAGTGATTACATGTCTAACATGTTTTGAAATTATTTTAAATAATTATTTTAAAAGCTCATCTTTTCCACATGATTTTTCACCCACCAAATGTTTTAACACCAGAAATTGCTAAAGGTGTATTAATAATTCCCATAAAGATGTCATGATGATGTCATAAAAGCTATTAGCCAACCATAAATGGAAACAGCTTGAGTGTGTGGTTAACATGTAGGCCAACATTATTGCAGCTTTGGCTAATGTGGTCATCCAGCCCTCAGTTACAATGCTGAACAGTATGTTTTATTTAATGTACAGGTGACAGAACAATATAAACCGAGAAAGCTTTTTATCTATAACTCATGTAACTGCTGTTGCCACAGTATTGTACCGTCTGAAATTGCCTGTGGTACACACATACACACACACACACACACACACACACACACACACACACACACTTTTTATCTATAACTCATGTAACTGCTGTTGCCACAGTATTGTACCGTCTGAAATTGCCTGTGGTACACACATACACACACACACACACATACACTCTTGTGCCTTTGTGCTAACAAATCTTGCATGAGCATGAACCTAAAGCTTAGCCTAGGGTTTAAAGAATCAGTACAAGAAAGGGACTGGTAAGTCTAATAACCTACCAACTGCTAATAACCCCTGAGGAGCCCCTTACAATTCAGTAAGTAAATAAGAGTTTACAGACTCAATGACCATATGGCTCCTGGTGCACACCACTAGCTCCTACACTGAACAAAGGGGACATGAAGCATTCCGTTTATTTGCTTTTTGATAATAGAGGGCCTGCGATGAACGCGGCATGTCCTGGTAAGTCTTTAGATTTTTTTCATGCACTGTATAGTAGTCCTTTGCCAGCAACTGACGGTTTGTATAAATGATGCAATCCTGAATATATAGAGAAATATAGAAATAATTTTTTTTTTTACTGAATTATGTGTGCAGGGCTCAATAGTTTTCAGACAGGAAAAAGGTGTGGCACAGGTAATAAATCAAGGCTTTATTTCATTCGTACGTAACAGTCTGTTGATCATCAACAGTGTACAAGATTCTCTGACCTGAGGCTACTGAATTCCAACTTGTTTTTCTCCATGGTGGTGGTGACTGACTATAAGGTAGAAGGGTGTGTCTGCACTGAGTCACAGCCTGAACAAACCCAAGGCCATGCCCACACTATCGCTGCCAAGAAACCATGGCAAATGCCTAAGGGTTTAAGAAAACATGTATATTCTGAGTGAGATACCATCTCCTCTGATACTGTAGGTACTTTTCTTTAAGAGATGATAAGAACAATCTTGCCTGAATTGCTTATTTATAATTCAGTTGAATTCAGGTTTATTTGTATCACACTTTTTGCAGAGAAACAGCCACAGAGATACTTTGAAAATCTACTAACTGGCCTGGTGTCAGATGTTAAAGTTGGCTAAATAGCAATAGGTAGAGAAATGGGAATACACCATTACATTACATTACATTACATTACAGTAATATTACTAATGTGGGCCTACACAGAGAATCACACAAAGTAATATTACTAATGTGGGCCTACACAGAGAATCACACAAAGTAATATTACTAATGTGGGCCTACACAGAGAATCACACAAAGTAATATTACTAATGTGGGCCTACACAGAGAATCACACAAAGTAATATTATTAATGTGGGCCTACACAGAGAATCACACAAAGTAATATTACTAATGTGGGTCTACACAGAGAATCACATAAAGTAATATTACATTACATTACATTATAGGCATTTAGCAGACGCTCTTATCCAGAGCGACTTACACAGCATTTTTGCATTTATACATAGTATCCATTTACAGCTGGATATATACTGAAGCAATTCAGGTGAAGTACCTTGCTGAGGGGTACAACGGCAGTGTCCTATGTGGGATTCGAACCTGCGACCTTTCGGTTACAAACCCAGTTCCTTAACCACTGTACTACACTGCCGCCCCACTGCCGCCTACTAATGTGGGCCTACACAGAGAATCACATAAAGTAATATTACTAATGTGGGCCTACATAGAGAATCACATAAAGTAATATTACTAATGTGGGCCTACACAGAGAATCACATAAAGTAATATTACTAATGTGGGCCTACATAGAGAATCACATAAAGTAATATTACTAATGTGGGCCTACACAGAGAATCACATAGAGTAATATTACTAATGTAGGCCTACACAGAGAATCACATAAAGTAATATTACTAATGTGGGCCTACACAGAGAATCACATAAAGTAATATTACAAATGTGGGCCTACATAGAGAATCACATAAAGTAATATTACTAATGTGGGCCTACATAGAGAATCACATAGAGTAATATTACTAATGTGGGCCTACATAGAGAATCACATAAAGTAATATTACTAATGTGGGCCTACACAGAGAATCACATAGAGTAATATTACTAATGTAGGCCTACACAGAGAATCACATAAAGTAATATTACTAATGTGGGCCTACATAGAGAATCACATAAAGTAATATTACTAATGTGGGCCTACACAGAGAATCACATAGAGTAATATTACTAATGTAGGCCTACACAGAGAATCACATAAAGTAATATTACTAATGTGGGCCTACACAGAGAATCACATAAAGTAATATTATTAATGTGGGCCTACACAGAGAATCACATAAAGTAATATTACTAATGTGGGCCTACACAGAGAATCACATAAAGTAATATTACTAATGTGGGCCTACACAGAGAATCACATAAAGTAATATTACAAATGTGGGCCTACATAGAGAATCACATAAAGTAATATTACTAATGTGGGCCTACATAGAGAATCACATAAAGTAATATTACTAATGTGGGCCTACATAGAGAATCACATAAAGTAATATTACTAATGTGGGCCTACACAGAGAATCACGCAAAGTAATATTACTAATGTGGGCCTACACAGAGAATCACATAAAGTAATATTACTAATGTGGGCCTACATAGAGAATCACATAAAGTAATATTACTAATGTGGACCTACACAGAGAATCATGCAAAGTAATATTACTAATGTGGGCCTACACAGAGAATCACATAAAGTAATATTACTAATGTGGGCCTACATAGAGAATCACATAAAGTAATATTACTAATGTGGACCTACACAGAGAATCACACAAAGTAATATTACTAATGTGGGCCTACACAGAGAATCACATAAAGGTTTTTAACAAGCACTGTGACAGTGAGACTAAATCTAAATTTACGTACAGAATTTATATCTCAGAGAATTTGGGCCGACTACCAATATCTGAGTTTAATAAAAAAACATTTTGGGTCAAACAGGCCATAATATCTTTAAGACAGGCCTCGAGTTTGGCAAGCTAGCCATCTTCACCAAGTTGAACTGATATTTAATGTTACGTGTCACATGCATAGTACATACTTAGCAGCGTATCTGCTTATGTGCCCTAGGGATAGAATATAAACAGAAAAGAGCATGGGACCCTATACAGATCGTGCTACTCTTTTGCTAACTATTACCCTAACAAATTGATTGATCAGAACGATAGGATTTAAGAAAAGAGCTTGACCACCAATTACAATTCATTTATCAAATGCAGATGTAAAGAAGTCATTTAAATCTTCAAAGCTGAGGTTAAAGATTCTTGATACCACATCTTTATCGTACATTATCACTACATGAGAGATAAATTCAGCTCATTTGTGAAATAAGCCAGAGTCCAGCCTGGGATGCCTTTAAAGGGTGTGGATGTGTTGAGGTTTCATATTTCATTAATGTTATAATAGCGTTGCTTTTCAGGAGTAACATATTGGCCTGCTTTTTGCTATATGATTTGCTATTTGATATAATTTGGTCCTATGCTGAAGTTTCATGAAAGTAAATCATGGTATCTTATGCATATAGGTTTGACATTTTCACTTATGATCTGATGTAGACTCATCTTTGTCCTGTATTGTGCAACTTAATAAAAACAAAACAAACCAAAAAAATTTGCTCTTGGTATATTTGTCCCTCTTACCCCCACTCTATAATTTCACGGTAATTTGTAAACGTATGGGTTACACAGTGTACTCTGTAGATAAAATAACTTACTTACCAAGATATAATGTTCAGAACACAAGATAATAACTACTGGTACCGGGTAAATTCCAATAACTGTCAGAGCTCTTCCCAAGCACAGTCAGCATCATGTCTAATTTTTTGCTTTTAAAATAAATGTCAATTATGATGACAGTCATCAGTTTCTCTGAAGCAGTCAAGCTGCAGGCTTCATATTTTATGAATATGAAAAAAAGGTTGGTAAGACATACTATGAGAAAATAATAGTTTTTCGACTGTGGAACACTGGCCTGTGAGTAATCCATACAAACCTCAGGATTCAATGATATGTAAATCAATAGCCATTTTAAAGGACTGTGCTAACAGGGTGAGCTATGATGACAGTATTTGAAGTTGGCCTCTCCTCATATCGGTCAATGTGCTACATGAAGTGCTCACGTCACACTAACTCGCCTACAACGAATCCCAATTCCAGCACCGGATCTGTTCAATACGTTTTTAGTTCACGCAGTCAATTACAAGACGCACTAGTGGAGACGTAAAACAACCGATATAAAAGACAGCTCAAGTATTTGTTTTTAAAGCCGCTACACACAAGGAGATCACAGCTGAAAAAGGTTATTTGAACTTAAACTGAATTGAATTTATTACATATAAAATAAAATCATACTTTCGCAACAAGTTGGTACCGTCTGGTTTCAAAGTACTGTTGTAGGCTATGTGATTATTCTCTGTACAGTCCGCAATTATTTCTATGGTGAGTCGGTGAAAGGGGACTGTTAACATGGTGATTGTCGTGGAGTTTGTTTGCCACATTTTTTGTGACGTAATGAATGGGCTTCTGTGCTAGTTGGGCCACAAGTTAGAACTTTTGCAATAAATTACTGAGCCAGCATACGCAGAGAAAAAAGTTCACCCAATGCTATTATAAATGATTTACCACAATAATCCTAGACCGTCTGGCTGAAACCTAAAACAAAACGATTGTTGTTTATGATTGTAATGACAACAACAACAACACCATAACAACAACAACATAATAATAATAAGAAGAATATATAACAATAACAACAACAATAATAATAATAAAATCAATATTAACTGCATATGTGGTCATTTGATGCAGTGACTCATGTCTTCACTTGTGTCAAGGAATGAATGAAAATGCACCGTTTCACATATGCAAGCACAAAGCAATTTCTATAATTGCTTGATTTCAAAAAAAGAAAAAAGTTATTATATAAATAGCACTGTTGGGTATATATGGAGGGTAAATAAAAAACTTTTTTTTTGGACACCTCGCCCAAGAAGTTTTGCATTCGTGTTCAACCCATAGGGTTCAATTGAACCTCACGTCTAGCAACACAAGTTACTTTGTTTACTTGGGAATCAAGCCACGACCTTTTCATGAATATTCATCAACCTTCACCCCACCCAGTAGGCGTGCACACGATCAGGTCTTTAAATTCGCGTGGCGCTTGATTTCACTTTACTCAGCGGCAATCGCGTGAGACCTCGGATGGCGCGGGAGAAACAACTAGGATTAACCAAAATAATAATTTATTAACGTAACGTAAGTACTTGTTCAATATTTTATAACACTTCATCGTTGTTTTATATATTTTATAAATGTTATATATTTATATAAAATATCTAGCTGTATAAGTGGATTTACTTTTTTTTTTTTTTACCAATAAAATTAAAATAATATGAATTTAATATACTTTTATGGAGTATGCGATATTTGCTCTGGAAATGCAACTCTATTAAGTAGGCCTAGGTAGAACTAGATAGTAGTGGTACTAAAAACATTTAAATAAAATCTCAAAAATAAAAAGGCATCTGATTTCATCCAACTAAATCCACATTTGTGATATTGGCAACTAACATATTCCTCTTTTCCCTGATCCCTACAAGCAGAACTCAAAACACTCAAATCTTCTCAAAATTCTGAAAATGGAGACCATTCACGAGATCATCCCATTTGCCAGGGAGATGTTGAGCCAGAAGCCCAGCCGGCGCATGGTGAAGGTTTACCTGGTGGGAGGTGCGATGGCGTTCCTTGGGGTGGCACTGGGCCTGGTGGAGACGGTCTGCCAGCCCTTCTCAGCTGAGGAGCCCCTGGACGAGGAGCTGGTGAGGCTGGAGGAGCGCGAGCAGCGTTTGCTGGAGGCTGAGAAGCAGAGAGAGAGGACAGAGGCGACCGCGCTGGAGAGCGATGTGGCCCGACCCATGAAGAAGCTGCAGCAGGCAACGGTCGGGCAGAGGAACACCGCCAACAGACTACATGCATCTTAAACATCCCCAAAATAAAAAAACATATGCCCCCACATATTTATTGAAGAAGATATTTATTGAGAAATTGTAGATGCCATACATGGTGAGAGTAACACATGCAGAAACATTCAAAGCTTCAGAATGAAAACTTATCCCAACCTACATTTCCAAGGAAAGATGAGATTAAAAGCTTGATTAACGCTGTTGGGCTGGTTTGTTTAGATGTGTTTGGAAGTCCGATTCAAAATCTATGCCAATGTTTGAATGTGTAATGCAGGGATGTCAGTGGGAGGTAAACTAGCTGTCTTTTAGCCCAAAGCAAGTACATTGCCTGCTGCTGTGCAGCAGAAGCCCTGGGAGGTTCAAGACTGTCCTGTCCTGTCCTGTCCTGTCCTGTGATGTTGACTGGTTGACTGTATGAATGAATATTTTTATACTGAAAGAGTATGTACCTATATTGGAATCCTGTACCCTATTTCTACAATGTTTTTGCAACCGAATAAATTCCTATATTTATTTATAATGCTTCCAGAAGTGATGTTTAAAAATAACTAAATATGAGATAACCTATTCCCAAACTGGGTCTGCATGGTTATTTAAAACAAATTATTCAGATTTTATGAACAAATTAAATTGAACATTCCAACATATTATACTGTAACATATTACATTTATTATACATATAGTATAACAGCAGTCCATTTACAGTATCATGGTTTTAAACATCCATTAAATCAGACTCTGAATCAGAATCAGACTTCATTGGCCATGTATTCTTTATGCATTGACTTGGTTTGACTTGGTTAATCGGTTGCTTTCTGTGTAACAGTCAAGACAAAGATGAGCCTTGGGGGGAAAAAAGGAAAGTAAGTACATAGTATAAAAAGTACATAGTATAGTAGTGTCTAGTATGAAGGACTAGTCACTCAGTAATGGATTGATGAACTATATGTGCTATTGGAATAAAACAGATGGAATGTGATTTGACATGGAGTGGAAATCTTGATGTACAACTTTCTCTAACAATAAAGTTGTTCAGACCAACTTCAGCATAAGTATGGTGGTAGTAGCCACCTAAAACAGTGGGCTGGGGATTACTCCTCTGACTGCTGTGGATATTGTGTAAAGTGCGACCTCTAGTGGTAATCATCATGAAATTAACTTTCCTTTCCGTGTCCTGTTCTTCTCACTCTGCGATTGAGGATTACATTTGATAACTACCATTATGCACACATGCACATACAAGATTTCTGCTCACCAAAACATCTGAACACAGTATGGAGTAAGTAACATATACACTATATGGCCAAAGGTATGTGGACACCCCTTGGTCTGGGGCAGTTTTTTCATGTTTCTGCCTAGGCTCCTTAGTTCCAGTAAAGAAAGATCTTAACACTACAACATACAATGACATTCTAGACGATTCTGGGTTTTCAACTTTGTGGCAAGAGTTTGGGAAAGGCCCTTTCCTGTTTCAGAATGACAATGCCCCCATGCACAAGAGGTCCATTCTTAGAGGTCCATACAGAAATGGTTTGTCGAGATCGGTATGGAAGAACTTGACTGGCCTGCACAGAGCCCTGACCTCAACGCCATAAAACACCATTGGGATCAATTGGAAAGCCAACTGTGAGCCAGGCCTAATAGCGGCATGTCAGTGCCCGACCTCACTAATGCTCTGCTGACTGAACGGAAACAAATCCACACAGCAATGTTCCAACATCTAGTGGAAAGCCTTCCCAGGAGAGTGGAGGCTGTTATAGCAGCAAATGGGGACCAACTTCATATTAATGCCCATAATTTTGGAATGAGACTCTTATTTCAAAGCATGCAAACACAAGCATGTCTCTTCTGTAGAGGGGAAAAAATTGACATTCTGTATGTTTGAAAAATCCAACATTTTGGTATTTTACCCACATGTTACTTATTTTTCTTGTATTTTGTCATTATCATTGTGAAGCAAAACCTGAATTAGTATTCACACATGATATTAAATGTGCAATCATATAAAACGTGGCCTCGGAGACTCTTAGATAATCTGTAAGCATTGAAACTACATTCCAAAAAATATTTATATGGGTAAATGAATTATGTTTACAGTCATACTGTGTGTAAATAAACAACAGTTGGATCCCACTTCTATATTGACTAAAAATACTTCAGAAAGCATGGCATTCAGATATAAAAATCAGCTAAATGCAGTGATGTGATGGTATGCAATGTGTTGTAGTTGTGTTTTTTTATGGGGAAAAAAAGCCCAACTCTGGTGATATACACATACTAGTAAAAACATATTGATTGACATGTATGATCTGATTTTTAAAACATAAATAAATAAAAAACTGAGTTACAATTTTGCCCTGAAGTGTAATTATACAAAATGTGTTTATGAGGATTAGCACCACAACATTGATGCACAAAATATGCTCAGCATTGTCAAATAATTTGTGAAACATTAACTGTGAGAAATTAAACAAAATCAGGGTTATCAAATACTGACCACTCTTAAACGTGTTATAAAATCTGCAAAAGATTTAATAAATATAACCCTACTTTATTAGAAAATATAAGCAGGTAATTGTGCCAAATCACTTATTTTAGAGCTGTATCTTTCTAGATTGTGACTAGCTGGTCAGTTTGATAATGGATATTTGGCCCCTCAGTAATCCAATGCAGTTTTTGTAGACCAGCCACCATGTAAGACATTTCACCTAATGAAGGGCTCTGCTATCTAGATGATTAAAACTACAGTGTGACACATGACGGTTAGCAGCCTCTCCTCATGCTGGTCAATGTGTTACAGCAAGTGTTCACATCACACTCATTCTCATACCCACAATGCACCTCACCTCCAGCACTGCAGGGATTTCAGGGGGGAAAAAACAACTCTTAAGAGCATAAAGTGCACTTGCCACAAGGTGAATATAGGCTTTTAAAACTGGGTCACCAGGATAAGTATAATGAAAGCTAAATGTGCGGGATCCCATAGTTGTAGTTCAGTAGTGTTGTATGTAATTTAAAAAAACATTGGCACACAGTAGCCTACTGGAATATATATTCTTAGAAATACATATGATGTCGCTCCATTGAAAGAAATTGGCAATTAATATGTGATAAGGTTTGTGTCACCTGTAAAGTAAATGTAGCTATACATATTGTATATTATTAATACAAGACAATACAGAATCAACCACCAGCAGACTCAAAATAAGAATCAACAAAGGTTTTAATATATAATTGATGCAGATGTCAACAATAATGCATGTCACCAGCACTGCTTTCATCAGATTGTACAGTAAGCCTACACTGAAGAAACAATACAAACACAATGATCTGATGCTATGAGCCAAAGATTTTTTCATTCAGTGATCCACTATAGTAAACACAGTCAAACCCTTACCCGGTTCCAAAATAAGCCTTGCTTTGTAACCCTCCTATCTATCACAAAGCACTTGTCATACATGCAAAAATAATATGGGGTTATTGTAGTAACACCTGTAATTCTTGATCATACCTGCAGGACACATACCTAAAGCCTCAACATTTACTCATGCTGCATGAAGATGTGCATTGTTATTTCAATGACAGCCAGGGTGAGAGGGTTCAGAGGCCTTTGGACAAATTCAAAGTGTAATTCTATTTATTTTTATTACATTTTTTTATATGATGTTTTGAACAATATGTTTATAACTCATGCAGTAGCCTAGGCCTAAATCTGATATTTAAAACTAAGACAGCGATCTACGAAAATAACTCCTGTTCTATTTTCTACGGACAGAAAGGATTTAATGTCCAACATTAATGGGCTTAGAATGTACAGTAGCTACAAGCGCACCCTATCCTAACATTCCGGAAATAATAATTTGTAACAATCAAGTCCCCCATTGATAATGTGATTATTAAATCATGGACCGGAATGTATCTGGTTTAATATTGTCCACTCCTTTGCCAATCCCCTGTACTGTGCAGCGATACCTCGATGCTAAGTAGGTGAAAGGGGAACTGATTGAGGCACAGTTGGAATGAGATCTTGTTTGTGTAAGAGTTTTGTGTGACTTAGTGAGGAAGTTACTGTGCTCAGCTACAAAGACGGTGATTCAAATTAATAAAGCTAGGCTATATCATTTAGAATGTTTTCACAACCCAGCAAAGTTATACCCATCTATGAATAGGCCTACTCAGAGACAGGTTGGTGTTATATTTATTGAAATGTCTTCTAAGGCCAGCATTGCAAACCTTACCGTAATCCTAACCTTAACCCTAACCCTACCCATAATCCACTTGCTGATTGGATGGCTGAGAGAACCAATCAAATGCAATGCTGCCCTCAGGAGACATTTCAATAAATATAAAACCTGCTACTCAGGGTGCCAAAACAATGCTCATCATGTAGCCTAAATTGATGACGGCGACAATTATTATAGTTTTATCTAAATGTTTTATTTATACTGCAGTAGATATCGTTTGGCTGTTGCAATAAATCAAACGAAAATTGAATTAAATAATGCATTGAGATCAAGTTGGACATTTCTTTTATGGATGACTTGCGTAAATTACACATATGTAGGCCTACAAAACGCCAGTTTTTTTAGATTAAACATGACATACATGTTTACACACTAATAACCATTTTGTTTCCTTTACACAACAATGTAGCTTGTATCCACAGGCTATACATAATATGGCTTGAAAAACTGCTCCGGATTGATAAATATTGAAACATTTATCAGTTAATTTTGTAAATAAATTTTCAATTATTTTAATTATTCTTGTGAATATTCATTATGTGACACCTTGGGCATGTGTCTTTAATTTTGTGAACAGCTTTCTCTGAACTCACTCAGCAACAATTGCTTGAGACGCCAGGCAGCAGGCAACAATTCGGGAACTGGAATTACACCAAAAGATTAAAACAAAAAAAAAACCATTGCGTGAATAGCCTACTTTTTGTTTGTTTTACATGGTGCCCCACAGTAATAGCATACTGTAGACGTGACGGTTATGTGCAGGTAGTAATTCTTTTGAAACAACAAAAATGGCAAGTTTTCATTATGCAAGTTGATATATAATTTCAAGCACACGAGCACATTTTACACACGAGGCAAGCAGAAAAACCTTAAAATACTCATAAAAACCTTTCATTCCTGACCATTGAAATAAATAAAATAAAAAACAAAAACAGGCACCAAGAAACACTCTTAATACGTTTAATGTGTTAATGTCTACGGATCCTAAGCACCTAGCACAGAAAAGGTTTTGGACTCCCAAACACACTCTACTTAATGTGTTTCCCAACCTAGAGCCATGATACAAATTATAATCAGATGAGGCCGGATCAGCTGATATTTGTATCCTTTTGTGTTTTGTTCCTTTTATATATTTAAAGAACTGAACCTTGAAAAGTCATGGCAGTGGACTTTCAACAACAGAACCAATTTCACGTATCAAATGACATAAAGTCGGAGGACCTCTTGTGGCTGAAAGTGGCAACTGCGTGTTCTTATGTTTCAGGAAAGTGATTGGCTTGACACGTATGCCATCTACCAGGTTGGTGGAGCTCACCATACATGCATAGCATAAACAAGACAGTTCAGTGTTTGATATACACCTATGATAAAACATATCATCTGTTCAGACCTATTTCAACAAAAAACAATATCTGTGTATAGTGACCAACTAATAATAATAATAATAATAATAATAATAATCATTATTGGTTTATTTTAGTCTCAATTTATTTATTTTTTACACTTGAGCGGCTCCTCACAACAAAGTAGGTGGTGAGAATCGTCATAACACTTTATAAAAGCAAAACATACTAGTTCAGCTAAATATCCATTTATTCTGCTGAAAATCAATGCTTTTATGTGAGACAAAGTGTGGAACATATTTTCTTGTAATATCACATAATTTCATACTTAAATGTAAATCTTAGGAAGAGGCCTGACCACAGTTCTGTGGGTCTGCCCTGTCCTGTCGAGTAACGTTGAGTTCCTAGACGGGCAAAGTGAGTATGTTACAACTTGCGGACACCGTTCTCCGCGGACTTGTGTTCTGTGTTTGTTGTATGTGAATACAAATTCCTTCGCCATCTTTGGCATGGATATAAAACACGTTTTAAACATAGTACATGATATTTACATAGACTGTATTAAAAGGATATTTGGTACTGGAAAAGATCAGGACCCGGAAGCGGAAAGATGCACTGCACGTGGTGAAAAAATGCAGAAGGGACTTTACCGGTGTGTTTCATTCATTTACAACGTTGCATGACATCGAGACTGGAAACTACCGACGAGTACACCGGGAAAACAGGGATTTGGACTTGAGTGTGAGCGGGAGAGGGTTCACTGTATAGCTGGGGGGTGTCGGAGTCGATTTTGGACATTTCTGTTTGTTCGTTATCTGGTAGTGGGGAAAGAATATAAGTGCTTGCAGTTGGAGTAATTACGTTTGCTGATTTCAGGAGAAGCTCGCTGAGTTACTGCTAAATTACCTTGCATGCAAACTGCCTACAGTAAGATTTCAGTATCTCAAATTTTCTGGATTAGAAAAAACGCTTGAATGAACAGCACGGCGAGCATGATCAAGGAAAACCGTTGGAACATTCCTCCAAATGCACCCGCGTGTATGGAAAAGCACTTGGACTCGGTACATTATAGGCCAGGTAAATATAACTACGTTAGCGAACTAACTGTAGCTAATTAAGTGTTAGCCGATCAATCGTAATTAACTAGCTGCAGTATTTATTTATCTGGGTAACCAATTTACCAACCAACTCTGCAAGAACAGGTGCTCCTAGCTGTCCAAGCAAAATGTGGTCTTTTCAATAACAAACCAGTATAACTATCTAGCTACATAAATAACTTGCTAACTGTTAGGTATTTCGATTTTTGAGGTCGTGGCTTGATTTATTCAGTTGGATTAAGATTGAAAGAAACTTCAAGAAATTTAAGATTGAAAACTTGGCTAACTATTTGATCTTTTTCGTGGGTTGCGTTACTCGCCCAGCTATTGGCATCCTTTGCTTGTTTACGCTATCCTTATGAAGTATTCCAACACTTCTAATTGGCTTCATGTGAATAATTATATGAAGCCAATTATTTCTTCATATCTAGCTACTGTGCTTTTATTGCCTTCGAATACACAACCCCCAGTTATGTATAGGATCACATCAATTGTCGTTTTATGACAAAACGATCTAAAAGCCTAAAAACGGTTAGACAATTTACATATAAATGCACTGGTTTTTATCTTTTACCATACTTACTTACAAATTGTAGAAAGAACATTCTATAATCGCATGTCTGTGGGGTCTGATGGAAAATGTCCAGTTAAAAACCTTTGTGAAACAATTTGTGGAAATAACCAACTTTAGTTGTATCCCATTTTTTTACAAATCTGTTTTTTGCATTTATCCCCCTCCTCTTCAAGACGGCACCCTCTTGTTAGGGGCCTCCAGCCTAACCGGCAGGTGCTGGTTAGGCTCTATCTGGGTGTACAAGGACCCAAAGCAGGCACCCAATGAGGGGTACTGCAGTGCCGGGGTGCAGACGGAGGCTGGGATCAGCGAGGCAAAATGGATCTCTGGGAGGAGCATCCTGGTGGCATCAGATTCAGGTGAGTTTCTGGGCAGTGTAGGTGCTATGGTGCATGTACTGATGATTTTGGTCTCGCTCCGTCTACATTGGGAGCAACCTGTGAGACCACCATTCTGGGCACATCTGAGGAAACGACTATTATACAGTATAGCCAATAATTCAAAATGTCCATGCACAGGATCCTTTGTTTGTCCATAAGAATGTTCCCAGAATGATTAATCTCTCATGTTTGTCATGTTTTATGCCGAAGATTTCATACACCAGTTGATATTCCTTAACAGTGTTTATTACCATCATTTTAAAAATGGTACATTCCTTAATTAATTCACTCATTCATAACGCCAGAGCTCTTGGAAGGATATATTTTGGCATTAGCCTGTAGACGGCTTTAATGTGTTTTATTGTTCCGTGCCTGAATTATAGATGGTGTTATATCCTTCTGGCAATATTTATTAAAGTGCTTACGCTTGCCAGGTGAAGGTTTAGAAAGATCTGAACTGCTGCACAGAGTGCCTCCTGGTCTTCTCGCGTTTCATATTACTGTTATGTACAGTGTGCCCTCGAAGAAGGTTGAGTGATGGAATAACGAGGCTTCATCACAGTTTCATTGTATTTTTTTTTGGATTGGTTCATATTACTTAGAAGCACCTATTATGTGGTTCATGAAGCCTTCTTCACAAATTGCTAAATGCCTGATGAGGGTTTCTAATTTTCTCATTTGATCCACAGGTGCTGTGGAGCTCTGGGAGCTGACGGAAGACGAGAGCCTCCTGGTCAACTTGTTCAGTCTCCATGAACATGATGACATCGTAACCAGCATCAGCCCCTTGGCCGCGGGAGGTCACGTGGCCAGCGGCAGCATGGACTGCTGGTCAGTTTGCTTCTTGAATTTCCAAAGTGTGTTTTTCATCTGAGGCTGTGTTCGAATCACTGCCCTTTCATACTATTGAGTGTGCTTGTTGTGTGCACTGAATGAGAAAGTACCTAGTACCTTTCATACATAGATGCAGCTCAAGGTGTGTCATTTAGGAAGGCTGCTTCACCAATCTTTTTTTTTTAGCGTCATGGTGTTGTGAGGCCAACAAGCCAGCAGTACCTGAGGGCTCGTGCGGGGGCATAAGGGATTTGGGAATCTTTAAAATAAGACGGCACTGGGAGTGATATGCTCTTCTACACTGAGCCAGTGTAGGGGAGCCAGCACCGGAGTGATATGCACTTCTTTGTTTTGGTTAGGAGCCGAGCAGCGGCATTCTGGATAAGCTGTAGCTTATTAGTGGACTTTTTTGGGAGCCCAGTAAAAAGGGTATTACAATATTCCAGTCTGCTTGAGACAAAAGCACGGATAAGTTCTTCAGCGTCATGTCTGGTTACAAAGGATCGTACCTTGGCAATGTTTCTGACATGAAAGAAAGCTGTCTTTGTCACTTTATTTATGTGGGAGGTAAAACTTAAGTCAGAGTCTAGGATGACCTCCAGGCTTGCTACTTCTGGTTTAACCTGGGGGATCAAGTTTCCCAGTTTACTGAGAAGTAGCTCTCTCTTATGCATTGGACCAAGTAAAAGCATTTCAGTCTTTTCTTCATTAATGCTTAGAAAGTTACTGCTCATCCACTGACTTATTTATGGAATATTTAAGTCCGAAAGGTTATCAGGGTATTTCCATCATTCGGCTCCACAGAGATAGTAGTGTGTCATCGGCGTAGCTATGGAAAATGTTATTATACTCTGATGATCCCTCCTAGCAGAAGCATATATAGGGAAAAAAGTAACAGACCTACCAAGACAGCTTCTTTGCGCAACACCACAGGATATATTGTGCCTATCTGACACATAATCTCCAAGGCTAACAACAATTTTCTCTCAGTGATATAAGATCGGAACAGTTTAGAACACAAGCAAAGAGACCGACCCAGTTCTCTAGACGATCCATTAGGATATTATGGTCAACTGTGTCAAATGCTGCACTGAGGTCTAAGAGCCAGAACTGAGGCTTTGTATCAGTAAATATGACACGCAGTTTTACTTTAAAAATGAGGCGCCGCTTCACTGATGTTTTTCTTTGACAATGACGACATGTGGGCATGCACGGGTGGGACGTTTTACAACAATTCCACAGTACGGTTGGGAAATGGTGTAGAGGATATTTTTCGCATACTGCATGTTGTGTACTAAGCGGGATATGCAGTAAACGGTACACAGTCTGCCAGCAGCTAGTACACAGGATGCAGTAGGTGGGGCTCTGATTCAGACACAGCTTCAGAGTAGCATGTATGAGCAATACTCCCTCATGAGCAGTTGTGGATTGGCAGTGCCTGTCCTGGATAGTTGAGAGGTGTATCCCCTTCAAATTTTGCAATTCAAACTTTATTTTTGCAGGCAGGTTGCCTTCAGCTCAATTAGCCCAAATGGTGATTTAGAGACTTTGAAGACTTATTTGGCTGTATTTAATAAAAAAGGTTTCTATCTCTGTCATGTTTCTTAATCTATTTCCCAGTGTTGTCAGTCCAAATAATTTGAAGCTGAAAAACCTTTTGGAAGGCAGAATTTTTGGAACTGTGTGTGGTTTGCTGGGTTTTGATGGATAAAGGCACAAACACTGCTCACTAATTGATTAGTGTACACTGGCCAATAAGTTTAATGTAGCAACTTCATACAGACCACATGTAGACCACAATCCTAGACTTTAGAAACCTACAAATTGGAATGTTTTATTCAAATTAGGCCCTATAAATGATCTGTCTCTGGACCTCTCTTCTATTTCAGCATCAAAATGTGGGACCTTGCTCAGCAAACGGTAGTCAACACGTACAAGGGTAAGATAAGCGGTGCATGCAGCTGACCAGGCCAATTAAACAGTTGAGGCCTGTCCACACCAAGAACGATGACTATAAATATATTGTTTTAATCGTTCTAACTCAAGTGGATGACTGAGTCCACACCACAACCATAACGACAACGACAGTGAGGAACTATATCGTTGGGTTCGCTTTCATAGCGATTTGATGAACGATAGAAACACTGACAACCAATCAAAATTAATCAGAATTTACAAGCTGCCAGTGCCGACACAGCTGGAGTGCGCAGCGCTGCACGTGCTTGGTGCCACTGTTTACAGAACGTTATCGTTCATCAGTGTGGATGCTCCCATCGTTATCGTTATAGTTGTCGTTCTTGGTGTGGAAGGGCCTTTAAGAGCATGGATTGAATTTATGACTCCAGGAATGTATCATCCCTGCCACCTAGAAATATGTTCCCTCTTCTACTGTGTGTCCAGGTCACTCCAGCTCTGTAACCTGTGTTTCCTGCAGTCCCACAGAGGAACCATTGATGCTCTCCTCTGGGCAGGTAAAAAAAAATCTCTCCCCTCATGTCCCAGAGTGCCGGAGAGGGTTTAAATGGTTTGGCGCTGTGGAGCCAGGCTTTAAAACGCTACTCCTTATCCTCAATATTCACTTCATTTCTGTTTTTCCCCCAGGATGGACGTTTACTGCTCTGGGACAACAGGAAGCCAAAGCCTGCCTCCCAATTAGGTGAGCAGGTAGTACACTCAAAGATTAAAGCAGAACTTGGCTCAAGGAGATTGTATTTGTACCACTTGTATTTGTTCTTGACTATAGTTCAGCCAGTTATACTTTAGCAGATGTTACTGGCAAAATGAACTCGGGGACACCAGTATGGAAGCACCTGTTTTTAATACTTTGTCCCACATTTATCCAAGTGTTTCCACATTTTGGGCCACTGCCTGTAGCTTGCTATGCTTGCATTCACCCGATGTTTGTACCGAAAACAGGATTTTCAATGTTATGTGCAAATTCTGTTCTCAACCATTTAAAGTTGGCAAAGGATAGGAGGACTGTATCGACACTCAGACTTGCTGCATTGTCACCATTCCAACCAAACACCCCACCCAACAACGTCATTTGCCTAAACGTTTTCTTGCGTAAGCGGTGATGTCAGACATCTTTGCATACTCGGCAGTGTGCTTAGTCCCATTGCACTTTTGGCTTGAAGAGCACTTTGCTGACTTTTTTTCTTCTGGCTTTGTTACAGAGTTAGTGGCCCCCAGCTGCCGACCCACTTATTTAGCCTGGCACCCACAGCAGAGCAATATATTTGCCTACGGTAAGCAGCCTCCATTTAGCACACGCCACAGTCAGCATGCTGCAAAAGCACTCACAATAAACTCACAGACTTCAGGATTCTACCAAGCATTTAATGAGAATATAATGGCAAACTGTGCAGCTTAAAGCACAACTTAAAAATAAATAAATAAAATCAACTTTTAGTTCTTCTCCCTTTTCATATTGAAAACTACAGATTGCACTGAAGTTGTCTGGACCAATTGAATTGGTGCTTTTGGATAGTTGGGATGTCAAGCGTACCAACTGTGCAAGTGCGTGCCAATCACTGATCAGCAATGCAATTGCATTCCTTTGGCCAGTGGATGGGGGGAAAAACGCAGATTTCCCATGGGGTTTAGTCACGCTTTAAATCCGTATTTATGGTCCTGTGTAGATATGCTGTGGTTCTGTATACTGTCAAAATGATGATTTTTCTTTTTACCCTAGATGAAGCCAATAGTCAGTCAACATTTTGACCCATGCTGGGCCTTTGTATTTACATTGGGTCTTTTCTGTCCTGCACACGCATTACTGGTCGTGGATATGCATATCTGAGTATTGTTTTCTTTCTGACCTTATTTATTAGTTTCTTGAAACAATTACATGACTAATTTATACTAGAATATACTATAATTATTGTGAGATCTGAACATAAGAGTAATAAAGTTTTTAAAAAGCTCACCTTTAAATAAAAAACATTTTGGAGCTTAAGGGTACTCGGGAGTTTGAGAATGTTACAGTACAACTTGAATGACTAATGTAATGTGTATGAATGCTTAAATCTTTTTATCGACACCTGGTCATTTAAATCAATACCAAAAATGTGTGCAAAGTATTAACTGAAAAAAGACCCTTTCTTGCAAAATGGTCTTCAAAAGTCAGTCACCTCATTGTCCAAAGATGAACGTGCCATTGATTTATTGTTAATGCATTGTGATTTATTACTTTGAGCAGTTCCACCCCCATTTGCCCATCCCTGTTCACTTGCCCTTCCCTGTTCACTTGCCCTTCCCTGTTCACTTGCCCTTCCCTGTTCACTTGCCCTTCCCTGTTCACTTGCCCTTCCCTGTTCACTTGCCCTTCCCTGTTCACTTGCCCTTCCCTGTTCACTTGCCCTTCCCTGTTCACTTGCCCTTCCCAGTTCACTTGTGCCATTTTCCCTTGTTTGCATATTTTGCTATTGCACTTCCCATAGATATGTAATTCACTGTGAGAGGGAGGAATGAAAGTGTCCATAACATTTGGTTCACAATCAGTTTAGCACCACAGGAATCGGTAAAATAAAAAGGTAAATGGATGTTGTATTGCCAAAACACAGGTGCCATATAGTGTGAGGCCACATACCGTAGTGTATCCCTCACCATCCAAGGAACCTGGCTGTGGTGGCCATGCTGCCATGCTGCAGGCAATGACGATAAAGGTTTGTGATGACTATTCATTTTGTGATGGTCAGGTGACGAGCTGGGGCGTGTGACCCTGAGGGAGCTGCAGGAGGGAGGAAGCACCCAGACTCTGAGCGCCCATAGTCGTAGGGTCTCTGGCCTGGCCTTCTCCACGCACAGGTAAATGACACAACGTCCCACTTCACTGTCCTCCTGTTGAGTTCAGTTAAAAAGGCCCCGCTCATATCACAAATTTCTATGCCGATGGTACATCTTGTCACTGGCAAACACTGGCAAACACAGGGGACAACGCAGCGAGGATAGTGGAGGATATCCTAACTATTTTCTAAATCCAATGCCCATGGTATAATAAATAAATAATTTGGAACGTTTAGTGATGCAAATGCTGAACCGATTTTGCCCATAAAACATGCATGTTGCTGTTAATGTTGGCACTGCTTTTGAGAAAGTAGTGTGCAGAGTAGTCCAGTAACCCTTCAGCCATGCTAAATAAAGGGTGGAGCTCGAGGCTGAAAGACATGTAATACATGGCCAAACATTTCTGTGTACAGGGCAGCAGTATCATGTGTCTATGAAGGAAACGGATGTGTGCAAACAGATTTAGATGTCACGCAGGCATAGATCATACTTCAGTATTTGTCCTGTGATGCGTGTGCATGTGCTAATAACAAAAAGATATGTTTTAATTGTGAAATTTGGCTTGGTTAAAAGCCGCAAAACACAGGGAATTCAAATGAACACTTGGAAGCCAAACTTCAGCGTTCTACAATATCAGGGATTTCCAGTACTCGTTTTTATTTTATTTCTGACTGCTATACAGTTTTGTACCTATGTTGGTCTACTGTATTTGAAACATGTATTCATCACCGGGCAGATTGGTTCAAACCTTTTCTCAACGAGCCTAATTAATGCTTTTGTATGAGTATCTGCTGCCACACTTTATAGTGACCTGTATAAAAAGGCTTTGTTTTCTTACTGCAGTTTTAGAATAGAATAACTTTTATTTTCCTGATTGGGAACTTCAGTTGTAGCCACCAGCAACAACAAAAAAGACAGACAGTGGGGCAGACCCACAACACACAAATAAACATATCAAATAATACAGCCAAACGTCATGATTAAAAATAGCCCCCGCTGTCCCGAGATGACCAGTGTCATCAACCAGTCCAACACACAAACTCCGCCTCCACGACTTTCCTCCATAAGCAACACGCAGTGTCACGGTCTCTGTCCACTGTGGAAACGGAGCTCAGCCTTCCCAGTTGCCGCCTCACTCCTCCCCTGCATTATCTTCTCTTTCTCTGGTGGCCTTTTGAAGATTGCCTCCACTCCCGGATCAGTCCCGACATCTTCAACTCCAGTGAAGAGCGAACTTTGTGGCTGCAGATCCAGTGGACATTCCCGAGCATAATGCGAATGCATCTCCATGGTGACGACCACAAACAAAATTATCCTGGCTAGACAATTCGTTAATATTATAAAAACAAGCAGCAGGAGTGCCCTGGCAAATCTCCAGCCCGCTCGCCCGTCACACAACAGACACGGAGCACATGAAAAAACAAGACAAAAGCCAGACAGCTTGATTGTGGAAAATTCAAAGTTGTGGAATACTTGAATTTTGCACATGCTTTGATTTTTCTGGTGGTTTACGCATTCTACAAAACGTATTATACATGTACCATCAGATACTTTAGAATGATGGAAGCGCTCAATCAAAAATACAAAAAAATTATTTTTGTTTTATAGAAAATGGTTAGGATGGCTTACCAATTTTGTCTGGAATTTCTCTGTCTTGGAGGCTGTGACAAGTGGCTGCCTTGTTTATACCGTTATCATCTCTGACTGGCAATATACAGCACCCTACTGCTGAAGGTTCTTCAGCTGTGTGGATATAGTGGGTTCATTGCAATTCATGTTTTGGCCAGAAGATGGCAAAGGTTCCAATTCAAGTAGCTTCTTCAAAAGTTTCAAGTTGCAAGTAATAAAAACTGAAGGCAAAAAGAAAGGTAACCCATTATAAAGTATGACATTACACTAGCTTGATAATACTATTTTTAGGCTGCTTATTATGGCTTATTATGGTCCATCTTTATGAAAATGGTGAAAACCTTGCACCTATGTAAAATGTAAGCTATATGTTGATATCAATACCTTGAACAAGTCAAGTGTCAGAATTTCTTTGTCTCTCAAAATATGACTGGCTCTTTGTAGCAAAAAGCCTCCTTGTCAAAACGTTTCTTGCTTTCATTCAGTTTTCCTGAATTAATCTGTCTCAGAATGGTGCCGTTTAAATTTTTAAAAGATAATTTTTTGGTCCAAAGGGGGGTGGGGAATGTACTTTTGTTGGTGTTAAGTACTCTTAATACTCTTAAGATCAGTTTTCAGTTTTAAGCTGAAATGGAGGATGGAAATGAGTAAACCTCTGTACTGTGACTGCTTAGTACATGCATTATATATCCGACTGGAATTTTTTTGTTTTTAAAAAAGCCTTTGAGTTCCAGTCTCCAGTTCATGATCTTTTTGAAGGCCTGATAGTTCACTGCCATTCGGTGCGGTTTGCATCTGGTGACAACTCATGAGTGAGCTGTTTGCCAATCCATTCGCATGGGTCTATATCCCAGATGAATAAATTAACAAGGCAACTTTTGTCCTCCTCTCTCAAAGTGCTCCCCTTCTGGCGTCCGTGAGTGACGACTGCTCCGTCACGGTGCTGGATTCAGAGTTGTCAGAAACGTGAGTATGACTGACCATGTTTATGTTTAAGCTGATATTATGAAACATTTCTGGCCCAGTTTCCTACAGTGTAGGCTGTATGCTGCAGGGCTATGTTAGCCCTAGTAACAGATGCGTGCAGTTAATCCGTGTGGGAGAGGGAGCGCTGGCGCAGCCTGCTTAGGCCAACGCCGTCTGTTCAGGGAAAGGGGATTCCAGCTTGCATTTGTTTTTCAAAGTCAGCAAAGTTCAGCACTGAGCCGAGCTATCAGTGAAAATGATGTATCCAGTATCGCTGTATCCCGGCCAACCCACACTGCAAACATTCTACATTGTGAAAAGTTTGTTCGTGGTGCACTATCGGGTAACACTCTGTTGCACATTGCGTTTTGTCCTCAACTATGAGTAACGTATTTAAGGAGGTGGTGTACCTCTTACATTGTGTGACATTTCAGTTGGTCTTTAACTCTTGCAATTGCTGACTTCTATTAGAGGGCAAATGATAATGTTGTGCAAGAAGTGGGGGGGGGGGGGTGCTTCCTAAAATGTTCTGTTTAAAGCTGTTGAAAGCGCAAACCCTTTCTGTTGAGTAATGACTGGGATACCTAGATTAAATATTTTTAAAAGATATATGGGATTAGGCTTTGTTTTTGAGCACCTCATTAAGGACTTACTTGGATGTAATGAATTGGTTCTTTTGAATTAAATTTTAATATCAGTCTTGAAATTATTTCTAGCACCCTGCCTTATATTACAGGCTATACATTTTTGGCAGTTGAACAGAAATGTTTTTTATAGATTTTGATTAGATCTAAAAAGATTACATGCAGGGCTTCTTTTGCTTGTCCTTTTTGCTTGTGTGTACTGTTATCTGCATTCTAGGAGGATAGTAAAGTCTCATTTATAAATGTCATTTAGAACACTCCAGGCTTGATAAATGTGAATCCAACTTGAAAACAAGAGATTACCTGTTTTCTAGCAAGGGAACTAGGTCAAATCAATTCAGAATCTCATCGCTGTGTCTGTCCCTTTAAATCAGCTTTAGAGACCGAAGACACCAGGACTTTGTGAGAAGCGTGTGCTGGGCTCCCGAGGGTTCGGACACCCTTACCACGGTGGGCTGGGATCACCAGGTCCTCCACCACAGTGTGGGACAGGCCCAGCCGGCCTCTGTAGCCTCCACCTCACCCCCCTAAATGTGGGGAGTGGGGAGTGGGGAGTGGGGAGTGGGGAGTGGGGAGTGGGGAGTGGGGAGTGGGGAGTGGGCGAGCAGTGTTGGTAGAGGACACCAGGCAATAGGCTTCAGGCCCAGACGCCTAAGCAGGTGCAGTCCAGTAGAGCTAGTCACCCAGCAGGGGGATGTTTTTGTCGTTTTGTTTCTCCAGCTTTTCCAACAGATGGAGAAAGCGACTGAGAACTCATCTAGTCAGATGACCAGTCAATTCTGTAGCAGTCAAGTGTGGCCAGTTAAGGGAATGAGGCACTGCTGTTGTACCCTTTAGCAATGTACTGACTCTGCATTGCTTCAGTAAATAGTTGCATAAATGTATACTTACTAAAAAACATAAGGGCATCTGCCAATGACATGGTAGTAATAATAATAATGATGATAAGAAGGATGATGACAATAATTCAAATTGATAACATTGACAACAATAATAATAAGGGCTCAGGCAGAAAGAAGTCCAGGCATGGCCAGAGTGCTGTAGTCCTGGTTTGGAGCTCCCGGTCCTACAGCAGGATGATGTGACCGCCAGGCTCTCCTCATACTGCAGCTCAAAACTTTGCCCTCCTCCTGCTGGCACATGCTGAAATTGCCTCTGCTGTCAATCAAGTGTGAACTGGTGGCTAATGCGCGATATTACATTGGTGCGTTGAATTTAGTCAGTGACTGTTTAATTTGTAACTAGGTGACGATGACCTGCTAAATGTAGGCATATTCATAGCCACTGAATTGGAGGAATCATTGTAGTAGTGACCTCAAGGGTCGATGTTTGAGTGCTTCTTTCCTTCTTCCCATTTGCCTTAAGTCAAACCTGGCCAAGCTCCTCACTGACTGCAATGTATGCCTCTAGTCTAGACTGGCCAGTAAAACATCACGGTATCTTTACACCTTTCTCACTTTCCTCACCTGGCCAAATGTTTTTTTCCAGAAAAGCCATTCACTGCCCTGACACTGTACATGTCTGGTGTCTCTACTCTCTGGTGTCTCTCTACTCTCTGGTGTCTCTCTACTCTCTGGTGTCTCTCTACTCTCTGGTGTCTCTCTACTCTCAGGCCTGGAGCCTAATGGCAATATAGTTGATTGTGTGTTTTTTTTTTCTTGTCCTTTTAATAAAGTTTGTATGCGTAGTACTTTGAAGTGTGGCAAGTAATTTCTCACCGGGTCGGTTATTTGGATACGTCTTTGTGCACTTTGGAACTTCTTTCCGAATGTTGCATAGGAACTAATAAAAAAACACAAAAAAACAATGCCTTTCCACACGGATTACTCCATCGCTGTTCTCCAAGGGACAACACAAAAATGCCCATTTCCAACATTCATTTTAGCATCTTAGCACTGATGTAATCAGTCAGTTCAAGTTAAGGAATGCTGTTCCAGGAAATAAAACATTATTTCACCACGAAAACAAAGTGTGCACCGATGTAGAAATGCAAACTGCGGTCTTTGTTGCACCCAATTCAGAATTGTATTGAAAAGGAACCATAGTTGACAGCCCTGTTATTTTCTCATTAATTTACAGGAATGAGGCAAGATTTGGGGAGAGGCTATGAAGCCCATGTTTGAATCACCCAAAAGCAGATTGAGGCTGCATATCCAAAAGTCAAATTGTGACCAAATTGAACTGCTATAATTCTGTTTCATTGTAGCACAGAACTGCAGAAGAGCCTTCTAAAGGAGCTACGTGAGTAACTTGATAGAGGTGTACCATATTCATAATACATTGTACACATTTCCCCATCCAGGTATCCGAATAATAATAAAAACATTTTTTAAAGTATTAACTATAGAAGGGCATTCCAACCAGGAACAAATTCCTGTACAATTGTTTGGTTTTTATCCAATGTCTCACTAGCCAGACAATAGAATGAGGTCATGTTAAATGTATTTAAAATGTAAGGAAATTATTCATAAGAAACTACACTATACTTAGTCAAATTCAGACAATATTTTATTTTCAAAGTATGTAGATGCTTGTATACACTGGCTATTACCAGCAAAAACAATGTCTTGGACAAACTAGTCTTTAAAATGGAAAACTGCTCGTTATACATATGAACAGTTTTTTTTAATCTGAGGATTATTTAAGAAAAAAAGTGACCAAACCCATGCAAACCACTGGTTAAATGTTTGGTCATCTTTCAGAGTACACCGGGTCCCAGTTCTGAACCTTTTGTGTGTTCAAATCTATCCTTACAGTAACATTTAAAATCTATATTCACAAGCCATTTACTTCATGTTTTAGTCATTTTCAATACTTTCAACCCCTTCGTTGTAAACACGAGTAGCCCACCCATAAAAAGGTGGGGACAAATTGCTATTTGTGGAATTACCTGATTTACAGGTATCAATGGTTTCTGTCATATATTCTGCTTATTTTTTAGTACAGTCTCTTCTTCTGCACCCCTCCCCTCCCCTCCCCTCCGTTTGTTGTGTACAGATTTGTCAAAGCGCATGCAGTTACTTCGGTAATTCAAAATTTTGATTTACTGGAGAGCAAATCGAATCAGGCCGTTCTATTTAAAACGTTGGCTTTCAACAGTAATGCTTAAAAAATGTATACATAGTGTTGGGAGAACTTTCGCCCATAGAGACTGTATCTGACTGACTTGTTATAACAGTGTGGCAATATTTACTCCTCATACTGATAAAAAAAATTAACTGCAGCAGCCAAGGTTATTGGGTATATTGCTGAAAGCAAAGCTGACATCCAAATACTTGGCACTTTGATCGTAGGCATGTGCAATTTGACTGAATCCTCTCCTTCCAAGGTTAAGCAATCTATAAAAAAAATAAAATAAAAGGTTTTGAATCCAGTTAGAACAGCACAACTTTTTGAGGGTTGTTGAATTGCTGTGCACATTGTCAGTCTCTCCAAGGACTGTTTGCAACAATCACTTGTGCTTTTAGTGCTTCTGGCCCGGTTGGTCATGACAGAACCCCCATCTCTGCAGTAGAGTTACTTTGTCTGTTCTTGTGGCGGGGAGGCTACAGAGAAAAGGTACACTTAAAATGTACAAGCACAGGAAATGTCCAGAATGTTCTCTGGCCTTAAGGAGTATCTCCTTTGATCACTGGCGTGATTGGTTGTTTGGTTCCTGGTCGCACTGTAAATGTCATGCCATGAGGCTGCTTTGACTGTGATCCATTGCTGGAAAATAAGAAAGGAGAAAAGGCAAATAAATTACAGGACATTTTAAAATGGCAATATCCTCTGACACCTTGCTACAAATTGCACAACTGTGCACGAGGACATAAAATTTTATATTTGCATTGTATCACGTGCATTTCTGTAGTAGGCTTAAAACACTTTCTTTGTTGAAAATATTCTCATTTCAGAACATTTGCTATATGGCATTTTTATATGGCCGCAGAGCATATATGGTAATGAATTTGAATGCTGAACACTGAAATCCCTTCCAGTGAAGGGACTTTGCTCTACCTGGTGGCTGATTCTGTAGCAGTGGACAAGTCCTGAGCTTTTTTGGCCACCTTTCGCTCCAGCTCACTCATGTCCAGGCCAGGGGACTGGGGTGGCGGAGTAGAAAGAGCGATAGGGGTGCTCTTGCTTTTTGGCATGGTGTTGGGCCATACTGGGACAGTGGGTTCCTCTGGCGAACCCCAATCATCATTGTTGGAATTAGCCTGGAATGAGTGCTTCTGGTCCATCTCCAGCATTTTTTTCTGCAGGATGCTGAGAAGAGTAGCCTGGCTGGGGGAGAATGAAGCTGCTGGTGCAGGGGGAGGTGGCAGCTTCAGTTTGTCTTGGCTTGCTGGCTTAGACTTGACCTTGACCTTCTGAACAGGGAGTTTAGGAAGACTTGGAGGTTTTGCTGCCTTGGGTTTTGGGGGTGGGGCAGGACCCATGCTCCGGGGGGGCTGTACATCAGGTGTTGGGGAAGGGCTAGGGACCTTCTGCAAGGGAGGGTCAGGGGGAGGGAAGCTGGGGGGAGGCTCTGGTTGTTCCAGGCTGCTCTCTTCCTCTGTGTCCGAGTTGGCGAATTCTGGAGGGGGTGGGATGAAGGGAACACAGACATCCTCCTTGGCCTCTTCACCCTTCACCTCCTCCACGCAAGTATCACCTGGTGCAGTGGGAGCTGTCTCAGTGTCATGCTTCTCAAGGAGCTCTGCCACCAGGCTGCTGGAGGACAGGGGCCTGGAGGGACTCGCAGAGGCAGAGTCAGTCACCCTTGCTGTTGAATCAAACGCATCCATGCTGGAGAGGTGCTGCTGCTCTGGACTCTCTTGTCCACCCTGAGACAAGGATGAAGTTGACCTGGGGATGACCGTGAAAGAGTTGGGTGTGGACTGACTCTGTTGGATACTAACAGTGGTTGGCTCACTGTAGCTGTTTCTCTTGGCACTGTTCTCTCTTGACACAGAGCCTTTTTGCTTTTCTCGTTCTTTAGCAGCCAGTAAGAGTGCCAGAGGTGAGGTGGCAACTGGCGTGTTACTCTCATTGGTTCTAAGGTAGTATGGAGTGCGGCTGATAAGTTTACGGCTCCTGCCTGGAGAATTTGCATAGGGGGTGCCAGGTGGTGTGTTCTCAGGTATAGGGGAAGCAGTTGGGGTAGGTTGTGTGGGTTTATTGAGCTCTTGAGGGATTTGTAGTGGTGGGGGAGTCGATGCTGCATCTTCCTGGACCTTGATGACCTTGGCAGGGAGAGTGGATTGCAGGTTCTTCTTCAGGTCCTGTAGATCCTTCTCAAGCTGGATGCCGCTGCTGTTCCTCCGGGCTGGCTTAGTGGGAGGCACATGAGACTTAGCTGGCAGAAGATCCTTGTTGTCAGATGGCATTTTTCCATTGACTTGGATAGGGATTGGGTCAGTGGGAGTGTCCTGAAGAAACAGAATGGGCCTTGGTGGTTTTTCAAGGTCTGGCTCCCTGCTCAGTACTCTCGGCTTAGGTATGTTGTAGAGCTTTGCTGTATTCTGGGGGTTGAATGTAGAAGGTGTGGGAGCAGGAGCAGGAGGTGCTGGAGCTGGAAAAAGATTATCCAGACTAGATATGGAGGAAAGCCTTGTCGGCTTGGGCGGGGGAACTTTCTGAGCCCTAGGCAGGGTAGTTGGAAAACTTTCTACTGATGCTGGGGGCTTGGGAGGGGCAAATCTGGGACACTCTGGGCTATTAATTAGTTGGGTTGAAATGGGTGCAGAAATCTTACTAGATGGATCTGAGGGAGGCTTTGGGGGTGCCAATGATGGGGGATTGAGAGAGGCAAGGTCAGGTTCCCAGCTGGTGTTTGGTGATGGGGTTTTAGATGGGGGTTTAGGTGGAGGCATAGGTGGTGGCTGTAGGGAAGCCGGGTCTTCAGCTTGCCAAGAGGAGATGGAGTCGAAAGGAAAATTTTGTGGGGGAGGAATGATGACCTGTGGTGGAGGGGGCGGGGGTGCCATGGAGGGAGGCGGTGGTATAAATATCTCCCCTTCCACTAAATCAGGAATAGACACTCCATTAGAGAGTTTCCCACCTGAAAGGCAATAATCATTTTATTAATAAGGAAGCATAAAAAAACACTGAGATACATCTCATTGGAACAAGGCCTGCAGAAACAAGAACAAGTACTTTTTTTATTATAAAACTTTTTTGTCTGATTGAGGAACTGAAGAAATACGTTTTATTTTGTTGCAAATATGGGCACGATAACAGCAACATGTTTGACACAGAATATGCTTGTTCAGGAAGAAAATAAAAAATATTACTCATTAATCTAGCGTTTCTCCTCTACAACCCATGACTTAAGCTTAGGATGGGCCTTTTATGTGACTCATGATTCAGCTAAACATTTTGTTTAGCCTCCATTCTGTGCCACTAATAAAACCAGAAGAGCTGGTTTAATATGCTTAATCCTTGACAGTCCTGTATAAAAGAACACCAGAATGCATGTCTTCTCTAGTGAAACACTTATGCAACACTTGTCACATGAACACAGAGTAAAACTATTTAAACCCTCATCTGTCTGTCTCCTGCTCATTCATATAATATGAATGCAAATTATGCCTTATCTCACCAACATTCTTTCCATAAAGTAAAATTAATTGATAATAACATTATTTAGGTCTACTAATTTGCTCAATTAGTGCCCATGTAGGTTGGCATAGGTTAACTGACTTAGTACTTTATTGATGTTTCACATGCAGTTGCTGGTCTGGGAATGTTGTTAGCCAAGTCTGGCACTGTTGCTCACATAACTCGCGTGTTGAATGCAGTGTAATGTAATATTTGACAGAATACCTGATCACAGCTTGCCCAACTTTAAAATTGAACCATTGAAAATGTATTGAGAATGTTGTGTTGGAATATCACAGTGATATGCTTTGACAGGGACAAGAGAGGATGCCTTGGTTGGATTATTTTGGAGTGTGGCAGAAAACCATTGGACCATTGGTATAAGGAGTTGTGGTTAGACGAATAGATTCATTTAAAGCATTTCCAAGTACTTTGAAAAATTCAATTGTGTCAGATCCTCCTCCTTCTTGGTAAACATCCATACTGAGCATCAAAGGAAACATTATCATTCAATTTATTCAGACTTTGACCTCCATGATGATTGGTCAATTTTTTATAAGGCAGAATTTTTTTCTTTATGCTATTTCCTCACTCACTGTAGTCTGCAACCTGTTTCTGCTGCAGTGCCATTGGCACCATGTAGAAATGATCAGTAATATGGAATATTTTTTTAAGGACGTGTGGTTCCTCATAGTTGTAGCCTATCATTGACGGTGTGCGCTCAGCTGTAATGTTTGGCCATGTTTAAAGATGACGGAAAAGAGCTGCCCTTTCAGCAGGTTTAACCACCTTGTCATGTGTGCCCAATAACATTCAAGACCAGTGAAGCAATGTAATGCGTGTGTAATAGTCAAAGTTGCTTGGTCAGTCCTGAATAATGAATGCATACATAATTATGTCAACATCCAAAAACCTGTATGCTTTAACTGCAAATGTGCACAAATGGCTGTATTTCACATGGGATGGTCAGCATAAATGTTTTGCATGAGTTATTTATAAATGTTATTTGTGAGTAAAACCATTGTCATGCATTGTCAACCCTTTATCATAATGGTTTTGGAGGAAAATGTATTCCGTTTTCCTGGCCCCCGTACTGGCACTCAATCAGCTGGGTACTACAGTGTCATTTTAGAACTAACTGGAGAAAAGGTCAACTGAAGCTGGAGGGAAACGGCACATTACCTGTCTCGTTTGTGTTTAGTCCATTGAAAAAGGGCAGAACAGGAACCCTCGGGGTCGGGACGGCAAACCCTTGCATGAGGTCAGACGAGGACTGTAGGAAATGAAATAATACATTGTAAAAATAGTGCGCTTCCCTCAACGTCAGCACATTATACATGTTTGTAGATAACAAAGCAGTCCATCAGGCAAGGTGTGGGGAGAGGGTGTGGATGGGAAAGCTGAGTGCAGAAATCTATTCCTTGTTGACGTGAGTGGCAGCTTTGATAGGCAGAATACCGGCACAGAGAAAACAAACCTGTTCTCCAAACCATTTTATCTGCAGCAGACTTGTACAAACTTGCCAACTAGTTTAAAACTGGATGGCACATATGAAAAGGTATGAAAAATGAGTCAACCCGATGAAGCCCGAATACATAAATTTATTTGTACGAGGTAATTCACAAGTTCTCGGAGAGCCCCAAAGAAGCCGCTCCTAAGGCCCGCCTGGCAACCACAAGAAAATAAAAAAATATTAGAATAAACCGGATTAGCTGACTTTGGCTTGACCGAGAGCACCCAGCTCACACACCCTTCTCAATACACAATGTGTAGGTTACCTAGGGAACAAAGGTTTTTTCCCTTGTGATAGTGGCCTTGCATGTTCAGTGAACAACCAGGGTGAACGTGTCACATGTTCACATACACACAGCAGGACCAAGTACACCTGATAGGGTTCACCTCTGCTAAAATGCTGAGAATGTGTGTCAATTTATTTTTCAGACGTGCCCAATCTTTCCCGTGTGATTTGCTGCAGTTTGTATTGTTTTATGAGGCGGCACTTCCTTTTTTCCCTCAAGGTTCTGTCCAGGGAGCTCCTCAAAAGCCTGTTCTCTATACTGCTTACAGTATCGCCCAAACTCAAACACTGCATATTCCATCCAAGACACATCAGCAACAACCCACGTTAAATCCCCTTCCTTTTTTGTTTTTGTATACGGCACTGGGTAGACCGAACTGAGGAAAAAAGTTTAGTAACAGAGTTTCTAATGTGCTTTATCTGCGTACATTCCAGTTTAGGAGTTTCTCTGTACATCGTGTACTTTGTGTTCTCCTCTTGATCCAATCTGCTTCTGGGTGTGACAGTGTAATGGCTGAGAAATGTGATCTTGCCAAAGGCAGCTCCTCCAGGTGCCTAATGCTGACAGTGGCTCTGTCACTTGCGACTGCGAGCAATGGCATTAAATACTCTGACGGGGGTCCCAGCATGTGACCTCCTGCTCAGCCAATCTCTCCGCAGCCCTTGTGTGGCTACAAATAAACATCAGCCCCGTGTTTACTCAACACAATCCTAGCCGTCGGAGCACGTAAATAAGAACCATGAGTTAGACTACCCACTGTGTCAACTGCAAACAGGGGCAGGAAGTCACTACGTGAGCCATGCCACAGCAGCAAGGATTTTGGCACTAAGAAGGTCACCCTGTCCTGATCGCTGAAGCCAGTGGTTATAACATGAGTTGTATAAGGACATATATCCAGCCCTGTCTCAACATCATTTTCTTATTTAACCCTTTAAGATGTAATATCACAAATATGTTCTTAACTGAAACATTCTAATGGTGATGTAACAATCAATACTGGCAGTAACAATCAATACTGGCACTAACAATCAGAACAGAATATAGACTACAGAACCCACATTCACAACCTTTCATTCAGAGACTAGCCCCAAAAACACTACTCCACATTGCTGTATGACCGATGGTCACGGCGCATGCTGCTTTCATTAATATGAACAGTTCACTGATCATTTATTATTATTATTGTTCAGTGATTATTGAATTTAAGGTTTTAAATTAATTTATTTGTATGAGGTAACCACACAAAATGGAAACTGAAATCCATGTTTCTGTTTTTTAATTCAATACTACTTCTGTTAACTACTACTATTTGTGAAATGCTTTCCAATTAGCTCTTAGATTGTGCTATATAAAACAAAGGCTGCTATTACACGACTTCTAATAATAAGCTATTTCACATAATAAACAGAACAGTTTAAAATTAAACCAGATATGGTAATGTTATATCACAAATTCATGAAAAATCACTGTATTTGGTGGGACTGGGCTTTATGTAAGCATTTTTGAAATAGTGTGAGAATGTAGATGATTTTATCTGTGGAACACTCACTAGAAACTTCCTGTCAGAGAAGACAAATGCAGCCGATTCATTTCAAAATGACAAAACGAAGCTTTAAGCGATTGATGGTTCCTTCAGACCTGGAAGCCTGTGGTGTGTTAAAGCTCTTCTTTAATCATATGGAGTCGGACGACTGGAGGAGTGTGACCACAGTACTGCAACAGCCACGCATGGGTCAGTGACTCATAAAGTCTCTTCATGCTTGAAAACAAGCACCGAGGCTGGTCAAACTCTCTTAGAGCTTCTACCATGCTCTTGTGGGTAAAAAACTGATTTCAAAATGAAAGAAAAGTAAGTAATTCTAAATTGTAAATGATGCAGTGTAAACAATCTGTATAGGCCACTGTCCCCAGGAACAATCCTTATATCCTATATTGTTTGACAAGTTTAAGTTTGATGGTCAACATTCATAATAAATTCTACAGAATAATTTGTATTTTTAACTACTAAGAGGATTTCCACAAGAGGTCAATGGTTTGGAATAAACCTCAGGTTACAGTCTGGATACTTACTGAGTTGAAGTGTTTGACGGTTGGCCTGGCTCTTACTTTGGCTGTGCCAGATTCAGGAATAGCAGAGGAGTCTAGAACCAACTCCACATTTTCTGAAAGGAAAGACCATCAATCAGCTGTTTTTATCTTTGACTATGGGAAATTTAACTCAGCTGTGACTCATGTTTGTAGCTTTGGCTATGGGAAATGTAACTCAGCTGTGTTCATGTTTGTAGCTTTGGCTATGGGAAATGTAACTCAGCTGTGTTCATGTTTGTAGCTTTGGCTATGGGAAATGTAACTCAGCTGTGACTCATGTTTGTAGCTTTGGCTATGGGAAATGTAACTCAGCTGTGACTCATGTTTGTAGCTTTGGCTATGGGAAATGTAACTCAGCTGTGTTCATGTTTGTAGCTTTGGCTATGGGAAATGTAACTCAGCTGTGTTCATGTTTGTAGCTTTGGCTATGGGAAATGTAACTCAGCTGTGACTCATGTTTGTAGCTTTGGCTATGGGAAATGTAACTCAGCTGTGACTCATGTTTGTAGCTTTGGCTATGGGAAATGTAACTCAGCTGTGACTCATGTTTGTAGCTTTGGCTATGGGAAATGTAACTCAGCTGTGTTCATGTTTGTAGCTTTGGCTATGGGAAATGTAACTCAGCTGTGCTCATGTTTGTAGCTTTGGCTATGGGAAATGTAACTCAGCTGTGTTCATGTTTGTAGCTTTGGCTATGGGAAACAAGCCTGAAATCATCAATCTGCTGCCAGATATGCAGTAGATATGGATGGATCACTTTAAGGGTTGTTTCTCCTGACTTATTTTTTCATAGTCGTTCAATAGGAAAATGAGTCCCATGTAATTTACAGCTTAATCTAGTCCCACCCCCCAATTCCCATAGAGATCCATTCAAATGCAGAGAGGCTATAGTATCCTTTGTAAGAGTCCCTGAAAATAGGATATAGAGTCTTTTGATGTTTTTGGGTCACAGACACCAGGAAGTCATGGCATGCCAAAAGATATGCAACCAAATATTAAATATTTATAATATATATGTTAATTTGTCCAATTACTTTTGGTCCCCTAAAATATGGGGGGGGGGGGGGCTTTGTATAAAAGGAGCTACAATTGCTACATGGGAACACCTGATATGGATGTAAAACCCCTCAAATTAAAGATGAAAGTCTGCACTTTAATCTCATAGTCAATCTTCCATTTCGAATCCAATGTGCTGGACTACAGATCCAAAGCAACAAAAAATGTGTCACTGTCCAAGTACTTACAGACTGCACTGTAGATGGGACAGAATTAACATGGCCGAGGTTGACTGTACGTAAGCCTATAGTTTTGTTGGTATGAGTAGGCTACGTATAAAATTTTATCAATGTTTCCCCCTCAGTAATTTGCCTTTCAGTTTTGGAAAGCTTACAATATTAAGCTTCGAGAGAGAGCATGAATTATACTTTTCTTCTATAAAACCTTTGATATATAAAGTACTATGTTACAGAAACGGATCCAATCATTTTGTCCAACAGTCAAGCCTAACTAGGGTAGATTTACCTTCAGTCTGACTGCATGTCCTGGCAGCACATGAAGCAGCTGTGCAGCTTAGCTAGTGGACTGCAAAGTAACAAAGCAGTGAAGACTGGCTCCATGTGCTTCAGAGAATATGCTGTGTACTCCACTGTATTAACTGCCAATGGGACTGACCCAAAAATATGGCTGGGATTCCAATTGGAGAAAAAACTGATGAGACAGACCTCTTACTGGTTGTATATTTAACTTTTTTCTGAATGACCAGCCAGAGAAATTATTGTTCATTATCTCGCTCAATGTTTTTAAAAAAGGTAGTAGCCTGTGAAGTTATGAATATTGCTATTTAAACTAGATAATGATTAAATGCTGCTTTGTAGATTTTTTGGCACATTGTGTTTGCCATCTGGAGGCCAGACCTTGTTTGTAAGAGAGGCTGCTTTATCGCATCACTTATCGCTGCATTATCGCATCACTTATCGCTGCTTTATCGCATCACTTATCGCTGCTTTATCGCATCACTTATCGCTGCTTTATCGCATCACTTATCGCTGCTTTATCGCATCACTTATCGCTGCTTTATCGCATCACTTATCGCTGCTTTATCGCATCACTTATCGCATCACTTATCGCTGCATTATCGCATCACTTATCGCTGCTTTATCGCATCACTTATCTCATCACTTATCGCTGCATTATCGCATCACTTATCGATGCTTTATCGCATCACTTATCGCTGCATTATCGCATCACTTATCGCTGCTTTATCGCATCACTTATCGCTGCTTTATCGCATCACTTATCGCTGCTTTATCGCATCACTTATCGCATCACTTATCGCTGCATTATCGTATCACTTATCGATGCTTTATCGCATCACTTATCGCTGCTTTATCGCATCACTTATCGCTGCTTTATCGCATCACTTATCGCTGCTTTATCGCATCACTTATCGCTGCTTTATCGCATCACTTATCGCTGCATTATCGCTGCATTATCGCATCACTTATCGTTGCTTTATCGCATCACTTATCGCTGCTTTATCGCATCACTTATCGCTGCTTTATCGCATCACTTATCGCTGCTTTATCGCTGCATTATCGCATCACTTATCGCTGCTTTATCGCATCACTTATCGCTGCTTTATCGCATCACTTATCGCTGCTTTATCGCATCACTTATCGCTGCTTTATCGCATCACTTATCGCTGCTTTATCGCATCACTTATCGCTGCTTTATCGCATCACTTATCGCTGCATTATCGCTGCTTTATCGCATCACTTATCGCTGCATTATCGCTGCATTATCGCATCACTTATCGCTGCTTTATCGCATCACTTATCGCTGCATTATCGCATCACTTATCGATGCTTTATCGCATCACTTATCGCTGCTTTATCGTATCACTTATCGATGCTTTATCGCATCACTTATCGCTGCTTTATCGGATCACTTATCGCTGCTTTATCGCATCACTTATCGCTGCTTTATCGCATCACTTATCGCTGCTTTATCGCATCACTTATCGCTGCATTATCGTATCACTTATCGATGCTTTATCGCATCACTTATCGCTGCTTTATCGCATCACTTATCGCATCACTTATCGCTGCTTTATCGCATCACTTATCGCTGCTTTATCGCATCACTTATTGCTGCATTATCGTATCACTTATCGATGCTTTATCGCATCACTTATCGCTGCTTTATCGCATCACTTATTGCTGCTTTATCGCATCACTTATCGCTGCTTTATCACATCACTTATCGCTGCTTTATCGCATCACTTATCGATGCTTTATCGCATCACTTATCGCTGCTTTATCGCATCACTTATCGCATCACTTATCGCATCACTTATCGCTGCATTATCGTATCACTTATCGATGCTTTATCGCATCACTTATCGATGCTTTATCGCATCACTTATCGCTGCTTTATCGCATCACTTATCGCATCAATTATCGCTGCATTATCGTATCACTTATCGATGCTTTATCGCATCACTTATCGCTGCTTTATCGCATCACTTATCGCATCACTTATCGCTGCATTATCGCATCACTTATCGCTGCTTTATCGCATCACTTATCGCTGCTTTATCGCATCACTTATCGCTGCTTTATCGCATCACTTATCAGGGAAATTTACAGCTGAATCTAGTCTCACCCCCCAATTCCCATAGAGATCCATTCAAATGCAGAGAGCTTATAGTATCGCTTGTAACAGTACCTGGAAATAAGATATCGAGAGTGTTTTGATGTTGATGGGTCACAGACTTCAGGAAGTAACAGCAAGCAAAGGATATGTGACCAAATATTAAATATGATACTTTAAAAATATGTTAAAGCAAAGGGTATAATTACTTATGTAAATGAAAGATTTCAGTTTTCCATTTTTAATACATTTCTAAAAACATGTTTTCACTTTGTCATTATGGGTAGAATTTTGAGACAAAAAATGAACTCAATCTATTGTAGAATATGTCTGTAATGTAATAAAACGTGGATATTTGTGAAAGGGGTATTCAGACTTTCCGGCTTGACTGTATACAGCATATCTGGCAGCAGAGTGATGGTGTGAGGCTCGTTTGATACCTCAGGCCCTTGATGACTTACAGCAATTTAGCCAACCATGGATTGCATACTATTCCCGTGTAATTTACAGCTTTATCTAGTCCCACCCCCCAATTCTCATAGAGATCCATTCAAATGCAGAGAGGTTATAGTATCACTTGTAAGAGTATCTGAAAATAAGATATCAAGAGTCTTTTGATATCCTTTTATACCAAATCATGATAGCATCACCTGTTACCGATTCACCTGTTTACCTGTGGAATGTTCCAAACAGGTGTTTTGCCCCTGTCCCAACCTTTTTGGAATGTGTTGCAGGCATAAAATTTGGAATTAGCATATATTTACAAAAATCAATAAAGTTGATAAGGTAAAACATTAAATATCTTTTATTTGTCCTGTTTTCTATTAAATATATGTAAAAGATCATTTACAAATCACTGCTTTCTGCTTTTATGTGCATTTAACATACGGTCCCAACTTTTTTGGAATTGGGGTTTGTATATGAAAAGTTCAAGCAATAAAATACTTATCATGATTTGTACTTCAGCATTAATCTGTATGTTGCATGCGCTTTAGATTGTTGCAGTATCATATGCACATAGCAGATTAAAGTTATGAATCTGGGTTGAAAACAGGAGCGGTTTTACACCCTGTCATGAAAAACTACAATAATCAAACAATATCAGAGTCTGCATTTTATTCATTTCATCTTTTTTTGAAAGGATTGATACAGATTCCTTGTTTTAAAATATAACTACATGACTCGCCAGTCCAGGAACATAAACACTGGCGCGTACCTTAGTATTCAAACTAGGCTTGGCTTATGCACCTCAAATTTTGCCTACTGCACTTGATATGAATGACTGAACCACTGCATTATGGTATCAAGTACAGCAACCTTGAACTCCCCGAGTTAAATGAACATAGCATTCCATGTGCACTTTGCAAGAGTATCAATCCTCTTAGTGATCAAGATTGAATCTCCAATTTTTTCTAAAGGTGTCATGGTTCGTGGGTTTTTCTTTTCTTTTCCGTTGCGGTTCTCGTCTTTATTTCCCGATTGAGAATCTATCTGATTTTTTCCACGTTCCGTTCTGGGGTTTGCTTTCCCTCATCATTGTTTTCACCTGCGGGTATTTAAGTTCTTCACTTCTGCTTTCCCAGTGCTTCTTTGTCATTCGACATTGCATTGAGCCAGATATAGCCAGGTGCTAGCGACCTTGTGATATTAAACGCTGTTTATGTTCACGGGGGACTTGCGATTACATTTTAGTTCAGGTATAGGTATTATTCCGCCTGTTAGCGTTCTGCGCTATTTATTTTATTCTATTCTGTTCTCTCTGAGACAGTTTTCTTTGTTTGTTTCGTTTGTTTTACACTCTTCCGGCCGTCCAAACTTATGTGCCAAAGGTGTTCTTTTCTTTGCTAGGTTTCCCGTTTTGGCTCCAGTATTGAGCTCGGGAGACTTCGTTTGTGTTTCACTTGTTATTCGAGTTCGCCCTATTTTAGTGGGTTGATTTTTGTTTAGCCACAAGGAATTAGTTTCCTGTCTTTTCTTTCTTTGCATTTATTTTGTTATTACCTTTATTGGTCCTCACTGCGTGAGTGACTTGTTTCTGATCCCCCTACCTTCGCGTTTGATTATCCGCCACTAAAATCCATTACAAAAGGGGGGCAATGGTTAGAATCCATTACCATATGTTTTCATTTTATACAGTATATGATGCAAGAATCATAGCAGAGTTAAGGTCAGCGGTTTGTTTTCTTAGCTTCCACATTTGTTTACAGAGTTTATAAAATAGTGGCCAGTCACAAGCCAATTATTCTAGACATGGTGTGTGAAATCACAAATCACAGTACTATGCTCAACCAGAACTGCATGACTGCATATGAACACAATTCCCTCTATAATAGTTTTTCTGTAAATATATATTTAATAGATTTGTTGCACATGATTTCAGATTTCTTACATCACAAACCTACAACAAATCCCTTACACACTACTCCTTATATTAAAGGGGCTTACTAAATTTCAACCAGTTTCTATGATTAAAGCTATTCTTATAATTATATTTGCTTATAGTGGGATGTTAAATAGGTAAACACTCACATGGATGATCAGAGACAGTTTTCTGAAATTATTTAAGCAGAGGTCTCTAGAAATGCCAAAGATCCTGAACTAAGGGCAAATTATACTATTTGTTTTCTTGTACACTGGTTAAATTACTTGTGGAATTAATTTAAACCTTTCCTATGTGCCTTCTGTCCAGTACCATACATGGAAAATATCTGGGGGGTATTCCACAAAGCAGGATTACTGAGTTAGCTAGATAACTGCACTGAGAAAAACCCGGAACCCTCTTAAAACCTGGAACATGGACTGAAGTAAAAAGAGCTGTTCTGGATTTTACTCAGTACAGTTATCGAGCTAACTCAGTAATCCTGCTTTGTGGAATACCCTCATGATCAGCAAACATCTAATATTTACAAATAGTCAACTTGTACTATTAGGTTGCCAATGCAGTTATTTGGTGAATCTCCTGATGATATTGTATGAACCAAACACTATGACAATGAATAGATTGCTGTCACACTGACACACAGTTTCTTATGAAGAGTAGGCATAATAATTTGACTTTACTGAACATTATCTTCAGCGAGCAGCAACATTTAATTATATGAAAATACAATTGATGAATGGGCTCTACAGGAGGAGTATTTTCATAAGTACTTTTCAGGTGGATGCTGAGCCATATACCATCATAATGCAGCTCTAAATAGTTCATTTATGTATTGAGGGTTACCAATAAAATGTAAATATGGCAAGTACTGGTTTAAATATATAAATACTTATACACAAATACAAAGTTTACACAAGAGACCAGTTCAAGTCGGCCATTACTGGAACGCCACCAAATCGCAATACAACAAAAAAATATATATTTAACTGGCTGGCTTTCCCCAAACTATTGATGCAGTCAACTGACAGCACAAAATGACAAACACGAATAAAATGCTTTCTTACTAATCCGTGGAATTGTGCGAGCCATTGCGTAATGGAAACAAACGTTTCCGTATTTCCTGGCTGTGGTTATTTCTTATGTTCAATACAAATAAACTATCTGTATAAATACGTACTCATATGGTTGTTTTGACTTTTGACGACTGGATTGCGTCGATAAACGCAGTGTTGTTTTTACGTAAGGTGGCACTGTGAGCTTGATTATTATGGTGGGGTAGAAACAATTAGGAACTTGGTTCAATGTCCACATTTACACTAAATGGCTAGATTTAAGATTAAAGGGTGAAGATAAAATTAACATTTTTTCTTGTATTGGTTATAAGCACAAAAAGGTATCCTGACGGTATAGGGACAGCAAGAGCACAGTAGAGGGCTAGCCAACGTCATCTGAGAGACAATTTAGGTAGGTAGGCTACAGGTGCAAAGTTCGGCGCATACATATTAGGTGCAATTCTCGAAATAAGTAGGCTATTTTGTCTCGAGGTATACATTAATATTCAAACTGCGTGAATTGTCAAGTTCTCTTTCATACTTACCCATCTCTTTAATTTCAATGTTGGTGTCGAAAAGCGACCGGGACTTCCGACCCAGAAAGTTATTAAAAGTTCCTTTTTTCATTTTAAAAATATATTTGTGTCAATATTCCGTAAAAAAAAAATCACACGGTCCGCTTCATTTTAAAGGAACGTTTTCAAAGCAGGTTGCCGATAAGTAAGTTGTCAGGCTAAATTTTTTCGGCAGGTGGATTCACCCACTTCACTACTTCAATGCTTTCCCTTTGCCTTTGCAAACCAGATGGCTAAAATGGCCTCCGCCTCATTCTCCTCCCCTTCGCATATCGACAGGTGAGGTAAACAAACCCAGAGGATACCGAACGCCCAAACCTTACCCTTTGGTTTTTGGGCCCAACGAGTTTCAGTGCTGTGAGCTCCTACGTTCGCAATCTCACACCCTTCATTAGTCACCTATGTATCCATGCCAGCAACTGCATTCCGGTATAATAATTGTATTGTCTAGCAGCGTTCACCTGTTCAAACTGACGGGAGCAGTGTGTTGGGTGTTACGACTTTGTGGTTATGATATTTCTGCCAATAATGTATTTATGTCATATAAAGAATTTCGACCTGTTACGCAGTTTCAACCTAGTAGGCCGATTACACCCATAATTTCCATTGCTTGAGCATGAAGTTGCAGGTGCGCAAAAGTGAGAAAAGGGCACACCAGCCTATAAAAACTGTTATTGTAGGACACCCAATTATTGTACAGAATATATTTTCCCAAACGGAATGAATAAAAATTAATGACAGCAACAATAACACAAATACATTTTTATCAAATGCCGACTGTGCCTGCTATTAACAAAAATACATAGATATGTTTCTTTTTTACCTCTTTAAATTATTATTATTTTTTAACCTTTTTTATCTCCAAAAATGTGTGAGGTATGGACTAATGTTATTGCATCTGATTTGACAGGTGTACACAGTTTAAACTGGGGTTCAGACATATTGAAAGAGATTTGAGGTAAGTAGGGTGTGTTTTAAAGCTGTGTGTCGGATGATTGGGTTTGGTAGGGGTTTGGGCATGGGGAGGGGGAGGGGGCGACGTTGAAAGGAAGTTTGTACAACACACGTAGTTCCATAGTGACCTGCTCTTGGTTTTCTTGGTGGAACCTGTTCAGTCAGTCCACAGGAATAGCCTTTGTCTTGCTGTGATTTCCCACAAATGATCCTTTGCCAGCACCTTCAGTCTTTATTTGGCTCAATTATTCGATAACTTTCAACCTCATCTGGAGCTATTCTAGACAATAGGATCTATTTCTCATGGAGAAAATATCTGTAATGGCAATGTCAGTTATTACAATAAAAGAAAACAGTGTTCTGCACACAGTCACCAATCTCGAAAGCAAAGATAATCTACCTCATTTCAGATTTTTGATGAATAAATCAAAATCTGGCTTATAAAAGGAAAATCAGAAAGCCACAAGCCACATGCTACAACTATAAGGCTGAACTAATGGTGTGGGGAGTTTCTGTAAGGAGATCAGAAATCCTGTCATGGAGATCATTCCATCCTCTACAGTCCAAGTTTGATGAGAGGGATGCTCTGTGCTGGGAATCAGGGTTTCCCAAGCCTGGCCCTAGATTACCTCTGTGTTTCCTGTAGTTTGCCATTATTATAACACCCATTTTGAGAATTAACCTTGTTTTTTTGTTTTTGCTTTTTACTCTTCAATTATGCCTGGGAAATGCCAGCAGGTACACAACAATCGTAATATTATACTATAAAGTATGAAGGAAATGTTTACTGCTTTTTGGAGTATTACATATCTGTATAATCAAAAAGTGTTATTTCTTTTTATTCAAAAAATAAATACAATTACAATGTTGCCCACTTACAAATTCTGTTGATAATGTGCTTTGTGATAAAGAACATATAATATAAATTATAACACAATTAACACTCATTAGGTGTACCACAGCAACTTTCTTATTGATATAAACACATTTTTTAAAACATGATGAACATATTCTAAAGTTTAATTAATCTATAAAATTAAATAAATAATATTTATTTTATACATACAGCAATTAAATTAAGTGTACATTGTCACCAGAAAAATTTGGATTTATTTTGTTGTAGTAATTATAACATTTTTTGGTAGGACATGATTTGTCCCAATTCTCAAGAATGTGATCCACTGTATCTGGGCTCTAGATTGAAATTGGCATAGACTGGTTGAACCCTGTTTTCAATAGCACCACACAATCCATCCAAACATAGCTCAGACTATGTTTCATGTTAACTCAGCTATACTGTACTATAGCTTACCTTGGCTGGAAGGTATGCTGACTAAGCTACTTCTACCCATTTGATTCAATGTGACCAATATGTAACTGCAAAATATTTAAATAAAGTAACTTATATATCTCATTAGATTTAAAAAAATGAAATGGCTAAGAAAGCTCATGTTTTGTTGTTGGTGAAAGCTGCAGTACAGGCATTGCAGACAAAACATTTACGCCATAGTCCGATGTATGATTACACAAGCGTAAAATATTACATTTGTTGATGTTATCTGTCAGGAGTTATCTGTTACTATATACTGTACTTAGATACTGTAATCGACACATAATATGTGTATTTTGTGTATTCCGTAGATTTTTTAGTATGTGTGTTGTATATATATATACAGTGCCCTCCACTTTTATTGGCACCCCTGGTAAAGATGATTAAAAAGGGTGATAAAAAATTTACCGTTTGGTGAATTAGCTTAATGTCACACTGAAAAAATGAAAAAAATCAAACCTTTAATTGAAGATTTGTTTTTGTTAAAAAAATAAATATCTATATCTACTGCACATCTGGTAGCAGAGTGATGGTTTGAGACTCGTTTGATACCTCAGACTCTTGATGACTTACAGCCATTTTACCAACCATGTATTCCTTACTGTTCCAGCATGAGTTACAGCTAAATCTAGTCCCACCCCCAATTCTCATAGAGATCCATTCAAATGCAGAGAAGGTATACTATCGCTTGTAAGAGAACCATAAAATAAGATATAAAAAGTCTTTTGATGTTGTTGGGTCACAGAAATAAGGAAGTCATGGCATGCAAAGGATATGTGACCAAATATTAAAAATGATTACTTTATTCTATATATAAATGCAGGAGTGCCAATAATTGTGGCACACGTGGTTTTGTAAAAAATAATATGTTTTTTATGAGGGATTTTTTTTTCTCATAATAAATTTACTTAAATTAAAGGTTCGATTAAGGTGTGGGATTAAGCTAATTCACCAAACGGTTAATTTTTTATAACCTTTTTTACTCATCACTTTACCAGGGGTGCCAATAATAGTGGAGGGCACTGTATATATATATATAATTTATGTTTTTATTTTTTAAACAAAAACAAATCCACAGACTGAGATGTTTGTTCAGATGTTTATGAGGTCAGCTAGTGTGGATCATCTTGAACTCTTCTGTAACATGAGCAATGAAAACAAGGCATATGATTATTGGTTATAGACCACCCTCCCCTCCCCCAGCCTGCATGCAAGTAGTTAAGTGATAAGATGTAGGCCTCAATCTGTCATTAGGGCAAAGGTTTAGTAAATGTCTCTCACAGCATAGTAGCTGTCAGATAATCAGCCTCACAGGAGATCACGCAACTGTGTGAGAAGGCTAGGAAGCAAGGTACTGTGGGTCTTTGACTTATCTGTAAGCAGGCTTAATATTACCTGACCTTGTGTGGTGGTTAATCCTCAAGACTTTGCTTTTTTTTGCTGCGTCACGGTCAGTGGCATTTCACACCAAAAACAACATAGCAGCATCCATTAAGGAACCCGAAATGGGTGAAGTACATTGTAACTTTGATACAATGGTAAAGCAGTACAAGCAGAGGGAAACAGCCAGGCAGACATTGTGCAGAGCACTGGTTTCTTTGTGCAAGTGTAGAGACACTGCTATAAATAAAAACATACAATCACAGCTTGCTTTGTCCTGTACGTCCCGTAGACTAATACCAGGGCTAATACAGTATATTGAAATGGAATGGCCATGTATCTTTAAGGTGTAAGGTCACAAATATGTGATTAGAATGTTCTTAACTGAACATTCTAATGCTGATGTAACAATCACTACTGGGAATGGAAAGCAATGGAGTTCTAGAACGCTGACTTAGAATTTTGAAAAAAACATTCCAAAAAATCTACTCTTCAAAGGGTTAAGGAAAGAAGCAGTGGCTGCCTCTCATTCTTTTCCATGGTCTGCTTTGCACACATGGAATTTGGACTGGTCGGTCCAGTTCCTCAGTCTTGCAGGCGGTCACCACACATTTGCCAGATATTTTTAGAATGTGCTGTCAGATCGCAGCATGAAGTCCCAGCCCACATTGCTCAGGTTCCTGTGGTTCATTCAGGAAGTGACATGGCCTTCATGTCTGACAATGGCATAGGTGAAAGTTTAACAAAAACAAAGGCAAAAAATGTGCTTAAAGGTAAAAGTTCCGTTTTTTTTAAGTGGTGGTTACTTTTTGAAAACCTAATATTGAGATGATACTGTTTGATCATTATGATACTTCTAATTTGGGTGTCTTGATCAATGTTAACAATGCTTTTTGTACTGTAATAACACACAAATGTTGATTTATCTGTGACTCCTGCTAAAATAATTATTTTTATAATGCAGACACTAAATCAAGTTTTTTTTCCATTTTCCCAAAAGAAATATTCAAAAGGACTGTTTGGGACATTTATTTCATAGATCACACTATCAGGATTTAATTTACTGAGTGAATTGTTCATTGAATTAGAAGCCAAACAACTGCTTTAAATATTTTCTGATGTGATTTGGCTTGAAATTGATTTGATTCACAGCATTGTAAGAGTATGCAGAGGTTCCAGGTGTAATGTGGTGTTATCACTGCCCCCAGGTGTCCCAGCATGAGAAAGGCCAGGTGATATTTCTACATGGTCCACACACTCATTCTAAAATAAACTAATTATAAAAGCTATGTAAAATAAATTTAAATAAATAAATTAAAAGTTCATCCATAAATTATGACCTTACAGTATAACTAAAATATATTGATAAATCTTTATGTTATTTGTTACATTGGCGAATACCTAACATCTCACCATTTTGATTCAAAATCTATAACATCTTTTCAGGCATACTGTACATACTTCACTGATCACTGCAAAGTGTCCTCTAAATGAGCACCTATACTGTACACCTTAGGAATATTCCCATAGCTTTAATAGTTAAGGTTTTTTTGCCCAGCATTTGTTTGCATACTAAATCCCTGCGTGTTCTTTTCTGCTATATCATTTTGTAGAATATACCATGAAGAAATTTGTTGAGGTTTACCATAACTTCCATATTCATTCTGACACATAAACTTGGGACACCTGGCCAATCCCATGGCTGTTTTATTTTCCATCTATACCCAACCTACCACAGCCACGTGTGTTTTATCCAGGATGTTCCTTTGGTGCATGTATTGAGGCTTTGCCATCGCAGTAGTGACGACTCACTCAGGTGTTTTCCAGGCTTGAATGTTCTGAGCCGCAAGTTATTCATTTTTCTAAAAGATTAATTAGTAATAAGAACGGAAAGTTCCTAATAATAAGAACGGCACCTAAGACCGCATCCAATTGGGAGAGGGGTGAATGCACTGAGACTGCTGTATTCTGGCTGCTATGTATCCGGGTGTCAACAATTAAAGTAATATGCCTACACTACGGAGTCACTACTGTCTTCAGTAGGCCCTAAATAAATATTTTTACTCCTACGATATTCATTATTAGAGTTGTTAAATCGACTACACTGTTACCATGCTATCTAGAAATTTTATATTAGAAATATATATTTATATCACTGGATCTCTTTCCCTCTCCGTTACACCACGATGTGGTGCTGTTGTTTGATCAATACTTTGGAACGTACTACATTTTGCCATAATTTTAGAAATCTTTCAAAATGTTATAAAAATCATCGTGGTCCGTCGCGTCCTTAACATGTATAGCCGACTAGCTCGAGATTGCAACAAGCCAACAGCCATTTGGGACTGCCGTGCGGTGGGCGTAATTTAATTTCTTAAAACACTAGATTGCGTTTAAAGGGAGTTCCGGTTTAGTAGCCTAGTTTTTAGTCTAAACAGCACAATATACAGATATTATTTTCACAGGAATGTGTATAGACCACCTATGTGAACCGATTTGAGGACATCAAACAGTTCACTTGAATTTTCTGCTCTGGGAGTTCGATTAAAATGGAAATTACGAGGACAATTAAAAAGTAGGCTATAATAATTTGAATTGATCTACTGTTATCTATAACGCCTATAATGGCCAGAAGGTGGCTATTGAATGGATTAGTGTCGTGATCTGTGGTGTCCCCAGGATGCACAGAGCTGGGATTGGTCGCGAGCAAACCAGCTAATACATATTATCCCGCTCATAATAGCCAAAGTCTTAGTTTACCCACTGGGAGAACCGTCCTGCTCTACTACAAGGATCGAGAAAGGAAAATAAGGACTTTGAATCAGTTGGGTTTTTTATTTTATTTTATTTAAAATTTTTAAACACATTTTCAATTTCAGTGTGTTTCTCATCCAGCACATCGAACATCGTGGAGGTGGCTACGGTAAAAGATGGGAAACAACGTTGCCGTGGAGGAACTCAACGACTGTGAGAGCCACCAGTGGTATAGGAAGTTCATGACAGAGTGTCCATCCGGGCTTCTAACATTTTACGAATTCAAGCAATTCTTCGGGCTGAAAAATTTATCAGAATCATCAAACGAGTACGTCTACACCATGTTCAAGACGTTCGATATGAACGAGGTAAGACGAGGTAAAGGGAGATATTGAATCGACATATTTTCTTGATCTCCCAGTTGATGTCCATAACAGGATGCTTTCGGTATGCTACTTGCAAATATCGATCACAGATAGTTTATAGACGTGTGGGAATTGTTTGTATGTTTTTCCATGTCAGTGCTCAGCATTGGTGACTTAAGTAACAGGCAGCCTAATTTGACGCCAAATATCAATTATCCCCAATGTTTACAAACAAGACATTGTGCTACATTTTGATTTTACTGGTTTACAACAACTGTATACCTATTTTCAATTCAACGATTTAGAATGAGAGTTGATTCCTTTTTCATGTTTAACTCATATTTGTTTGAAGCTATCCCAGCACCTCTAAAGTATGCCATTGCAACGTTGATATAAATATAAAATGGTGTTCTTTATTTAAATGTATTTTTTAAAACTTCAGTTCTTATATGGTAGCCCTAAATTAACAAATTACTTGGTCACAAATTGCACGGTAAAACTGGATAAAGGTTAAGATGACGCGTTGATCCCCCTAGGCCAATAGATTTCTACCGACTGACCTCATTTGTGAGGGTAATCCGCAGGCTAAATTCCGTCATAATTGTCCGTAGCATATGCCGCATAGCCTATGTTGAGCAGGCATGTGCAGACAAGGGAGAGGGCGGGGGGGAAGAGGGTACCTACCCGATGCACTTGCTCCTTTTTCCCCAAGTGCCCTTCGATTTGGAAAACATTTTTTATAGGTTGGTGTGCCGTTTTCTCACTTTTTAGCACCTGCTGCCCCCCCTTACAAAAAACTAGTAAACTAAAGTACTAGTAAAGTATAGTAATTTTGACAAACTATTAGTATACTTGTATGTGTACTATTTTGATACTAATTGGAACTAAATTGTCCCACTTTTTTAATTCATAAAAGTATACTGAAAGTATACTTTTACAAATTAAAAATATTCAAGATTATTGTTTTAATTTCTAAAAGTGGCACACTTTAGTCCCAATAAGTAGGCCAAACTGATAGTTTATCAAAATTAGTATACATGAAATTAAACTTCAGTTTACTAGTTTTTTGTAAGGGAGGACCCTGAAATTGGGTATTTCAGTGCGCACCTTAAAAGCTAAGAGCAGACAAACCGTATCATCTCGCTGACTGCAGTTTGCTTATTTGAGATGTAAACCCACAACTGTCAAGAGTGGAGGCATTCCCCATTCCCCCTTACCCAACGCAATGCCACAATCACATCTCTTACCCAACGCAATGCCACATTCACATCTCTTACCAAACGCAACACCACATTCACATCTCTTACCCAACGCAATGCCACATTCACATCTCTTACCCAACGCAACACCACATTCACATCTCTTACCCAACGCAACACCACATTCACATCTCTTACCCAGCGCAATGCCACATTCACATCAGAGTTATCCTGATGTGCTAGAGATGCTTGGTTTTTCATTGGAGCATATAGGTATATTTTGAGATACCCCTTTTGCTTGTTGGTGTTCAAAATACACATTGGGTCTATTTTTTGCTGACCCCACTGTGCTTCGGTGACCCCTTAAGGGACTCACCAGCTATAATTAGGCATGTCAGTTTGCGGTAATCTTTGTCTAAAATAAACTCATCCTGACACACAGTGTTTTACTTTTGGAGGTTGGGCCATGATTTTAGTACCGCATGGTCGTGTAGTTGTCAGCACTGTCGCCTCACAATAAAGAAGTTTCAGATTCAAGTCTTGGTACGGGTATTCCCTGTTTACATGTTTGTGTGGGTTTGTATGGGTTGTTTCTCCTGACTTTTTCCCCCATAGAGTTCTATAGGAAAATGAGTCAGGAGAAATAACCCTTGCAGTGATCCATCCACATCTACTCAATATCTGGCAACAGAGTGATGGTTTGGGGCTCGTTCGATAGCTCAGACCCTTGATGACTTACAGCCATTTAGCCAGCCATGTGTTCCATACTATACCAGTGTAATTTACAGCTGAATCTAGTCTCACCCCCCAATTCCCATAGAGATCCATTCAAATGCAGAGAGCTTATAGTATCGCTTGTAACAGTACCTGGAAATAAGATATCGAGAGTTTTTTGATGTTAATGGGTCACAGACTTCAGGAAGTAACAGCATGCAAAGGATATGCGACCAAATATTAAATATGGTACTTTAAAAATATGTTAAAGCAAAGGGTATGAATACTTACGTAAATGAAAAATTTCAGTTTTCGATTTTTAATACATTTGCAAAAATTTCTAAAAACATGTTTTCACTTTGTCATTATGGGCTATTTTGTGTAGAATTCTGAGACAAAAAATGAACTCAATCTATTATAGAATATGTCTGTAATGTAATAAAACATGGAGAAGGTGAAAGGGGTGTTCAGACTTTCCGGCTTGACTGTATATTTCAGGTTAGGTATACTCCTGCCATTGCGCTTGACTAAGGCACTGGCCTCAGAACTAGGAGTTGGTCCCCCAGCTGCACTGTGGCTGCCCACATTATGCTACACAAATAATGTATTTCTCAGAGTTGTCTCAAGCCAGATCAAAGAGCCTGACTTATGTGACTGGAACTGAATGCACCTATAAAACAACATGCCATGGTGAAAATCCGAATTGGCAAGAAGGTCTTTGGTTTGAATCCGGGCAAAGGTGTTATGAGAACCGATCGGAATTACTCGCAGACACCAAAAGATAATGAGAATAAGGCTTTATTCGAGGTTAACAGAGTCCAGCAAAAAGGGCAATGCAGAATGGGCAGAAACGAAGTCCAAAACAGGCAGTGGTTAGAGCCGGGAAATCGGCCTGAGGTTGGAGAACAGGAGGGCGAAGACACGAAATGGGGGAAAAGAGAAAACGCGGAATGGACTACAAATACTGAAAATACATAGAAACAGAAAAACCAGGAACGGACTAAGACGTAGAGGCACGGGACATAACAATACCCACCCCCACACACCCCTAGGGGCTACACCTGGTGCCCTACCAGCCTGAAATGGATGCCTGGATCAGGGAGGGTTCAAGGATGTTCCTCTCAGCTACCCAACTCCGCTCCTCTGGACCATACACCTCCCAGTCCACCAGGAATTAGCGACCGCGCACTCTGTGTTGGACGTCTAGGAGGCAGTGGACGGTGTAAGCTGGGCCGCCCTCGATGAGTTGGGGAGGAGGAGGGGGAAGGACAGGAGGGCTGAAACGAGAGGAGACCACAGGTTTAACACAGGACACATGAAAAACAGGGTGGATGCGGTGTAGGGGAGGTGGAAGGATAAGACGGACGACAGTCTGGCTAATCACACGGGAGATGGGGAATGGGCCAATGAAACGGGAGTACGTTTTTTACAGGGGTTCTGGAGCGGAATGTCCCGGTATGAAAGCCAAACGTTTTGGACTCCACCTCCCTCTCCTTCTCTGGGAACAGGGGGGGCTGGTACCACAGGCAGCAGTGAAAAGGAGAATTCCTGTGGAGGAGACAGGGAGGGAGTTGTAGGTGTATTCTATCCACAGGAGACAGCTGGTCCAAGTGGTGGGGGTCCTCTCAGCGAGACAGGCCCTTCCCCAGTTCTTGGTTGAGCCACTCCGTTGTGGATAAAGTGACCCGGGTCTCCACAGTACAGGCATAGATGGCTGGAGAGATGCCACTGACGTTCCTGGGGCGTTAGCCGGGCACGATCCACTTGCATGGGTTCAGGTGGGGCGAATGGCTCAGGGAGTACTGGAAGGCTGAATCAGCGAGGAGCAGCTGGAGATGGAGAGACTCGCCGGTGGACCCCTCTCACCGACCGTCGTTCTTGCAGACGAGTGTCGACTCGAATGGCAAGATAAACTTCAGAGTCCAGCAAACAGGGCAATGCAGAATGGGCAGAACCGAAGTCCAGAACAGGCAGGGGTCAGAGCCAGGAGATCCGTCAGAGGTTGGAGAACAGGAAGGCGAAGGGCTGGAACTGGGCTAGGATGGGGAAAGGGCAGGTGGGCAGGAGGACTGGAACAGGGCTGGACAAGAACAGGCAAGACAGGAGAACAGGAACTGGACGGGTAAACACGGGACTGGAAACAGGAATTCGGAACAGGCAGGGAGCAGGCGGGAGAAAACGCTGGAAAGCTAATTGGAGACAAAATTGCCAATAGGTATGAGTGTGTAAGTGATTGGTGTGTGTAACAAGTCAGCTCCACCAATAACATTGCGTTGCGTCACCATCAGCGTTTGCGTCAACATCACGTTCTACCTGCTCCACAGGGTACGTAAGTTATGATGATACGGAAAGAAACTTGTTCAGTCGGCTATGAATTACGAAAAATGCATACCGTAGCCAACTGCAAGCTACCCTTGAATAGTGACAGCAAGTTGATGTGAGGTAATGTTACTATGTGAGGTAATTACTAACTGTAACCATTAATGTAGACTACTTACTAGTGAATGCAACTAAAGAAAATCACGCTTTTGTATGCCTTTTGTAAATTAATTAATTAATTTAATAGCCTATGTGAATTTAATTTCCTGACGGGAACGAATGGCCTACACCAGAAAACAACCAATATGGGTCTACAATTGTACAATATACAATTTATCTCATTATTTTAATGCACTAGTGAGTGGATGCATGCGTTCTCCATCAAAAATTGAACCTCGTGGATTTTTTAGCTTGGATGCAGCCATCGGACGCAACGCAATGGCAATGCAACGTAAGCAGTGGAGCACCTTTCATTGATTACAAAAACATTCCCTGACTGATGGCAATTGCTGACGCAATGCACATTCAACGCAACGCTCAATGGCCACAGTGGAGCTTGGGGGTAAACTGCCATGGAAACCTGAGTGTTTCTGCCTCTTGCCCAAAATATGTTAAAGACTAAATTAACTTACATGCTAATCTTCTAGGTCATAGACTCATAGACTGCAGTATACTGACCATCAGTGCAAACTCAGCCTTTTGCTTTTTAACGAACCTGCTCTGTATAGTATATAAACAAGCTGGCCTCTCTGAAAATTTTTAAGGTCAATGGCCTGGGCTGTATTTTATGATAAATCATCCACACAAAAGTAATGGTGGGGAACAGTCAAGGTCTCCCTTCATGATGCTATCGGAGAGATGAAAGTAGAGAAGAAAATCTTGGCCGTAATGATGTCCCCATTGTTCTGCGTATGTGATCGGTAGGACGGCTTCATCGACTTCATGGAGTACGTGGCTGCCCTGAGTTTGGTGCTGAAAGCGGGGGTGGAGAAGAAGCTACGTTGGTATTTCAAGCTGTATGATGTTGATGGGAACGGCTGCATCGACCGAGAAGAACTGCTCGTCATCATCAAGGTGAGAACCAGAACAGAGACCAGGGCTATTGCATTGTTTACTGCTTTTCTGTAGTGAATGCCCTACCAGAGCAGCTTACATGTTGACATGCTATTAATTTATACAGCTGTTCTTATATTTTCAATGAACAATTCCTACTATGGGGGTACCAAAGAGGATTTGCATGTCAGGTAGAGGCAGGTTAGATGAAATAAAGCATGTCAAGCTTTACTTACCATACACACATTGTTTACATTTACATTGCATTACATTTAGGCATTTAGCTGACACTCTTATCTAGAGTGACTTATAATTAGTGCACAAAGAAAAGGCCTAGATTTGTAAAATTGATAACATTCTATGTAGGAATTAATGAGAGTGCAATGGTTGGGGCATAACACACCGGTGATAGGTAATCCTTTGTCACTACAATTAACATGTCGAATGGAAGGTAGAGAGGGTTTTCTTCTTATCTCTCTCTTTTTTTGTTGGGGTAGGTCGTCACAGGGAGGGGAGAGCTATAGGTGCCTGCTGCATGCGCATGCTGGCAGCAGAGCGTAGAGCGCGAGCTGGGTTGTTGGGGTAGGTCGCCACAGGGAGGGGAGAGCTATAGGTGCCTGCTGCATGCGCATGCTGGCAGCAGAGCGTAGAGCGCGAGCTGGGTTGTTGGGGTAGGTCGTCACAGGGAGGGGAGAGCTATAGGTGCCTGCTGCATGCGCATGCTGGCAGCAGAGCGTAGAGCGCGAGCTGGGTTGTTGGGGTAGGTCGTCACAGGGAGGGGAGAGCTATAGGTGCCTGCTGCATGCGCATGCTGGCAGCAGAGCGTAGAGCGCGAGTTGGGTTGTTGGGGTAGGTCGTCACAGGGAGGGGAGAGCTATAGGTGCCTGCTGCATGCGCATGCTGGCAGCAGAGCGTAGAGCGCGAGCTGGGTTGTTGGGGTAGGTCGTCACAGGGAGGGGAGAGCTATAGGTGCCTGCTGCATGCGCATGCGCATGCTGGCAGCAGAGCGTAGAGCGCGAGCTGGGTTGTAGAGCTGGACCATGGCCTGTAGATATAGGGTGCAGCTGCTTTAGCAGCCTTGTACGCATTACATAACATTAATTTGGCACACAGTTTCATACAAATCAACATAAAATAAGTGCATACCGAAGGTCATTGAAACAACTTCGCACAGGTTGGATAAAGTGCAGTTTTATCAAAAAGTTGTAGTTATCCATGGGGGGGGTTACTTCATTTGTATTTTGTATCAAATGTGAAAAGGCCTTAAGTGTTCATTGCAGTCCAGTGTTAGCTGTCAAAGAAACCAGTAGGATCTGCAATTTGATCCCCTTGAAATGAAAGTAACAGCTCATGTGTGGTCATGTTTACTTTTGGCTTGAAACAAACAACCTCAAAGCATATGAGGCCAAATATACCTTCTGCTCAGGCTGTTCAGAAATACATTTTAGGTGCTTGTTTTGTCAATTAAATTCAATTTAATTAAATTCCATTTATTTTATATAGCGCTTTATACAGAGAACTGTCACAAAGACGATGTACAGAGAAAGAGAAAGGTTTCCTTTCAACATCATACTTAAACTGCTGATATCAGCATCCACGTCCATATTCTACTTGAATTCAAGAGTATGCAGGAACCTGATAACAGTTCCAGCTTTAAACACTAGGTAGTGCTGAATCCTCTTGTGATATAAAGGGTTCACGCCAGAGGGGTCGATTTACTAAGATACCAAATAAGGGGTGTTATTTTGCGTGCGCTGTCAAAGTATATTTATGTTATCATTTCACACTTTGTGGGCGATTAACTAAGAGTCATTATGCAAATTACCCCAGTCGCAAAGAGCCGTATTTAAATGAGAGATTTTGCATGTTTGGAATGGTTTCACTGTAAAGAAATATCTCGTAATAAAAAACGGTGAAAAGACTGGCAGCAATGTTGATGTTTAATGTATGGGGAAAAAATTATAAATTGTTTTATTTTAGGGGATAACAGTTAACTCATTCAATGCCCGAGTTGGAACACTAAGCCTCAGCAGTGCCTAGCCAATGTGGCTGCTGACATTCTGTCAATGTGCAAACTTCTAATAAAACACATTATTTACCTATTGAACAGAATTATTTGTTAATGAGGATAGATAGCACACCTGCTGGTTCAGTTCAGTATTAGAGCAACGCCAAACAATATTGATGGTAATATAAATAATTTATTTTCAGTTTGGTTAACAGGACTCATTACATTACATTAAATCTGCTATAGATATGTAAAAATGAACAATAAACATAATCACTGGTCATTTGTATGGACATGTAAAAATGAACTGCCTGCGTGAGTTAGGCTACTTTGTATGAAGAGTTTCAACAGAAACTGTTCAACAAAACCGTTATCCTGAGCCAAAAACATGGCAGAAACGTGCTGATAGCCTACAAATTGACTGAGACGCATTATTCCCACGCACCGATGTTGGTTTAGGCAGTCTGTTATTCTAGATACTTTTACAGGATTTCAGTTATTTTTTTCAAAACACTGCTAAAGTCATTTAGAATAACAGCAATAACTCATTATTTAAGTCTTCTCATAAAATAACAGGATTTATACAGTTAAATAACAGGATTCATACTGTTTTCCCCCTTCATTAAATGGTTTTTCACTGGCAACATTGCTGCTGTTTTTATGGTATTTTTATTTTACAATGTAGTAGGTATAGGCTACTGTTACAATGAACAAGATGGCGGTAAAAACTGTTGGTTCGCAAGTGTCATGGCCTTTGTTTTAAAGCTGGAGCATTGTGCTGAGTTATGGAAAAAAATAGGAAGTTATGGGTACTTAAGAAAACATTCAATAGACTGATTACTCAGTAGATATGTAGGCCTACGCACTCTCAAAATAGTTGTGTTAAAAACAACTCATAACATGTCATTTTTTAACATGCACCTCTGTGTCTAGTTAAAGTTTTAAGCACATTTTGTTTGTTACTTTTCAACACAGTCTGTGTTAAAAAGTCTCTCTGTTTTACACATAAATTGTGTACAAAGTTTGACACAAAGTGTGTTGACAGTAATATAAAAGTAGTGACATTCATACAAAATGTGTTGAAAATAACACAAAAGTAATAACACGAAAAGTGTGTTGGATGTCAACACATCCTTTTTGAGATTGTGTAAAATATGTAAAAATCATGTACCGTGCTGGTTGAAGCTAAACTGGACTTAAGGTTGTACTTGATAGTACTTAACTTGCTAATGGATGTGATGTCTTCTCTTTGGACAAAATAAAACCCAGTACTTCAGGGCAATGATAAGACCATTGTGTTGTAGGCGATTCCATCTTTCATGAGATATTAAACTGAGGTCCTGACTCACTGTGGTCATTAAGAATCCCGTGACACATCTTAAAGAGTAGGGGCTTCCCAGGTGTTCCCTACCTGACTTACTTACCCTAGTGACCTCCTCCTTCCTCAGTTTCACTAGCTTAATAATGACTTCACCCCAGTTCATGTGTTCTGACTGTCATGCTTCACCCAAGAGGGAGCTAAACATTGGTGGTTGATATGAGTTTCCACCTTGCATTTGCTTTGAGATCATATAAATATATAAATATATAATTTTAAAATATATATATTTTTTTAAATTCAGATTTTTTTCCCATTTTCTCCAAATTTAGTAGCCAATTGAATCCCTATTCGAATTCAATTCCCCCCATGTAGCAACCGCTAGAGAACCACCGCTATACAACCCTGTCAGCCGGTAGTAGGAAGGAGGGCGCCACGTCCTCTACAGGGCGCGACTCCTCGAGCTCCTGACCGTGATTCCAACTCGCCCAGGGCCTTCTGTGCGCAGCGATTCTCTCCGAGCCCCTCCCCCCACCCGGAAGCAGCCGCCAATTTCTGCTCCCACAGGGCACCGGCCATGCTCGGAACTGGCAGGTCCGGGGCGCGAACCCCGATCCTCGGAGTACAACTGCACTGACTGAAAGTCAGCGCTCTTACCGTTGTACCACCGCGGCGGCCCCCTGGTGCTATATAAATTAAATTAAATTGTTAATTGTTATTACTAGATATGTAGATTTTGTTTTTCTGCTTATGTTTTTGCCTGCCACAGTCCATCCGTGCCATCAATGGAACCAAACAGGAAGTATCTGCTGAAGATTTCACCAACATGGTGTTCGACAGAATTGACATCAATGGTGATGGTAAGGTTCTACATCACACTTGGAAATCCTCACAGCGATATTTGCATCAGCAAATGTCAGTGGGCAGTTAAATTTGTAGCTTATAGCCTGCCCGTAATAGCCATAACGGCTGATTTTGACCACGTAAACCATGTGATAGAGTTACCACATCAGGTAAAAAAAAAGCAGGGAAAATACTGTTAAATTAGTTAACATTAGGCTTCATGGCTCGTCATAATGTTTACCTCATTTCCTTTCTAGTTCTTATCAGTTCTGTGATCAATGCCCAAACTAGGAAATATCAGAGAACTAAGAAATATGGCTATCTAGCTTGGTAACTGCCAGATGACCGACATCACAGACAAGACACCACTCAGGACTTTGGACTTATTGATTGGGGTGTGTTTGAACAGGCTCCTGTAATGGCCCTTTCTTTGAGCCCCCGCCCAGCTACATAGTTTAATTTGCAGGTTTGACAGTGTGCATTTTCCAGTGAATTCTGGCATGTTTTTTGTGTGACCACGCGGAAACGGTAATGTAAACAGAAGCAATGCCTTTGGAATTGATTTATATCACTCTTTGTGCCATGCAAACATGAAATCGATTTGCATTTAAATTTTCTAATTGTGCATACATTAACTTGAAAATTAAAAAGCAAAGTGGCCTTTTCCATTTTCACATGAATTATGTTGTGGTTTTTGCGCACATCGAATACATACATTTATAAAAGATTTTCATTGAATGATTTGCATTTTCACATGAATTTTGGTGCAGATATGCTTCCATAGTCTGGTGTATCTGTATATCTAGCCAGGTTCGCAGATGCACCTGGACATGTTCACCACTTTACTCTGCATTGCATTTGCATTTGAATTTTGGAGTGTATATGCTTCCATACCATACAGCATTTTTTCACTTTAGTCAAATGGAAAGAGATGAGATCACGGTAGCCTACAGAAAGTATCTAACCCACAACCGCACAGAAAGGATTCATATATGGGTTGCGAGTTGGTCGCACTCAGGCTGTGCCACACAGTCTCCCTGAAATGAGCTTCATATTTCTTTATGAGATTATGATTCCACTTATCTGCTCCAGTTACAAAGATGTTAAATCTATCTGACAGTATGTTTGTGTGTGTGTGCATGTATGTTCATGTGTGTGCACATGTGTATTTGCATGCCTGTGTGCGTGCATGTGTTTTAGGTGAGTTGTCCCTAGAGGAGTTCTTGGATGGTGTTCAGAGTGATGAGATGCTGTTGGAAATGCTGACCAAGAGCCTGGACGTGTCCCATATTGTTCAACATGTCCAAGGGGAGATGGCCTCAAATTCCTGATCTTACCACCAGCCAGCATCACCTGTGTGCCTCACGTAAAGGAGAGGGAGGGAGGGGACAGATCTTCTGCCTCATCCTGGTACCCATAGTGAGTCGGCTCTTGATGATGTAATCACTGTGCACCGCAACGGAGGAGCTATACCGGACTCTGGGACAAGAAGTGGCAACCAATCTGCCCAGCAGGACTGCATGAAGGTCCATCTGGCAGTCAGGGTGTGCATTCTGTGCTTAATCTGCCCATTAACCTGATAGGAACATGCTACTGCCAAATTCTTGCAGTTCAGATGTTTGCTGGATTTAACTGGTTCATAGCTTCAGATAAAACCATGCTTGTTTTATTAAAAATATGCATAGCATGATTTGTAGCCATATCAACAGTGGTGTAAAATTTGAACAAGAAATTATATCTAAATGAGTTTAAAATATTAAACGTTGCAAACCTATTTATTATATATTTTTTAAGGGAACTGTGTTGTGCGAACCCTTTCCTCTCCCGTAAATGGAAAGATTTTGTTTTTTTTATGCCCATTCAGTGTTTGCAAAGTGCTATATTTTGAGTTGTTCCTAAACTATTTAATTTATTGTTCATATAAAAAGACGCATTTATTTTTTGTTATACCTGACAAAATAAAGGTATACAGGAAACCAACACACACAGATCAATACCTGTTATGGACATCGGAACACCCCACAGCACACAAACTATCAGTGGTAAGAACCTTATACAACCGCACCACCATCATAACAGACCCAGTGGACAGACAGGAGGAAGAAAAACCCATTAAAAATGCTCTCACCCAGTGTCAATACCCAGGTTGGGCCATAAGAAAGGGAAAACAAGGACTCCAGAAAAACAAAGTAGAAACAAAAAAGAAAAGTACCACCAAAACAGAAAACCTTGGCATGGTCACCCTTCCTTACATCCGGGGGATCACAGAGCGTGTACAGAGGGCGATGAATAAACACCGCATAAGCACACCAGTGAAGCCGCACACCAAGCTACGCCAGGTGCTGGTGCATCCCAAGGACCGCATTGACCCAGAAAAGAAGTGTGACATAATATACGAGATCCCATGCCTATCATGCAATAAAACTTACATTGGAGAGACAGAGCGTTTGGCACACGAAAGAAAGAACACCAGAAAGAATGCGAAAAGGAAACATCTGGAGCGCGCACACGTGCAACAAAACAGAAAGCGGACCAGGAGAACCTGAAATCAGCCATCTCTGATCACTGCAAAAGGGAGAACCACATCATGGATTGGGATAAGGCCAAGGTTATTCGATCAGAAAACAACAAATACCACCGTTGGATCAGGGAGGCACTGGAGATCCGGAAACGTGCACACAGGACAGATGAGGGGGCCTACATGCTGTCACATACCTGGGATGCAGTCCTCCATAAACCACAGGACAGCAGAGGGCGTGGTCATCCCACCCATACAGGTGGGATGACCTACCCTACATAAACCAGCCATATACACGTCACAGCAACATCATGTGACGTCTCTGAGGAAGACTGCAGGAAGTCAGCAGTCGAAACTGTCAGGTATAACAAAAAATAAATGCGTCTTTTTATATGAACAATAAATTAAATAGTTCTAGTTAGACGAAATGAACTTATTTGGATTGTTCCTAAACTAGCTGTGTTTAAGGGCTCCCAGGCTAGCTCTTTGTGCATGTACACTGGATTTAAACTTTTATTGTGACACTTGTGATTTTTTGAATAAGTTTTGGAAATAAACGATGTTAGCAAATATTTTCTGTCTTCCTGTATGTTGCATTATTGGTTAAGATTATGTCTTAGGCTAATATGATCAGTGTATACATACATGTATAGTTACATTTTATTACAGGCATTTAGCAGACACTCTTATCCAGAGTGACAACTTTTTTCAATTTTTTTTTACATTTATACAGCTGGATATACACAGAATCAATTCAGGTTAAGTACCTTGCTCAAGGGTACTTGCTCAACGGTAGTGTGCTACTTGGGAATTGGACCTGTAACCTTTCAGTTACAAGCCCTGTTCCTTAACCATTATACTAGATGCTGCATACTGTGTGTACATAATATATATACAGTCAAGCCGGAAACTCTGCCCACTCCTTTCACCTTCTCCAAGTTTTATTACATAACAGACATATTCTACAATAGATTGAGTTAATTTTTTGTTCTACACAAAATAGCCCATAATGACAAAAAAAAAAAACATGTTTTTAGAAATTTTTGCAAATGTATTTAAAATCGAAAACTGAAATCTCTCATTTACATAAGTATTCATACCCTTTGCTTTAACATATTTTTAAAGTATCATATTTAATATTTGGTCGTATATCCTTTGCATGCTGTTACTTTCTGAAGTCTGTGACCAATCAACGTCAAAAGACTCTCGATATCTTATTTTCTGGTACTGTTACAAGCGATACTATAACCTCTCTGCATTTGAATTGATCTCTATGAGAATTGGGGGGTGAGACTAGATTCAGCTGTAAATTACGCTGGTACAGTATGGAACACATGACTGGCGAAATGGCTGTAAGTCATCAAGGGTCTAAGGTATCAAACAAGCCCCAAACCATCACTCTGCGGCCAGATATGGAGTAGATGTGGATGGATCCCTTTAAGGGTTGTTTCTCTTGACTTTTTTCCCCATAGAGTTCTATAGGAAAATGAGTCAGGAGAAATAACCCTTGCAGTGATCCATCCACATCTACTCCATATCTGGCAACAGATTGATGGTTTGGGGCTCGTTCGATACCTCAGACACTTGATGACTTACAGCCATGAAAGGTGAAAGGGGTGTTCAGACTTTCCGGCTTGACTGTATATATATATATATATGCAAGAAATAATATGGTCAGATATACAGTATATTATCTGTGGCAAATTATTGATGGCTCTAAACCACCTCAGAGACCTTGAACATTAGGGTAATACCTAGCCAAACTAGGTGGTAAAATAAATGCACTATATAATGTGAATGATAGTATTTTGAAGGTGGTGCCTAGTGCCTACATTCAAAAGGGTGGGATTGGTATAAAAACAGATTTTTTCCCCCCTTTATTAATTCTTAAATAAACAGAATTCAGTCCGAGCTGAGAAATTATGTAAATTACTCCAGCTGCAAACAGTCATATTTAAAGCCAGATTTTGCGTGTTTGGAATGGTTATACTGTAAGACTACGGTGAAAAGACTGGCAGCAATGTTGCCGTTTTTATGGTATTTTTTTACAGTGTAGGTATAGGCTACTGTTACACTGAACAAACTCGTGGTTTAATACAAACTGTTTCACTGGATGTTCCTTAGTTTCTGCCGGGAGTTACAGATGTTTCTCAGGACTGAAATGATCATAACTATGCTTACTAGCACTATTAGCCTACTTGCGCCATAGCTAAGTGTCACATAAAATCATTTTATTTTTATACAGTTTTGATTAGCTTGTTATTCACTGTTTGTTATAATAGACGTTGTATTGTTAGTTTGATTCAAGTATCATGTTACAGTTGTTTCTACACTTGGCATTTTGCTGGGAAGGAACTTAAATAATTACTCAATCAGTGTTACCATTTGTGAGGGAAAACTGTCTGGGTGGGGAAATACACAGGGTTGGGATGTAAGCATAGTGTAACTAAGGCAGTAAAATATGATGCTCCAAACTTATGAGAGTTCTTGTGTGCAATACACAGCATCATCATCATCATCGGAGTTGGCCATCAAGCATGGAGCAGGTAAATGTATGCATTTTAAAAAAAGGTTATCCACCCATGCAAGGTGCACTGCAGCTAAAGTGCACGCACAACTCTGATCATGAACTCACCTGTGAACCAGCAATGAAGAGTTGGAAACTGGTGGGGGTCATATCTTTCACTTATGACAGGTAGCAGCCTATGAGCACCTGGCATGCAGTAAGCAGTCTGGAGAATAGTCACTAGTGTGTGGTGAGTGCATCAGTGGAGTTCACTTGCTTCAGCTGCAGAGGCTCCTTGCCGGGCTAGCTCTAGACTCTTGGAGGCCCTATGCAAAATTAACTTTGGAAACCGCCTTTTGAGTTATTTTTCCACACTATATAGTTTATCCCCACTTGATTATAGAGTATCATTGGCTCTGATGTTTTGAAACCATACATTTTTGCATTTCGCTGTAAAGATAGAACTATGTTTTTATAGTTTTACGTCTGAGGTGCACATGTTTGGTTGTAACAGTAGGTTGACGTGTAACACTTTCCGATTCATGTTTGGTGGATTTTGATCACAAAACCTGTATCGTATTACAAACCCCAATTCCAAAAAAGTTGGGACAGTATGTAAAATGCACATAAAAGCAGAAAGCAGTGATTTGTAAATGATCTTTTACATATATTTAATAGAAAACAGGACAAATAAAAGATATTTAATGTTTTCAACTTTATTGATTTTTGTAAATATAGCTAATTCCGATGCCTGCAACACGTTCCAAAAAAATTGGGACAGGGGCAAACAAAAAAACTGGAAAGTTCAAAAACCACCTGTTTGGGACATTCCACAGGTGATGCTATCATGACTGGATATAACAGGATATCAAAAAACTATTGATATCTTATTTTCAGGTATTCTTACAAGCGATACTATATTACAACCTCTCTGCAGTTTAATGGATCTCTATGGGAATTGGGGGATGGGACTAGATAAAGCTGTAAATCACACGGAGCCCATGGTTGGCGAAATGGCTGTAAATCATTAAGGATCTGAGGTATCAAACGAGTCTCAAACCATCACTCTGCTGCCAGATATGCAGTAGATATGGATGGATCACTTTAAGGGTTGTTTCTCCTGCCTCGTTGTCCTATTGAACTCTATGGATGGTTTTACATCTCCTAAATCTTTATAAATACAAATGACAAAATGATCTTTACATTAGCTTATTTTTAAGGTAACTTTACTGATAGGTTATACATTACAACTAGTTCTGCAAGTAGTGAAAATCAGGTCAACAAGTCCTAACCAGTCTTCATTCATCAACCTGTTTAGTCCAAGAATGTTCCTTGACTTTCAATGGTCACGGTCGTTTATGGACGCCCGGTAATCTCCCGGGAGGAGACCGGGAAGGACGTGACATTGGCAGGCCAGGCAGATTGGCAGACTCCAGCCGGGATGGTCCGCTTTAAATCGACTGAAAACTCCGCCCAGCCTCTACATCACCACTCTACAACGACCGGGGGCCCCTAATCGAGCGCGCCCAATGTGTTGTGGAGCTGGGGCGTTCCACAATGGGGTATTTTAGCCTTTTCCATAGGGGAATACTTTCCTTGTGCAGCTAGCACGCACAAGAACACCAGACTTCAGATTCGTGTTTCCAGAACGACTGTAATTCTGCGTTTAAATGTACTTTACTTGAACCTGCACAATTTACAAAGAAAAGGAAGGGAAAATTAACATATTCAATTGGTAAATTAAATCCAAGCATTCAATGGGACCCCATTTTTTGACGCAACAAGAACGAAGTTAGATGGTCTCCTGTCTGCAATACGGTGAGAATTAAACGACATAATTTGTTTTCAAACTGATTAGTACATAAAAAAGAAGAGGTGTAGTCTACTGCATTTAGAGGCAGAATGCAGCTCTTAGGCTACAGTTAGAATCGTAAAATGAATTAATCAATGTTTTAGATTGCAATATGAATGTAACCATTTGTACCCCCCATTTCACAGTAGTTTAAATAACGAAATCCGCTAAACAATAGCTAGGCTACTCTGAGTGTCTGACGTGGATGTAGCCTAAACAATTGCTAGTTCGACGCAGGCTATAAACATGTTGTAGGCATCCACTAGCTCCAGGTGGATAAAAAAAAATCTAACCACAAAGTCAAAATATAATTTTAGGTAGTTAAACTAAGATGCATGAATTGCTCAATTCTAAAATCTATCAACCATAGGTATGCTATGATCTTCTTAAAGCTTCACCACTTGGCTAAGATTCCACGGATATTTGTGAACGTGTTGAATTGAACCCTAAAACCGTGCAGTAGTTTCACTCCTCAATTACTTCTATTTTACACATATGGTAATGCATTGAAAATAAGTTAATATAATAAGTTAATATAGTTGAGGAAAATATATTTAAAAATAGTTTAATAGTTTTTTAAATTGCAAAAATTTTAATTATTGAAAATTTTGTTTTCAGATTTAATCCAGGCATTCATGTCTTGCTTTGGGGGATCAGAACTTTTAAATTGTTCACTGAAACCTTTTCTCTTAGCAGCGTGGACTAAAGTCTTGAAACAAAACCTCCATCTAAAATTGATCTGAGGGAAGAGATGGCCAAGAGAGAAGATAGTGAAAAGATAGTCATCAACGTTGGTGGCGTGCGGCATGAAACCTATAAGAGCTCCCTTAAGACCTTGCCAGGTACCCGGCTGGCCCTCTTAGCTGAATCTGTCCCGGATGATGATGCGGAACCAGGTTCAATAAGCGAGTTTTTCTTCGACCGACACCCAGGTATGTTTACCTATATACTAAACTACTACAGGACTGGAGATCTCCATTTCCCACCCAAGGTTTGTGGGTGCCTGTTCGAGAAAGAGCTGGCCTTTTGGGGGATCAATGAGACGGACATGGAGCCCTGCTGCTGGGTGTCTTACTGTACTCACAGGGACAGAATTGAAGCCCTACGTAAACTGGGACCATCCGATCCAGTGCATGCGGGACGGGACAGACAGAACCTCCTTCTGCTGAACCCTGAGGACAGTGGGGCTACGTCACGGTACTGCTCCTGGCCAAAGATATGGGCCCTTTTTGACGATCCGTACTCATCCAAGGCTGCACAGGTACTCTCTCTCTCTCTCTGTTTTTTTAATCAGCAAAATTATTGATTGAACTACCTGCTAGATAAATATATATATATATCTCTCTCTCTCTCTCTCTCTCATACACACTACCATACAATCCTTCTCTCTCTCTCTCTCTCTCTGTGTTTTTTCCATCAGCAAAATTATTGGGGGAACTACCTGCTTAGAAAATAGTGGAATATACAGCATATATGGGAATTTCAAACATTTTAAACAAGTTACAACAAACAATATTGAGTATCATAACTCACACAAATGAAACTAGCTCTATTCCAAAACAATGCTACCCAGTCACTGGCGCCGACTACGTGGGGGCGACGGGGCACTTGCCACCTCAATAATAGTATTGTGGGGGCATTACCTTTTTAATATCTCACAGGTGGGAAATTGCATTCGGAGCTGGTACACTACTGTAAAAGTACGATATATTCTTCTGTTGTGTGCCAGGCTTCAACTCGTAAAAACGTTGGGAATCTTTTCACTGTTTCCCGATATACAAAGCACTGCGAAATGAAGGAATTTCTAAAATCCAGAGAGATTTTGGACCGTATTTTAAAGAGATATTTCACTTTCGTACAAGTCGTTTTGTGGAGCCTACCCCATTGTATTTGCATAGCGCGAATACTACCAGCAATATCAGCTGTCCGTTAACACCCTTCCTGCTGGTTGCGTCAGGCTCCCAATCACATAACTGTTCTTACACAGTACCAATACAATCCCATTCGTTTTCAGGACCTCACGGAAATTAATCATTTTAAAGCACAAACTTATGGAATCCTAAAGGCATCTAAAGTCACTAATAGGTTATCTGGATTGTAAAAAATAAAAAAAGCTTTTAATCATTTTCTTAGCCTCCAGTCAGTCGATAAAATACATTTTTAAATAATTTATTTTACTCTCCCATTATGCCCTTTTTTATTTTTAAACTCTTCACATTTCTTATTTTCTTGGTCCTAGCGTGCGTTTAATCATTTATCTATTTCCCCATGCAACAGTCTCCTCCCCACATTTTCTATTTTCCTCACCACATTTTCTATTTTCCTCATCGCTTATATGATAATGAGAAGGGTGTGTCTACAGTGCCTGGGCGGTGTGAGCCGAAGTGTGGCGTCACTTTCGCTGAGTTCAGTTCCGGAAGTAAATTTCCCTCGGGGTGCCGGTGTTGTGCCGTAGAATGCACCCCTGCCGTGGATTGCACCCCCTGACGGGAGCGCGCGCGCTTACGTCATTCTGTTTGAAAAGTTTCTGAATTCGCTTCGTTTCAATATCGTACCAAAATAATATGAAGGAGGTATTAATATTATTGTATTATAATGCTTTGTGAAGGGTATCCTTGTCTTAAAGATGGTAAGCAACCTTCGATTTTATACTCATTTCAATTTAGACTCAAAACACGGAACTGGCGAGGGGTATGTTGGACGCAAATCCATAGCTACTTTTCTTATGGTACGATCGCATTATGCTAAAATATAGCCCAGCTATAATTACAAAATTAGCTGGAATTTTACTGGGGTTAGCCTGTATGTAGCTACTCGTAGCTGGGGAAATAACAGCTTCCTTATCCAGCAGATCAGCTCGACTGAAAATTAAATGTGATCCACGGTTATCATATGCAAGTCATATAGCTAAACTATACTGGATACTTGGCAGGACCCCAACGATCACCGTCAAGTATTTCTTTAAATGTTTTCTTGCAGCTAAATGAATGCAAATAAAAATGTATCCCCGATATATCACTGACTATTGCATGCTTTGACCCTCCAGACACACCGCGGTCACATATATTTTCCCCAAATGTATGTCATATCATGCTGGAGTCAAGAGAGTGTTTTATTTCCTGGCACGGCTGTTTTTCTAATTGCCGTGAAATGCACCCCCTCTTAACTTTGGCTAAAAAGGTACTACATACATGAAACTCACAGTGGTAACTCATTTTCACTCCATATGAATGCCCTAAAAAGCATTTGATGCTGGGGTCACCAGAAAAATTATTACAAGGGGGTGCATTTTCAGGCAGGGCTGGATTTCCGCTTGCCGTGAAATGCACCCCCTGCTAACTTTGGCCATGAAGGTCTCACATCCATGAAACTCACAGTGGTAACTCATTTTCACTCCATATGAATGCCCTAAAAAGCATTTGATGCTGGGGTCACCAGACACATGATTAGAAGGGGGTGCATATTCCGGCAGGGCTGGATTTCCGCTTGCCGTGAAATGCACCCCCTCCTAACTTTGGCTATGAAGGTCTCACATACATGAAACTCACAGTGGTAACACATTTTGGCTCCATATGTATGCCCTAAAAAGCATTTGATGCTGGGGTCACCAGAAACATAATTACAATTACAAAGGGGTGCATATTCCGGCAGGGCTGGATTTCCACTTGCAGTGAAATGCACCCCCTCCTAACTTTGGCTATGAAGGTCTCACATTCATGAATCTCACAGTGGTAACTCATTTTGGCTCCATATGTATGCCCTAAAAAGCATTTGATGTTGGGTTCACTACATAATTACAAGGGGGTGCATTTTCCGACAGCGCTGCATTTCTGCTTGCCGTGAAATGCACCCCCCCTCCTATCTTTGCATGAGTTTCACATCTACGAACCTCATGCAATTAAACATATTGTCCTCACCTGTACACTACAATAATTGTATGCTAAAGTCAACAGAAACATAATTACTGGCGGGTTGTAAATTTCCATTTGACGTAAAATGCACCGCTTCCTAACTTTTGAAAAGAAGGCCTCTCATCCATGACAGTCACACAGATGAAACATAGTGGCCCCACCTGCATTTTATGCTGAGGTCAACACTAACATTATTATCGGGGTGCAAATTCTTGCTGGGCTGCTTTTTCCCTTTCTTTGAAATGCACCCCCTCCAGACATTGGCTTGGAAACTGATTTCATGGAATTTATTATTGCTGAACAAAGTAAAAAATAATAAACACACGTATTTAAAATTTCACTTGTGAGCAAATTAAATATACCTCATGAAAAAATATTATTTGGCATTTACATAGTTTTAATTTTAAAGTGGAAATAGGACATTTTTTGTTACGATCCGCTCCGCTCCCCGTCCCTTCCTTGGTGTTTTCCTCTGTTTTCCCTGAACCTGATTGTGTCATGTCTGCGTTCATTTCCTTATTGTGTCCACATTGCACTATGACTACTCGCACCACATCTTAATTACACAATTCACACTTAATTGCTTTCACCGCATTCCTCATGCGTTTTCTAATTGTTCAATCAATTCGCTGATTTCGCACGCATTTCCCGCAAGCTGCAGTTTATCAGCTCTAATGACACTAGTTATATTTACCGTGCTGTTCCTGTGATTTGTTGTCAGAGTATTACGGTTCTTGTCGCGTTTGTACTTGTTTCCCGATTTTCTAGTTTTACTAGGCTCTGGCTAAACGAACCAGGTCTGGATGCCACACGCCCTGGCTTCCCTGTATGGATCCTGACTCAGCCACCGCCTGATCCTTCGCTACTACCCAGGCTAAAGACCACTCCAGGCTACTTCGCCTGATCCTGCTCTCCAGTTCACTGTGGGTCCCACAGTGGACTTATCCTTGTACCTACGGAAAATAAAGACACTTTATTTTCTAAATTCTGTCTCGTCGTGCATTTGGGTCCTTCCCTGCCGGTCTGTCACATTTTTACCATAATTTGGAATTTTACAAAAATCTATTTAATAATACATTTTAATAAATTATTCACAATGCATGTGCAGTTAATTGTACCTCAATGAAGTGTGTATATGTAAATTGTTTACAATTTAATTATGGTAAAAATATCCTATTTCCACTTTTAAATATTTAAATACTTTGAAATATTTTTTCTTCTTCAAGCACAAACTATGTAAATGCCAAATAATATTTTTTCATGAGGTATATTTAATTTGCTCACAAGTGAAATTTTAAATACGTGTGTTTATTATTTTTTACTTTGTTCAGCAATAATAAATTCCATGAAATCAGTTTCCAAGCCAATGTCTGGAGGGGATGCATTTCAAAGAAAGGGAAAAAGCAGCCCAGCAAGAATTTGCACCCCGATAATAATGTTAGTGTTGACCTCAGCATAAAATGCAGGTGGGGCCACTATGTTTCATCTGTGTGACTGTCATGGATGAGAGGCCTTCTTTTCAAAAGTTAGGAAGCGGTGCATTTTACGTCAAATGGAAATTTACAACCCGCCAGTAATTATGTTTCTGTTGACTTTAGCATACAATTATTGTAGTGTACAGGTGAGGACAATATGTTTAATTGCATGAGGTTCGTAGATGTGAAACTCATGCAAAGATAGGAGGGGGGGTGCATTTCACGGCAAGCAGAAATGCAGCGCTGTCGGAAAATGCACCCCCTTGTAATTATGTAGTGAACCCAACATCAAATGCTTTTTAGGGCATACATATGGAGCCAAAATGAGTTACCACTGTGAGATTCATGAATGTGAGACCTTCTTAGCCAAAGTTAGAAAGAGGGTGAATTTCACGGCAAGTGGAAATCCAGCCCTGCCGGAATATGCACCCCTTTGTAATTGTAATTATGTTTCTGGTGACCCCAGCATCAAATGCTTTTTAGGGCATTCATATGGAGTGAAAATGAGTTACCACTGTGAGTTTCATGGATGTGAGACCTTCCTAGCCAAAGTTAGCAGGGGGTGCATTTCACGGCAAGCGGAAATCCAGCCCTGCCTGAAAATGCACCCCCTTGTAATTATGTGTCTGGTGACCCCAGCATCAAATGCTTTTTAGGGCATTCATATGGAGTCAAAATGAGTTACCACTGTGAGTTTCATGGATGTGAGACCTTCCTAGCCAAAGTTAGCAGGGGGTGCATTTCACGGCAAGCGGAAATCCAGCCCTGCCTGAAAATGCACCCCCTTGTAATTATGTGTCTGGTGACCCCAGCATCAAATTCTTTTTAGGGCATTCATATGGAGTGAAAATGAGTTACCACTGTGAGTTTCATGGATGTGAGACCTTCATGGCCAAAGTTAGCAGGGGGTGCATTTCACGGCAAGCGGAAATCCAGCCCTGCCTGAAAATGCACCCCCTTGTAATTATTTTTCTGGTGACCCCAGCATCAAATGCTTTTTAGGGCATTCATATGGAGTGAAAATGAGTTACCACTGTGAGTTTCATGGATGTGAGACCTTCCTAGCCAAAGTTAGCAGGGGGTGCATTTCACGGCAAGCGGAAATCCAGCCCTGCCTAAAAATGCACCCCCTTGTAATTATTTTTCTGGTGACCCCAGCATCAAATGCTTTTTAGGGCATTCATATGGAGCCAAAATGAGTTACCACTGTGAGTTTCATGTATGTAGTACCTTTTTAGCCAAAGTTAAGAGGGGGTGCATTTCACGGCAATTAGAAAAACAGCCGTGCCAGGAAATAAAACACTCTCTTGACTCCAGCATGATATGACATACATTTGGGGAAAATATATGTGACCGCGGTGTGTCTGGAGGGTCAAAGCATGCAATAGTCAGTGATATATCGGGGATACATTTTTATTTGCATTCATTTAGCTGCAAGAAAACATTTAAAGAAATACTTGACGGTGATCGTTGGGGTCCTGCCAAGTATCCAGTATAGTTTAGCTATATGACTTGCATATGATAACCGTGGATCACATTTAATTTTCAGTCGAGCTGATCTGCTGGATAAGGAAGCTGTTATTTCCCCAGCTACGAGTAGCTACATACAGGCTAACCCCAGTAAAATTCCAGCTAATTTTGTAATTATAGCTGGGCTATATTTTAGCATAATGCGATCGTACCATAAGAAAAGTAGCTATGGATTTGCGTCCAACATACCCCTCGCCAGTTCCGTGTTTTGAGTCTAAATTGAAATGAGTATAAAATCGAAGGTTGCTTACCATCTTTAAGACAAGGATACCCTTCACAAAGCATTATAATACAATAATATTAATACCTCCTTCATATTATTTTGGTACGATATTGAAACGAAGCGAATTCAGAAACTTTTCAAACAGAATGACGTAAGCGCGCGCGCTCCCGTCAGGGGGTGCAATCCACGGCAGGGGTGCATTCTACGGCACAACACCGGACTCCCGGAATTTTGGAATCGACTCTGACTCTGGCTGAAATCTTCTGGAGTCGTTGGAATCGACTCTTCAACTCCAATAGAATTTGATCGCAAACTGCGGTTTTCAAGCCTGTTATATATGTGCATGGACCATATTACACATTAGGCTAATATGCCAGTCAGTAGTGTAGGCTACTTGAGAATGGTGAATATATGCTTCCTCGATTAACAATAAAATTTAAGCTTTAATTGGGCCCAAAATGAAGAAGAAATGAGAACAAATCTCCCTGCGTGATAGAATCAATCAGTGACCATTACACGCATCATACTTGGTCACATATGACCCAGATAGCCAAAAAGAGCCGGTTGTAAGCTGTGCCAGATCTGTTCGCCAAAGCCACGCAGCTGGCCCAGTGCTGGTTTCTACATTCGCAGAGCCGTAGCCTACGTTATACAACACGGCCAAAAAGCTGGGCCGTGTCCTCTGGCCCCGGCATGGCAAACGACTAGCAGACGCACTGTTTTTAATAGCTGTCATTGGCTAATTTTAGCATTCTAGAATTATTAAGTTCATTTTCTATTTCTTCTTTCATTAAAGCCTATAGCCCATAACACTCCATAAGAAAACACAATGTAATAAATAACCAACTTAGGCCTATATGAAGATGCCATGGATGATTGATGTAAATGTCTTAAGCTTAGCTACTAAGATTTAATGTTATTTAATGACTCATTTAAGTATAGGCTGCGATTTCACACTGTGTGCAGGTGTAAAAAAGTCAGAATTAGAGTAAAAAAATAATTTATTTATTTGTGTTTTGTTCCTAGTAATAACACAAACTACAATAATAATTTAATGGGGTTTGATCCCTTTTATTCAGAATTAATTAAGTTCAACACTCAATTAGAATTCTATATGTCAGTAGAGCCCAACTTAGTGAAATAACGTAGACACGACAATGGGTTGGAAAAATGACATATTTTATTGGCTACAACTATGAATATGTGAATAATAGAAACAATAATTGATATAACATGAGGAGTATATTCTATGTCTTAATCAGAGGAAATTATAGTAATGTGATGGCTAAATATAGAAGCTAACAGTCCTACCATTAACAAACGTTAATTTGTGTTATGGGTTAATGACACGCTAAGCTATATTTTGTGGTTAGCTCGTTTTATCAGTCTCATAACTATAAAGTTTTAACAGTGTAAAACTATAAGGTCAGGGAAATTGGCTATTCCTGACCGAAACGCGCAAAAAGGATGGAAAATGGACACCCGGTCCAAAACAAAATACAACCAACAGTAGGAACCAGCAGTAAAATGACCTCAACTCGGTATTACAGGTTTTATGCTAGCCTATCAACTGATGTCAGTGCTAAATAAAATGCGTTTCAATACTTAACGGTAACAAAGGGAAGGCCAGTCCAGATTCCGTAAGTGATGTCAGCTTGTCAGCTGGTCCAAGGTCCCTGCAGGTGCATGGACTCCTGGAGACTTCTTCACCGAAGTCGGGTCGCGGCAAGTTTCCAGTCAGGTTGACGTAGACGTGCACAGATCTCCACTTGGGGTCCGGCCACAAGGGAGACAGTAGAGGAACAGTTTGATGAAACGTGTCTTCAAAACAGCTGTTGAGATCAGAAAGCCAGAGTCCCAAAATGTCTCTGTAACCATTAACTACAATAATAATAGCCTAATATTATATTTATTTTAGCCCCTTGTGAAGATTTATTTAGAGGCTCCCTCGCTGATGACAGCCGCACGAACACGCAGCTCCAATGCTGCTCCTCAGTAGCCTATTCTCTAACGTTATCCTAATCCTATGCTTGGTAGCAATCAGACACAGCTGGGAAAACAGTCTGTGCGTCGCAAACAAAGATATACAGCTTAAATTCATTTGCTGATACATTACCGATTTTTTGTTATCATATTTGTTTTTGTTGTCTGATCACACAACTGCAGTAGCCACTTTTCCTATTATAGCGAAAGTTTGCTTGTCCCAGACCAACGTTAATTCTTGAACGCTTTGTATACAACCCTTTAAAATAGCCTACATACTGCCATCTATTTACAAATACTTTCATTCATTTGTAGTTCATGATAAGGGACAGAATCCACGCGTATGTCTTTCTTTCAGCTAGAATGCATGTGTGTCTGCATGTATTCTGTATGCATGTTTTTCTCTCGATGTCATTATCTTCATATGCATGATCAATTAGCAAGCACACTACCAAAAATAAACGACATCTCAACAAAAAACGTTTTCAACGTAAAACAATTGCAAGATACTCATGCATAGCATACAAAGCACTGTCTGTAAGCCATTAATTCCAACTTCCAAAAACTAGGCCTGCCTTTAAAAGTATTGATATAAAACTGTGGCCAAGTTACAACTAACAATATTGCCTATCATAGCTCTACACTAATTAAACTAGCTCTATTCCAAAGCAGTGCTACCCAATCGCTCCTAAATTAATTAATGTAACTGTGTTTTTTCATCTTACCATCTCAAGAGAATGTGGTCATTCAAACTATAAATGTGAAATAACCTAAATTGCCTCATGGAACAACACATCATTTCAATTAATGTTTGAAACGGTTGACAAATAATTACACTCCAGAAAGGATATGTTGCTAGTTTATTGTAAAGTTTACTCAAGAAAATGTACAGATTTTAAAAATTTCGCTGCTGCTAGAACTTTTGGTACAATGGCTGTTACTGTATGATTTATGCTAGCCATCCAGCTAAAACGAATGATTGTCATTGATCCCGCATATGGCAGTGCTGGCTTGCCAGCGACACGTAAATAGTGTTGGCTTATTGACCACTGTCTTTTGCATAATTTAAACGGTTAATGACTTGAAATATATTAGCCTTTGCAATAAAATGACATTTTTCTATGTGAAAAGAACATTCTTAGCATAACATGCACATTATTTTTGTCGAAAATAAATGTTGTGAACTGGTGGAGTTCGAACCAGCGACCTAAACGGCGGTATCTCAGTGCTGTAACCACCACGCTATAGGCACTTTCACTGTTACATTAGCAGCCTCTTAAGCATGTAGAGATAGTGTACTTTGATATGAGGAAAGTTAATCAGACATTCTCATTGGCTGATTAGTGTGGTTATTCAATGGGGAGAATGATTCTTTGAGGGCATGGATCATTTATTACAAATTCAACAGGAAAAAGAAGAAAAATAAGAAGATGATGATCAAGAAAAAATGTGAAAATAAGCCAAGTTTAGGGCTTTATTGTGTAGATATGTGGCATTGTACATGCATTATGTGTGGTTACATCAGGTCAGAAGGTAGAGAAGTTAATGTTTTTAAGGGCTGAGATTCTGTGGTCATTGTGGTTATTTCTGTAGGAAACCGTGGAAAGTGCCAAACCCTCATGCTGTATAGGTATGGGGCATGCCCACCCCAAGCCGTACCATACCTGCCATCCCTATGTATACAATGAGCACCATAATTCAATAGACAGTCACACATTTGTTATTTTGGTTCAGTACTCTAGCACTTTGCTAAATGTAGTCACACCCCCCAATTCCCATAGAGATCCATTCAAATGCAGAGAAGTTATAGTATCGCTTGTACCAGAAAATAAGACCTCTTACAAGAGTCTTTTGATGTTGTTGGGTCACAGACATCAGGAAGTCATGGCATACAAAGGATATGCGACCATATACTTAAAATTATTACTTTATTCTACATTATGTTAAACTGTCCAATATTTTTTGATGCCTGAAAATGGGGGGAACTATGTACAAAAGGTTGTATTATTTCTAAACGGTTCATCTGATATAGATGAAAATACCCTTAACATTAAATTAAAGCTGACGGTCTGCACTTCAACCTCATTGTCATTGTATCCTTTCAAACTCAAAGTCCTAGAGTACAGAACCAAAATAACAAAAAATCTCTCACTGTCCAATGAATTATGGTGCTCACTGCACATTTACTTAATTGGCCTGAACTTCATCAGCGCAAGCAAGTTGAAATTAAACAGGAGATAATCAGTGTTGACCTCATATTAGCACAGCTTAGTGCAGGTGTAGGGAGCAACTTGTTTTCACTGGGCACTGATGATGCTGTGTCCTTTAGGTAATTTCTGTGATGTCCCTCATCTTCCTTCTGGTGTCGATCATCAACACCTGTGTAAGAAGATATCCGCGTTTCAGAGAATACCAGGTCCATGAAGAATCGACCCCTGACCCCTTAATGGAAAGCGACATGGAGAAGCCTGTGGGTATGAAAGTCTTCTTCATTTTGGAGGCTGTTTGTGTGACGTGGTTCATCTTTGAGTTCCTGGTTCGTGTCGTCTCCTGCCCGAACAAGCTGCTCTTCATCAAGAATGTACTCAACACCATTGACTTTGTGGCCATCCTTCCCTTTTTTCTCTCCTTCGTCACCACCAGTAACATTGTGGAAATGGTGCGGGCTGTACGATTTCTGCGCCTCTTGAGGATTTTCAAACTGATGCGAGCTGTTGTGTGCATGCAGGTTATGGGACACGCTGTGCGGGCCAGCCTCAGCTACTTCTTCATCCTCTCTGCTTCCCTGGCAGTGATCTCATTCATGTTTGGCTCCTTAATCTTCCATGCTGAGAACCTTTTAGTATATAATAGCTTCGCTGATATTTCACTTGGTGCCTGGTGGGCAATGATAACCTTGACCACCATTGGCTATGGCGACATGTATCCAGAAAGCTGGCTGGGCCAAGTAGTTGCATGCCTGTGCGCTGTGACAGGTGTACTGACCCTCGCCTTGCCTGTTCCTGCCTTGGTGAACAACTTTAGGATATACCACAAGTTGATTACGGCTAAATATAAACTGTCAATGAAGAAGAGGTACAACCCTGACCTGAGTGTTCCAGTGGCTTTACCCTCCACGAATTTGGATCACACCCATCGTTATGCATGCTCAATGGTGACTGAATCAATCCACTAAAGCTTTTTCTGAATCATAGGTGCCATTTTAAACACTTCATAAAATCATAAAATGTATTCATAAATGATCAATTAGGCTCTAGATAAATAAGATAATAAGACCGATGGAAAGGCACTTGGTTCAGAAAAATAATTAATATATTCTTATTGCGTATGAAGGTGCTTTCATATAGTAGTTGGCATATTAAATTTATAATTTCTCACTGTCATTTAAGCACATAATCCAACACTTCTGCAGTTTTTTTATGCAAACTGGCCTTAAAGGGGAATTCCACTGAAAAATGTTTGATTTGCAGAAAAGGAGCTGTCAGCCAACTTTCTACCTGTAGTGAAAGCAAAGATATAGCTCAAACTATTGTGCATGTACCAGGTACCTGCTTTACTGCGAACTACAATGGCCAAGTGTACTTACAGTTTATGGCCGGTGTCAGACAACACCACTCACACTGAGTAACGTTATGACTGGAGCGGAGGCAGGTTTGCCAGAGCTTGCCAGAGTTTCCAGCCAAATGGTGACTCAAAACTAGCCAAAACAATATTTTTAACAGAAACCAACGTATTTTAAGTAGTATGTATATTTTTACTTTTTAAAAGTATGTGTTTTTTGACCTTTCATTTTCCCAAAATACGACAAAATCTAGTAATGGGCTATATTAAAAACATTGCAATTTTCGAAATGCCAAAAAGTTGATGTGTGTCTTAGCTGCTGCATGGCAAACTGATTCAAAAACCCGAATTTTCATCTTTAATGCCAAGAAACCCGTGGCTAACAACAGCTAATGGCACTAACTTAGCCCAGACAATGACATTGTTAACTTTGCTTCTGTAATCGTGTGTTCAAAGTGAAACCATTCGATTATGGTCAGCTCGCTAATGTTAGTCTACTTTTCATGGTCATGGATCATAATGTAGTTGGCATGGTTCCTTACCGGGTGATTCAATAAGGCAGAGGAATATTTCAGGGAATGAGACCGGAGGCCACTGAGTTGTATCATTTGTCCACTAACTGACAGCACTCGAGTCCTGTTTTGTTTAGTTTGCCAAGATATCTTTAGGAAACAACGTATTAATGTAATTTTCTATCATTATAATAAAATAGCAACGATAGCTAGCTTGATCTACGATGTGTCCCTACTCAGAACAGTAACAGACGCAGCCTTGATTCCTCCCTCGCTAACTCCGCCTATGTGCATATAATTTACACGCCCACTTGACACCACTGTAGTCTTTCAAAAACGAGGAAGTGGTTGTTTTGGACAGCGACTTAATTAGTTGTGCCTTGATCTGTTAAATGAGGTTAATGTTGTTTTTAGGTGGAATTACCATTTAATAGCCAGGGCATTATATTTGAGCGAATAAAGTGAAGTGAGAAAATGCACAGAACCCTGCTGTAGATCTCTCTAATCTCCAGAAGGCAGCAAAAACATGAAATATGATGGGCTCTATCTTGATTATCTTAGCGCATGGTCTCAAACGAATGGTGTAAGTGCATTTAGGGCATGTCCAACTCCACTTTTGATAGTTAGAGGGCGGATATTTTGAGCACAAAGTAAGGCGCAAGGTTTACATGGGCTGAACTCTCTTCATTAATGATAGGTGTGTCTTGCACATAACCTGCAATAAACCAATCATCTCCCATTCCCTTTAAAAGCCACCTGCATTTGCACCATGGCAGATTGCTAATATGAGGGCAGATGGTAAGACTGTGAAAACAGAAATTTACAGCTGGCGAAACTGACATGATCGTGCACGTAGTTAAAGCGTGCAAGCAAGGAATAGGCTATATGGATCAATATTATGATCTATATTATTCGGACTAACCATTATGATGTGTTTTGATATAAACAATAATAATCTTTCACATTCGGGTTTAACACCGGCACGGGTTCCTGGTAATTCCCGACCAAACTATTCACAGAAATACAATAACAGGAAAACGGGACATTTTCTTCCATTGGCTTTCACCAGTGCTGTTATTTTACAAAGTGTATGCGGTTTAATTTTGTTATTACACCTGCAACAGCTGAGCATAAGCTACGATGACATTGCTTCCCTCTCAGTTTAGAAAACGCCAAATTAGCCTACTTGTATACTTAATTTCATTTGATTATACAATGAAGCATTGTCAAACATCAGTTCTATGAGGCTGTTCTCACAGCACAGATCACAGGCAATGAACTTTGGCTAGCGAAGTTTAAGCTTCATCCAAAGTTCATATTACGTGCATTCTAATATTGATTAGTAACATAAATAGTGTTCTTTTGCCTTAATTATGACACTAAATAAACTAAAGCTGTCAGGTTGGGTACCCATAGGTTTACGCTTATTTTCCCTTTTTTTATATTGCCATGCTTCTGGAAATATGACCAACGCGTTTTTACTGATAGCTTAATGCCTTAAAACAAGCCCACTTTCCTGCGATTCCAGGGACAACGTGCATCTATTCCGGGAGAGAAAATAATTTTATTTTTTGGGAAATATGAATTCCCATTTCACAATGTAATCTTGATATTTTTATGCATGTTTGTGCGCGCCCCTGTGTGCATAACAGACAGGAGGGTGTACGCATATTGTGCACATGCCTATGTAGACACATATTACTTATCTTAATATTAAAGTTAAAATAACAGTGAAACAACTGCGACATGACTTAAGACCAGGTTTGTGGTGCTTTTAGCACAAATGCTTTCTGCTGCCGCAAGATGACAGTATGGCAAAAATGATCCTGGCCACACCTCATCTTAAGACCAGCCCACCCAGTTCACGTACTATGGGCGCAAGTTCACTTGCTAGTTAAACAATGTGAGCACTGGACAGTAAAGTGACAACTGCGTCGGTCTGTAACTAGCAAAGAGACTTGCGTTTGGGTTACCGCTGCTTAGCACCTAGTATAAGATGGAGCTCGGAAAAACATATTGTGAGTTTATAAAAACTTTTTTTTCTGTGGGTTTGGTTAGCACTCTTGAATATCTCTTGATCAGGGATATGTAAAACTCCAGTCCTGGATGGCTGAGTCTCCAACCATTGAGTGCCCCTCTCCCTCTCTCCATTCAATTGGAGCGCCTTGACTATCAGTATGATGATACCACGAGATCACAAAAATCTGGCAAAGATGCAAAGGATTTGTATCCTGGTGCAGGCAGACAATAACATGATCCAAATGGAGTCTAACCTACTACAGATAAATTGTAATTCAGTGCAAATTAATAGTATTTTAATCTCATTCATAATAAATTAGAGATGGACTAAGTTATATAGTACACTCTATATATTTGTTTATACCATTTGATAATAACTAACCAAAACTGACCATTTTTGTTTGCTGATGAATTATATTACAGCATAGCACTGTTAAAGAATTGTATTACTTATGTGTAACCTTAATTCTGCTATTATCAATGTAACTAGCTATGCACTTATTGTAGTGGCACTATTACTACCCTACAGTGAGAGCCTTATAATGTACCTGGAATGAATAAACAACAAATAAGATTTATTTGTTTGGTGATACACTTGTTAACATAATGATCTTTATTTGTTACTGCATTGGTTATTGGTTCTATTTTATTTCTCAAAGTAAAAAATATAATTCCTAAATTGTGGTGTGAGCCTGTTTAATATGCTTTTTTTTTTTTTTTACATGACAAAGTAAATACACATTTGATGGCTATATTTTCTCACTCCATAGCCATACACATCTAAATGCTTAGTGATAAAACAACTGTAATAGTTTATATGAGTCCAGTAGGGACCTCATGCACTCTATTAGAGTTTCAAGTATTATGAGAGTTGTTTCTATACTTGACTGTGAAGGAACTGAAGTATTTAATCAATCAGTGTTACCATTTGTGAGGGAAAACTGTCTGGGTGGGGAAATACAGGGTTGGGATGTAAGCATAGTGTAACTAAGGCAGTAAAATGTGATGCTCCAAACTTATGAGAGTTCTTGTGTGCAATACACAACATCATCATCAGAGTTGGCCATCAAGCATGGAGCAGGTAAATGTATGCATTTAAAAAAAAGGTTATCCACCCATGCAAGGTGCACTGCAGCTAAAGTGCACGCACACCTCTGATCATGCACTCACCTGTGAACCAGCAATGAAGAGTTGGGAACTGGTGGGGGTCATATCTTTCACTTATGACAGGTAGCAGCCTATGAGCCCCTGGCATGCAGTAAGCAGTCTGGAGAATAGTCACTAGTGTGAGTGCTTCTGCTGCAGAGGCTCCATGCCGGGCTAGCTCTAGACTCTTGGAGGCCCTATGCAGAGGCTCCATGCCGGGTTAGCTCTAGACTCTTGGAGGCCCTATGCAAAATTTACTTTGGAGACCCCCTTTTGAGTTATTTTGAGGTTGCGGAATAATTTATCCACACTATAGTTTATCCACACATTTTTGCATTTTGCTGCCAGGTTTATGAGAGATTGCTGTAACGATGGATGTTCTTATAGTTTTAGGACTGAGGTTCACATAATGTTTGGTTGTAACAATAGGTTGATGTGTAGTGTGTCATATTCATATGTTGTGTATTTTTGAATGTTTTTTGCATGTTTTTTCACAAAATATGTATCATGTTATTTATTACAGTAGTGTTCACAAGAAATACAATCTATAACCCTTGGAGGGGGGAAAAAAAACATTACAAGGATACAAGAAGATGCTAGTGCACTGTGCATAAAGAAGTGCATAGGGACAGTTGTTTTTACATCTCCTGAAATCTCTGCATTCCAAAATAAAAGGACAACTTTATTTTGTAAGGTAAGTTTACTGATATAGTAAAAGTACGACTAGTTTAGCAGTGAAAGTCTGATCAACAAGTCGATAAATCACCTACCAACCGTGAGCCCCTAATCGAGCGCGCCCTGGGTTGTGGAATTAGTGCGTTGTAGTGATGTGCAGTTCGCGAACGAATCGGTATTTTTGAACGACTCTTTATGCTGAGTCGTCTGAGTCGACTCGCCAGTTCGAGTGAATCGTGCTAACCCACGGCTCTGGCTCTGGCTCTCGGCTCTTAGCTCTGGCTCTTGACTCTGCCTGCTTTCTACTACAGCCGGCCGGGAGACACTCCCCCGAGACACTCAGCACTGGTTAATGCGCGGCGCGCAGTTTCTGATTGCTAAATTAGAACCTACGTAAGAATATTTTTTAATTTGATCTAACAATATTGCACACACTTTTGTGAAGTTAATAATCGCCCCAGCTCATTCCAAAGTTATTATGACTACTAATGGTTAAAAGAAAGATACGTAGCTACAGTAGCTATACTACCCAACTGATCAGCACGAAATCAACTCGACTCAATTTAAGAGCCATGAGCCGTAGCAATATTCCACGGCTCCAGACAGAGCCGCGGAACCAGAGCTGTGACACAAACCGGTTATTTTCGAGTTTTAACCACATAACTGTTCTTATAGAGTTCTGTGGTTTTAACAAAGGGCAACATGAAGTACACCATTAAGCTATTAATCGGGGTTACTACTCAGCGTGATTCAAACGGAAACCATATTGACAAAGGAATTATTTTAGCCTATATCTAATGATATTCCGAGACGCCGACTGTATATTACGAAATTATTAAACTTTTTGCGAGAATTGCAACCGAATTCCAGTCAACTATGAAACAATTAGGCCAAATATGCGATATTGCGATTGTGTTCAGCTAGATTAGGCTACAAAAAAATGACAGAAAACACTCATTTAAAGTGGTGGCATTTTTATTTTAGAACTCTTGACCAACAACAACAGTGAACAGAATAAATAGCCTACAATTGCGTATGATATAATAAATAAAGTACAGCTAAAATAAACACATTTAAATAACCCTATGGTGTCCAAATAAATAAACGACACAGGCTCCTGTACATCATATGCACACACTGACACACACAATAAATATCTGGCTTGTTTGTCCAATTTGGCTGGCTATCTCTCTTATACAGTGTTCCATCCACCTCATTTTCAGTAGACCTAGACTACTGGATTCTGGGATATGATTTTTTTTTAAAAGATTAATATTAACATAGATTAAATAGCTCTATACAAATATAACCATTCAATGTCTATTATTACCTGTAAGATCTAATGTTACAATCTATGATCGAAAAAACGGAGATGGGAAAGTCGTAAATAAACGTAACCTGCGATTGCAAACTAGCTTGAGACAGTAGGCTACTGTAAATTGAGAATATTAGCAATGAGTATCATTCAGATGATTTGGGTCTGAATAAAATATCAAGGCTAGTTTACAAACTTATTTTGTCTACTTTGTTACCAGCTAGGGTCTGCTGTCTGAAACAGCTTCTAATTCCAGCTCGCGAGTAGCGCCGCTGAAAGAAAAAGATGCGGCTCAAACGGCTCTTCTGTATTAACCGGAAGTACCAAAATTGCAACTCCGACTCCGACTCTTCAAACTGAATGGTACGAATAGAGCCGACTCAGAAAAAAGAGCCCAACTGCCCATCACTAGTGCGTTGCATAATGGGGATTATTTTCCTTGTGCAGCTGGCGTTGCAAACTCACCAGAGTCTGGATTCGTAATTTTAATTGCGTTTAAAAGCGAAGTTATCAGAACGACTTTAGTTTGTAATTTTACTATTCAATTTACTTGAGGCTACATGGTCCTGCTCCATTTACAAAGAAACAAATAAATAAATACATATAGCCTAAATAAATGAAATCCAAACATTCAGTGGGACTACACTTTTTGGCGCAACATTATCTTCAGAACAAAGTTGGATGGTCTCCTGTCTGTGATAAGGTGAGAATTAAACTACTTTTTGTTGTCAAACTGATTAGTAAATACAAAAGAAGAGGTGTAGCCTACTTCAGTTAGAGGCGGAGTGCAACTCTTACAGTTAGAATCATAAAATGAATTAATGTTTTATATTTTTATTTTATTTCCCCCCCCTGGTCGGCTCTTATGGTTACTGGCTAGCGAGTAAAACTGCAAAAATCTATGTAAGGTGAACTGCGACATGTATGTACCTCACAAAACCTCGCACAGTAAATAACGAGATCCGCAGTAAACAATAGCCTACTCTGAGTCTCTGACGTGGATGGAAACACTTTGAAGCAGGCTCTAAACATGTTACAGGCGTCCACTGTTAGCGAATAGCTACATCCAGGTTGATACAAAAGCTGACCACAAAGTCAAAATATAATTTTAGCTAGTTCAACTAGGATAGATGGATTGCTAAAACGTTACAAATCTATCAACCAGAGGGTCTGCCATGATGTTCTTAAAGCTTCTCCACTTGGTTAAGATTCCACAGATATGCTATATCAGGAGTCACCACAATGAATTGGCAACGTTGTAGGAACAAGATAATGTGCACTAATGCTTCGAACTGAATGTCTTCCAGAAAAGGAGTGTCTTCCTCGAGATCACATCACTCTTTATTTTACAACTGAATGCAATGCGCTTTACATTGGAAAAGGAAAAAGAAAAGATCAGAAAGATAATAAAATCTATAAAAACAATGTGATAAAAGAATAACAGACAAAGCAAATAAATAAACCATAAAAAGCAAGTAATAAAATAGAGAATAAAAGGAAATGAAAGAGCAGGGATGAATGAGTAGAATTAGTGTTGAATTCAACCCAAAAACAGTGCAATAGTTTCACTCATTAATTACTTCCGTTTTACACATGCTAATACATTGAAAACAAGTTTTTGAAAGAATATAGTTTTATATTAAATGTTTTTTAAATTGCTGAAATTTTAAATGTTACAAATACAAGCAATCTTTTGCCCAGACGCAGTTTTTGCGGGCTAAACGTGTGAATGTGGGTAACTGACTGACTGGTTGATTGGTTGGGTGACTGGCTGGCTGCCTGATCCCCCGATGTTGAAAGTGCATGAGTAAATTTTGAGTAATTACTATAAAAAGTTTAATGTCTAACTCCCCATCCCTTTTTACTAGTACAAGTTGTAGCACCCAAAAAGATACACTCTCCAGAGGAAGACATCACCTATGTTTTAAACTCGATCAATATCAGAGAAGCAACATCAAAAAGTAAACCAAGTCCAATGCGGATTGTTTTTTGACTGTGGTCCCGGCAAATACGCGACCTGTGGAGTGACGAATAAATAAACAGCAATTCAAAGCATTTAGCCTCCTGTTCGTCGAATTGTACGTCAACAAGTTTTTTGCACAAAGGTGCAAACAGGTGTCGGTTGGTTCTCTCTAGAGCTGAGGAGGAAACGACATGATATTTTATTTGTTTATAAAACTTTACTTCCAAAACTCCCTCTATTTAGCCAAGCTTCTTTCAATTAAAACCTCAAATTATTCTACTAGACCTCATTAGATCTCATTGGACATACCACGTTTTAGGACTGAGTTGAGTATAAATGCCTTTGGTGTTTCAACACCTTAGATGTGGAACAAAATGCAAGAGTCATTCAAGCTGACCTCCTTGGTGTTTTTTGAATTTTGAATGAAATAATTGGAGGCAAGCAGGATTACTGACAATGCTGTGGTGTCTTAACAGTTATTTAAATTTCAATAGAAACACATAAGATAAAATGCTACTAAAATGGGAATAAAAACAAACATGAAAAAAACAGGTAAATACCAGGAACATTGCAGGAAGGTTGCAGGCCAACATTGTAGCAACGTTGCAGCAATGTTGTAGCAGTCTTTTGGAAAATGTTTTATTGAGATTATGTTTGAACGTGTCTACAACATTGTAGAGCAATATTGCGGCAACGTTGCACAGGGTTGTAGCAGGAAGGTTTATGTTACACTTGTAACCTTTGTCTGGGGCTTTTGTTAAATATTTCCAAAACTGCACCTTTGAGTGTTGAAATTAAAACTATTGGCAGAAGCAAGACATTCTAGGCTGAGCGGTACCGGAGCAAACTGGAGCTTGCGGAGTGATAACGTTTTAATAGTGATCATCACTCTAATTAAATTGCGTCCGCTTCCCCTCCTTGCACGCTCCCGCTCACATACTCTGCCACACACACCTTTGAGAATCAGATGAACTCCGTCGCCCTGGTATGCAGGCCAACCTGCATTCTCCACAACAATATCCGCCGTACCTTGTCACATTTTCCTCACTGGCTGCATACAGGCGTCCGGGCTGAGCTAGGCTTGCCTAGGCTTGTTTTTTATTAAATCCAGCTGTTATTCCATGGTAGTGCCTGCTGGTGTTTACTACAGAGTTGCTTACAATTCTATTTGTTGTGACTCCTCCCTTGCGCCCTTAAACGTCTTAGTATTGGAAAGCAAATTTAGATTTTAAATGCCAAAGTTATGTTGTCAGATTTAATCCATGTATTAATGTCTTGCCTTTGGGGGATCAGAACATTAAAATTGTTCACTGAAACATTTTCTCTTAGCAGCAAGGACAATACTCTTGAAACAAAACCTCCATCTAAAATTGATCTGTGGGACGAGATGGCCAAGAGAGAAGACAGTGAAAAAATAGTCATCAATGTTGGTGGCGTGCGGCATGAAACCTATAAGAGCTCCCTTAAGACCTTGCCAGGTACCCGGCTGGCCCTCTTAGCTGAATCTGTCCCAGATGATGATATGGAACCAGGTTCAATAAGCGAGTTTTTCTTCGACCGACACCCAGGTATGTTTACCTATATACTAAACTACTACAGGACTGGAGATCTCCATTTCCCACCCAAGGTTTGTGGGTGCCTGTTCGAGAAGGAGCTGGCCTTTTGGGGGATCAATGAGACGGACATGGAACCCTGCTGCTGGGTGTCTTACTGTACTCACAGGGACAGAATTGAAGCCCTACGTAAACTGGGACCATCCGATCCAGTGCATGCGGGACGGGACAGACAGAACCTCCTTCTGCTGAACCCTGAGGACAGTGGGGCTACATCGCGGTACTGCTCCTGGCCAAAGATATGGGCCCTTTTTGATGATCCGTACTCATCCAAGGCTGCAGAGGTACTCTCTCTCTCTCTCTCTCTGTTTTTTTTAATCAGCAAAATTATTGATTGAACTATCTGCTAGATAATTGAGGAATTTACAGCAAATTTGGGAATTTCACACATTGCCTACATTAACCTGTGCAGAATCTGCGTAGGATCTGTGGCTTTTTGAGGATTACAGGTGGTTCGTTTTCTGTGAAGGAAGTATGATTTCAAGGAGTATTAAAAAATAGATGAAGATATTGGCAATATACTCTACAGACAGCATTTAATTAATATGGCGAATGTTATTGCAAAGAGTCCCGTAAATTTAATTAAAAAAATAAAAAAATGTATATTTATATGTTATATTATACAGTGAGCACCATGATTAATTGGACAGTGACACATTTATTATTATTTTGGTTTTGTACTCTAGCACTTTTAAAAGATACAGTGAGGTTGATGTGCAGACTGCCAGCTTTAATTTGAGGGTATTTCCATCCATATCAGATGAAGCGTTTAGAAATGATAGAACCTTTTGTACATAGTCCCCCCCCCCTCCCCCCCATTTTCGGGCATCAAAAAATATTGGACAGTTTAACATATAGAATGTGTTGTTATAATAACATGTAGAATAAAGTAATAATTTTTTAGCATATCCTTTGCATGCCATGACTTCCTGATGTCTGTGACCTAACAATATCAAAAGGTACTGGTACTTTTAGAAGCAATACTAAAAATAAAAAAAACACCTGTTTTGGAACATTCCACAGGTAAACAGGTGATGCTATCTTGACTGGGTATAAAATAATATCAAAAGATTATCTTATTTTCAGGTACTCTTATAAGGGATACTATAACCTCTCTGCATTTGAATGGATCTCTGGGAATTGAGGGGTGGGACTAGATTTAGCTGTAAATTATGCTGGAAAAGTATGGAATACATGGTTGGCGAAATGGCTGTAAGTCATCAAGGGTCTGAGGTATCAAACGAGCCTCAAACCATCACTCTTCTGCCAGATATGCAGTAGATATGGATGCATAACTTGAAGGGTTGTTTCATCTGACAAAATTTACTAATTAAAGCTGACTGTCTGCACCTCAACCTCATTGTTATTGTATCCTTTCAAACTCAAAGTTCTAGAGTACAGAACCAAAATAACAAAAAAATGTGTCACTGTCCAATGAATTATGGTGCTCACTGTATATACTAGAAAGTTTGGTTTATAGAATTCCACATGCAGAAAAATTATTCATATTTACACTTTTTGAAGCTTCTAGGAGTAGCAAGGGACCATGACTCAAATCAAGCATTTTTCACATATACAGTGCAGTCCAAATGTATGTCAGTGACATATTGTTTGTTGTTTTGGCTCTGTACTCACAAACATTGGATTTGAAGTGGAATAGTGAGGTTAAACTTAAGACTTTCAGCTAATTTTGAGTGTGTTTACATCCAAATTGGGCGGGCCGTGTAGCGATTGTAGCCCTTTTTATACATACCCCCCCCATTTTAGATGACCCAAAGTAATTGGTTGATTAGTTGCTCAGCATTTCTTGGGCAGGTGTGTTTCGTTTCATCGTTACTTTATACACAAGAGTGTTAACAAAAGGTGTAGAGTTGTGTTATGTCCCAAAATCTGCCTGCGTTGCAATAACCAGGTGTACACTAGTGGAGGTAACACTAAGCCACTTAAACACGAACCACAACCTCAAAGGAAAACCCAGTCAAGCGCAAAGTGATATAAACCACAAAAAAATTAATTTAATAAACACTATTCTCTAAACACATATGACAGTTCGGCAATATTTACAGGAACACAGGCTGCAAGCTCTCACCGGGCAGCAAGTGTCCAAGTCCGGACCCACATCAAGATACCAGGTGGTCTTCTCCTGATCTAGCGTGAACACTGCTTTGGTGTTGATAAGCAGAAATCAATCCAGTTACGGGCTATGCACTGTAGTTAGTTGGATAACTCAACGGTAAGCTCAGATCTCAGTTGTCAGGCAGTGTCATGAAGGTTGTAGTGGTTGCTAGCATCAGGTTGCTCCGTGACGGTCCTTGGCATCCCCAGTTACGGGCATCTGTTCATACACTGCGACGTCCATGTCTCCACATATTTCTCGAAGATGGTTGCCAGGTAACAGCGTGCGTCTACTCTCCAGCGCAGCTCCCAGGATCTCCGTACAGGACCATGACGTTAGAATCTCCACCTGTAGGGGAGACACAAACGCAGCAGCCCAAAGCAAAACGAAAAACAAAGTAGGGGAGACAGAGGAACACAAAGGAACCTAACAGTTGATTTTAGGTGTGACATTTGCACTTGGAGTCTGTTGTCATCTCTCAACATGAGGGCCAAAGAAGTGTTAATGCCAATAAAGCAGGCCATCATGAGGCTGAAAAATCTGAGTAAATCAATCAGACACATAGCCAAAACATTAGGTGTGTCAAAATCAACTGTTTGGTACATTGGTAAGAAGTAAGAACGCATTGGTGAGCTCAGGAATTGCGAACGACCTGGCAGACCAGTGTTGTGGATGATAGAAGAATACTGGGAATGGTGAAGAAAAGCCCATTTTCAACTGTTGAACAGATCAGGAACACTCTCCAGGATGTAGGTGTAGATGTGTCAAACCTCAGAGGGTTCACCACAAGTTGCAAACCCCTGGTAAGCCTCAGGAATAGAACGGCCAGCTTACAGTTGGCAAAAAAGTACATTAAAAAAACTATAGAGTTCTGGAACCAAGTTCAACCTGCACAATAGTGATGGAAAGAGGAAAGTGTGGAGAAAAAAAGGCACAGCTTATGATGCAACACATACCAACTCAGCTGTCAAACATGGTGGATGTGGTTTTATGGCTTGGGCATGTATGGTTGCCATGGTTGCATGTATGGCTGGAACTGGCTCACTTGTGTTCATTAATGATGTCACTGCTGACTGTAACAGAATTAATGCCAAACTATAGAAACATCTTGTCTACTAAAACTTAAAACTTATTGGATGGCGCTTCACCATGCAGCAGGACAATGATCCCAAACATACAATGATCCCTACAGCAACCAAGGAGTTTTTTTATGGCCAAGTGAAATGTTCTTGACTGGCTAAGTCAATCACCTGACCTCAATTCAATTGAGCATGCGTTTCATTTGTTGAAGGCCCGACTTGGCAAAAAGCCCCCAAAACAAGCAAGACCTGAAGATTGTGGTAGTACAGGCCTGGCAGAGCATCACCAGGGAAGATACCAAGCATCTGATGATGTCTATGGGTCACAGACTTCAGGCAGTCATTGAATGCAAAGGATTTGCAACCAAATATTAAATATGATTTTATTTAAGTTTATGTTAATTTGTCTAATTACTTTTGGTCCCCTAAAATGGAGTGGGGGGTATAAAAAGGGCTACAATTGCTACACGGTTCACCCGATATTAAAGCTGAAAGTCTGCACTAACCTAATCCTCACTATTCCATTTAAAATACAATGCACTGAAGTACAGAACCAAACCAACAAAAATGTGTCACTGTCCAAATACTTTTGGACTGCACTGTAGGTAATGTTTTGTACATGAGTGAGACATATGAGAACTGTGAATTGAAAATGTTAATGCAGTGAAGTTTTTCCTGTTGTAAAATAACAGTTTTTTAGTAAAAAAAAAAAAAGAAGGTATTTACTTATTACAAATAATGTGGTGTTCATGTTTAAGCTTATTTAGCTGCAGTAAATGAATTAATTTTGTTCTCAGACCATTATACATTTGCTTAATTGGCATGAATTTCATCAGAGCAAGCAAGATGAAATTAAGCTGGAGATAATCAGTGTTGGCACAGCTTAGTGCAGATGTAGGGAGCAACTTGTTTTCACTGGGCACTGATGATGCTGTGTCCTTTAGGTAATTTCTGTGATGTCCCTCGTCTTCCTTCTGGTGTCGATCATCAACGCCTGTGTAGGTACATATCCGCTTTTCAGAGAATACCAGGTCCATGAAGAATCGACCCCTGACCCCTTAATGGAAAGCGACATGGAGAAGCCTGTGGCTATGAAAGTCTTCTTCATTTTGGAGGCTGTTTGTGTGACGTGGTTCATCTTTGAGTTCCTGGTTCGTGTCGTCTCCTGCCCGAACAAGCTGCTCTTCATCAAGAATGTACTCAACACCATTGACTTTGTGGCCATCCTTCCCTTCTTTTTCTCCTTCGTCACCACCAGTAACATTGTGGAAATGGTGCGGGCTGTACGATTTCTGCGCCTCTTGAGGATTTTCAAACTGATGCGAGCTGTTGTGTGCATGCAGGTTATGGGACACGCTGTGCGGGCCAGCCTCAGCTACTTCTTCATCCTCTCTGCTTCCCTGGCAGTGATCTCATTCATGTTTGGCTCCTTAATCTTCCATGCTGAGAACCTTTTAGAAGATAATATCTTCGCTGATATTTCACTTGGTGCCTGGTGGGCAATGATAACCTTGACCACCATTGGCTATGGCGACATGTATCCAGTAGGCTGGCTGGGCAGAGTAGTTGCATGCCTGTGCGCTGTGACAGGTGTACTGACCCTCGCCTTGCCTGTTCCTGCCTTGGTGAACAACTTTAGGATATACCACAAGTTGATTACGGCTAAATATAAACTGTCAATGAAGAAGAGGTACAACCCTGACCTGAGTGTTCCAGTGGCTTTACCCTCCACGAGTTATGCGTGCCCAATGGTGACTGAATCAATCCACTAGGGTAGGACCATAAAGCTTTTACTGAAACGCATGTCTTGGTGCCATTTTAAATACTTCACAAATTTATAAAATGTGTTCATAAATGATGAATTATGGTCTAGATAAATGGGAAAGATAATTTCCTTGGAAGATAATAAAACAGATTAAAGGAGAAGTTAGTTCATCGAAAAAATCACAAATTTTTTATAGTGTTATAAAGTTGCTTTCATTTAGTAATTATATTTAAAAAATTATACTTTCACACTCTGTCATTTAAGCACAAAATTCAAAGTGAGAAAGTGAGAAAATGCACAGAACCCTGCTCACAAAACTGCTGTTATATAGATCTCTAATCTCCCAAAGGCAACAAAAACATGAATCATGAAAAAACATATTGTGAGTTTACAAAAAAGTTTGGTCAGGGATATCAAACTCCAGTCCTGGACGGCTGACTCTTCAGCCATTTATTGAATTAAATGAAAAAAGATTTCAACACTCACCATGACGACACCTCTAGATCACAAAAACTGCCTAAGATGCAAATGATTTGCATCCTGATGCAGGCAGAAAGTAACATGATCCAAACGGAGTCTATTCTATTTATTCTCTTTGATAATAACTAACCAAAATTGACCAATTTTGTTTGCTGATGATATAGCAAACAATATAGCACTGTTTAACCCTCATATTATCTTTGAGGTCAATTTGACCTCTTAAAAACCAGTTAACCTTATTTTTTAATCTTGACACTATATGATTTTTTCTAATTTGTTGGGATTAAATAGTAAACTTGCAATAGACAAAATGCTATATTTTCAAAAGTCTGTCCTGTCCCAACTTTTCTGCTGGAGCTTTCCCATACAGGTTTTAAACTTTCACTTACCTCAGGCTCTAAAATGAGATGTTCTATCACACATTTTTAATATTTATGGATAAAAGGCTAGTCAATTGGCTTGTCCAAATGTTGTATTACATTAGTTTTGTGTAAGTTTAAACTTTTGGGGCTCAATTTGACCCCGAACATAAAATGCGTCATAAAATGTCAAGATAACATTTAATTGCTTATGTGTAACCTTAATTTAGCTATTATCTATGTAATTATGCATTTATTGTATACACTTGTTAACATAATACTCTTTGCTGCTGCATTGGTTATTGGGTCCATTTCATTTATCAAAATTAAAAATCTAATTCTTAATGTGGTGTGAGCCAGTTTAATATGCTTGACAGTCAAATTTAAGTACACCTATGTCTAGTTTTACAAGAGTGGGGATTTTTTAATGATTAATACTAGTATTTCATTTCCCTTCATTACTTGATCAGTTTTCTTTTAATCTAACGTATTTCTCCATTCGTTTGGGTTTAGTGGATAAAAACACAGAACGAGTGAATGGATGTGTTGAATGCTTTGGCTTGATTTTGAGCCTGAAGAGAGGCAGACAGAAGACCCTTTCATGAGCAAAGATGTAAAGCTGAAACGGCCCATTGCACATTTTTGTCTTAATTAGTTCTCGGTACTGCATGTATCCCTGCAACCGTCTATGACATTCTTTTACCATTGACAGTTTGGGGAGGAGAGATATCCCATTGTAAGATTGCAGCTATTTCACAGCTCTTTCTGTATAGAACAGGAAATGACAGCAGTGTTTGGAAATAGTCTATATGGCCTTTTAACTTTGGTTTCCAGAGCAACACATCAAACTATTTAACCCATGAATGAGCTTGTGAGGAGGGCAGGAAATGCCTTACATTTGACACGCTTTCTCTGAGCTGAGATACTTACAGGAATTCTTAAAGGAGAACACACAAAAAAAAACAGAAATTATATTTTTATATGCTGTGAAAAGTAATACTGTCTTTGCGCCATTCTGTATAGTCTTGATTTGAATGCAGTTCAAAAAAAGGCCAGGTGTCTGCGGGCTCTCTGCAGGTTTACTGATTTGTATGCTATATCTGTATTAGCAGAAAGCTGGTGTAGACCATGACCAGTTCTGTTTTGGGACTCACATACAGTATACATGTAAATATCATATTTGAATGATTTAGCTCCTGGAATGTAGGATTTTATTTGGCACATAAAAAAGTAAGGACTACAAATATTTAATGGTAAGCAACAATGCATACATTGTTCATGTTTCAGTTAATTTCCACTTTGCAGTCTTAAATAAATATCAAATTGTCCTTAAGAGTAAATGTACATGGTGTGAAATGTAAATTAGCTGGACAAGGGTTGGATCCTGGCTGCTGTTAGGAATCAGGCTCTTCTGTGGCAAATTGCATGTCATTTTTTAAGCCTGGGGCCTCCACTGTACAATTAAGTCCATATGAATTCCCTCCAAAGATCAAGTTAAGCCAACAATAACAGAAATTGAAACATTGCTTTTGAGTTTCTTTTTTTTAAATGTTCCCCTTGAGGTACGTACTGTATATTCAGCTGTACCTAATAAAGACTTTCTTTATTGAGGCTTAAGAAATGTAACCTTTTTCCACCAATTATGAGTGCAAATGCATTACATTAGAATGTTCTCACTGTAATAGCCACAGGTAAAAACTGCATAAAATATGAATACTTATTACAAGCATTATGATGCTAAAATGTTGAGTCTAAGCTCCATGGCTTTCTCATCTAATGATATGTTTGACCCTGTCCAGTCTATGTTTCACCTTAAACACAGCATAAAACATGCCTTAGACAATGAGGTCAATGGCCTGTCAACAATTTGATTCTGGTTACCTTAGCTACCTCAATGTAAACATCTGGACCCCAGCCAGACCTGATTTGTGTTGCACAGGAAATGGAGGACAGCGCTCTGCATCTGGTAGAGAAGTGAGGCAGCCCCACCCCTTGAGAAGAAATGGGGGTGGTGGAAACTTAGGATGAAAAAAAAATTCCCTTGCAGCTGTTCTCTGGGTGTCTTGAATATCTTCATGCAGTCATTTTGGGAATTTCCTGCTTCAGTGTGCTTCCGGAAGCTATGGAAGTTATTGCTGGGTTACTGTGTATGGATACACAGTATGTGCCTGGCAGCTGCTCCATTTTGGGAATTGCAGCCAAATAATTTTAAATTGTCAATCACCTCTGAGTTGTGCCTGATTTTAATTGTCCTGTTAATTATTAGTAACTATATGTGTGGGCATATAGGCATTCCAAAATGTGATTTTTATTTTAAGTATTTTATTTGTAATTAAAATGTTATTTATTGTGCGCATGTGTGCGCATGATAAGATGTCAGAACTCAGTCCTGAAAGTTGGCAATTGAAAAAGAAACTACAGAAGAGTATTGAAATAAGAATATGTTTTTATTGTCTATATTTATTTTGTGGTGATAACCACTAGATATTTTTTCACACATAATTTAAACACTTTACCAGCTTCCAGACTGAAGCAATGAGTGCTTCATGGTGCTGAAAAAGAGAGCGCTTAGTTTCTGGGGTGTGCTTTTGCTGTAATGTCGAATCACTGTAGAAAGTCATCATAAAATCTGTGCTTGGTGAGGCCTAGTATTATTGATAATTGAAATAATAATATGAAGAACGCATGTGTGCACGCGAAAAACGCGCACACACACACACACAGTCACGCACACACACACACACACACAGTCACGCACATAAACACACGCACGCAGTCACGCACATACACGCACGCAGTCACGCACATACACGCACGCAGTCACGCACATACACACACATACTCAGTCACGCACATACACACACGCATGCAGTCACGCACATACACACACACACACACTCAGTCACGTACATACACACACGCACGCACGCAGTCACGCACATACACACACACACGCAGTTACGCACATACACACACACACACTCAGTCACGCACATACACACACGCATGCAGTCACGCACATACACACACGCACGCAGTCACGCACATACACACACGCACGCAGTCACGCACATACACACTCAGTCACGCACATACACACACACACACTCAGTGACGCACATACACACACACTCAGTCACGCACATACACACACTCACGCACATACACACACACGCACGCAGTCACGCACATACACGCACGCAGTCATGCACATACACACACACACGCAGTCAGTCACACGCAAACAGCAACATACACCACAAGAGTCTTCAGCACTGCTTTCTGCTACTCTTCCAGAGGATTTAGATACAATGAAAGATACAATGCAAGTGTGTGGCTTTTACAGCATGCGTAAAGACTGAGATTTGTGGTGCGCAGGAAATGGAGGACAGCACTCTGCATCTGGTGGAGAAATCAGGAAACCCACCCCTGGAGAAGGAATGCGGGTGGATGGAAACTTGGGAAGAAAGAAAAAAACTCAGACAGCTGTTCTCTGGGTGTCTTGGGTACCTTCCTGCATCATTTTGGGAATGTTCTGCTGCAATACCTTCCGGTAAATAGAAGTTATTGCTGGGTTAGTGTATGGACAAATTATTCTTCCTGACAGTTGCTCCATTTTGGAGACGGCAGCCATATTATCTTTTATTGTCAATCACCTCTCTGAGTTAAGCCCAATGTTAATTGAAAATAAGTTTTGCTGTCCTATTAGTATAGGAACTTATGCACACATCCCAAAATGTTACCATTTTTACTTTATTTTATTTGTAATTTTAAATGTATGGTAAGTGCGGTGAACAAGTGAATGCACTGCATGTATGTATGTCTACTGTGTGGATGTACAGGGGGTGGACAAAATATCGGAAACACCAGTTTTCCGGAAACTAAAACGCCTGCCACTGTTACACAAAACCTCAACCTATGTTCCTTACCTGGTTATCTATGCTGTTTTGTGACTCTTGTGCCATGTGTACATTTTATATTACTTCTTTTTCTTTATAATTATGCCAATCAACCATAATTGCCTGCTAGTCATATTTTTATGAAATGCTAATAAATCCTAAATTACATGTCACTGTTATATCAGTAATTAGACAAATGTATAAGAAGAAATGTGAAAACATTTTGGTCCCCAACAACTGGAGTTGATCTTCTCTAAGTAGTACAGTGGAATGTGATTAGTGAAAAACTTAACTGAAAAGGAATAATTAACAATTGGGCCATATTTCTGACTCTAATGATGAACTAATGTTACGTGCATGTGTTTTATTCTAGACCAGTTTCAATGATCTTCTATTTTATTCGGCTGTTCACTTCACTTTGAGCAGAGGTGTTCACTCCCCACAGCTGTGCAGAGGGGCACATCTCCGGTTGTCATGGACCAAAATGCTTCCAGTTTTTGTCCTACATTAGCTCTAAAGGGTTTTCACTTATTACTGACACAAAAGCAGCATTGAATTGATTAATTTGTATTCTTTGATAATAATATGATGAATGGCTAATTATGATTCATTATTAAGCTAATGAAAAAAAACCAAGACAGAAACTAAGATGTATACATGGCATGCCAGTCATAAAAGAGTTAAGAAAATATAAAAGTAATGGGAGAAAACATATAGCAGCTGTTTTTCCGTTTCTGGTGTTTCCAATATTTTGTCCACCCCCTGTATGTCTCGGTTCATGTCTAATGTATGTATGTATACTGTATGTCTAATGTATGTATGTATACTGTATGTCTAATGTATGTATGTATACTGTATGTCTAATGTATGTATGTATACTGTATGTCTATGTATGTATGTATACTGTATGTCTATGTATGTATGTATACTGTATGTCTATGTATGTATGTATACTGTATGTCTATGTATGTATGTATACTGTATGTCTATGTATGTATGTATACTGTATCTACAAACCCCTAGTCCAAAAAAGATGGGACATGTAAAATGCACATAAAAACAGAAAGCAGTGATTTGTAAATTATTTTTTACAAATATTTAATTGAAAACGGTACAAAGAAAAGATATTTAATATTTTACCTTATCAACTTTATTGATTTTTGTAAACATATGCTAATTCCGAATTTGATGCCTGCAACACGTTCCAAAAAATTGTTGGACGTGGGCAAAAAAACAAAACGACTGGGAAGTTAAAAAAACAAAACACCTGTTTT